>JAVRXN010000011.1:50899066-52144925 GCA_033556935.1 Timema podura | reverse complement strand
CTGTAATGTCAGCACAGGCTTCATGAGCCCACCCATGGCAGCTGGAGCACTGTATCCAGTCTTCATCGTAGTCCTCTAAGCACACTACGCAAGTAGTTTTTTCTGTGTGAGATGACTTAATTAATGGCTGCTTTTTCTTAGCTTTCCCTTCATCTTTGTTTTTGGCCTTTACTATTTTGGCTTGTTTCCCCTTCTTTACAATTTTTCCTCTAGCTTTTGCGCCTTTGCTTTGTTCCCCTTCCTCTTCTATTGCAGTTTTAAAGTTAGTTTTCATCGTTTTCTTTTCCTCCTTAGCATTCTTTTCATTATCTTTTTCTTCGACGGCAATTTTGTATGGGGATGATGTCAAAATTTCACATCTTTCACATTTTCTTTTCCGAGCAGCTGATCGTTTTTTTTTTGCAGCATCTGGTAATGGAGACAATTTATGGACAATTTGAATAATATCTGGATCAAAGCTAGTCGATGGCTTAGTATTGCTGATTCTTGTTTCGTTGGTAGAATCTTGAGGCCTCGTGGATTCTATAACATCTGGATCAAAGCTAGTCGATGGCTTAGGACTGCTGATTCTTGTTTCGTGGGTGGAATCCTGAGGAGAGCCCGTGGATTCTTTTAAGACCAAATCGCAAGTTGTGGCAGCGCTTTCAGCTATTGCTAAATCAGCGGCAGATACGGGACCCTTTCCGCTGTTATTCGTAGTGTTTGAGGAAGTTCCTGGTTCTTCTAATGGAAAATTGGTCATGTTGGCTGCCAAATAATCCAGGTCGGAAAATAAATGTTTATCAAATGGGTAAATGCCAGTGCATTTGAACCCAGATGCCGCAATATCAAGTCGAGCAACTTTTATGAACGCTTCATTGACAAGACCAACAATGTCGTAGTCGTTAATCCGAGATCCAGCATTTGCTCTCATCCACATATCGCATCGTTGGTTATAGGCATCTTTAAACGGTTTCATGAATGTTTTATCTAATGGTTGGAGCTTGTGCGTGGTATGTGGCGGTGAGCTTATCAAATGAATGTGGTTTTCGCGACAAAAAATAATGACCGCCAGTGTCTTGTGGCTGCAGTGGCCATCCAGTAGAAGCAGCACAGGGCTCTCTTTAGTTGGGTGTGTTTTACAAACAACTGCAACCAGCGTAGGAAGAAATCACTATTCATCCAGCCATTTGGCTGGGCCACACCCACACTTTCGGCCGGAGCATTAATCATGAGTCTATCATTCATTCTTTGCCTTGGAAACACGAAAAATTGCGGTATGCAGTGGCCGTTAGCGCTCATACAAAACAAGATTGTTATATTTTTGCCCCTCTCAGCAGAAGTGAGCTTTCCTACTTGACGGGACGGACAGCCTTTGGAGCAAGAACTTTTTGATGCTTGTGCACACAGCTTACTCCAGTTTCATCGCAGTTGTAAATGTTGGAAGGTGGAAATTTGTGCAGTGTTATCAGTCTTTCAAGATTGCCATAAAAGAGATCTACTTGTGGTTTGTTAAACCCTACGGCCCGCATCATGCTTGTTGACTTTGGGGATCGCAGCGATATGTCAGGATGTCTCTGCATAAAATCAAAGTAAAAATGTTTTCCTGCTGTACCTTTCTCTTTGTTAAAGCGATGAGGGATCTTCATAGATTCAGCCAAGTCGAAAGCTAATTTCAAAAACTCCTTTTTCATCAGCGGCAAACATCTATTTGACAAATCTTTGACGTGGTCCACTAAAACTTGTTCATACTCGGGTGAAAATGTGTTAGTGAATCTACCGATCTTTGGTTGCAACGTCACTTCTTCCCCACGGTTCAATGCTGATGTTTTATCATGCAGAGTACTTTTTGGAATGACGAAGCTTCTTTCAAAGTAAGTTATTTAGTCAAAACCTTAGTAATCGCAGTTTGTAAACTTGTTTGGTCCCATTTTCTCTTCTTTTTCTTCTCTTCCATTTCGATTTTATTCCGTTCTTCTGTCCTTTGAAAAATCATATAACAATTATTATAAAAAGTATAAATACTGACAAGAAAAAATAACATATTCACTGTCCGGCGTTAAGGGACTACTTTGTGTCCGGTACTAGGGGACAGAGAATCGACAGAATTATACATTCCATATCAAAACTATTTTGGAAATCTTCAAAAACTTTTATAGATTACAAGCAACAATGGAACACTACCTTTATTAAAAATAAACATAAACAACTGATCACAAATACTAAGCTGTAACACTCACCTGAATATTATGTGACGCAGTGTCTTCCCGCCAAGAACAGCAAACAACTGCTCCCACTGTTGTCGCGTGCGTCACTGGCAAACCACGTCCCGTGACTTGGTATTGCTACGTACCCCCGCCCCCCTTTCAACCATAATTGAATCGCTCGCGTTTTGAGTTGCCGAAATAGTACGAGTGTCCGGCACTAGGTGCCGTCCGGCGTTAGGGGACTTCCCCCTAAGTATAACTTAATCAACATGCTTCTATTCTTGAAAAAACCGTTTCCGAAAAGAAAATTGCAAAACAATAAAAATTCTTGAAAATATCCGTTTGTTACCATAGATCTGCATTTACACGCCAAATGAAAAGGGCCAATCACCCTAAAGGAAAAATAATCGTTTAAGGGGAATCGTGGAAGTTATAAGTTGGTCATGGGTTGAAATGAGTTCCATATGAGTAAATATGATAAAATTACCCCCTCCAAGAACCCCTTCTAAACTGTTGAAATATATCTGCAATGTTCACAATTTGGCCAACAAATGTTTTTAAGACGTCTCAGAGTAAAGATCGATTTCGCTCTGCAGTTCAAATACTGCCACGCGATAAAAAAAAAGTTTTGAGACAAATTTATAGAATTTGATCTTCAAAAATATCATATTTGTCGTGAGAGAGGGTAGTATGATTCATGTACACAGGCAAGCTAGAGCTACAAGTCACGTTTTCACTAGTACAGAGGCCATTCACCAAATTAATGAAATTGAAAGGACAACTTGAAACTGTAAGGAAAAACTGTTTGGAAGGAGCGGGCTTAAATACCATCTGTGCCCAGTTTTATTACTAATTGTTCTGAAAGATATTAATACTTAGCACCGCGTCTTACTACCCGTTCGGTTTATCCGCTTAAGTACTAATTACTATAATGGGTTAGGAATTGGGAAGGTTTAATATAGAGGAAGTGAACCATTTGCGTGGAGGGAGAGTGAAAAACAATTTAGGAAAAACCACTCCCAGTTCACCCGAGCGAGATTTGAACCTCGATATCTCCGATCTCGGCAGTTAAGCCCAACACGGAACTTGCACGTTAGCTAAAGTCTGTTCAGCATAGGAATTGTTCTCTGAAAGGCCTTTTTCCCTACCAGAAATCTATTATATAGTAGGATATTGGTAGGAAAAAAGACCTTTCAGAGATTAATTCCTAACGTGAATGGTGTATAACTATACGCCACCGAGGCTGGTCTGGAAGATCTTAAAATAGGCCTATAGATACGGTGACCATACGTCCCGAAAAAATCGGGATCGTCCCGATTTTAAGGGCTGTGTCCCGGCGTCCGAATAACGACCAAAATGTCACGAATTGTCTGACTGACGAAAAAAGTTTCTACAGTAAAGTAAAAATATCGAAATCGTTACATTTATAATATTTTACTTTTATTGAGAGTATATGAATGAATTCCGTGTGTTTTTGCCTTTGCACCGGTGGCGGCGGCCGGTTGCTACCCCTCTATATTAAACAAATGTTATTCAATTCACATAGATATTATATACGGAATTTAAAAATGGCAGCTTTTTTAAGTCACAAATAGACATACAACTTAAAATTAAATCATTGAATCAAATGAACACGAGTAGAATTAGGAAAATGAACTGAAAAAATCTTAATTTTTAATAGCCTATTATATTTTTACAAAATATAATTTTCTCAAAACTCTTATGTTTTTTAAATTACTGAAAATAAAAAATCTTGGAATATGTTTGTTCTTAATTATGCTTATCCCTTATGCTTATGCACTTATGCTACTTTTGAAAAATGTTGCCAAGTTGTCTCGATTTTCACTGTCAGAAATATGGTCACCGTACCTATAGACCGCACGCTTCGGTAGCCAAATGGGCTAAGGCATCACGCTAGTGTTAGAATGGCCTGATAATGACAAGGAAATGGGAATCTAACATTAGCCAGTCAGATCTACTGAGGGTAGATTTTCCTAAATAGTTTCCCACTCTCCTTCCATGCAAACGCGGGTAGATTATCTCTGAAGTGCTTCCTTCCTCATCCCTAACCCATTAATGTAATTATAATATATGGGCATAACCTTAACAGGTAGTAAGACGCGGTGTTTAAAAAAAAAGAGATTCTTAGCATAAATATTTAGAAAAATTGTATTTTGATTTCAAAACATAAAAAATAATAAAATTTATCTGTTAGTCAAGGAAAAAACAATTGAATAGATATACTGAAATTAAATAAATTGTAACTTAAGGGGCTGTCTACTGTAACACTGAACCATGTTGCAGACATACAGAAATCCCACGTTATTTAAGAAAAGGTTTCTTATTTCAAATTATGGTTCACACCAAATTAGAGGTGAAAGGTACCGTCCAACATGACCCTATGATAATAATAACTTTTACTATAAGTTTACTGATTAAAAACTATAATTAATGAAAAGGTGAAATCAACTAATTTTCGACGAAGCTTAATATGAATTGTTGCAGTTCTGATATCAAAGTAAATGGCTGAAACATAATATAGCCTTCCTCAACTAATAAGGTCAATTTTAAGTTCCACAACAGATTATTTCTGAGAATTGTTATAGTAGGTTTTAAAGCGTTAGAACTAAATATTTCACCAGAAATATTAGTGTGAGTATATATCCCTTCAAGTAGGCGGAAATAGCTTCAATGAGAAGAAAGAGAAAATAGCTTCAATGTGTTCAGTGACTAGATCATATAACTATACCTACACAATATAAATATACATAATAATTGTAGCATACTGCTTTATTCCCATGTGTCTCAGTGGGAGTTGCTAAATGTCACGCATGTGCAGGCCACAGTCCAAAATAGGGTTTGTATCCAGACTCGTTTCAGGAAACGTATTCCATGTTGATGTTGAAAAGAATTAATTTAACGTACAATACCATCATGTGTTTTCAATAATTTTCTTTTCAACTTTTCCCACATTTTCTTTTTTTTTTTTTTTCTTTACAAAATTAGCTGGTTAAAAGTTCAATGTAAAAGAAATTAGTTAAATAAGGAAATACTATAATAACAATAAATTAGCTTTATAGTTCCATGATTTTGTGGAAGCCACTAGATTTGTGATGAAATAGGGTTGTCGTTTATTTTTTGAAAATCACAGCCAGAAATATTTGTTTCCCGCACGTGCTATAGTAGGTAATATTTTGTTAGTAATAAGCCAAAATTGATATAATAAATTATATACCTAGTTATTTTATAAATCAAAATTTAGATAACAAGCTATAGTTATTTTTTTAAAACTTAACACAACTACAATCTAGAGAGCCAAAATATAATTTTACGTTTTATTGCAACAGTTTGTGTCGGCCCCTATCGCCCTCGTTTAGATCTGGGCAAGTAGAGTTTTAAATAAGTTAATATGGCTCATCGTAATAAATACATAATATATTAATTATTGGCCAGAGGAATATAATGCCTGTAACGAATGTATTTAAAATGTTATGAAATTTAATTAATGATGGAGAATATTATGTGAAAACCATATTTGATCCTAATTTGTCAAAATTTATTATTTTTCAAATATTTTTTCAAAATCATTTGACCCCAAATTTAAGTGTAATAGCTTAAAAAACCCCAATACTCTTAAAAAAAGTTAATTTTGTGGGATTAGCTAATGATTAACTTGCAGTTTGACCCGTTCTTCGCACGGGTAAATAGCGTCAGCTTTAATAATATTCTAGTTATCTGTAAAATTTATATTTTCTACAATACCGAGGGATGTTTTTTTTTCTATAAGTTTGGAAATTTCTTTTCATCTTCCGTTTCACTAACTCTACCCCCCAACTCCTCTCATTTTGTAATTCCATTTTTTTCTCATTTTGAGGTCGTTTCTTTACAATATCGCCTTAATTTTAATTTTTTGCAACATTGGTAAGTAGTTTACAATTTTAGTTTTGGTAATTTCCAGCCTTGACCATGTCCCGTGTACCCCATTTTAAAATTTAAATGTTTAACCGCTTAGCATTATTTGTGTTTGTTCCTTTACATTTAGTAAAAATACTTCAATTCTCTACTCTAATAAATAAGTGTTTTTTTTTTTTTTTTTTTTTTTAGATTTTGAGGGGAATCCCTTCCCATTTCTTGGTATTTCATTTTGAAATTTAAGAATGTTCAGCCCTTCATTGCGGTTTGGGGCCATCCTTACACTTGCCTGACAAATTTAAAATCTTCTATCCCATTGATAAGTAGTTTATTTTTTAGTTTCAGAAATTTGGAGGGCCCCCATTTTACCAGTCCCCACTTATAGAAATAAAATATTTAACAGTAATTTGGTGTATCCTCGCTAGATTCTTGGCTAATTTATTTTCCTACCTCCCCTAAATAGATTTTTCTCATTATATGCCTCCATTTCCACTCCCTTCTTCCGAGTTCCATTTTGAATTTTAAAATGTTCAGCCTCTTATGACTATTTGGAATATTCCCCACACCGGATTTCAAATTTCAGTTTTATACCATGTATAAAGTAGTTTAATATATTAGTCTTGGTGGATTAAGTAGCTAAGCTATTATATTTGTTAGTTACAGTTATAGCCGCATATAAATATCATATTCTTTAAATTTAAAAATGGCAAATGGACACGGGAATCGAAGCCAGGACTTTTGGCTTAGGACACCAATGTTCTAACCACTGAGCTAACCAGGAGTCGTCCCGTATCCAGGGTCATTCTTCACTCATATCTTAAGGCAGAGTATGTGATGTACATGCAGAAATCGTCAACTACATATGAGTAATCAATTAATGATCACGAGACATCAGATAACGCAGCCACCTTCGAAAATATACAAGTAGAAAAGTATGAAACGGAAAACTAAAAATCTAACATGTTCTAGCTGCACCTTTGGCAAATTTCCTTTGTTCTTTATTCATATTTGAAAAAAAAAAAGGCAATCCTAATTACTCATGCCATTTTATAGTGTGAAAACCAAATAAAGAATATTATGAAATTGCCTCACAGAAAATTAGATAACACAGTTTGAAAAACGCTGCCCTACGCTACCATTGCGGCCACATGCAACACCACCGAATATTCAATTCTTACTTGCATAAAAACTAAACAACGTTGTCGAATTAAAGTGGAAAGCGATTTGCGGTGTGCTCTGTTTAAACATCAAACCCAATATTCAAGAAACGACGAAAACAAAAGAGTGCCAACCATCACGATAATCCTCAGTAATTTTAGTTCCTACCATTGTCCTACCAATGTTAAATTGATTTTTTGTATTAAGTAAATAAATGATTAGAAAGCATTAAAAAATATTTTATTAATATAAATATCCTAAGGAATAAGGGGGGGAGGAGGGGTGTGGTAATTTTACTATCTACCAAAGGGGGCGGCAGAGAAAAAGGTTGGAAACCAATGCTCTAATGGAATTTCAATGTCACCCATCAACCCTTATTTTACAACAAAGCGCTGCGAATACAGAAACATTTTGCTTGAATGTAAGCCTGCACCGCCTGCCTGTTGTTCAGGAGAGAATGAGAGGAGAGTGGAGAGAGAATAGTAAAGGGAGTGACCCGCGACTAGAAAGCAGTAACCCCCCTCCCCCAACTACCTTAAAATCCAACACACCTTTCTCCACCATACTTTCCTAACCCAGCAATCCGTCTGTGGCAAGTTTACGGGCACCCTCCCAAACCGGTCCAGCTAAGATTCGGGCAGAGGTACAAGTCACAAGGAAACAGGTGCCTCGTATCTCTCCTTTCTCGACTTGAGTGGTTAGCCAGGTCTGCTACATGTGGAAGGGGAGCCTGGTTCGGTTCTAAGAGGGTGTCGAAGGTGATTTATTATTTATGAATGGGGTTATCCGATTAAGCAGCTATGAAGATATTCCAATTTTTCTGATAGCTAGAAAAGCTAGTAGCTCTACTTTCACGTTTCACGTGTTCATACGTCAAGTCTTGTAATATTCAGCTGTCACTTTTGATAAAATTATTAATATTAATAATTTAATAATCAATATCGACACTAAAAATTTAGTAATATTTTTATCACGAGGTCAATCGTAAAAAAAGGTTAGATTTTTTTAAATTTCCTTCTGTAAAAAGTTTACTATAAGCCTACTTAGGACAGTTTGGGTTGTGAAATATTCTGTGTGGTGCTTTATATAAGGTTATAGACCAGGGGTGCACAGCCTTTTAACACCTGAGAGCCACTCTTACTTTAAATGATCAATGGCAAGCTGCAAGGGGATTTCTCTGTCCCCCTTTCCCCACAACCCACTTAACCAACTACCCACCTAACTTTTCCCTTATCTTATTTTACTAATATGCCTATACATTATTATAGTGAAAAATTATGCTTGAAAAGCGTACTTCTGAGACATTTCGAAAAATTACACAGCTACTAGCTATAGTAGGCCTTTTTGTAGCACCGCGTCTTAAGTGATTAAAAAAATCATAGCCCAAAAAACTATCAAGGTCACAGAAGCAAAAGCTACTAGATTCAAAAGTAAAAATTGTAATTAGTAAGGAAACACTTTTAAAAAACAAACATGCAATTTTGACTAAAATCATTTATATGAAAGAACGCAGATTTTTACAAAATTGAAAACATAAATAGGCCGCATTAGTCAGACGGGAACGACCTCTCTATTTGACCTGTTTCATTAAAGAAAACTAGCCCTACTGTTCACATAAGTAGGTGTTCCCGAATAATGTTGCCGTTTAAGAACACGATTGTTCACTGATTCAATTTCTTTAGTCAGGTTAATTTTTAAAAAATCCAGTAGAGAAACTTCGGAAGATTTTGCCTTTAAATTAGAGTTACAATGAAGATCAATTAGCTCTATCTGAAAATCGACTGATGCAAAAACAGAAGATTTGATGTTCTGGGTGTATCACCGGACTTTAAATTATGTCCGCTTATCGCAGGCCGCATAAAATGAGGTTAAGGGCCGCATAAAGCGAGGCTAAGGGCCGCATGCGGCCCGCATGTTGTGCACAGCTTTTATAGACTGCCAACCTAATCGCATCGGTGGACACGATGGCTTAGGCATCAACAAGGTCTTTGCTAGTTTGCCAATGACAGGAAGAGCTGGGTTTGAACCCTAGCCGGGTAGTTATTTTTACAAATAGTGCTACACTTCATGCGGGTAGGGTTTATAAATTCTACCTTCCTCATCTCCATTCACCAGTAGTGTGGATATTCATAAGAGAACGGACGGGTAGTAAAACGAGAGGAAAAATAAATAATTGGAACCTCTGGAACTGTATAATCGCTTCCTTGTAAGCTAAACCACAAGGACAGGCGCTGCTATCGTAATGGTATGAATAATGAGATTAAAAAAAGTACTTTTAACGTCAAGAGCCCTAATAGCTATAGAAGTATTCCGCTAGGAAAATTCTTCTAGATAAAAAAACAACTTTTTTTTTGCGGTCAACAATGATAACACTTTACTATATTATTATTTTATAATCATTGACATATCTCGATCAAAAGCTGAAGCTCAAATAACTTGACGTATAGCTATATGAAAATGGTTTTAGTAGCATTTTTAACTGCTCAAAATATTGTTTTTCAGTCAAAATTTGAATTTAGTTAATATCAAATGTTATTATGTTGGTAAGATGACCTGGCGGTCTAGGGGTAAGATGTCGGACTTCTGCGCTGGGGGTCCGAAGTTCAATCCTCGTTCCCGGCACATATTTATCTTATTGCCAAACCCTTCCTTCACCTCTGACAATACGTGTATTAATCACAACTTGTGAATGTGTGGAGTGTCAGGCCTCCATCGTGGTTCGGATTCCACGTTAAACTGTGGGTCCTCCATTTCATCTCACAATCACCCCATTATTACACATTGGCGTGTACAACCCGAACAGGTAGTAAGATAAGGTGCTAATAAATAATAATAATAATATTATGTTGTTTAATTCAGTACATTTTGACCTGTTAGCAGCATTTTTTTAAAAGCACGTATAAAGGAAATTATAGCATTACGTAAATCTAGCTATCTAATAAATATTTTTATTTTATTTCGATGAAATTAATATTCTATGCATCCATTTATCCCTTAAGCTTTGCTAACGTTCATTTATTCAAAGTCCAGTACTTTTCCATTATGTGTATAATATAACGCTCTATAGGCCGTTCCACACTTAAATTGCAGTACGGGTTCTTATAGAAACTTACCATCTCTTTCTAACCTGTTGGTTTCCAATTAAGCGCTGTCCTTTTTCCACCCAGCTGAGCTGCCCTTTTGTAGAGTGACGCCCTGTTGAGACACCACTCTACAAAAGGGCAACTCCGCTAGGTGGAAAAAGGACAGCGCTTACTTGGAAACCAATAGGTTAGAAATAGATGGTAAGTCTCTCTCTCTCTCTCTCTATATATATATATATATATATATATATACACACACACACACACACACACACACACACACACACACCACGGTGTTTGTAAGCAGCAAGCCTCTGCCTGAACTAGCACATAATGTATACTAGATTTCAAGAAAGCCGTTGGAATTGATCTACCCTCCGCTATGAGTGACGTCACTGTCATCTTGGTTAGCAGTGGCAAAGCCTTATGTAGAGGAGATGTTGGCTGAGGCGTGGTAGAATCGAAGCGTCAAGAAGGTTTGAGATGATAAAGACACCATTTCCTTGTGCAAGACTGTTGGACAAGGGGGATCGGGCGTCATCTCAAGCTCACTTGGTTCCAGGTGCCACAGGAGCCCAGACCCACCAACACTTTTTGAACATAAAATAATATTTTTTCTTTCTTTTTATTTTTTAACAATTTTTGTAAAAAAACATATTCATATTAAGTGGAGCATCATTCTCTACACAGAGTGAATTATTCGATTTGTTATACAGTATTACAGTTCCAAGATGAGTCATTCCTAGCTCCAATCGTCACGCGACTGTACCAGCGCTTGATACTCCAATTACTAAATATAGAAGCTGACATGGGCCAGCCCCTCTCTGATAAGCCTGCACGTTCAGTAAGAGATAGCTCTCAAGGTCATTCCACTGAGAGATCAACAATAGCTAATCGGGCAAGTCTGAGCGAGCCCTCGATTTGATTAAGATGGTTTATATGTTGTTTTAGCATGTATGTGTCTTTATTTTAGTATGTATTAAAGACTCAATAAGTAAAGTGACGAGTGAAAGTGATTAATTAAAATGAATAAAGTAGATTATTTATTAAAAACTCAGTTTTTTCCTCATTAAAACTGCAAGAAAAACTTGAGATTAAACGGTTAAGAGCACATAAGCCTAGTGACTTTACATTAATGCAGTTGGATGTCAAGAAAAAAAGAACTTTTTCTAATGCTAGGTTTGGTAAAAAAAAATTGTGGTTAGCTGTGAGTGAAAGAAAACAGAGCTTATTTTGTTTTTATTGTTTATTATTTGGGGGTGTGAAGTTGTGGACAGCGGTAGGTTGTAAGGATCTTAAACATTTTAGTGAAAGATTGAAAAAACATGACGAATGTTCAATTAATTTGGGAAATTTATGTAGTTTTTAAAACATTTGGAACAATAACTATTACATTACAGATAGATTCCGCCGTCGGAGCGTAGTTTCAGTACGTTAAAAAAGAATCAAAACGTTCCTTAGGTACACCATGAGACAAGACCTGTTAAATTCTCTGCTTGTTTGTTAATTGTTTTATATATAAGAAATAAATTGCTGAGTTTCCAAACATCAACAACAGAGTCGTCGATATGTTTGCCAGTAAGAAGAAAAGGCGTGCACCACTTTTGTACAAATAATGAAATAGTGTCATCCCTTAGTAGGTTTAGTTCAAAACCTGTATTATTTTATTATTTCTGTTTGTAGATTTATTTAGTGATTTTGTAACTCTAAGTGATTTTTAAAAATAAGAAAACTTATGAATTTAACACGTGGTGAGACAAAATCATTACCGGTAAGCTTTGACCTGGCCTCACCAAAAATAAATATCACATGCCGCCACTGCTTGGCGAGTAGCCGCAGTCAGATACGGTTGTATCTACCGGCTACGCTCTGAGAGTTGTGCGCGCGCAATACGTAATTAAGTGGTTTAGTGAATTAGAGGATGCTTGAGTAAAATAGAGATTAGTTAAGAAAATTTCATTTATAATTTAAAATGAGATTCCTAAGTGCAAAATCTGTTATTTAATCGTTCCCTCCCGCGGGGGAGGACATACAAATGTGTAAAAGTTGGCGTTATAATTTACCGCCCTCCGCGGGGCGGGCTAAAAGTGACGTCAGTGTAACGCTATAATGTAAAATTATATAAAACCCCTCAACGTTAGAAACATTTCCTGGAGATAGAAACAATTACTAAATCAAAATTGTCTCAAATGTCACAATTAATTAGATATGATACTATAAATTGTTTAAAAATTAGACTTCGTAAAATAGGTTTGAAATACCTCAACACAGTTAAATGGGTTCAAATTACCTCAATGTAGTTAAATGGGTCCAAACTACCTCAACGCATTGGAGCACACAAGTGTAAAGGGGATGAAATGAAAAGAAAAATGTAAAAAAACGAACAGACTTAAACCGTGTGAAATAGAAATGTGGCGGGTAAAAAGACAGCACTATATAGCCAGCCGTGGACTCAATATTCCAAAGATACACCGTTATAAATACATTTAAAAAATACCATAAAATTCTAACTTGTAAAAAAAAAGTACCGAAATAATGGCTTCCCTCCTCTTCCCCTCCAAATAAATTTCTGAGCGCGCCACTGCCTCAAGAGCGTAATATAAAAATTGAATGATTTACTATTGTATACCCTACATTGCTGGATAATATCAGCTTTTTCAATCTCTTTGTACGCGTAACGTTCTAAAACACACTAAAGAGTGATCCGACTTGGCAGAGGTTGGTTGGTTCACGAGAATCTTGAGATAATGGACCATGTTTATTTTTTTTAATGGGTCCGGGGTAGTTTCTGATGGGGGCACCATCATAAACAAAACTTAAAACACCAATTACTCTTAGCAGGAGTAAAAATACTTTGGCGGCGAAACTGGCCTTACGTGTTTTGGTGTTTCGCCAAAACAATAAACTGGTTTTGTTTGTTGACCATTAACAAGTAGTCTACAGCGCGATTTTCAATCTTGGTCACCGGGAAAGAGTATAACATGATGCAGTGGGCGTAAACAATTATACATTATTTTAATCTTTTGAAACTATCCGCTTTGTATATTATTACCCGTTCACTTTATCCACATACACCCAATATTATTGCTGAGGGAACTGCAAGTCTTATGGTGCGGCAGAAGGGAGCGCAAGTATTTTTACCATTTTTATCGAATAGAAATTTTTTGGAAAAAATAAATCAAATATTTATCCAGTAGCAACATAGAGTTTATTTTTCTGCACATGCTAATATCAACAGATCTTGAATATCTGTCAAGGGTGTCCTGGAATTTTGTCAAAACTTTTTAAATAAAGAGAAAATATTTTGACCAAATGTGCAGAATGTGCAGAAAACTTAACTCTATATTGCTACTGGAGAAATATTTTATCTATTTTGGCCAAAAAAATGTAACGCTATAAAAACTGTAGAATTACTTGCGCTCCCTTCTGCCGCACCTTATGGAGAAAAGCTTTATTTTCGTTCTCTCTCTCTCTCAATTAATTGTTGCCAAATTTCCTCGCTCTCAGTTTTGTCAGAAGGTGGTGTGGCGGGGTAAGAAGGAACTACTGGCAACCTAGACTAACCAGCGTTGCGAAGTTTGTCTTATATTTGAGGGGAGATTAAGCACACGAAAACGAAAGAGTTACAACGCTGTTTACCAGTAATAGCCATGATGCTGTTACCTCAGCGATGATATCCAGTGTAGTTAGAGATGTCAACACTACAAGTTAAGGGAATCCTGATTGTGTTCCTAATAGGTACTGCTCGCAAAATATTAGCTATTTGTATATAGGTTTATCCTGATATTAAGCGGCGTGTTTTACTGACTGTCCGGCTACCCACATACATAGACTACAGGGGTAGTCTAGACCAGAGGTTCCCAATTTTTTTTTGGCCACGGAACCCTAATTGATTATACTTTTTTTGGCGGAACCCCATTTTGATAATAACAAAAGTGATTGTACCTTGTAGTGTAGTTTAAATATTTTCATGTTTGACATGAAAAGAAATAATAATAATTTTTTATTTATAATTATTCTAAGTATTATAAAACATTTTTCGTACAAAAAAAAGTAACTTTTTAATGTGAAGAATGAAATTTTTTCACATATTTACTTATAATAGCACTAAAATTAGGCTGTCTCGACAGGTGCACCGCCCCGCCACCCCGCTCCGCCCGCGCTGTTTGATACTAGATATACTTACAGCGGCGCGGCTATGTTATGACTGTTTTCTACGAACGTTTTAGTTAATTCTCAGACAGAACTCGGAACCCCTTTGACCCTTCCACGGAACCCCAGGGTTCCGCGGAACACCTTTTGGGAAACGCTGGTCTAGACTCTAGAGGAAGAAATAGCTCAGAGTAAGTGCACGCGCATCTGCGTGAGAACCTTTGGGAAAAACAACCTCAGTACACCCAGTCCGGATTCGTATACCGAATTATGCTTCACTAGAAAACCATACTAGACGAAACTGGCGTCCAAGTCTGCGTGCCCGCTGGTGCTAGTGTCTAAATATTTGATTAGTTTAGTATATACGTCACCGGCAATGTGTTAAATCCAGGCGTTCTATAAAATGCCTAGGCTTTTTATATAATGCCAGAGTGTTTTTGGCAAGGTATTAAATAATAGAGTTTTGCTGTTGAATTCTATACTTATTTACAAGTCCTTTGTCTTTTTGAAGTCCCGAAATATGTTATCAATTATTTTATCCGGTTCTATATAAGTCTTGCGCCGTTTACTTGAAGGTTCGGTTCGGTTAGGTTAGGTTAGCTATTGCCCTCAGTAATATATAATGACTGTTTATTCTATAAATTTCCTACGAAAAGTATTAAATAAAACGGCAAAACTAATTTATTTCATGCTTAGATAAAACCATGGATTACCCACGTTGACGTTAACATACATACCGAGTGTGTCAGTGACCGACCAAAACTACGATCATGCTTGCGACCTGGTCGCCAGCACGCAATGCCTTGTTATAAATTAGGGTGTCCATACTGCGCAACTACAGCTTAGTGACAGCGACTTGGTCGCAAACCCGAGCTACTTTGGATCACACATATAAATAACATTATTTATATGATATTCTGATGTCCTGGTCGCGATGACCAAGTCGCAAGTATGGCCAAGTCGCAAGTATGGCCGTGTCCTAAGACGTATTTACCTAAGGAAACCACTCAATACGGGCCTTGATTCACGCACCTAGTGCTAATACACTTAATGATTGAAAATAAATCGATCAGACAAGTTGTTTAGTGATTTATTACACTCCGCGTGTTTCAGCCCGTCCGGGATTTACATTGATAGTGTAGGGATGAGAAAGAAAGAGTTTAGAGAAGAAAAGTATCAGAATTTACGTGGAGAAAAAGTGGGAAGCCATCTTAGGAAAGAGAAAAAACACCTAAGAACATCCGGCAAAAATCCGAACTTCGAACCTTCCCCGTCACCAGAAAAAACAGTCAAGACTGGCGAATTTTGGTCAAGATTCAAATATGGTCCATACCAAGGTGAGAGCGAGACAGACAGACACATAGAGAGAGAGAACGCACGGAGCAACGACCCACCGAGAACCGGGTAGTTAGTTGGCACAAGTGTGGTCTCACGTAGTTCCACATGTTGTTACATCAGTGCCACTGTGGTCAAAGGCGGGAGGGGGGGGGGGGGGAGAGGAATCGTATAATCACTCCTCTCTGAGTCACTTCTTTACTACACGGTAGTGACGGATTATTTCTGTTTCTTCCTAGCTTTTTATTTCTCTCTTTGGTTTGGCTTCTGGCAATAAAGAGCAGAACGTCTACCCAAGCTTCGTGACACTAACACGTGGATGTATATAAATATATACAACAGTCTCACGAGATTATACTGAGTCACTGCGAGGTTAGGTAGAAGCGGTTCAATGAACCATTCGCTGCGTTGCCAACAAGAACTCTACCTTGGGGGGGGGGGGGTAAAAACTAAATATTATTCCATCTTGAAACTGACAACATGAAAACATACCAGTAAAAGTTTTTTTTTGTCTTTTTGCAAATAAAAATAGATTTTGTTGTTGTTACTGTACAAATTTTTTTTACACTAGAGTAAATAAATGATGAGCCTCTCCGAGGCCGAAGAAAATTGGTTCGATTCGAACCCGTATCAAACCAAGGTCTTCTATACTTTTTTTAGTATTGTAAATGGATAAAATAAAAATTTGGTGAAGTTATCAACAACAAAACAAATATTTTGAATAAATACTTTTTTTTACGATACAGAACTATTTATACTCACTATGGTCAAACGCTGTGCGATTTTCAACGTGTATTTTATCACAATTTTTTTTTCGCTCTAATACTGGTGCACTTGCTCACTCTCACAATATATCGGACTGCCGATGACGGGAAGACCGGGATTCGAAATCAGGTCAGGTTTACTGAGGGTAGTAATGGAAAGGAAAAAAGTAAAATAGAAATACTCGGATAGGTTAGGTAAATGTTTAAAAAAAACGAAAGAAACAATCCAACATAAAACTATATTTGTTCAGTTAATTGTTAAATGAATTCTACAACGCTGGGTTTAAGTAAATTCTGTTTCAGTAGATTCCCAGGGTTAGGGAGGTGTAAGGGCACTACTGCCCCTAGATATAGGCTACCAGACTTCTGCCACTTCCTTTGAACTGGCATCGCGTTTAATTGGTTCTAGAGCTGTAGCCATTCTAAAAGATCTTTTGAGTTTTTAATTTGACCCATACTTCTCTTCTCACCTTTGCAACCCTTACCTTTACCTTAATTTGGAGGTTCAAGCTTATCTTAAGCGAAATTAATCTCAAGCTAGCGCTCTTGTTTTGAATCGTTTTAAGAAACTATACCCCAATTTTCTTACGAATTGACTTATCTGACGGCTAGAAAAAAACAAACTAGATCTACTTTCAGGTCAAGTCATATGACCTGTAGCTTTCACTTTTGATACTATCAACGTTGATAACAAAAAAAAAATATTTGTATTTTCTAGGGGTGTGCTTCCACATTACAAAGTTTTGACAATAAAAAATATTGGAAGATACAATCCTAATTTATGGTCAATTTTTACCATTTGGCACTGTTATTATAAAGAGGAATTTCTTCGTTCCTTAACTCTTGGTCATTTCAGGGGTAGTCTCTTTTCATATATTTTCCTATTTTTACTAACTAAATTCATTTGGTTGTTTGCACGTGCCATAATTTATGTTCACAACTGACATTTGGACCGTTATTTATTTATAATTCATTTGTACTAACCCTTCCCCCAATTTATCTGTTAAGAATTTATTTTTATTTTCATAACTAAGCAGTATCTTTATTTAAATTGTATTTTGCTATAACCCTATTGTGCTAGGCTAGATTTATCAATTTAGGTCCATATTTTGTTTAATAGCTCCTTGTCATTATTTTAAAAGTTATTTAAGTAATGCTTGAGGTTACATTCTATTTTTAAGTTGTCATCAAAGCTGTAACTATCATATCTACCAAATTTCTATTTAATCCCTTTATTTTCAGGCACTTGATTTTTTTTAAATTATGATTTTCCATTTTTGCAGATACATTTTTGTCAGAATCAAAGTTATTCCTGGTTTTACTTTTATTTTTGATTCCATCTTTAGCGTGGGCCAATCTATTGTTAGCTTGTCTGGGACTTAAAGCTTCGCCAATAAAAAAATATTGAAAGATAAAATTCTAATTTTAAACGTTATACCATTTTGAACTGTTATAAAATATATACCCTTCATTTATCCTGTTGGGTAGAAAGCTTATCTTGAAATATTCAACTATGTTATAGCTTATCATACTGGTTGTTCTTCGTCAAGGTAAGATTGCTACCTTTCAGGGTAAACGGAGTGTACATTACAAATTAATATTTATATAAACAAATCTGAAGTAATTGAATTGCATGTTGTAATGATAGCGGGGTGTATCAGATTTAAATAAAATAATATTAACAATTGTACAATAAAACATTTTATACGTGATTTTAGTATGTAAAGTTATAAAAGTAAACAAAATAAAATATTTTTACAGGCCTTGAAAAATTAACAAAAAATAGTCTAACTTCGATTCGACTTCGAGAATGCTTCATATGTATTCGATTTGGGTTCGCTTCGAAATGAAAAAGTGGACTTCGCATATTCCCTCAAAGCATTTTCTTCACAAGTAGTTCCTAAAAACAGTTCACACCTTTCCAACTCCCAGACAACTTCTTCCCTCCCCTCCAAAACATTTCCTTCACAAGTACAATCGTTTCTAAAAACAGTTCAGTTCCTTGCTCGCTCTTTCTGGACATGGTAGTATGTCAGGATTACAACACTACATCTTTAGATAGAGGAAGTGCGGGTAATATGGAATACCAATTACTTTTTCAATAAAATCAAAGCGTATTTTCAGATTTTGTCATTGAGTTCCATATTAAACTTATAAATTAGTATTAATAATGTATCAATAATGTATTATTAAAATATAATAGACTAAAATATTGTATCAGGTTACATTGTTCTCTTAATAGATTTTTTAGGTGCTAGGAAAATTGTTTAAGCTTACGTTGACAAAATAAATCACTTGCCAAATACTTGAAAAATGTGCGGGCATTATGGAATAGTAGTATTCCTTATTGCCCGACTCATCATTTTGGAAAACAATATTTTTTGTTAGGTTAAAATTATTTAAAGTAAAATAATGTTTTAACTCAAAGATAAGCATGAGTGAGCCTCAACCTAATGATTTGATTAGAATTAATAAGATCAGTAGAGTAAAGAAATATAGCATACTAACACTAGCCTGCAAAAGTTTTTGTGATAGCCAAAACAAATAATCGTCTCACACAAAACAATCTTAAATTAATAATAGAAATGTCATGGTATTTCCGGGCTAGCTTATTTATCGGCTATAGCTATCAATTAAAAAAAACTTTTTATTAGAAGGTTCACTCGTCAAACTCAGGAATAAAATCCAATATTTCGTGTGTGTCCATCCTTTCCTGCAGAAAGCCGAAATTCTCTTATTATTTGTTCCTGTTCCACTCATAAACAAAGCTACTAAATGACCGGCATCAACGGATTGATGGTCGCCCTGTGCGTTAACGGGTTTCTTGTTGTTTCCTAGAGGCAATATACAACATCCGACTGACTTTAGTGACACTACGGTGACCACCCAATAAGACAGTGCGCGGGTATTCGACTGCGACTTTAACGGAGTTATGGCCACTTGGGGTTTACCTATAAACCGAGACTGCTACACATTTATTGTGGTCGTGTACACGTTTGCTACGCAGGTCAGTCGGTTTTGCAATTTGTGTGTTTCAAAAGGCGCTCAGAAATTGGTATCACAATACAAACTTATTTTATTTGTATGGTATAGAACGAAAGAATTAAAGCAATTTTAAAATTTCATAAATTAGTCATTAGTAAACTTATCTAAAAAAGAAATCTTCTCCTGCGCACCCTCCTTCCCCTCTCCTGTCAAATGAAACCCCAACAAGTATACAGTGTTATTTGTCATGTGAAAAGCTCCTCAGATATTAATTTTAAATAAAATCATTATACGATAATTTCTGAAAAATGTCAAATTATCAAATATCAGCTATAAATAGAATAAAAATCAAAAGTATGATTTAAGGAACGAACATAAAGCATGTAAATATCAAGTTAGAACCAAATCCATCAGTTTAGGTTGTAGCCGCAGGCAGAGCCAGAAGGCGACAGACACATCTATAATACCCACTTTTTTTATTTTAGGGTTCGAGGCCAAGACGTATCATTATCTAGCGGTAAAATATTTTCGTGATTACATTACTTTCTCTATACGAGCAAGTTAAAAGAAAATATTGATAATAATAAAATTATATCAATCTTGGTAAAAAAAAAGTTTTAATTTCTGACAGGCCTTTCATATGAAAATTGGGCTCAACATTTTCACATCATCTATAATGAAGCTCATCTAATGTACTGCCAATAACAATATTAACTTGTAGACACTTAAATAATGTCTATCCACCTTTATTTAAGGCGGGACTAATCAAATCTTAAGTGCCTCCAGTCCCTTTCCAGCTCAGTACATCCCACCCTCACTTCCCCACCCTTATCAGTAGTATTTCAAGTAATCAAACTCTTGGCTATAGATCTGAAACGTCCACTTGCATGCCTTTAAATAAATCAGTCGTGCTTACAAAGGGCAGGCAAGACGCAATTCCAATCCTGATTAACTCGCTCACGCGATTCGTGAATAATCGAACAGCCCCTCGTGGAGGGGGTAGAGAAGGATGATGGGGCGAGAGGATAAGGGATGGAGTTGCTCTAACCCTAACCCTGTAAGTACATATGACGTCAAGAACTGTGTGCATTCATCCCTCCCCTCACCCCTTGTTTCCAACACACCATGGCAAGTCGGCTTCCGTGACAAAGGCGTATTAGTTTAACCTTAAGGAGAGGCTACCTTTTTTTTTTTTCTGGGAGATACAACCGCGCGTATTTACGTCTCATCATAGATGTTCACGGAGAGAACGATATTAAGCGTGTCTTTCCGAGAGTTTCCATTTGCTCTAATAAAATTACACGCCAGTTCGAGAAATGATAGATGTTACCCGCAGTTATTACCAGACGCACCGAAGTTCTTACCGAGAAATGGAATCGCCCTTGAGCTGAGCACTAAAGAAGAACCGGGTCGGTTTAATTGGATCAAGCTAGGTTTCGGATCGTGTAATAAAACCATCCTACACCACTGTGTGTGTGTGTATATATATATATAAATATATATAATGTTTGCACTTAGATATTACAAATTATCAATAACTTTTTAACAAACACGAAAAAAACAATCACCGTTTTGTTTCAGTTCTCCCCTAGACCTATCCCAGGTGCGTGCCCTGTGTTTTTTTTCTGGTCAACGCGTCTTACTTCCTGGTTTAGGCTGTAACCGATATGTAGGCCTACTAATCAAGCTTATGAGTTAAGTATGAGGTAGGTTGAATTTGGAGAAAGTGTACTAGCATTTGCGTGGAGGGTGAGAAGAAAAAACATTTAGCGGGGGAAAAAAAACTCAGTACATCCGACCAGGATTCGAACCCCTATCTCCCTGTTATCGGCAGTTACGAGAGTGACGCCTTAGATTATGCGGCCACCGAAACAGATGCAGCCCTGTTATATGTGGTAGGATTAAGATAAGAAATTTAATTTTTGTTAAATGCAAACACGTTATTTTGCTCTCAACATTATTGATAGTTACTATATCATTAGTGTAATTTTATAGGTATTGATAATATCTATCAAAATCCCAAGTGAGAATCACACGACCTATATACTATTTAAAAGTCGTTTCACAAGACATGACGTTCCAGATATTATTTAAAAATAGTTTTAGTAACTTTTGATAACTGTTAGATACAGTTCTTTCTATTAGAATTATACTATACCTTGAAAACAAAGTTTTTCGAAGACGTAGAGATAAGGTAGGCTTACAAGATATTAACCCATTTAAAATAACTAATTGTTTAATTTTTTTAATGTATGGCATCTATGGTATCGACTTACAATCTAGAACAAGCACAGCCCTCAGTCTCCAGGCCACTAATTCATCACTGTGAAAAGGGAAGCAAGAATTTAATCGATGTACATTTTTTTTTTCAGCCAAACTACGTACACAACTTCCGATTCATTAGACAGACGTGATACTTACTGAACTAAGGTGTCAGACCATTATAAAAGTTACTAAGGCTACATTAACGTATTCTTAAGTCAGTTAATACCATTATTTGCAGCTGCCACTTTTGAGTTTTGACATATAGTATCATTGACCAAACCCAATTTCACAATGGTATATTTTTTGTCGTTGACGGGAATCAAAATCTGGAAATTTACATAAATATGCGCGTTATCGACTGAGCCAAAGTCACACACATTTTCTAATATCTTTAGTAGCATTGGTCCATAAATAGAGAATAAAAACTTAAATTTAATACTAACCATAATTCGCACCAGTGGACCCGGGGACAAAAGCTCAAGTTATATTTTGTCTGGTTCATCGATAACAGGGAGGTCAAGGTTAGAATCCCGGCAGGATGTACTGAATTTTACCCCATGAATGGTTTATTTATCACTCTCCCTTCATGCAAATGCGTGTCCACGAACATTTTCAACCCAGATATTATGATGAATCTTTACATTTATGTGCCCTCGAACAAAAAAAAAAGTTGGTTTTATAATTGTCAGCCTAACTGTATGTGTGTATTTCTACCTGTCCCTACCTGAAGTTTCTGACAAAACCGATTGATGGATTTTGTTCAAAATTAATATTTACAAACTATATTATCATATCTTGGGTCAGACATTATTTTGATTCCAGCCTTCGTATCAAGGGTAGTTAATTGATAAATGGTTTTTGAAAAGTTTAAATTTTGCGAAAATATTTATAACATTAAAAAAATCGAAGTGGGTATTTTGGGAGTGTTTTACGTAATAATTAATATATGTTCGTTTATATAAAAATAATTAAAGCAATTTTTCTGATGATTGTTTTATATGTTTGTTTTTATGGGGGGGAACTTACTAAGAGGTAGTTTAGTTTACTTAACTAAGGCTATTTTTGAATATTTGTCATAAACTATGATAATTATAGTAGGCTATATGAGAAAGTATATAAGATTGTGTATCATTTTTAATACGTTACGCTACAGCGTGTGGCGTTATTAAAGGGCACACATTTCGAATCAGGTATTTTCTTTCTCACTCTATTACAGCATTCACCTTTAACAAATGAACTGTGTTATACTTTCAAAAACATACTGTTGTTGTGTGATATGTTCTGTGTTTTAACTCCCTTGAAACTGTTGAACAAAGATATCCTGCGGTTTTAAAGGTGGGTATTACCGGCCTAAGCACCCGCGAAATGGTGACGCAAGCCGCGCGTTATTAAAGCTATTCGGCACTCTGGTTTAGAGAACAATAACACACCGAACATGGATGTTAGCAACTCGTATGTATGCGTAAACCACAGTTCGAAACTTTTTTTGTTCTGAATTATCCACCCATATTTGTGGCCACACGGTATAAGGTGGGTTGCTGGCGACGGAAAGGTCAAGGTTCGAATCTCGGCTTGGTGGACTAGAGGTGATTTCCCAAAAGCAATTTATCGCCATGGTTTTCCAACTCTCTCTACACGTCAGTGCGGGCACATTTCCTCTAATCTACCCTTATAATCCTCAACGTTTAGATTAAGTTGTAAAGAGTCAAAAGTGTTAAACACAATCTAATTAACTATAAAAGTTTTACAAAGTTTCGGAATGTCGAATTCTGTGGTCAAAATCTCCTTCGACATCAATAAACATTGAATCTTTGAAAATGGCGAAGAAAGAATAAAACTTAGATAAAATTATAATTATTAAATTTGAAATATCTCACTTCATAAGAAATATGTCATTATATTATATTATAATCATTTTTAGAATAGCTCCAAAACATTATTTTAACACCGATTAGTGATTAGAAGAGATATTTAACGTAGGCATAGATTAATTCAGATATCTCAGCATTATAATATAGTATGCTTTGTTTTGTCTTTTTCTTAGCATTCCTACTTAATTAGATGCACTTAATGGACAATTTTCAAAATTAAAAGCAGTGTTTTGTGTCAACAAAATAAACCTAATTTTAGATTTCGGCTTCGTATTTAAAAAGTTAACTTCGTACATCCCTACTGATTATACTGGAATAGTTGTTTATATCAAAAATCGAGTAACCGATAATTATAGAAGGATTTTGTTGGAAAGGACTTTTTTTTAAAGAGGCCTATTTTTCCGGTTAGTTGTGATTTTATTTTACAATATCATAAGTATTATTTAATATTATTTTATTGATATTAATATTGTTTTAAGTCAAAAAAGTTTATTCATATCTGATTCGAAATTAAGTCTAGTTCGAGCGTGATTGGCTAATAGGTTCAGCTCCGATTTGGAGGTTGATATTCAGCGAGAACCCTTACCGGGTGCGCTAGGGATGATTACTGTTACCAAGATGTTTAACACTCATTTTCTTAGCAAATTACTATACAAGCACACGATTTACCAACTAGCTTCACTGTATATAATCTTGCTCTAGAAACCAGATATTTAATTATTAGATAGCAGCCTCACCCAGGAATCAAAACAGATTGTACGTTAATACGGATGGGAAACTATCGATAGTCTTCATTATCGTACACTATCGATAGTAGCCACATTTATATCGATAGTGTCACTCCCTACTGCTAATTGTAAAGTGTGCGGTAAAGTGTTTAAAAATCCTCCAATAGTCTGATCTTTTGCGTTCTTAAGCGAGTTTATTGAATACGGTAGTTTTTTTTTTACACCCATTAGTGTTTCCAGCCTTTGGCCCAGATCAGATTTTTATTCAAGCCATACATTTTTCACTACCGCCTTGCTAGGCCTGTCGTAGCTTAATATGCATTATAATCTATCTTAACACTATGACATACACAACATTCAGTCCCCAGCCGTTAATTCAGCACTTTTAAAGGGTACATTTCACCTATGTTAAATATTTAGGCCATGACGGGAGTAGAACCCGGGACTCTTAGCTCAGTATACAGACACGCTACTGACTGGGCTAAGCTGTCGGATTGAATACGGTAGATGAAATGTAAAACTGTTCTATTAAACTTATGCCAAATTAAAAATAAACTTTTGTAAATAATGCTTTAGTTACAAAATTCAATATCAATATGATTCTATTTCTAATTCTTTTTTTCCTCTTCTCCTTTTTTTTTTTTCAGGCTATTTATTATTGTAGCAATATGCCAATCGAAATGACTTCATTTCATTCTGATCGATTAATTTTGCATTTTTTATTCTATATTTTATTCTAAATTTGAATAACTCCGTCACTATCGATAAACAGGTTCGATAGTACTGATTATCGATATTTTCCCCACTCTACACGTTAAGTGCTTTACTTACTCTATGGCATTAGGAATTCGAAAGTTCACTGCCGCAATTACAAAAGTACGCCACCTTTCCCAATCTTGAACTAGTTCTATCCAGTCCACCTCATTACACCTATCTATTTCAGGTCCATTGAAATGTTATCCTCCCATCTGCGTCTAGGTCTTCCCAATTGTCTCTTCCTGTTGGGTTTACCAGTCAATACCCTGAACAGGGTTCTAGATTCCCCCATTCCCGCTGCATGTCCTGCCCACCGTAATCTACGAGACTTGATTATCATCACGATATCCTGCGATTAGTAGAGGGTATGTAACCTCCTCCACTCTCCAGTGTCCTCATCCCTTTTTGAGCCAAATAAGCAAATTGCTTTCTAACACCCTTCATTTTTTTTTCTTCGCCATGTAAGGTAAGATACCACGTTTCACACCCATAGAGAACAACTGGTAAACATATCGTTTTGTATACTAGGCTGAGAACCCCAGCAAAAAAAAATTACCCTTGCAGAGTCAAAATGAACTTTTATATAAGATGTTATTTTACCTTACCCAAATAATGCTGATAGAAGTATAAACACCAGTATTTCGGGAAACAATATTTAGGACGTCAGGACAGAGACTCACCTGCAACAAACATAAATAAACTAAGTTAGAACAATGTGAATACGTGTTTAAATTTGATTAGTACAGTGATATAGGGCCAGTTTATACATACAATTGCAAAAGTAAAGTAACATTTCAGACCCTTTTGTGACAGCTATAAAAGGTATTAGATCTTATTTACGTATTCAAACATCAGGTCATATGATATGTAGCTGTCACTTAAGACAAGTAAAATAGTTAAAATGTTTTAATTTTGGCCACCAAAAAGGGTGTTTGTATTTTCTAAAAGGCTCGTCCTATAAAAAATTGGACTCTAGCTACCGATGACAACACTATTCTCATTATTTATAAAATATTTTAAGTCGCTACCGTATACAGAACAACCTTTTATAGTACTTTTCATAAATAACTTAATTTAAACAGTTTATCCCTAATATACGCCAGGTATTTGAATTCGGAAATAATTTGAGGAAATCTGCAAAGTGTTTTAATCGCCTTATTTAAGGTGTGTAATGAACACAATAAGTTTTCAATCTGCTAAGAGGTTTGCGTTCAACGCCATTATAGAAAGATGGCGGCGAAATGAGGATGTTCACTAATATCTCGTTAGTTATTATTTTGCGGCGAAAAAAGTTAGCCGAAAATCAATTTTATTACAAATAAAATTCTCTATAAAAATGTTACAAGCACATTTTTTGTAAAATATTTTTAAGTTATATCCGCGAGAAACTAACGATCTTCACACAACTGCACGTAGCAAAGGGGCTCACATCCTATATTTCAATTTTAACGTCAAGTACTCTGTAATTTTAGCAACTTAAATGCAATTAGTGAATTTGTTATTAAATATTTGATGTTTTAAACTCTGAAAATTAGTATGTAATACAAACATATTTCTGTAAAATATTTATATATTTGTATAAGCTAGAACATTTACGGTAATTGTGAGTTTTCATAATCGTTTCCCTTATCCCGGTCACAGACTTACGATTAGAGTATAAGTGAAAAATGTCACAACCTGCACAACAAAGTGTCATCCAGCTACCTGAGTACAACACTTCCTCTCCAGGATAGGTGTTCGTCGACATTCGGGACAAAGAATGGACCAAATGTTAGATAATGCATGTTCTGCAATCCAAACCAGTATATCCAAAGGTTTCGGTTGAGTCGAAAAAAACTAGTGTACTTAACCAAGACCGTAGTCGGGGGGGAGGGAGGTAAACAATATCAAAATTAAGGTACAAGTACAAATTAGGGGGCTGTGTTACTATAAAAAAAAAAAGAGAGCTTCTAAAGGTGTTTGATATTTTTATTTTTCCTAGCCTTCGGCAGTCAGGGAGTTGTGTTGCCATAAAATAACACTTCAGATAGCATCTTGAATTGTTTATCATTTAAACAAATTTTTATTGGGAGATGTGCCCACCAAACCCCCCAACCCCTTAAATCTTTGGCTGGCTACGGCCTTGTGCTTAACTTTCACAAGTTCAAAAGTAACTGAGCGTATTAAATTAATTAATAAATATACTGTTAGATGAGTCGATGCCAGCAACTATGTCCCAAAAGAAATTCTTATCGAAATATAAGAATAAAAACCGGCTCATCTCCGAGAAATTTGAAAAACTACAAATTGAAAGATTCTTTGGGGAAAAAGCTGACGAGGATACTGTCTTACTAATTTATTACAACCCAATACGAAGCCAAGCTCATCGAAAATTCTCTAGACAAATTAGGGTTTGAATTGTTCGCGAAATCGTTGCTGAAGTATAGTTTAAACCCCAACTCTACCTCATATTCAGGCAGCTTCACGGCGACATTCCAAGAACATACCAACAAATTCAAACGCAGTACGGAAACAACAAGACTCTCCTAGATTGGGGTTGGGAAAACTCGAAGCACTTACTGATTCCTATAAATACCACCAAAGATCCAGCTCCACAAACACTCCTCAAAACTTTAGACTGTAAATGTACCAAAGGGTGCAGAGCATCTTACAGTTATAGGAAAATTGATATCCAACGTTCCAGCATCTGTTTCCATTCACCAATCATGCACAAATGCAGCAAACGAAGAGGACACGGCAATTGTATCACTTAATTTCTGAAGAAAACCGACGAAGTAGTTCTATAAGAAAACAAAGATTAAGAGGTTGATAGCTAAGAAGATCTTTCTTTAGCAGTCCTCAACGTCAAAGCGTATAAAATTTGATTAAAAACATTATAGTGAATTACCAGGGAAACCACATAAAAAAAACCTTGCCTAGTACACAATCATACGGTTGTGTGAAAACTAGTTTAAATATATGACAAATATATTTATTTATAATATAAAACATTAATATTTATTGGCACACGCACTGATTATTTCCTTTCTATTCCCGACTTTAGTTATAACTTACCTATGAGTGGAATAAAAATAGGGAGGTGCAAAAACTGTGCCTGGTTGCCTACCTCGTAAGGGAACAGTGTATATGTATATGCATAAGTATATATGTATATGTGTATGTATGTATGTATGTATGTATGTGTGTGTATGTATGTATGTATGTGTGTGTATGTATGTGTGTATGTGTGTATGTATGTATGTGTGTATGTGTGTATGTGTGTGTGTATGTATGTATGTATGTATGTATGTATGTATGTATGTATGTATGTATGTATGTATGTATGTATGTATGTATGTATGTATGCCTATGAATGTATTATAAAAACTCAATGATAGTAAAGGTTTTAACTTAAATACATTTATTTATATTGTAAAAATATTTTTGTACTAGGCATAAATATTAATTTTTTAGACTATAAAAAATTAATATTTAGTAACAAAGGCTCTGGTTACATGTTGGTTGTTAAAATTACGGATTATTTTACGTTAAAAGTGAAACATAGAATGGAAGCCCTTTTACCGCGAGCAGTAGTGGTAAAGTCGTAGGCTTCCCGCAGCTATAACTCGAAAGAGTTCATTTTACGAAAATGAGCTTATGACTTTTTTTATAGATACATTTATATTGAATAATACAGAAAACTAGTTTTTCTGTAAAATTAACGTTTAACAAGACGACATACACGAAAATACTAATTTCACTTGTGGGAGGAGGGACAACTTTGTATGTTTATTATAAACCTAAGATAAGGGGATTTAAAACACAGCAGATTTCCTAAGGTTATTTCCTAATTCAAATACCTGACGCTTGACCTAAAGCTGGATGACACTTTGCTGTTCAAGTGGTGAAATTTTTCAATTTTATTCCCAATCATAAGTTATAATTTGCTTGTATGCGGAGAAAGGCGACGGCCAGACTGGGCGAGCGAGCGACTAAAATATAAAATAGAACACATTGGTTGTAATGAGAGGTGGCCAGACTGGAGCGAGCGAGCGAGCTTGAAAGATAGAACTGGTTCTATTTTTCAAGCGCACGCGCTCTACCCGGTACAGTATAGTTTACAGGCGCTAGGCAATATTATTGTATGTTGGTTCATTGAGTGTTAGGAAAATCTCATTTTGACATTTTTATTATTATCGATAGGTTTAGCACACTTGTTACTAACGGCCTAATTTAATTGGTAAGATCATAAACCATGCTATATATATATATGTATGGTTTATGTTAGTTGTTGACGAGGAGGCTCCGAATCTTGGCTCAGTTAGCTGAGGGTAGTTTTTGACAAGAGATTTATTGTTGTGGTTTTCTCATCCTCTCTCCACATTAATGACGATTCTCATTTGTAAAGGCCTACTTTGATAATATTGAAGTATTTTAACATATCAGTTTTACATATATATATGTGTGTCAAAATACTTCAATATATATGAATAAAACTGATATGTTAAAATACTTATATGTATATATGTATAAAACTGATATGTTAAAATACTTCAATAATATCAAAGTAGGCCTTTACCAATAAGAATCGCCATTAGTGTGGAGAGAGGATGAGAAAATCACAACAATAAATCACTTGTCAAAAACTACCCTCAGTTCACTGAGCCAAGATTCGGAGCCTCCTCGTCGACAAATATCGAGAGGTATCAGCTAATCACGCGCTTGCCAGTTTGGCTACCCAGTCGCTTGCGCGCTCGCTCGCACGCTTGTCAGTCTGGCCGAACCCTAAGGCAAAATATTATGAAAACTCACAATTACCGTAAACGTTTTAACTAATACGAATAAATAAATATATTAAATAAACATGTTGAATTAAATATTTATTTTTTAGAGCTTAAAACATTACACATATAGTAACAAATGTACTGATTACATTTTAGCTGTTAAAATTAGAGTTGGCCTACTTGACGTAAAAATTGAAATATAGGATGACATACCTTTTGTAGCGTTCAGATGTGTGAAAATCTTTGGATTCTCGCGGCTATAACTCCAAAAATTTCATTTTACAAAAAATATACTAATACAGATTTCCTCAAATTATTTACGGATTGAGGATTTATTTTTTCCCTGACGCCTGGCCTATATCCCTTTTATTGATGTTAATTCGCTTTCATTAACTAAGCCAAACATTTTAACTTTATAGGCCCTTTGTTCCTTGAGTTTATATCTATATATAAAAGCTATTCCATTATGGTTTTAAAATAAATAACAAAGATAGGAAAAGTTTTAAAGGAATTGCGCTCACATTATTTTAAATTACAAGTTTTAAAATAACTCTAGTAAAACTAATAGTACAACACAAAAAACGTCAATAAAACACGTGCATTTACCCTTATAAGATACAAACTTAATCGAGGAAACCGATTTTGGAGTGTTGATTAAAAAACTCTTGACTATTTGCGGAACCCGCAGGTGTGTCGATAAGTTGACCCCAAGAGTCAAATGTTCAAAGAAAAATGAATACGCATAAAGAATGCAGCTCAACATTATTCTAGCGTTAATTTTTTTTTTGCTAGCATTACCTCAGTTCTATTCCAGGCTATCCAGCCTATTTACACTAATGAGGTACAATTTAGAATAAATGTACCATCTAGGAAAAGCAACCGCCTGTACACCAGGCCAGGTTTTCCACCTATCAATAAAACACGTTTACATTCCCTCCAAATTTTAACTTACTAAACCCTAGTCCCTTATCACAGATAATTTGTGGGTATCTCGAGTAGTAACAGGCACCGGCACACATAAAAAAGCTTAAGAAAAGTATGTTTTGAAAACAGCAGGCCTACAGTTAATTTATGGAACTATCAAAACCAGAAGTGACGTGCAGAAGATATGCATAAAAAGTAAATGCGTAATCATTCGCTTTGTAAGATTGAGGAAAAAAAAATTTTTTTATGGACTTAAAACACCTGGTAAGACACTGGTTAGGATCGAACCGCAGCATCACACAGTGAAATAAAGCATGCTAACCACACACACACACGCACACACACGCACACACACACACACACACACACACACACACACACAGTTCCGATTACATTTACGAGTTTTTTTATATAATATCCACGTCGCTACATGCACAAAAACTCTCGTCTCCCTATTCAACTCCAGATACCATCATTGATCCGAATCACCCCTTCTCTACCCCTCTAGAAATATAGGAAAGGGGGAGTTCGATGGTTGAATCACACGCTCGGGTATCTGAATACCCGATCCCTCAATCTTCCCCTCCAACCCCACCCACACGCACTTTATTCTCTCCCTTGCTCACACCATACCCACCTTCCACCCCCCTTTTTTTTTCACAATCTCCGTCCCAAACCGAATCGTTCCCATTAAGTTTTCCCTCATACTTTTTTTTTTTTTGACAAATGGTTTTCTGCTGGAGCACTTCATTACTGAAGTACACGGAAGGTCCACCTCACCCCACCTAACCATGGGGGAGTTGGCGCTGTTATCAGTGTCGCAGCCAGGTATATGTTATGCGGGTCTGCCTATATAGCAGTGGGCACAGTTAGAGGAAGTCTGTTCGATACGCGTCACAATGAATGGTATCGCGGTCACCTCCCGGGCAATGTAAAGGTCAAAATTATGTGACGCTTCATTTTTAGAGGAAGGAGGGGATAAGTATTTTACGTATATTTTCTAAAAACAGAGATATCTAGAGGAGTTAAATCTAGTTCAACCCATTGGAACACACATGTTAGTTGCTATCCGCGTCGCCTCGTCGGGTGTACTGAGAATGTTTTTTTAAACGGTTTCCAACTCAAACCTTTCTTCAAATTCGGGTGCGATTAATCTAAATCCCCCCTTACTAACCCCTATCCCAATGTGTGATTAGATGCGTATTGCCCAGACGGATAGTCGTAGTGGTAAGCAACGGTGCAATAAGAAAAATTAAACGATAATTCCTGGTGCTAGGATTATTAATTATCCCCTTGTTAATGGGATAAAAATGTAAACAAATCCTAAAACAATATTAGGTATTACTCGGATTAAACTCTAAACACTATGCAAAGGGTACGATTTCAGTATTCCTGAGAGCTTTCATAATTAGCGTAAGTTCATGCGAATTACTCTCCCGTGTTATCTAAACAAATAAACTATGATGCATGTGTTCATACACACACGCGTGCGCGCGCGCGCGCGCACACACACACACACACACACACACAACACCCAAGAGGAAATTAAAGGGAAATCCTTGGCGGCAGATGTGAAACAGCTAATGATTTAAATAAAAACATATATTAATATATTATGTTTATAATACTAAGTTTTTTTGAGGAAGAGTGTGCGCGTGTTCATATAACAATAAATATTTTTGGGAGATTAATAATTTTTTTTGCATTAAATTTTGAAAGTTTCTACCAACCAAAAATACAATTTTATATATATTGTAATTAAAGTAGCCTAACTGTTTATTAAAGGTTTTTGTAGACCTGCCTATATTAAATTGATGGGGATTGCTAAATATATTTTCAGCCCCCGGTGCAAACTGACCCTTTGGAAGAAAAAGTTGGACCACAATGGTTTAGAAGAAATATACTCGCATTTACGTAGAGGGAGAGAGAAAAAACCCATTTATAAAAAAAAGTCCCTTCGATACACTCGGCCGGGAATCTGAGCCTCGATTTCACCGTCAGCTAAAATTAGGAACTTGACGTTTAGTCCACGTGCGCACAGATGAGGGCTACCTGCTTGGTTCATCGCTACACTAGTATAAGAGAAATATAAAGCTGATAAAAACGAGGATCTATTGAAAAACCTCGTACACAACCAACGAAACAAAGGGACAAAGTATAAAGTTTACACTCGGTATTTTTAGAGAATGAGTCGACCGTTTAGTATAAACTCTCTGTGGAAATCGCCCTCACAGCTAATGGATGCAAAAAAAAATTTAATGGAGGCAACATATTTTAACACTTATAAGGATATAATGATGGAATCACTTCCAGTTTCATCTTTTTTATTTAAAAGCATTTAATCCATCTTTGTACCCCACACAACCTTGGCACAAAATATATCAAAGATTTTTCTTTTAGTTTTTTCTACAAGGAATAATAAATACGCCAACAGTGGCCGTTTGAGTCATTTTCAAAAAATTTCAAGGTTGAAAAATCTACTTATCAGTAAACTACCCTTAATTCAAGGGTTTGGATAAAAATAAAGTTTTATGGTATAGCCCTATACAAGTTAAATATCATGTTTGATCAAAATGTAACAAACCGTTTTGGATTCGTGGTCAAGAACAGACAGGCAGGTAGACATGGGTACATACAAAACTGTAGAATCAACTTTTTTGGGTTCGTGTTCATATAAAACTTAAAGATTTGTCATAATTTCAAGATCGATTTTTTTACGGTCACAATAGGGCCTACTTTCTCTTGATATGAGAAAGTAAAAATATTTGTTTAGCATTATAAATGCATCTGTATGAAGAATTACTTTTTTTTGACATGATTTACATATTATAAAATGTGTTTAGTACAAAATAAAGGCATTTGTTTTAATTTGTTAAAATAATATACATCATAAAGTGAGACAGATAAGTATGCATAAAAATAGTACTAACCGCACAAAAGATTTGACTTAGTTAATGAAGACGTAAATGTTTTAATTAACTGGTATAGATAAAACTTTTACTTTCTCTCAACACCTCAGGGAGAAGGTATTGTGAACGTCAAAAAAAAAAAAAAAAAAAACTCGAGATATTGATAAATGTCGACGATTCATGACTCTCTGAAACCAAAAAAGTTGTTTTCGCAATACCGTTTGTATGTGTCTGTACCTTGGGCTAGAGCTAAAACTATTTTACGGAATGGGTTAAAACTTGGTATTTGGGGTTTTAATAAAATCGATTTTCTCAAAACTCGCTCTAGCGATTTTGATTAGATTTTATATCCAAACAATGTTTATTAATTATATAAACAAGATGCCAACTCTCATTTTTTTCCATGAAAATAACTTTGAAGGTACCTTTACATGGGGGAAATTTTCCTATTTTCATCTTTTCTCCGCAACTATTTGAGATACGTAATAACTTATCATTGTGAAATTGTAGTACTATTAAAGATAAAAATCTTTTATTTGGAATATATTTTTATAAAACCAATAATTGATGAGCTATAAGCAAATTTATATACGTTTTAATTCATGTCTTTGAAAATGATTTTGATTCTTATGCTTTTTGTTGGACCACGATGTTTCTCTTTTCTTACTTATTCTGTAACAGTGGTCCTAGTTCCCATTGCCATTAGAGTAAGAAGGTAACAGTGTATATTATTTTAATTATAATCTTTGGTGTCGTGTTCCTACAACAATGTATAGACCTATTATTTCGTTTAACAAATCTTACAAGTTTTTAGTAAACGTCTATTTTAAGATAAAAATGGGAGAAAGTCTGTGCAGTGCACCGCACCATTTTTTTAAAAATTTTTTTTAGCACCGCTGTTCAGGCTATACGTATATATAATAATTACGCTAGGGAGCTATGTATGAGAAAGGTTACATTTAGAAGTGTACTCACATTTGCGTGGAGGTAAAGTGGAAAACATTTTTGGAAAACCCCCCTCAGTACACCCGACAAAGATTCGAACCACGATCTCCCTGCCATCGGAAGCAGAGACTAACACGAGAGTGACGCTTCATTAGACCATACAGACACCGAAGTAGGTAATTAAATTATATAATTTTGGCCTTTCTGGTGGAGTTCGTGGGATAATAAGATGTGTCCATGACAGGGTTAGTGTGTTTAAGGTTCAACCGGAAAAAAAAATTTCAAAATTTATTATATATTATTATTAATACCAAGAATTTTAAAAAAAGTATCCAATTCGATAGGTTAAAAATGGGGGGTTAGCTCAAAATTACATAAAATTATATTATTATTGAAAAACATATTTTATATAAGGTTTTACTAAAGAAATGTAAGATAACATATTTTGATATTGATCACATTTCCTGGCATAAAACGTTGACGATATTCTGACGACATTGGTGTCCAACTGCTAGCAGTGCGGGTTCGGCACGCCATCTCTATCTCTTTCCATCCTGTTTAGCAGGTATGCATACGGTGACCTATTTCTGACAGTGAAAATCGGGACAACTTGGCAACATTTTTCAAAAGTAGCATAAGTGCATAAGCATAAGGGATAAGCATAGTTAAGAACAAACATATTCCAAGATTTTTTATTTTTATTAATTTAAAAAACATAAATTACAATAATATGTAGCTATAAAGAAATATGGGCTACGTAAAAATGGTAGTCAAAACTACTGGACTCATCTCAATATCTAAGACTAAGTGGCTCACAGTAACAAGTAATTTTAAAGTTTAAATAACAAGAGTTTTGAGAAAATTATATTTTGTAAAAATATAATAGTCTATTAAAAATTAAGATGTTTTTCTGTTCATTTTCCTAATTCTACTCGTTTTCAGTTGATTCAATGATTTAATTTTAAGTTGGATGTCTATTTGTGACTTAGAAAAGCTGCCATTTTTAAATTCCGTATATAAAATCTATGTGAATTGAATAACATTTGTTTAATATAGAGGGGTAGCAACCGACCGCCCCACCACCACCGCCACCACCGCCACCGCCGCCACCGCCACCGCCACCGGTGCAAAGGCAAAAACACACGGAATTCATTCATATACTCTCAATAAAAGTAAAATATTATAAATGTAACGATTTCGATATTTTTACTTTACTGTAGAAACTTTTTTCATCAGTCAGAAAATTCGTGACATTTTGGTCGTTATTCGGGACGCCGGGACACAGCCCTTAAAATCGGGACGGTCCCGATTTTTTCGGGACGTATGGTCACCGTAGGTATGCAGCCATTCTCACTGTCCAGAAGGATTATGAGGGACAGGGGTGAGAGCGTAAATGAAAGAAAAGGGATACGTCTGGAAGAGTCTTGAGTTAATTTTATTCTTGTCCAGTATTCTATAAATAAAGAACTCCAGACTCTTTAACTTTTATTATCTTTTGGAGGTAAAGTAGGGAAATAAGTATACCACAACAGTGGGCATGCGGAATAAATGTCAGGCTAATCGAGTCTTGTTTTCTGGCGGCAGAGAATTTGAGGTTCGAATCTCAAACGGATGTAGGCCTACTGAGTGGTTTTTTTCCCCCAAAAAGGTTTCCAACACCCTCTTTACACAAATGCTGAAGCATTTCCTTTATTTCTAACTGATTCATCCCTACCCAATTAGCGTACTTAAAATGCGTACTCCCGGACGGACAGAAAGACGTGGCGAAATAAATATGTGATAAATGACATACTAATAAAGTATGAGAACTTGGTCAAATTGCATTTGGGAGCTAGAAAGGGTTAATGCATTCCTAATTTTAGCTGAATGTCCTCAATATGACGTGAAAATGACAAATCAAAATATGTCTTAAAATAAAATAGCGTGAATTTAAAAGGATAACAATTTGCACAAGATAAATCTCATTGCTACCATAAAAGTTAAAAAAACTGACCATTCTAATCAATATATAAAAAAACACTATTTTCCCTCCTGGTTCCTATTTCTGCTTTTTTTTTACTCACGCAGAGCTTAAATATTACAAGAGAGCACTTTCCAAGTTTCGGTTCACATTAGTCTCGGTAAAACTTTCCCTGAAAAGGGGAGCCTGGAGGCAATGGGTCGGGGGTGGTAACAGGAATGAAAAAAAAAAGGGGGGGGGGATTGTAGAGTAGAGCACACACTACGGAATGTAGTAAAGTAGAATTCCAGCCAAAGTCTGTAACAGTTGTATAGAATATACAACGATCGCAAAGTCACGAAGTTGCGGAAAGACAAAAATAATAATGGTAAACAAACTTTTTAATTTCATTTTTGCTAAAGTGGAAGGATACCTTGTGTTAGTAGACTTGATACATTATAAATCGAGGAGTGAGAGAGAGAAAAAATCTTGTTAGAGACTCTTGTCTTGTTAATGTTTAAAATGCGACGTGAGTCATTTATTTTTATTTTTAAATTTTCTATTAGCGCTACAAAAGGGCGTAGATAACTTTTCAGGTTTTGACTTTCTCTTTCCCCGAATTGCGCTTTATCGAGCTAGGACCACAACAGCTGTCGTATTTGCGTCATGTAGGGGAATGAGGCTATGCAATATTAAAGAAATATTATACAAGTAGTCCGGCTAACCTGCAGTTCAAGAAATCTACGACCCACCTCGGTGGTGTAGTTGGCTAACGCGCCAGTCGTGTTGAGTCAGACCACCTAGGACGGGGAGATCGAGGTTCAAATCTCGGTCGGGTGAACTGGGGGTGGTTTTTCCTAAATGGTTTTCCACTCTCCCTCCACGCAAATGCGGGTTCACTTCCCCTATATTCAACCTTCCCAATTCCTAATCCATTAGTGTAATTAGTACTTAAGCGTATAACCCGAACGGGTAGTAAGACGCGGTGCTAAAATTAAATTAAAATAAATCTACGGGTACTGAATACAATGGCAAATAAAACAAACTGCGAGTCAAGAAATGATTAGTATTTACTTTATGACTGCATAAGCAAAGACGGAATACGTTAAAGGGGGACCGATTATACACGTTAGAGCATAGGCGCCGACTAGTAAAAAAACATTGGGGGTGTTCAAGGGGCATGGGGGTGGTATAACATTTGCAAATTTTCAAGCGCCGTATTTAAAAATGGTCAAAATTAGAGTGCAATTTGTTAGTTTCATTATGTTTAGTAAAATAAATACAAATAACTTTAATAAAGTAAAACAAATATGCACAACAAAAAAACAAACAAAATATGCTAAGAGTACTGCCACAAACCAAACTATAATGGAAACATAAATGCCAGGCTGTCTCTTCAGGAGTGGCGGGTGCTACCAACATTATCGTGGTTCCGTACATATCAGATGGCAGCACCTACCATTTGCTACGCTAGAAAACACTGTTCGCAGCGCAACCCTATAAATCCAAGAGAGAACTAGCGCCGTAATATTAATGTTTTAATAAGTCTGAAATATTGGCGGTGCTGGGCACCCTTGAAAATATTTTTGGGGGTGCTTAGTGTGTGTGTGTGTGTGTGTGTGTGTGTGTGTGTGTGTGTGTGTGTGTGTGTGTGTGTGTGTGTGTGTGTGTGTGTGTGTGTGTGTATATAAATATATAAAAGGCGGCCCCAAATTTGGCACCTATGGGTTAGAGCCAAGGTGGGTAGTCCTGTTGCCAAAATCCTCAATTGGCGAATTCGCCATAAAATGTGCCTAATTTGAGTTTGACATATCTCATAATAAAATAAACTTTTTCCTGACGGCGTGTGCTAATTGTAACGTAATATTTTCTACGTGTGATTGGAAGCATTTCGCTTTCTGACTGCGTCATTGATATAACAATGTCATTCAATACTCCCCTCCACTCCCTTTACCAACACTAAATTTACAGTAATTCTTCAAAAATTATTATTAAATTTAAAAAATATATATTTAACTATTTATAGTGCAAACATCTCAAAATATACCCATTTTGCGCTAAATCAATAATTTTTTTTAAATATTCAAATTAAAAAAAAAAGTCATCAGTAAACTACCCATAATCAAATTCCTCCTCCCTACTCCACAAAAAAACAAGTATACAGATGTATTTATCATGTTCATGTCAAACACTCCTCAGACACACATTTTAAACAAAATCGTTATAGCCATTTTGAAAATAATTTGAATTCTCATAAATCACTCATCGGTAAACAACAGTTTATCAAATTTTTATCCAAAACTTAAAATACAAGATTATTTGTCATATCAAACACTCCTAAGATACCCATTTGGAATGAAATCACTAGGGCTATTTAAAAAATATTTCCAGTTTTGAAAAATCAGTCATTAGTAAAATACCCATAGGCCTAAATGAATTTTAACTCCCAAAGCAAGTACCTATACAGTGATTTTTGCTATACCATACATTCCCCAGATGTGTGTGTATGTGATTTAAGTGATGACAACTCAAAGGAGTTTGTCAGCATTCCTCTTGGCAATCAGGCCAAATTGCAGTATATAAATAGTACTATTTTTTCGAGCTAACAGGGCTGACAATTTAACAACGATTCTAAGGGGTCACTCTGCCCGTTTTTGGGGCTGCGCGAGTTAGGACGCTGGATCATCGAATACGTGTGCTTGAGGGCTGCCGCAGTGCCCAGGGTACCGGGTCTTTTATATCTTTTTAGTAAATTTTAAATAACATCACATTTTGTAGTAGTGCAAATTAGTGCAATAAACCCTAAAAGCCATCCTGGCAGTTTAGGGCCCACAAGGGGGGAGAGGTGACAATTGTATAGGGTTATAGGCCTACCAGGGTGACCTGGTGGTCTAGGGGTAAAGTGTCAGACTTCTGTGCTGGGGGTCCGGGGTTCAATCCTCGGTCCCAACACGGATTTATCTGATTGCCAAACCCTTCCTTCACCTCTGACAATACGTGTATTAATCACAACTTGTGAATGTGAGGAATGCCAGGCCTCCACCGTGGTTCGGATTCCACGTTAAACTGTAGGTCCTCCATTTCATCCCATAATCACCCTACCATTACACATTAGCGTAAGTGCGTATAACCCGAACGGGTATTAAGACGCGGTGCTAATAATAATAATATAGGCCTACCTAAAAAAATCCTAGCCCTTTAATTAAGGGTAGTTTACTGATGAGTGAATTTTTTGAATTCAACATTTTCATAAATAGCTATAACGATTTTGTTTGGTAAAACGCTTATTTAGAATTTGTTTTACATGAAATATAGCACACAGTATAATTAGTTTTTGGGAAAACATTCGTTGAAGGGTAGTTTACTGATGGGAAATTTTTGAAAATTCAAAATATTTCTAAAATAGCTCTAACGATTTTATTTTATATATATTATATAAATATGTGTATATAAATGTATGTACATATATATAATAAAATAATAAATAAAATAAGCTTCATAACCGCCGTTATTATAATACATGTCGGAGTGTGAGGAAATATTCCTTGAAGTGGGCGATATTCTTAAGGTCTTAAGTTCAATTTCTGATAAAATATAAAGATTTGTCATTATGAGTTTGTTCCTCTTCTATGTGCGGTAAATTAACTTATGACGCCTGGAAGATGTTGGAGTTTAGATCAACCATTAATGATACGTAACCTATAACTATAAAATACGTATAGAGATATGTTTAAAAGTTTGTCGTACACTAAATGTTAGTTAAACATGCAATTTTTGAAATAACCTAACTATTCATTCCGTGTAGTACCGTATAAACCTATATTTTTGTTTACTTTATTTATTGGAATGACGTGTGCACTTATTAAAAATGCATCGCGCATACATCATGAATATTGCACCACGCTAAGGCCACCTGCGACCAGTAAATATGTTACATTCATTTCCCGTTACAAACTCGGAGGAGAGTATTGAACTATATCATGATTTATTTCTTTAGGATTGTATTACAAGCCTCACGTAAGCGGTTGTTGTTTATTAAAAAATTCAAAACAGCGTAGCTAGTCTATTTGAAAAATGAACAATAATACTAGAGGGCTACCGAAAAACAGTACATGCCATTCTAAATTAAACTGGACATTTATATATTTCAAACTTTTTTTTAACGTTAGGTTTTTCTAATCAAACAAGAGCGACAGGAATGGCATATACTTCATTAGCACTCAAATATTTAAAAAACAACTAGGTGATAAATAAATGGTTCGGCGCACCCCACGGACTTTCTCTCACTTTTATTTTAAAATAAACATTTACTAAAAACTCGTAAGATTTGTGAAACGAAATAATAGTAACATTGATGTAGAAACATTACACCAAAGATCGTAAATTAAGAAATATATAATACAGTTACTTATTTTTTTGGTATTAGAAACTAGGAAAACTGCTAAAGAAAAGAAAAGAAAAGAAATTTAGAAAAGAGAAATATTTTTGTCAAACAAAGAGCATAAGAATCAAATTCATTCTCAAAGACCCTGAATTAAAAAGTATATGCTATATTTGATTATAGCTCAAAAACCATTGGTTTTATCAAATAAAAAAATTTGTATCTTTTATAGTACTACAACTTTATAATGATAAGATGTTTGGTATATCAAATAGTTGTGGAGAAACTATGAAAATTGGAAAATTTCCCTCATGTAAAGTACCCTCAAAGTCATTTTCATGAGAAAATTAGGAATGTCATCTTGTTTATAGTAATAAATAGTGTCTAGATATAACATTTAATCAAAAACGTTAGAGTTAATTTTGAGAAAATTATTTTTTTCTATTTTTGCCCTTCAGTAAACTATCCTTAAATTTAGGGTTGAACATCTAATTCCAAAAACCCCTCGGGAGGACCTTATAACACCCCAGATATCAAATTATAGCCTAATTCGTAAAATAGTTTTGGTTCTAGCCCAAGGTACAGACAAATGGCATCCCAAAAACTACTCTTTTTTTGTTTTGTTTCAGGGGGTAATAAAACGTGGACATTAATCAAAATCTCGAAATCGAATTTTTTGACGATCATAGCCACACGGATAATCATAATAAAATGAACGTATACAACCGTGAAAATTGATTAAACTATAGCAACAAATATCCCTTATGTATGACTTGTTTTATTCGTGCGTTTTAACGCCAGTACTAACACAATTAGATAGACCTACACAAATTATTTAATTCAAAGGAATAGGAAAAAGCTAAAAATCAATTGTGTGAAAACCAGTATTTAGTGGGTGGGGGACTCAGCCCCGGCCTCCCCGATTAAAGTCAAAGGTTCTAATCACTAGATAACCTTACTTGTAAACTGAAGGAAGAGTGGGAAATGAATGTACCACAGTATTCTGATTTTCTCACAAACGTATGTATTTGGCAGCCAGAAAAGCTACTAGATCTTTCACGTTTTTATATTTTAAATCATGTGATCTGCACCTGTCATGTTTGATAGCTATTATCTATACCTATAAAACAAAACTAATAATATAGTAAGGGTGACCTGGTGGTCTAGGGGTAACGTGTCATACTTCTGTGCTGAGGGTCCGGGGTTCAATCCTCGGTTCCGGCACAGATTTATCTGATTGCCAAACCCTTCCTTCACCTCTGACAAGATGTGTATTAATCACAACTTGTGAATGTGAGGTATATCAGGCCTCTACCGTGGTTCGGATTCCACGTTAAACTGTAGGTCCTCCATTTCATCTCACAATCACCCTACCATTACACATTGGCGTAAGTGCGTATAACCCGAACGGGTAGTAAGACGCGGTGCTAATAATAATAATAATAATAATAATAATAATAATAATAATATAGTAAAATGTTACCAATGTTGACCAAAAAAATTATGTTTGTATTTTCTAAATAAAAAGTTCTTCCAAATGTCCGTTTGTGAGAAAATCATTGTAAATTTTGGGCCGTTAATGTTGTTTCTTAATAACTTTTCAAGATCTTTATTCTGTACGAGCAGTTAGAAAGAACGTCAAAGTATGTTGATGAACTACGCCATTATCCACGTTTCAACATATGACGTGCACGCAACACATCTTTTATAAATTTCGTGAGGATAAAGATTTATTTTTATTCTTAGAGTGAAATAAATGACTTATTCATAGATTTTAATAACAGGTATTAGCTATCCATTTCCTGTAGATTTGAATAATGAGAATGTACTATTTACAGGTTGAGGTTAAAAAGAGAAAGACACTTTTAAACGTTTTACTTTGAGGTTTTATGAGTATGCATTTTAAATTAATGTCATTAATAGCGTCAAAACCATTTTGTATATAATTTATCCACAGTCCTTAAAAAAAGTCACCAATATTTCAAATTCATTATGTAAATTACTATCTTAATATATTGTGTGTTCATATTTCCAATAGGACAATACAAATGAGCTGCCTTAAAGAAAAATTAACCTTATATTGTTGGCAATGCGATATAAATACAACTCTTGTTGGGCACGCGAAATGAGGAGTCAAACTCTTCTGGTCTGGTTTGCCAATCACAGAAAGGTCAGGGTTCGAATCCCTGAACGGTACACTGATGATGTTATTTTCTAAGCTGTTTTTTAATCTCTCTTCGCGTAAATGGGGTGCAGTTTCTTTAAGATTATACTTTTTCTCATCCCTGCAATATTTGTGCAAATATATGAATAGACTCGATGAACAAAATAAAAAATAAATAGAAATAAAAACATACACGTAAGCGAAAGTCTCTACTCGCAATGTATGGAATGAGGGAAGCGGTAGAAAATATATATCATTGCACTAGTGGGTCGTATTGATACATATTTCACTTCTTAAAAACACATAAATATTACAAATTGTTCCGTAGAATCAATTAATTTAACTTAAATAAACTTGGATTTATTTGAAGTTATTTAATTTTATGGAGTAAGATTTTGTTCAAGATTGGATACATATTCACAATTTTTTATTATATGTTTTTTATTCCACTACCGGTACATCTTGTTACCCGGCCGCGGTTTAATTGGTTTATTGGGGTAAACCGTGTACAAAATAACACCCTCAATACATCCAGCCGGGATTCGAACTCCAAATCCACTACCCGCAACCAACACTAATTAATCAGCCTGAGAGCCCACCGAAGCAGGTAATATGGTACTTTTTCCATAATAAGCTGTAATGAAAAAAACTTTAATACCTCTTCTAGGAAAAAAGAGGAAAATACCGATGGATTTATCCTTTTAAAAAATCTAAATAAATGGTACGGCACACCGCACAGACTTTCTCTCTCTTTCTATAAGCTTGTAAGATTTCTGAATGGAATAATGTACATTGTATCATCACCACTCCACATAAGAACACGCATAAAATAATATACAATGATATATAATCACTACTTAGCGGGACGTATCAAATCAATATGACCTTGAATTAGACTGTGACGATTCTATCAAAACAATTTTGACGTGTTTTCCTTGTGGTTACACAATGTTGTTTTCTTATCCTCCGATATTGCCTTAGGCTATACACCGTTTGGACACTATACACCGTTTATTCTAAGAAGGAAGAAACTGCGAGGTATAGTCCGTTTTCGATAAGAAGGGAGAATTAAACTTTTCAGGGAACCCCACAGGGTCAAAACACTTTGTGCTAATAGAGGGAGCATTGATGAGTGCCCCAAATTGGCTGTTTGGTGATGGCGTGTAAGAGGCAGACAGGTTTGTGCTTGAATAAAACACGATATTACAAAACATACATTTATTATACGTTATAGGTTGTACAGACATATTATACATTTTTACAGGAATGACGCATATACTCGTTCATACGTTTTTCTACAGTGTCTCTTAGATGCGTTATTAAAATTGTTTTTAGTTCACAATCCAGCGCGTAATAGTCCAAACCGACGACCTGGCGTGTGTAGTAGGTATCACCGATAAGATCCAGGTTTTTGATGTGCGTTTCCACCGTAGGCTGGTCGAGATCGATGACGTCTGCCGATTCTGTAAGCGTGTCGCACACATCCACGACGAGCGTGTCGATCAAATCGTTGCAATAGCGTGCGACAGGTGTCGACCACATATCCCGGCGGTCGACGGCGACGTCGATGAGGTCCCACACCTCGCAAAGACGCGCCCAGCTAGGTGCTAGATAGGCGACCCGTTTGAATCCGGCGTCTTGTTTCTCGCTGATGACGACCATGCGGTCACCGCACATACGTCTCAGAGAGATTTCATGATTAGTCAGACTAATCTTCTGAGGAGGTTGCGTGTTGCTGAAAAACTTTGATATGATCGACTTGTAGCTGCCCAGTTCTTGCCACTCTGTACGGTTAAACACCGCACGATTCCCTCCGCATTTTTCTAGCTGGACATAGGGCGTAAAGTTGTTCTTGACGCTCATGCCGACGATGACACGCTTGGCGTCGTCTTCGTCCAGCGGGAACAAAGTGTTGAAAATACTGGTGATGGCGAGCGGCTTCACCGGCTTTGCTTTGCGGGTGCAAACGTCTTGACCTTCCATCGCTTCGACGACTATGGCCTGCACGCCGTCGGGGCGCCCTTTTTATAGGCGCACTCTTAAATTAATACACGCTATTAATATACAGGGTTAAACTTTATACTAAAAACTATATTTTAAAAGTTCTTCCCATGGTTTTATATGTAATAACAAATACTGATCACCATTAGTGACAATTAAATTAACGGATGATAATACGACCCCAAATAGAGCCTACCATAAACTAAATGCTTAATTTCCCCATTTTATTTTATAATGTAGACTTATTTGTATTTACATATAGTTTGCAGCAATATAAGTAACAATGTCCCCCATAACACTCACTCTTCCTCAACTTCTCGAGCATTGATGATGAAATAATACAATAGTATGTAACATACATAAATATACACTTCAAGTGAAAATAAGATAATTATTTACAGACACATCCCTAAGACAGTGGGGAAGTGAAAAAATAATAGTTTTCTTACAGTCTGTTGTAAAAGAAGAGCAAAACAGTTTCTTTTGAAGAGCTAATTTAATAGATATAATGATATATAAACTTTAATTTTTAAATATTAATATATAGATCGTCATAAATCTGTACAGGTTTATAGCAATTCAAACTCCGACATTTAATGTGGTAATACGCAATCAATATATTTACATGTTAATACATTTTTCATGGAAGGATTTTTTTAGTATTGCAATATATATTTTTGCTTATCGTTGTAATGTATTTGTAGAAGCAATTTTAATATTAATTTATGATTAATATAATATATTTCATGAAATTAAAACCTTAGATAGCTGATTTTAAGGAATAAATATGCCCTAATAACCGTTTTAACGCTCATACGGTTTAAGCCTACTATTAAATTTTTAACTAATTTCAAGAATAGAGAAAATTTAATTATTTACATATCATATTGAACTTTTGTCACCATTCAATATAAACATAAATATAAGACTGTTTGGTAGAAAGTTTAGTATATTTTTACAAAAATCTGGAAAAAAAAAACAATTAAAATATATCCATAAAACTTTATTACAACATTAAAAACTGGTAGGCCTAGATTTCTACATTTGTTTTTTATGAGTTTATAGGTAATATATATATTAAAATGTTGCAAACTCTGTAGGAGAAAATGCTACTAATAAAGACATGTAAACATTGTTCTAAATATTATTCGTATAAATATTTATAATGCAATTTATAAGTCTAAATGTAGAATTTTTTTATGAGACAAACTATTTGTAATATGTAATAAACGTTATTATACAGAGACAATGTTCGTTAGGGTTCTATAATAATATTTCTTATTGAAATATATGATCAATTAATAAGTACTATGTTTTCTTCATAAAAACAAACACATCATTTATTGATCAAGATAATCTCTCTGTAAATATAAACTTTAAACCAAATTGTTCAAATATATTTAGCAAAATTTAAATTTACAAAAATAAATTATTTGTAAATTACCCGAAATTATTTGGTATTTGTAAAATAATGTAGGTTATTCTTATTAATCAGAATGGTCGCACTATGGAATTTTAAATGTGTAAAATGTTTATGGCTGAAAAAGTATATTTTTAAACTAATAATAGAAGCTGTCCTTGAATGGTTTTACTATGAAACACCAAATATTTTTTAATGAGGAATATGTTTAAGACAAGAATGACAATTAATCATTACCTTTGCCAGTCGATATAGCTGCTTGGTTCAGTAGTGGAGAGAGATATCTATTATGTTAAATATATATTTCTTCGAAAAAAGAGGTAAAGATGATGTTTAGTCTAAATTGGTAAATAATTGTTTTTTCAACCTTTGAAAACTTGATAAAAATAAATAGACTTGAAGCATAACATTGAACTCACACACTTAACTAGAAAACTTGATAGTTTAGTTAAAGATGTTTATTTAAAGAGTCCCCGTTTTATTATTTTTATCTTCATTCTTGACAATCGACGGTATATATCTGCAAAACGTAGCTATAATAAAAAATTTCTGTTGATACACAAAATTTTATAAAAATATAACTTTAGTTTGTTCTCTCACCGATGATTATAAGAAAGATAAATCTTTGAAATTATTTTTGAAAATGTATTCATCATCAACAATGTTTTGAACCAAAGCTTGAAGTTACATTGTAAGAAATGATTTAATTATCTCATCAGCACGCAACTGAATGAATGCTATGTATGAAGTGGAGATACGGTGAGTTTTAAAACATTTATGATTTATATCAGCTTATGAAATAACCTCAACTGTATATTCCATCTTAAAATATAGATCGTATTTTTTTAGAAAAGATTTGTTTAAGATGGAAATGAAGTAGATGTGACAGTTCAAGTTAAAGAAATACATTAATAAATTATTTATTTGCTAACCCTCTTTTAAAGACAGCTATAACATTTAAATATCTTACGCGTAAATGATTAACGTTTGTAATAAGAAAAATAGAGCAGGAAATGTTGGAAAATTGTATTTTAAATTAGCTTGACTAATCGTTCGTGGTGGATGAGACCTCGTTTACTTGACATGGTGCGGGGAGGCGGTGTTATTATAATATTACAACTTAATGAGCAGTATTTTAAATGCTAATTTTAAGCAAATGAACCAGAATTTACCTGGATAAAAGATGGTAAGGCCACAATAAAAGTAAACCCAAACCCTTTTCTACACATCACGCGGTCAGAAATGGAATCGAACACGGAGCATCTGAATCGGAAACAAACAAGCTAGTTAAACCACGGTGACGGGTCTGAGCCATCCCTGTTTCTAATCGGTGATGTTCTATGCCCCTTAAAAGAATGATTTGTTATTAATGTTCATAGTATTATGATATTCCTTAAAGGAAACTAATATTGTAGCTTTTGCTTATACTCTATCACGTACAGTTGAATAAGAATCCCTGCATAGAATGCTAAGAATATTTTTTTCTAATCTTACATTCACTTTGGTTTTCAGAACATCTAGTCAAAGTAGAGCGGGGCACATTTGATACAAGCCCTCCTTCTCCTAACCCTTTGAAAAAGCTAAAATTTTAAAACCTTAATTTCAAATACACTTGATGATATAAATGTAATATTTTTTATTAACTATTTTAGTAGCTTTAAATAATTTTAGAAACTAAAAAAAAAAAGAACCTTTATTGAATGCTATTTGAACTCAGCGTTTATATTAATCTATTAATAATCCTAATTTTGAACAAGTTAAATGAGGAAAGAAATATTTATTATTTTCACTTTTTGGGTGTATTATTTTTAGCACCCCCCAAAGATCCTTACTCAAAACAGCAAGTAATTTTAATAATATTCCAAATAAAATTTATATCACTACACACATTAAAAGAACTCCTAAAATTCTCATTCGGAAAAAAAAAAAATCAAAAATCAAGGATTAATGGCTTCAATATGCCTCATGCGATCTAAGCCATATTCTTATTGAGATTATTTCTAGTTTCTAATTTTTAAAAAAGAGAGAAAAAAAGATATATTAGGTTTGCTTCGAAAAAATATCAATTTTAAAAAATGAAAACTTTTTTTTTTAGAAGTTTGATCAGACGAGTAAATATCAACTAATAAAATTGTATTATTCAAGTTTTCCTTAAACCCGATGAGTGGTTATTTTAAATTAACTAGAAAATATATTTAAACAAAAACAATCTTCTGAAAGTTGAAAAATGACACCTGGACATGGGAATCGAACCCGGGATCTTTAGCTTAAGACGCTAATGCTCTACCACTGAGCTATCCAGGAATCGTCCCGTGTTCACGATTACCAACACGCTCAATTATCGAAAACAGATATTGCCTCAGGCAGCCCATTAAGTCATCAACTACTCGCCACTTTTAAGGGAATAACAAGGACTTTTACTCGGTTGTTCAACCTGGCCTTCAAACTCATGTTTACGAACTTTATATAGAATATTCATATTTTCTCTAGGCTTTCCTACCCTTAATTCCCCCCGGCTAATATTCCTATACACTGTTTTGTAAATAATTGATGTAATTAGACGAGGTCATCATAATGATGTAATATTTGTTTAGGTGTTATAAAATAAATGGCACCAAAATCAATATCTTCAATTAAATAAATAAGAGATATATATAAAGGAGGGAATTAATAAGTATATTATCTTAATCACCATGGCGTCAACTTCACTGTGTGGTCAAATCTCTGAGCAACAATACAACGCTACAAGACGTAATTACGAACGTGTATATAAAATACCAACACATCTTACGGAATTATCTAGCTGCAACTGTTTTGATCTTCCTCATAAACTTTCAAATATCGGTTGCTTATTAATCGTCAAAGAGTACGTAGAAGAAAAGGCAGTAGAAGTAGAGTTATTACAGACAAGTTATTTTAGTAACTCTGTTATTATAGATGGAAGAAGAGAACATAATGCAAACAATATAAGCATTAAATATCATATCTGTACAGAAAAGTGTTTTCAAAAAAGGTCAGTAAACTATTGTCCTGAGTTTCAACGAACCTGTTGTGAATATGTTTCACATGAGTTCCTACATATAGAAGAAGCACTGAAGAAACAACGAGAAGTTAGAACAACTGATTGGTTCTGGGAAGAATTCGCTGCAGAATATCTTGAGGATCCAGCTAAAGGAGGAGTTATTTCAATAGAGGAAGAAGAAGAGAAACTTAACGAAGACGAGATCTGGCAAGCGAAGACTGAATTGGAAGCTGTCGAAAGTTTGAAGGAGGATTGGGACCAAGAGATAGAAGCAGCCATCACGAAGGAGAAACAAGCCAAAGAATTTACCGCACTGACTATTCAAGGGGGTAAAATAATTAACAGCTTCAAAGTTAAATATGAATAATATTGAGGTTTTTAGCGACAGCGAGGCAAGCCAGGACAGCAATCCCGAACCTCCAAAAAAGAAAATTAAACAAGGTAAGTCTTTCGTAACAGGCATTATAAATTTTATTAGTGTAATCCGTTTGTATTTTACTAATCCTATTGAATTTAAAAAATGGACCCAGGAGAATTTGTTGTCTGGAATGTTGAAAATAATGGACGAGAGACCTCTTCTAGCCTCTCTGATAGATTTGGTAACGGAATGTGTGAGCGCTGAGGACTCTGTAGGTACGTGGAAAGACTTGGAAAGTGTCGTGAAAGATCAATGGTCCTCCACGACATTATTCCCGTTGGAACAGGTAGAGATGATGGAGAAGTTGTTTTTAAGTTGCTTGCAAAACAAAGCAGCCGAAAAACGGGATTTTCCACTATCTTCTATCACCAACGAGAAGAATGGAGTCATGTCCACGTCAGCCATGACTGTAACTGGTCCTCCACCTAATGCACATGTCCCGTATTATCAAGAATCAGAGTCATTCCTAGACGGTCTATTGAGTCAATCAAACGTTCAACCACAACAGACATTAAATTCTGGAGAAACTTGCTTTACTATTTCGGTGAAAAACAAACAGGGAAATTGTATATCAAAATTCAAGAAACCCCAATCAGGCTCCCATTATACGGTATTGAAGATCTATCCTAAGCATTGTGTGGGCAAGCAGAATGCTTGGAAGAATTGTGCGATAGATCTTCGGTTTTGGGGAAATCTAAACTCTCTATTTCCAACACCGAAGGAGTCTCATTTACAGAACCTGATTCGAGCCAACGTAAAGGAAATGGAGGAGTTGAAGTCTCACCCAGAAAACCGACCGTTTCTCGAGGAAAAAGATATTCCAATCAATCGAGCAGTCCTTATTAAGTAATATATTTGTTACAATAAAAAAAAATTGTCTTTTAGATCAGGAATATTTAAAATTATATTATTATGATGTGACTGAAAATAACCTTCAAAGAATTTTACATAATGTTGAAACTAAAATCACTCAAATGACCTTTAATGAAATTTATCTTTGGCTAACTAATCAAAATCCTCAAATGCCTGTGGAAAGAATTGTCTTCAAATCTTTAGGAAATTTTGTTAATTATTATCTTTCAATAGATGAAACTAGACATATTGTAAATTTATGGCTAAACTTTCAATTTGGACAGGATCAAGAAATGATTGGTGAATTAAAAAAAAATTTATATAGAGTTTTGGATAGATGTAACGAAAAATGTTGTGTAATTTACTTATATGGTGATCCAAATTCATTGAAATCAACTTTTTTGCAGATGCTTAGGTTATTGTAGCAAAAACAATAAATTATCTCAATTTGGATTACAAGACTGTTACAATAAACGTGTAGTAATAATTGATGATCCGATAGATTAGCTATTGTGAACATATGAAGAGTTTATTTAATGGTGATGCTATCAATGTTAGTGTCAAACATAAAGGTGATGCTATAATTAATAAAAATGCATTTTTAATGGCATCAAATATTGAAATGTTTTTAGGTCCTTAGGAGGTTCGGGATGTTCGTCACAGTGTCTTGCCTTGGGTTGCTAAAAAAAAAACTCAATCTATTATTTAAGGATTTTGGTGTTTGGGAAATAATAAATATATATCTTTGTAATTTTATTGATGAATAATAAATATATAAAATGTACAATGTTTGTTTACTTTACACATTATGTTCATAATTCCTAACCATATCCTGTACCTCCTGAATTTGGTTTTTTTTTTTTTCTTTGGAGCTGAGGGACCTGGTTTAGTTTCTGTATCAACTGTTCTCCGAGGTCTTTGAATATTAACTTGTTGTTGTGGATCGGCAGGTTTAGGAGTTCCATATGTATCTATTAATATTCCCCTATTTGTTCCTAAAATAGAATAACAATCACTAGAATACCCTTTGACTCTAGCAAATATCATCTCTTTACTACTATTTAAGGTGACCTGGTGGTCTAGGGGTAAGGTGTCGGACTTCTGTGCTGAGGGTCCGGGGGTTCAATCCTCGGTCGTGGCACACCGTGATTCCATACTAAAGCTTCTCTATTTTTAGTTAACGAACTTAGTATTGGAAAATGATTAATATTGTCCTGTACATGTACATCCATATTAGTCCATGAATTAATATTATTTGAAAATGCTACTCCAGTTGTACCAAGACCAAAGTCTACACGATTTTGCCAAATTAATCCATTTTGTGGAACCCATTCCTATCCTATAAATACAAGTATTATTTAGCCTAGAAGCTGGTCTCAAACATTATGGATAAAATAATTAAATTCGTTTACTTTACTTTCTCTTTGTCAGGGTATCAATATAACGTCACAGCAATTATAATCTATAAATGAATATGTGTGTGTGTGTGTGTGTGTGTGCGCGCACGCGCATGCGCGACGCCTTACATTAGTTAAAATTATAAACTACTCACATTTACCACTCTGGCATTGTTGACACGTGTAATAAACAAATTAAAAAATATGGTAACTAGAAATTCTTATTTTAATAACTATCTTTTTTCAATTATTTTATTTTGTTTTTTAAAAAATGCTCAAAATGTTTATAGAATGTGAAAAAGACTAAGAAAAACAAATAGCAACATAATTGTCATTCTTAAAATTTCCGCAATCTTAAGCGTTAAATATATTTAAAACATTTAATTTATAAAGAAATTGCCTGAATTTTTCTGTGGGCAAAATCTGAAAGATACGAAAATCACTCCGGCATTAAAACCTAATACCAAAGCTAATTTGTATAAAACAATATATTATTGATTATTAGCAATGAATAAAATACCTTGTACATTTAAATTTCGTATTCATAACTGCTCTCATGTATGTTATTGTTTAAGCTTTTTAATATTTCCAACTTGAACAAAATTGTTTACTTAAACTCCTATAAGTAAATGACATTTTGGTTTAATTATCTTGACTATTTTCAATCTACAATAAAGGGTTTTATTAGATACCTTATCATAATAATAAGATATTTGTAATCATAAACATTTACTATTTCAAGATTATGACAAACTTGACGTTTTATTTGCTCCGGAAGCAAAAGTGAAACTTAGAATGTAATATATCTCAATGTCTGTCCCAGAGTCTACAGATGAAATGTTTAGTTGTATTTTGGTCAAACTTAATATTAAGATTGTGTATGATCATAGCTCAGGATGGTTTTAGGATTTTAATTTCGACCCTTAAATAAATGGTAAATTACTTATCAATATGTCGTTAAAACTTAAAATATTTGAAAATGGTTAAAGCAATTTTGATTGTAGTGAAATATTTGGGGAGTGTTTGACATGACAAATAAAACTGCTGCTTGTTTTTCAGGACATTATGTTTAAGTATACTTGACTGATTACTGGTTTTTTTAAATTTAGTGAATATGGCTCCAAAATTTTTGTTTAAAATATATCTGAGGGGGTGTTTGTCGTGTCAAATAACACTGTATAATTTTTTCTAAAGGAAAAATAGCAGTTAAATAATGTATATTTTTTATAATTACAGATTTTTAAACAAAGTACCAATAAATTTAACTACTGCTAGTAGAGGATAGAATGTTTAATAATGGCGAATGGTACATATAGACCTATAATCCAAAGAAGCTATAGCACACACATTTCCAGTGATTGAAGCCGACACACCTAGGTCTAAAAGAAAACCGCGTCTTGAATCTAAGCTAAATAATTATTTGGATAAAAATATAACTTTCAAAACTTCAATGGTCACTACCAATGCAAACTCAACTGAACTTTTCAGCACAATCATTAATCTTTCTTGTTGTATAACTATTACCCATATAACTTTTGAAAATAAATTTTAAACCTCTGTTTATTCCTGTCAAATCATGTCAGCAACAGCATATAACCTAGTAGAGAGGGTATGTCTATACTATATTAAAAAGGACAAACATGATATTCAGATAGGTTTTATTAACACTTTAAGTTTGAGTATAAAATTATTTCTTTTAACATAAACTCATTGGTTAAGGAAAGTTACAATTTCGTTTTTTAACCTAACACTTGATTAAACACACAAACAAATTTAACTTGGTATATTAAACAAATATCTCGAATACACGATTAAACATAAACAAATCAAACCTAACTTATCAAACAAAGTCTGGTTTATATAGTTGAAATCTAACATGTCATATTAAACAAATGTCTTGGAAATAAAACACAATCTAATCTAACATAATAAACAGATATCCTAGTTAAAGTTCAATATCTTAACCTAAACTCTTAAATTTGATCTTGAGAGAGAGAGAGAAAGCTCATCTGATGTTGGAATGGTGTAATATCCCCAGTTTAGAGTCGAGTTAGACCCTGGTAATAATGTTTTAAGTTTGAGTATAAAATTATTGCTTTTAACATAAACTCATTGGTTAAGGAAATTTACAAGTTCGTTTTTAACCTAACACAAGAATAAACACACAAACAAATTTAACTTGGTATATTAAACAAATATCTCGAATACATGATTAAACATAAACAAATCAAACCTAACTTATCAAACAAAGTCTGGTTTATATAGTTGAAATCTAACATGTCATATTAAACAAATGTCTTGGAAATAAAACACAATCTAATCTAACATAATAAACAGATATCCTAGTTAAAGTTCAATATCTTAACCTAAACTCTTAAATTTGATCTTGAGAGAGAGAGAGAAAGCTCATCTGATGTTGGAATGGTGTAATATCCCCAGTTTAGAGTCGAGTTAGACCCTGGTAATAATGTTTTAAGTTTGAGTATAAAATTATTGCTTTTAACATAAACTCATTGGTTAAGGAAATTTACAAGTTCGTTTTTAACCTAACACAAGAATAAACACACAAACAAATTTAACTTGGTATATTAAACAAATATCTCGAATACATGATTAAACATAAACAAATCAAACCTAACTTATCAAACAAAGTCTGGTTTATATAGTTGAAATCTAACATGTCATATTAAACAAATGTCTTGGAAATAAAACACAATCTAATCTAACATAATAAACAGATATCCTAGTTAAAGTTCAATATCTTAACCTAAACTCTTAAATTTGATCTTGAGAGAGAGAGAGAGAGAAAGCTCATCTGATGTTGGAATGGTGTAATATCCCCAGAGTAGAGTCGAGTTAGACCCTGGTAATAATGCTTTAAGTTTTAGTATAAAATTATTGCTTTTAACATAAACTCATTGGTTAAGGAAATTTACAAGTTCGTTTTTTAACCTAACACATGATTAAACACACAAACAAATTTAACTTGGTATATTAAACAAATATCTCGAATACACGATTAAACATAAACAAATCAAACCTAACTTATCAAACAAAGTCTGGTTTATATAGTTGAAATCTAACATGTCATATTAAACAAATGTCTTGGAAATAAAACACAATCTAATCTAACACAATAAACAGACTATTACTTGTTGGATTATTTTTTTTTCTTCTTGTCACGAACTGTAAACTCTGGTTTCACGATAGCCTGAGATTCTTCTCCCATAACAGGACGTTTCTGCTGTCGCTCTTTCTCGAACGTCTTGGATATATCGAGCTCCCAAGGATCACGGTTAGCATCCGCGAGATCGGACACTACCTCTGAAACAGAAAATAATCGAAAAAAGTATGAGCTAAATGTTATATATGAACAGATAAAGTCAGCATTCACATCCGACTGCACCTGTTAAAAGACACAAGTTCATTTGTTTATTCAGCTACTTGTACTCCTGGTTCGAAGGTCTAGCATTACAGTCCCGATTCTCAGAGCAGTGGCGGCTTAGACAGATTGTGTTAAATAGGCTGACTATAATGATCCAGTACCTGCTCAAGTGTAACATTCTAAATAATCAAAGTTTGAACCAACCTTTAAACGAGATGTCCGATGTATTACCGGCGACCCCTTTGTATACCAGCGCCAGCTTCTTAGTATTCAGCTCTTGCAGCTCTTCGTCGTTGAATGATTCAGAGATGCGACTAGGAAGATAGGTGAATTCGTTATTTTGCAGTTGCGCGATGATCTTTCTACCAAACTTTGTTGTTACCGATTTGAAACTCTTAATCGGATATGGTATGCCTATATCTAATTCACTCAACTTCACCTGCTTCTGCACGCAGCACGACACGTTTTGAAGTTTATTGAGAATATCCATGGTGATGCTCAACCATTTATAACGGTTAGCAGGGTTGCAGAGAGGTCTTAAATAGGTGTTCTATCCGCCTCCCTCCTCCACCTTCCTCTACAAGCCCCTCAACCCTCTTACCTTTACATATACTCCGAGTTGTAAACTAGGTAATTACAAGTTCCCAGAAAGTTGTTTTTTAAACAATTTTCCCTATCCGGGTGTTTAGGACAACCAAAGTCAAGGTTTTTGGAAGATTGTTTAGTTTCTCCTTTTCACTTAAGGTCGTTGAATTCCTCTTTGTACATGTATAACCCCCCACAGGGTAAATTTATGAAAGGCTTCTATCACTAGTTTCCTATGCTTTATGGAACATTAAATATGATAATTAATTATTAAATAATCAAAAATGTTTTATTTGCTTATCATCTAGACGGGTAGTATTATTCAAAGACAAAATAGTGCTACGATTTGTTTCTTAAACTTTATGGAACATTTAATAAGTTAAATACTTTTTTTTTCGATATTCAGACTGTTTTACTTGTTTGTAACCTAGACGGGTAGTATATATTCTTAACATAGAATATTAGGTTTGAAACTGTGTCTGTTCCCCGATTATTTAGCACATAAACGTGTAATCAGAATGAAATAGTAAGATTCAATAACAACTTATTTGGTTTACATTCGCTAAAATTAATATTATATTAAGTCTTTAAATACTCTCAACGATGTCAAATATTCTGTAGCAAGATGCTTTGTCGCGCTAATGGATTAAGAATCGGGAAGGTTGAGTTAACACACAAACCACCCCAGTGAGATTCGAACCTCGACAGTCTATCTCACGCCACAGGACTACTACGCAGCTCAATTTCCCAGGCCTTTTTTACTACTAGAATCCTAGTTGGGCTCTAGACCTTTCAGAAATGTTTTAATCATACAAAACCTGTCTGTCTCTTACACGCCGGCCGCACACCCCCCGGTAGATACCAAACAGACAATTTGGGGCCCCATCAATGCTCCTTCTATTAACACAAAGGGTTTTGACCCAGTGGGGGTTCCCTGAAAAGTTTAATTCTCCCTTCTTATCGAAAACGGACTATACCTCGCAGTTTCTTCCTTCTTAGAATAAACGGTGTATAGTGTCCAAACGGTGTATAGCCTAAGGCAATATCGGAGGATAAGAAAACAACATTGTGTAACCACAAGGAAAACACGTCAAAATTGTTTTGATAGAATCGTCACAGTCTAATTCAAGGTCATATTGATTTGATACGTCCCGCTAAGTAGTATAATCAATGAGAAAAGAGGCGCATCTTTGTCCACCTAAGAGCATTTCAAACAGTTTAATGTCTTCCACAAGGGTCAACACTTCGTATTAAAATTTCGATTTCTGGTTAAAATTTTAACATTTTATAAGGTGTTGCAGATCTTCAAGTCATCGCATTGATATTTAATTATTCATTTATACATTTTGACCAATAAAAAATGTAAATATTGACTATTGAGTCTAAAATGGAGATAGATCATTGCTATGCAAACATTTCTCCTAAGAGATTTAAGGAAAAATAAAATACTTTTTTTAGATACTTACTTATATTTAATTACTCTATGGCATTGGAGTATTATTGCGTTAAGACTTAAGTAGTATATGTTTACAACTAAAGCTCACAAAATTGTATTAATATATTTGCAAATATCTCAGAAACTGCTGCTTTTATAAAAATATATGTCAAATAAAAGTTTTTTATTTCTGATAGTCCTACAATTTTGCAATGATAAGTTGTTTAGTTTCTCCAATAGTTGTGGAGATACGGAAATTAACGCTTCTGTAAAGTACCCTAAAAATCATTTTCATAGGAAAATGAAAATAGCCAGTTTATTTATAATCTTAATCAACGCCTAGATACGAATTTTAATCAAAATCGTTTGAGTAGATTTTGAGAAAACCAAATTTTTCTCTTTTCGCCCTTCAGTAAACTACACTTAATTTTAAGTTTTTATAGACACACAGACAGACGGCATTGCAAAGACTATTTTTTTGGGGTTTGGGGGGTCATGAGACGTCGACATCCATCAACATTTCAGGTTAGTTTTTTTTTACGGTCGCAATACTTAAACTTTAATGTCCAAAAAGTTAAAAAAATTCATATAATTGCGTATAGATTGAAAGTTATTGATTTTATAAAAATATGTTTCGGCTAAAATATCTGTATTATAAATATATATACATATTTGTAATGCTAAGTAATTTCATATCTCAAATAGTTTCGGAGCTATTATAAAAAATGTTAATTTACGCATCAGACCGGAGCCCTTAAAGCGATTTTGCCGAAATATTGAGAGTAGCCATTTTGTTTGGAATATTTATTAATGTTCATAAATGAAATTTAATCAAAATTGTTAGAGCCGATTTTGAGAACATCGACTTTTTCTCTTTTTGCCCTTCAGTAAACTACCCTTAATTTTAAGTTTTAATAGACACACAGACAGACGGCATTGCAAAGACTATTTTTTAGGGTTCGGGGGGTCATGAGACGTCGAAATCCATCAACATTTCAGGTTAGTTTTTTTTTACGATCGCAATACTTAAGCTTTAATGTCCAAAAAGTTAAAAATATATATATAATTGCGTATAGATTAAAAATTATTGATTTTATAAAAATATGTTTCGAATAAAATATTTGTATTATAAATATATATACATATTTGTAATGCTAAGTAATTTCATATCTCAAATAGTTTCGGAGCTATTATAAAAAATGTTAATTTACGCATCAGACCGGAGCCCTTAAAGCGATTTTGCCGAAAAATTGAGAGTAGCCATTTTGTTTGGAATATTTATTAATATTCATAAATGAAATTTAATCAAAATCGTTAGAGCCGATTTTGAGAACATCGACTTTTTTCTTTTTGCCCTTCAGTAAACTACCCTTAATTTTAAGTTTTAATAGACACACAGACAGACGGCATTGCAAAGACTATTTTTAAGGGTTCGGGGGGTCATGAGACGTCGAAATCCATCAACATTTCAGGTTAGTTTTTTTTACCATCGCAATACTTAAGCTTTAATGTCCAAAAAGCTAAAAATATATATATAATTGCGTATAGATTAAAAATTATTGATTTTATAAAAATATGTTTCGAATAAAATATTTGTATTATAAATATATATACATATTTGTAATGCTAAGTAATTTCATATCTCAAATAGTTTCGGAGCTATTATAAAAAATGTTAATTTACGCATCAGACCGGAGCCCTTAAAGCGATTTTGCCGAAAAATTGAGAGTAGCCATTTTGTTTGGAATATTTATTAATGTTCATAAATGAAATTTAATCAAAATCGTTAGAGCCGATTTTGAGAAAATCGACTTTTTCTCTTTTTGCCCTTCAGTAAACTACCCTTAATTTTAAGTTTTAATAGACACACAGACAGACGGCATTGCAAAGACTATTTTTTAGGGTTCGGGGGATCATGAGACGTCGAAATCCATCAACATTTCAGGTTAGTTTTTTTTACGATCGCAATACTTAAGCTTTAATGTCCAAAAAGCTAAAAATATATATATAATTGCGTATAGATTAAAAATTATTGATTTTATAAAAATATGTTTCGAATAAAATATTTGTATTATAAATATATATACATATTTTAAATGCTAAGTAATTTCATATCTCAAATAGTTTCGGAGCTATTATAAAAAATGTTAATTTACGCATCAGACCGGAGCCCTTAAAGCGATTTTGCCGAAATATTGAGAGTAGCCATTTTGTTTGGAATATTTATTAATGTTCATAAATGAAATTTAATCAAAATCGTTAGAGCCGATTTTGAGAAAATCGACTTTTTCTGTTTTTTCCCTTCAGTAAACTACCCTTAATTTTAGGGGTAGATGTCCAATTCCAAAAACCCCTCGGGGCAACCCTATGAAAACCCAAGATATCAAGTTTCAGCTCAATCGGTAAAATAGTTTAGGCTCTAGTTGGAGGTACAGACAGACAGACAGACAGACAGACAGAAATTCAAAAACCACTTTTTCGGATTCAGGAAGTCATGAAACGTCAAAATTCATCAAAATCTCGACTTCGATTTTTTTGACGATCACCATACTTTCTCTACCTATAAGATAGAGAGAAAGTAAAAATCAAAGCTATTCTAATATATTAAGTTAATAGTATATAATTTATTAGTAACATTTTACTAAAACATTGGTGTTTATTTCAAAATGAATTTTAAAGAAATGAATATATGCATTGTAAGAGTATTATAAAATTAATATTCAGAGCTATTACTAAGCCAAAGGTCCTGGGTTCAATTCCCGTGTCCAGGTGTCATTTTTTAATTTTCAGAATTTTAAGAGTAGACAATTTTAGTAGGATAAATAAATACATTGGTATATAGCTAAACGAAAAGCTCAAGCTAAAGGACTATATACATTAAACAGCAGCACTCCATGAAAATATAGTTGGCCTTCGATTGAAGAAATAATAATAATAATTATTATTATTATTAGCACCGCGTCTTACTACCCGTTCGGGTTATACGCACTTACGCTAATGTGCAATGGTAGGGTGATTGTGAGATGAAATGGAGGACCTACAGTTTAACGTGGAATCCGAACCACGGTAGAGGCCTGGCATTCCTCACATTCACAAGTTGTGAAGAAATAATTAACCAATCGATATCTCCAAGATGTTTGTTTCCCACCCCACCCCAATTCTCCACCACCCATTCAATACAAAGCTTCCCCCCCCACTGTTTTCCCCGTCGTCTATTATAAGTATCGCCCAGCTTGTTTCTTTTGTTGAACAAACCCTCAAGGTGGTTGTGATATTGGAAGCTTGTAATGGAAGAGAGATGTGAATTAGTGGGGTGGGAAACACTTCCCTACATCCAATATTCACAAACTCTTTCCACAACATCCAGCTCATTCTTGAATGTTGAGGAGAGACTCCCAGAGGTAAAAGTGTCTTATTTACCGGATATATATATATATTAACTGTCGACTATAAAGGTGGGAGTGTAGGGGACGCGAGAAAAGGTCTTTGTTTTTGAAGTTTATTTAGCAAAACATTTTTTGGTCAAAAGAAATCAACTATTGCTTAAGTACAAACTTAAGAGTTTAATTTTCTTCACGCGGTGACCTCAACAGTTCTTGTATATCAGTCGAGGGCGTCTTGGAATTTAATTACTACTTTTTCTCTTCGTTTAAAAAGTTTGTCATCTAATTTTGCTAGACTCATGAAAGTTATTCAAGAAATTTTGATATCACCATGTGAAGATAAATTAATTCTATGTTTGTACTAAAGCAATATTTTATTTATTTTGGCCAAAAAATGTTTTGTTATAAAAACTGTAAATACACTGGACTTTTCTCTCGCTACCAATATTGCTACCTTTTGGTTAGCCATCAGTTCATCAAAGGTAATGTGTGGCAGAACCTGAGTTGGTAGATCAAGGGCTGAATTCTAATAGGCCAAAGTTTTTTCGGCTACATTTCAATATTTATAATTTCTGTTCACGCACGTGGTGATTTATTTCCTTAAAATTCCTACTCATTGTGTTGCTTGACTTTTTAATTCTTATAACCACAAATTTGGCCCTAAAAGTTGAAGTAAAATGTTATTTTAATTTAAAATTTAACTTATAATTAATTTAAATTTAAATTAAATTAGTTATAAATTAAATTTTAAACTAATTTAAAAATTAAAATTTAATTTATAACAATATTATTATTAAAATTTAATTTCACTTACAATTAAAAAATAAAATTTAAATTAAATTAATTATAAATTAAATTTTAAACTAATTTAAAAATTAAAATTTAATTTATAATTAATTTAATTTAGATTTTATTTTTTAATTGTAAGTGAAATTAAATTTTAATAATAATATTGTTCACAATCCTCCCCCTCCACCCACATTCCCTGTACTTAACACCATTATTTATTGTTCAAACACTCGGCAAACACATTCGATCCTATTAGAGTGAACTAATAAAACACACCACCAGCATCGATGGTAGCATGGTCGCTCTAGTAATAGACTAGACTAGAGGGTAATTTTTTACTAGATTAACTCCCACTCTGCCGCTATTCAAATGCAGGTACTTTTCTCTCGAACTATACCTTCCTCATCTCTACTCCACTAGAGTAATTAATGTAGGCGTGAAGTCCAAGCGGCTACTAAGACGTGGTGTAAGAAAAAACACAAAATATTATAAGCCACTTGAACGTCTAAAAAAAAAATTCAAAAAATGGAACTTTGGGTGACTTTTATCGACTTTGGTGTATGTACTTTGGCGGTCTATGTTTCTAATTATCTCTCCTTATATCTTTCCTTTGATTTTAGAAAATTATTTTATTTAAAGTAGGCCTGCATCGGTGGGCTCACGGACTAGACGCCGGTCCGGTATAGAAGTGACACAGAGGTCAGGTTTCAAATACCGGCTGAGTTTTCTTAGTTGTTTTCCCCACTTTCCCTAACGCGAATGCTGATACATTTCCTCTCAATTATACCTTCTTCACCCCTACAACATCAGTGTGGTTAAATACGTATAGACTGGACAGATAGTACACCGAAGAATAATAATTACGCTTTTTTTTTTGTCAAAAATAAATATTTTTCCAGAGTGTGACAAGATTTAATTTGGTAAAAAAAAAAAAACTGGTATTTACTCATGCATTAATGTTCCTCTCAAATGGTGGATTTAGAAACACCACCAAATTCGGCGGCGACGTCTAGAGTTCACAAACACTGCTCGGCCTCAATACGTCTCCTGTTTCTAATCAAATACAGACGTTCCCTCACATAACCGAGCCACTCTTCATGCGCAAGATATCCCCCCCCAAAGGAATGCGAGCATCGTGAGACAAACGCACGAAGATACACCAGTGTATCCATGACTACACCAAACCTTGAGAAACCAGAGACCTTGCCGAATTGGATTTCTCTCATAGTCGAATTCAAAGGAAGGAGCGCGTATGGCTGCTTCGGGAGATCTGCTTTTATTTGATGTTTTGGTAGCGAGATGGAATACTTCCACAACTACTGAGGAATGCGACCTAAGCATATAACTGGTTATTTCCACGTGTAAATAATCAAATTGAAATAATTAAAATAGGCCGTGAAAATATCGTGCGTTAAATACTTGTATGCTTAATATTCGTATGTATGGAGAAGATGAAGGTATTGCAGTCGAATAAATAATCAGGAATGTGGTAGTTGGGCGTTAGTAACTCTAAATAAAATAGAACAAAATTGCATTTTCATCTGGGTCAGGATTCACCAACGAGTGCAATTCTGCTCCGGCGCAAGTCTAGAAATTGCGCAGCTATGCAACCAAGATACTCCCATAGATGCGCCTAATTATTTGCTCCATTTCCGTATTCACTAAACAAGGCGCAAACTGGTGACAATATTATGGTGACGTCACCATAAACGTCATCAATTGCGCTAATTTCGACCAATACTTATGAAGAATTTACTTTCAAACTCAAGGTTACTTTATTTTAAATCTCTAATGAAAATGACAGCAAATACAAAGATTTCTCAATATTTTGCTAGTAAAATAGCAATAAAATTAGAATCGGCCTCTTTCTGGGTGCTTTTTAAAAACAATATTGGTACATTATTTAATATTTATTTATATTATTAGTTTAAAGGTTAAGTTCTATTAACAAAACATCTATAGAAACTTTAAAACTTATTTTAAAGCTATACTGAAGGCCATATTTAATGACGAGATGTCTTTGGACTTAAAGGATACAAACCTCTTTGGATTTAGACAAAGGTTAAACAGTTCGTGGTTTTTTTGGGTAATAATGCAAGAAATGCCATTGCGTTGTTTGAATGTAAAATTTCAACAATAAAAGGTAAGTAATTTCTCTGTACCACTATCTAAATTGAAAAGAAATGTTGTGCTTAACAGACACATGTTATTTTAATTTTTTCATTATTAATTGAAGTACAGTTAACTTATTATTGTATTTTAAGCCTTAACAATAATATGCCGCCATTTAAATTTATTGACGTGACAATCATGGTTTGAATAGTCGCGCCTACTCTTGAGTGGTGGGCAAATAAAAGGCACAACTTTTCTCTAAAATTGTGGCTACTTCTTTTAGTGAATAGGGATTTGGGTACATCTTTCAAACTCGCGCCGGCGCAACTATTTTCTCCCGTTAGTGAATCCAGGCCCTGAAGAGTAGCTTGGGTATGCGCTGGTAATCAATTTTGTACACTATGTACACTAAAACTTTTATCATCAAACCCTCAAATTATTTACATATGTAAAAATAAAATTACTTTATTTATAGTGGAAAATAATTTCCAAGTTACTAAACTTAAAATAAATCATAAAAATTAGTACTAACCTACAGGTTGCCAAACGTCCTGGTTTTGATCCCCGTGTCCAGGTGTCATTTTACAACTAATTTAAATTAACTTGTAAAGGCCATTTTTTAGTATTTTTAACTTTTCTTACATTATTATTTATAACACAAAATAATGCCCCAATAACAATTATAGACAAAATCATTAACATTATTATTTTTAAATGTAAATTTAAAAAATCTATCGGCGCCACTATATCAGCTGGGGTGGGGATGGGGGGGGGGGGCATGAGGGATGATGTGACGGGAAAAACCCCATGATGTCATTAGTAAACTACCATACTCTTAATTTGATGGCTAGAGTTAAAAATAAGTTCCAAGGCATGACCATATCTAAATGCCAACTTTTTAACTAACTCAATCAAACTGTTTCGGCTCTAGCCCCAGGGGCAGTCCAAATAAACCAAAATAATGTCAGGCAGACCTAATATTTGAGTTCAGAGTCCCATTAAACAGGAATTAATCATAATCTAGAGACCGAAAATGTTCACAATCACGAATGTGTTTAAGGACAATTTTATAAATAAACAAACTTTTTTTTTTGGTCCACAGGGCTAACATTTTAATACTTTGTGTTATTTTATAGGTACTGATAATATATTATAAAAAGTTAAAGATGCAGATCACATAACTTGACTTATAAAAAAGTTAAATTATATATCTCCTGCATTCGTAAGAGAATCGGGGTATAGCTGAACGCCAACGTTCTTGACTTTAAGCGCCCACTGGGTCGGTACCGCACATTTTAGGGGTGTGCGCCCACTATCCGCACCAACGGCACGGGCGGAAACTCAGTTTGCTCATCTGCTCTAGAACCAGAAGATGAGCTTCTCATTTGCGTGCTCAAGGAAGTACTGTTTGCATTTCTGTTATTGTTGGATTTGTTTCATGTTTATAATTGTGCTTTTGTGAGTGATATTTCAACGTTTTATTTAAATATGGAAAGCGAGAAAGAATGTGTAGCTATTAGTTGCCTTTTAATTAAAGAGTAGAGAATAAAATGTAGGAGACGACGATTATGGGTTCACAACGTCAACAGGAAAAGACTTATGTTTGGTGAATACCACACATTATTTCCTGATCTGGTTGAGGATGACGCCAAAAATTCCGGACCGCACTTTATTTTAATTCCCTCGCCCGGACTTTCTGTCGAATGGCGGAACGGCGGAGAGTCCGTTGCCGGTGGTACCGACGTAGTGGGCGCATCTTGGTAACAAATAATGCTACGAACTAGTTGTACTTTCCGTTCCGTCCGTGTGGTACCGACCCAGTGGGCGCTTACCTTAACTCGAAGAACCTAGGTACAAATACCATCCGGATGTATTAAGGTGGGGTGCTAGTGAGCGCCAGTTTAGTGCATTAATTTTGCAGTTTTTATAGCATAAACATTTTTTGGCCAAAATAGATCAAATATTTCTCCTATAGAAACATAGAGTTTAGCTTTCTGCACATGCTAATCTCAACAGTTCTTGAATATCTGTCATGAGCATAGCGGCATTTGGTGACAAACTTTTTAAATGCAGAGAAAAAGTTGTCACTAAATTCCAGGACATCCTTGACAGATATTAAAGAACTGTTGAGATTGGCATGTGCAGAAAACATAACTCTATGTGTCTATAGAAGAAATATTTGATTTATTTTGGCCAAAAATGTTAGTTGTAGATAGTCGGAAGCTACATGTACCTAACAAAAAACAAACTTTAATTTAACGTACTAGGATATTAAAGATAAAAAATACTTTCCTTAAATTTGCTTGGTGAATTTCTCGTGTGATATATTACAAAGTAAAAAAAAAGAAAGAAAGATAAAAGCGTTTTTTTTTACGCCAATCGCTATTTTAAGGGAAAAAAAGTCTACAAATTTGGCCAAAAAAATTAACGGTGCCAACTGTGCGGTAAACAAGCAAACAAAACAAAAGTATAATAAATAAACTCTGTGCATGGTCTTCTACAAAATATAGTGTTTATGGAGGACTCAGGTCTTTTCTCTAAACCGTGTACACATGATATGTTTCAGTTCCTTTTCAAAGGAAATAGTTATTTATTTGGCTAGTCCTCGACGACCATCTTTTGACTTTGCGACTGACTCCCCCACCCCCTCCCTCCCAACATTTCTGTTTCCATGCGCAACAGGAAATAAAATACGACATAGTAAAAAATAAAAATAAAGAAGGAACGCGAGGGAAGCTAATCCTGAAGGATGTGTAAGGCCTCAAGCTTGCCTTAATCTTTAAAAGAGAAGTCTTTGAGAAAAGATCAAGTCTTTCTTATGTTCCTGCCTCGATGAGCAAGACGAGCACGGTTGAAGGTTTTATGGTATACAACGGTGCTTCCAAAAACTTTTAACTAAGAGCAGCACCCGTACAACATTATGTAATCGCGAACGGAACTAGATAAGTAAAGATCACACAAAGTTTAGCTAAAGAATCTAATTAAAATAAATCTATTTTAATTCAAAAATACATTTAAAGCAGGTTGTCTGCAGTTAAATGTTCATAGGACCTTTAGTAGAAAGGGGGGGGGAAAAAGTATGTCGTCAAAATTGATAAAATTTTACTATTATTATTGGGTGGCAGGGGATGATCCAGGATTAAGTCAATGTTATGTTATTTTATGTTATGCACGATTAAAAAAAAGATCATTCCGAACCTATAAAGCGGTGGTCCAGGCCTCCACGGGAGAGGGGGTGGGTTTCCCCCCTACAAGAAAAAAAATTAGATTCTATGGTTCAAAAATTGTGCTATTTAAGTATATTTTGTACCTAATAGTTGCTGCTTAAACTAATTTTTGTTAAATAAAATATATAGCAAATAAAACTGTTTACTACCCTGAAGAGTAAATATCTCATCAATGCTTAGTGCTAAATCTGCAATTGTCAGTGTAATCGAAATAAACCATCTGGCCGATTTGTTTGACCAAACTTGTAGCTCCCTTCGCCGTGATTTCATTTTTGTAAACATATTTATAACCTCTGTAAAGTCGATTGGCCTTTCATTATGCACGTTTGCAAGAGGTAACCCGTTGAGCTTCTCTTCGTTCATTGATGACCGCTAGTTCGTTTTCAATCTTCTCAAAGTATAGAAACTTCGCTCTGCAGAAGCTGTAGATACTGATAGCAGGGCAAAAATTTGCAGAATAATCCTCACATTCGGTAAAAAAAATTGCTTGCTGAGCGACCGTCATTTGTTTATTGGGCGTGGCCTTACTTCACGAGCCGGGGGTGTCGGTTAATTCCTCACTTCAGTCTATGATGTCCTTAGTGATAGTGTGGAGGTGGCGGCTCGGCGACTACAAGTTCGTATCCAAATGGGTCAGAGAGTGAGTTTAACATCACTTCATTATAACGTTACATGTAACTCGTTACATCGCTACATTCTTGAAGTGAGGTTATGCTCTTTCATTTATTATTAAAAAATTATTGCAAACATCTATGTAAATTCTAATGACTTAAAAATGTTCCAGACTTCCCACGTGACGTTTCCCTCGTAACATAATCATATTTAATTGTTTCCGACCTGAGGCGGGGTCAGTTTATTAAAATGTCCACATCTCCCACTGTTATTCCACCACTCTTTCTCCCTTACTATAAGTCTATTATTATCCTCTACATAACTCGCACACTTCTTGATATTTTATGCTTTTCCCGTACCATTGTTGAGGTAAAGTAATCAATGTGTGGGGCTGAAATGTAGTATAACTAAACTTTCATATGAGGTGTACAGAATGAAATATTTAGTGTGTTTATATTATTATTATTATTATTATTATTATTATTATTATCATCATTAATATTATTGATATTAGTATCTATTATTATTTTTAATACATAATACCCGCCTCGGTGGCGTAGTTGGCTAACGCGCAAGTCGTGTTGAGCCAGACCTTCGAGGACGGGGAGATCGAGGTTCGAATCTCGGTCGGGTGAACTGGGGGTGGTTTTTCCAAATTGGTTTTCCACTCCCCCTCCACGCAAATGCGGGTTCACTTCCTCTAAATTCAACCTTCCCAATTCCTAATTTATTAGTGTAATTAGTACTTAAGCGTATAACCCGAACGGGTAGTAAGACGCGGTGCTTAATAAATAAATAATTTAATACATAATAATATTTAATTGAAATACTTATAATATTATTATTTATGGTATTATTAATGATACTATTAATACTTTAATTATGTCATTGCGTGCATCTTATATGCATGACTAGTTGTACTAAATTTCAGCCTCATACATTAATTACCTTACCTTAACAACGGTACGCAAAAAACACAAAAATATCAGATTTGACCCCTTATTACTCGTTAACTGTAATTATTAGAAAGCAACGAATCAGTATTTACAGCTCATACACTTGTTAAAATTGTGCGATATAATTTTGATGGTTGAATGACCCCAAGTCACAAAGAAAATGTGCGAGACTTGTTTTCCATTTTATGAACTTCCTTTATTACATAGAATATTCGCGGTGTTAAAGCATCCTGGAGGCGTGCGATATTAACTGTGCTACTCCCAATGAAGGGGGTTTGGGGGACGAGTGAAGGAGGGGTGTGTGTAATAATGTTATGGGAAGATCCAAGAACCCCAAACCTCTTGTGATATTCCGGTGAGTGATGGGGCAGCCATTTCACCGACTAAACAATATCTCGAGGCTCTTCATACACGCTGACGATGGTGGTATCGATCTCGCTATTAGCACATTACACTTTTAATTAAGTTTCAGGAGCGTAGGTCTTTTGGTGACGGTGGTTGGAAAACAGTTTAAGTAAATTTAGTGACGACAACGTCACAAAACAACTTAAAACTTGTTAATTTAAATTATTATTTTAGGAGCCATTTCAGTGTCAGCGTGCCTTTTTAATAGGTATCAAAAAATATTTATTTTAAAAAATATGAAGAAAAATGACACAAATGAAGAGCCTGAGAATTGTGACACAAAATATTAATTATGAGTATTAATTTTAAGGTTTAAAAAATCAATAATCCACATATTTCTGCTCTAATTTGATACAAACCTTGAACTTTAAAAATCATTATAAGTAATCTTGCTGCTTATGTAAGAAAGTGTAAGAAAACAATTCAATGTTAACGCTTAACCATATTGGGATATAGCTCATTATTGCCCCAAAGCCTTCAATTGTTTGGAATAGTGTTAACTTTAAAGAAAAGCCTTTTACAGGAAAACAAAGCTGATTCACTTTAAAGAAAACACCGCTAATAGAGTTTTCTAAGAAAATATTTGGTTTAGTCGAGAAAGACTACGTTCTGTTAAAATAATATTAGATTCTAACCCGTGAACCAAGATCGAAGCATTTCTATATTTCCTGGCCGAGATGTCGGAACGGTATTCAGTTTCGTGTTGTTCCAGAGTCTGAATCCACGCATGCGCACATCTTATCGAGTTCGACAATCCTCAAGACACTCGACTAAAAAAAAAACTCTGTTCTGGTGCTAAAAGGTTTGAACTGGGTCTTAAAACTAGAACGGGCTGTGTGGTAGGGATGAGGAAGGCAGAATTTAGACAAAGTGCACCTACCTACATTTACGAGGATAACAACCACCTAGTAAAGAAACGCGTAAGCAACACCCAAGCAGAATTTATACCTCAACCACCCTGTCACCGGCAAACCAGACCAGACAAGACAACACAAGAGTGGTACATTTATCTGCCTGCCCACCAGCTCGTGTCAAAACTAAATTAAAGTTATTTCAAAGTTTACAAACCAACGACCTATGTTGCCACTACTTTTAATGATTACATGGCGGAGGTGTAGTGATTAGCTCACGCTGAAAAACAGCCCCCTTCGCTTTGCAGTATCGAGCAAGAAGCCAATTAGACTTGATTACATGGCGTAGCGGGGCGTCATGGTCGCAGGCTGTGGAGATGAAGCGAACAGTGTCAATCCTCTGTGAGTGGGAGGGGGTTGTTTTTATTATAAACATTTAACTTCTGGAGACCCGCCTCTGTGGCGTAGTTGGCTAACGCGTTAGTCGTGTTGAGCTCGACCACCGAGGACGGGGAGATCGAGGTTCGAATCTCGGTCGGGTGAACTGGGGTGGTTTTTCCTAAATGGTTTTCCACTCTCCCTCCACGCAAATGCGGGTTCACTTCCTCTAAATTCAACCCTCCCAATTCCTAATCCATTAGAGTAATTAGTACTTAAGCGTATAACCCGAACGGGTAGTAAGACGCGGTGCTAAATATAAATAAATAAATAAATAAATAACTTCTGGAGATTTATTTAAAGCGCTGGCTCGAATATTATTTAACTATGAAAAACGTTTATAACAGTTTTAAATTACTAAATAAGTTGTTTCATTTGTGTACCGAGAAATCGAGCAATTCATTATCAAAGGGTTAGAAAATGTTAGTAACATAAGAATAATTTTTACAACTAACGATGTTGCCCAACCATCACTTAGCAAGATAATATAAGAATTCCCACGCATCGGTAGGTACGCGAATAAAACGACTAGCTCGTCTAAATTGGTTCACCACCAGAGAGGGGGAGATCAGGGTTCAAATCCTGGCTAAAACGGAGTTAGTGTTTTTATATAAATTGTTTCTCACGCTCCCCACATTAAAATGTGGATACATTTATTCTAAAATTCTACTTTTCCATTAGTTTGTTGCGAAAAAGCGCAGCCCAGACGAGCATTAACACGCGGTGGAAAACAGACTTTTTAAAAAACTAATGTATTGTTAAGTGTTACAAATAGGCCTACATAGATTATTGATATCTTGGAGTAGTTTATATTTTTCATGTAGATTTTGTTATTAAATTGTCTCCAGCTCAGGCTGTTTGGATCTCTTCATACAGAGCACCCCCTCACCCCAACTCTTGGCAACATTCCACGAGTCTCCACCACCGAACACAAGTAGAAGGTAAGCCACGGTTGGACCTACAACCCCCCCCCCCCACCCCTTTTTCCTCTGCGTTACAATGTTTGGTTACCCCTGGGAGCGACGAGCCACTCCGCAATGTACACAAACTTTATGAGAACTCGATGAAACCCAAGTTTAGTCCCTTGGGCCAAAACTCGACAAACCTCCTCCCCCCCCCCCCCCCACTGTCTCTCTTCGCCTCTCACAGAGGCACAGCACAATCTCAGAGAAGTCAAGACTCACAAGGATGCCTCTCAAGACTTCGCAAGGGTGGGGTAAAAGTCTCCCGATGGTGCAGGGTTGCGCCGACACAGGGACAAACTCTCTGCATTATAAATATATGTCTATCTGGATAAAATGTTCAACAATGAGTTTTTTTTAAGTGCATATCTTTTATCAAAACAAACCAATCTACGTTCGCAATGTGACTCTGCACCGGGATCTGGATATGCCTATCATCAAGGACCACTTCCGGAAGCTGGCGCAGTCTTTCTACGGCAGGCTTCTCGGTTCCACCAATTCTCTTATCCAAAAGCTTGGGAATTACTTCATTGACCCTGGAGGTGCCACCGACGTCCCAAAGCCCTGCTCGGATAAGCGAGAAATATAAAATATTGGTTTGGGAGGCTCTCACCCAGCGCCCCCCCCCCCCCCCCCCATAGAGCAGTGTCTCCGCACGTGACTCTAAAAACCCTTATTCAGTTTACCAATATACTTTTACCCCCATTAATATTAATAATTTTTTTTTCTATGTTTCAGAACCTTTGCGAAATGCAACAATCCGTTTGTTTTAATTTCCGAAAACAACATGGTGTTATCAATTGGTCGGTATGTGTTGGAATTTGCACTCGTAATCCCCTTCAGGATGCATCAGATCATGGTAATCTGCTTCGACTTCTGCTTATCAAAACATCTAGCTTGACGCGATATCAAGCTGATTTGTAAAGGGACTACACCACACATTATTTGAGAGAGAGAGAGAGAGAGAGAGAGAGAGAGAGAGAGAGAGAGAGAGAAACCATTATGAAGATTACCTATACTGTAAATAATGCACACACAGTCCAATTTTTTGGGAATAAACCCATTTATACACCGCCTATTGTTTTACTAATCCGTGTCAACAACCCTCCTCTTCACCATAAACTCGGACATGAAAGGGTGCGTCTCTACACCGCTATAAATTCGTTTCAGTTCAGTAATCAATTAGTCACAAATTAGCAAGGTCGGGTCTCTTCGTGACACAACATAACATGTGACACTTATCACTTCACCGCATGTAAAAGTTCTAGTTCTAGTTCTAGTGATCACACATTGAAGCCAAAAAAAGCGCTAGTATATCTGTATTTAAGTACGCGCGCAATTCAAATATCGTAAAGAAGTTTGAATGATTACGTTTTTATTTTATGGTTTTGTGTAATATGATGAATAAAAAAAATTAATGAAAATGACAACAACAAAAAGAGGTAGAAGTGGGAAACATTTTGACAAGTAAAAAATTATTTTGGTGTAAATACGGGGTTCACCACAAATTTCTAGGGTGAGCCTTTTAGAAAATACAAATATAGCCCTATATGGTTTTGGTTTTTCATAGGTAGTGATACAAACTATCAAACGTGACAGCTGTAAATAACATGACCTTTCGTCGATCTAGTTACTTTTATAGCTGTCAAATACGGCCCTTCATATAAAAATTATACCGAGTATAAATTATGATAAGCCAACGTTTTATAGACGTATGTAGATGGAGCAAGCAACGCTGAAAATATTCCAAAAACGTAGGAATTAAATTAGTCGGCTACATTAGAAAGTCAGGACTTAAAATCGACTAAGAATATTTTTTAAATATATATCATGCATATTAAATTGCCCTCACGAAAACACAATTTAAATACCGTTGTTGATGATAATATACGCTCTGTAGAGTTTTAATGAAGGGTTATCTTTCCCTGGATTGCTACGCAAAAGTGAGCATTCGCTCGTTTTACATACGTCAGCCGATACACAGCGGAAGTTCATTTCACTTCGTATCACAGGGGTCGGAAACGGGGGGGGAGGCGGGGTGGGTGAGGTGGCGAATAAGCATGTAATTTAGAAACTCACGTGAGAGAGAATGTGTAAGTGTGTGTGTGTGTTTTAGAGAGAGAGAGCTAGCTGTGATGTATGTAAATGAAACACACACAGACTTCCCCCATTTTCAAGAGATTCGCATCCAACGCACGTCTCCGTTCAACCATATTACGAGCTGTTGATACTGTGTTCCGACCTCACCCGAAACAAAACGCGCAACACGTAGTTTTGTTTCGGTGCATGCTCACGCGTGTGTGGGTGGCGTTGTAGGTGCGGGGTGCCTTCATAACGATAATAGCAAATGTTTGGAGGAGGGGGGGGGGGCTTCATAACAACGATAACAGTGAATGTTAAGTATTGTAAAGTCAAGATCCTGGGGTTCAAACACTATACAACAGCCATCTAGCGCACACAAAATGCTAGTAATGAAATCAAAACATACGTCCTACGAAGGGAAGCACGCCTTTCCTCTCAATGCTAAGCAAACATTTGATATCGTACACAATAGGAGGCTAATCAACAACAGGAAGCGTAAGGCTGAATTAACGTCGTAACGGTTGCGTACATTATTATTTAATTAATCGTACTGCACAAGGCGAAATAAGTTTGAGATGTCTCTAGTGAATTTTCAAAAGAATTTCATCTAAATTTACTATATTCATGAGGATATTCAACAACAAAAGTAGCATCTACAGTCTTATTTTAATAAGAAGAAATTACCTGACGGCTAGAAAAGTTATTAGATTTACCATCACGTATCAATACACCAGGCCATGTGATATGCAACTGTCACTTTTGATTGATATTATCAATACTTTTAAAATAATACTTTCAACACTTGAAGCATACTAAGTCTGACTATGAAACTGGATCATTCAATTCTGGTCTAGGTAGGTATCAGTCTTGTATTTAGTGTGTGTGTGTGTGTGTGTGTGTGTGTGTGTGTGTGTGTGTGTGTGTGTGTGTGTGTGTATCAATATAATGGAGGGTAATGTATGGCAGCTCAAAAGGCTACGAGATCTTCATGAACATAGGCCACACCGGTGGTCACGCGGTATAAATGTGGAGCTCGTTTTGTCTCAAGCTCATTTAGTCTGACTTACCGGGGACGAGGTAGTCTGGGTTTAAACCCCGGTGGGGTGTACAGAGGATTCCTTCCCCCCTCCCCCAGTGGTTTCCTAAACTAGGTACATTTTCTCTCAATTTTAGCGTTCTCATTCATACCACATAAGCGTGATTAATATATTATATGCGTAATTACGGCTAGTAAGATGTCGCGAAATAAATTCAGTGTATTCGTTTTTGAAAGATATTATAAATGCAAATAATGTAGTTTAAAAAAAAATGTAATTGCTGCAAAAAAAATTGTATTTTATAAATCCCCCACGAGTTCACAATTCCACTAAACGGTTTGTTAAAAATTCTAGCGAATGTACCCATATCGATGGGTTAGACGGGCTAAGACGTTACCCTAGTCTAAAACTGTTTTCTAATGATGAGGAGGTCAAGGTTCGATTTCCCTTTACACAAGTGTTGTTACATTTCCTATAAATTCTACCTTCTTCATACCTACAACATTAGAGTAAAATATGCCGATAGATCGGACGGGTAGTAAGACGCGGTACAAGCACACGTGCACGAATACAATGAAACTAAATCAGGCAATGGACATTTTTATGAAAGGTAAAGAAACCAGACAGACTCGGTCAGTATGTTTGCTTATACGCCATTTTCTAAGTGATTAATACAACTTTGAGTTTACTCGCAACCTGGAGAGGACTACCACAGCAAAAATAGATAAAACGTAACAGAAACTAAAGTACCGATTTATCACTGTACCACCACCCTTTTCTCTCACTACTCAAATCCAAATAGGAATATATAAATATGATCATAAATCACGAAAAAAAGGAGATAAATCGCACGCAAGAAAGAAATCCTTGAGAACCATGAAATGTACACTAGTGTTTCCATTTTTTTTATCTTTTTTTAAAAAATTTGAAAAACTCTTTCCTTCGTCTCGTAAATCTAAAAAAGTCTGACTTGAATCACTGCCACTGCGACGCTCCCCGGTTTGCCGCCGAAGATTTCCCCGGAGGACAGAGGTAGAGAGAAGAGGCTGGCGGTCTACGACATGGACGAAGGAAAGAAGGACATGCCACTCATTTCTCAGGCGGTCGTGTCACGTTGGTGCACCCCTTCACCCCTTCCCTTTGATCACAAACTTAACAGTACTCATTCCTATGCAGGCTTATTTGGCATAAAACACCCACACCGGGGGTCACGTGGTTTAAAGTGTCTCAGACTTGCGACGGACTGTATCGCCGGTTAGCGAGGAAGCCAAGGTTCGATTCTAGATCCGGTTGTTGATTATTTTTCTAAATGTGATTTTTAACTGCGGTTTTATCACGCTCTCGTTACGCTAATGAGTTTGAATTTTCTCTACTATTCAATTCCTTAACCCTAGCATTTGGATTAAACAATTAATGACCTTTGTGTTAGGCGTAAGTCTACTAAAAAAAAAAGGAATACAAACTATATCTGAGACAAAAACATAAGTATAATATCATATTATAGGCCTGACCAGGGGCTCCAGCAGGGGGGTTAAGGGTGCAATTTCCCCCTGAAATACTGAGGTTGTTTAAATATTAGAAGAAGGACTAATCCCACCCAACAGTGTTCTTAACTAGAGCTCAAACAGCATATTTTGAGGCTTCAGTTTAATAAATGTTCCCAAGGGTGGACCCCCCCGGTTTGCCCCCCCTTCAACCCTGGAGACAAATCCTGCGGGCGCCCTTGACTTGACCAATTCCTTTTTGACGCGTTGGCGTGTGAATGTAAAGAACCCTAATTCAGTTAGAGTCAAGAACATAGATGACTCATCCTATAATTATTCTTCCTTGACTCGGAGCACTGGCCCTGCCGCCACACTTGACAAGAGGGTGGCCCTTGGAAAAGTGGAGTAATATTTCAGAGAGGTAAAAGAAATTTGACATTGAAAGGCTGATTCTATACATATAAAAGATATGAACATCCTTATGCACCTTGAGGGCATAACATGTATCTTCCGGACCCATTTTGAATAGGTTCTAAAGAAAAATTGGCTTTTATCGAAGCAGGTATTTATGAAACGCTCTTAGGCTTTCATCCACTTTTGATAAATGTTACGTGGTCCCGGCTCCATGGGTTACGCTGAAAGGGGTTCATACAGAATTACATAGCAATGTGAGTTTTTAAATTAAACAAGTAGCATAATATAATTACAAAAAATATTAAACGAGTTTAATGCCAAAAATTTACGTATTGTTAATATTCATTCTCGATTCATAGCAGATTAAATATCAACATAAATAGGTTCGGAAATAATTTGCCTAAATAATTATCATCGTCATCGCTTCCAAGCCTGTGGTCGGGTCACCTTAGTAAAATGCTTCCATCTTCCTCTATACATCATCTACATCATTCTCTTTGACGTTCTCTCCTTTTCCACGCTCATTACATGTCCATAACGTCTCACCATTGCCTCTTCTACTACCTCATGTACGGATTGTACCCCCACTCTTTTCGTGATAACTTCATTCTCAATCCTGTTTCTCCTCGTGACAGCTAACATGCTCCTCACAAACTTCATTCCATGGTCTCCACTTTCCTGGTCTCTCTTACATTCAATTTCCATGTTGCTGCTGCTGCTGCATTTGTGACTATAGCAGGTCTCTTACACGCCTATAGAACTACGTTCCCTGGCTTCTTATTAGATCCTCTCTACTCCCACCCTATTTCATGAATAGAGTCTCAAAATTATAACGAATTACATATTTTTTTAGCTCATAAAAGTAATCTCATAGCGCTTTATTTTTTACCTAATAAGCCTGGGTTCATTTTCCAGCAAAGCCAATTACTTATTTGGGTGTGTTCCCTTAGGTCGGTTGGTTCAGTATTGGCCTGGGATTTAGTTGTTTGTTCCTAAAATTTTCTATGGACAGGTCGCTAAAGCAACCTATCCTATATATTATTTCTATTGTCAACATATCTCTCAACTAATACAAAGCATACAGCGATGAATATGGTATCAGTGGATAGGATTTTTTTTACCGACTTCTGACATAGCATACTAAGTTTACGTTAAAACACATTGATTAAAATTTAAGTTAAAAGAAAATCTAACAATATGTTTGTATCAATTACCGAAAATAAACTCTCTTTGCTATTTTGTGTATACACTTCGCTGAGTATTTAATTTAAACAGTCCAACAAAGACTAAAGCTTTTTTTTTTTGGGGGGGGGGGGGAGGTTGAATGTGCGAAAGTTTCGCAAGGGTCTACTAGTCAATGAATAATGCTTTAGAAATAATGTCGTAACACATGTATAAAAACAACTGTATGGTGATTTTAAAGTTTAAAAAATATGTTGTAGTGTATATTTGTTTTGTTTTTTCTTATGAACCTTGACCTGTTCTTTATGTACTTGGTGGATTTGAAATAGCTAAGTTTTTTTTAAAGTTGTATGTTTCAAATATAAGAGAGGCATATTTAGGTACTGTATACAGTACGATTAAATATTTATGATCTACTATACGAGGTCCTTGTTATATATATGAAGCGTGTTAATTATCTGAACAACACCAATTAAAATAAAGTCAAGGGCTTATGAGTGAATCCAAATGCATGAAATTTATCCTATATTCTTTTGAGGGACATTTAAAAAATAGTCATCAATGGTTGAATAAATGTGTAGAGCTTCAACTTATGAACTTATCGGTACACACACAAAGTAGATGCAAAACACAACCTAAATTACCAACTGCTACACGGACATTAGTGGCTTTAGTAATAATTCAAAACCGCTATCATTTCTGAACGTCTCATCAATCATAACGCAAATTAAACCACGTAATGGTGCGTGTGATATATGATGAAATAGCAGTAATTATTTTACAGGCCATTAACTTCGAAACCGAGTTGAAAATATTAATGAAATATATAAAGGAAGAAAAATAAATTAACGATTTATTAAAAGGTACACAACTTCTGTGATTAAAAAAAAAAGCCCCAACAATTTAAGATTAATTTAAATTAAAATCAGAAACTTTTAAAAGAAAATATTAAGATGCTGCTGTTAGTATCAACTATCAAATTACCAACAATGGCTCTTTGTTTGGTTGCTAATGGTTTCTGTTAATTTTGAGTGGCAAAGTACTAACTTTTATTATCGATGCTATACGTCTTAAGCATCCGTCGGGGCTATTTGTAATTGACTATAACAGTGAGGTACGAATGAGGAAAGTAGATCCTCCTTTTATTCATTTATTTAAGGTATTTAACGTGCACTTTCTGAACCGACCGATTAAATCAGCCCACGACTTATTAACTTAAATCTAGAAGAGACACAGCATCCAGCCCCCGTACGTTAATTAATCACTGTGAAAGGGTAAACTCACATTTCACCAATGATACTTTTTCGACCATGCCAGAAATCGAACCCGGTACCCTTCACTCAGTATACAGACATGCTATACTCCACTCACGGTAGGAATTTCTCTCTGAAAGGTCTTTTTTCCTACCAATATCCTACTATATAATAGCTTCCTGTTAGGGAAAAAGGCCTTTCAGAAAACAATTCCTACGGTGAACCGACTTTACCAACAAAGCTAAGGTGCACAACGTCTTACAACCAGTTAAGGTTATTCGGAAGGACTTATTTTAAATGAAATGTACCTGCACTTGCGTGGAGGGAGCGTTGGTAGCCATTCAGGGTAAAAACATTCTCACTACACCCAGCTGGGATTATAAACTTTACCGCTCCATAAGACCGCTCCAGCATACTGCGAGATTGACGGCATAAGCCATACGACCACAGATACCGGTGAAAGAACTAAGCTATTTCCTTGATAATTATGATTAAGGTGGGTTGGAAAGGAAAGTGAGTTGAGGTAAATATAGTGTTTTTTTATATAACGATTTTTATTTGGGACATAATAAATAAAGTAGTGCTAGAGCTTAGTTTGATTTTCTACACACAGTAATACCAACATAAATTAATTCATGTGTAAAATCAAACTAAATGTATCTACTGAAGAAGTATTTAATGTATTTTGGCCAGCAAATATAACCTTAAGAGAAAAGCATTTTAGAATGAAGAAGCGGACAAACGCTTCAAGGGTGGATCGCTTGCCCTTTGCTTCTATTATGATTTTATTTAAGATGATATGGTTAGTTAGAGCAACCCCATACTCTTTCGAATATGAATAAAAAAGTTATACATGTACGGTTCTCTGCACAAACGACCAGCTGCTTGGCACAATATTTTAAGTGATTAGTTGCGCTGGCATGCATCGGTTAGTTCACAGATATCTACAGCTTTTAATGTATGTATGGTCTGAATATATAATTGTATGTCTCATAAATGCTAGATCATATAATAGATGTAAAGTCAGTATAAGTTAAAATGAAGTATTCAAGTGGTAATGAATCAATTAAACTGTAAGTGATAATCTATTGATTTGGTTTGATTGCTCTAATTTTTTTAAATCTTAGTTAACGGTACGATTTAGTGCCTGCAATTACTATTGCTAAGTTAAACTAGTTATCCTGAGTGAACAGGATGCGAATGGTGACTTTTTTAAATAGATAAACCCGCTTTAGCCTAGAAATAAGAATGAAAACTTGGCCTGAATGGGAGGCCCAGAGCTATGCGCGCTAATAGCCCGCATTGTATAGCTATATGATGATAATGATTCGAAAAGGCCCTTGAACTACGTAATTTAATAAGGACTTGCGATATCTCAGTAGGGTATATTTATAAAACGACACGACGCAATCATACATACGCTATTATATGTTATATTATTGTTTGGATTTTAAAAAAAAAACCTAAGCTATAAGTGATTTTTTTTCTCCGAAAACAAGTATGCAGTATTAGCTATTATGTAAAACACAACCCTTCTATCCATTTTGAACAAAATTGTTTGAGCTATTTAAAAAAATTATATTATTTTAAAAAATCAGTAAACTAGCTTCAATTTAAATCTAGAATAATTAATCACGATCTCGTCTCTAGGTATGATCGTAAAACATATAAATATAAGGTTTGAAAGAAATTCATACATCAGTTTAGGATGTAGCCCATGAAAAGAGTAAAAATAGGAAATCTTGGCTCACCCTAGAGCTAGACCACTTTATAGAGGCAATGGAAGAGGGGGAAGGAGGAACCTCTAAAACCTGAATTGATTATTCAATTATCTACAAGTATGAGTTATTACCGTTATTGACCCTGGGGCATAAATATCTTCAAATAACGGCTTAGAATAATTTAGAGCAATTTCTACTTTTACTAAAAGATATAAATAAGAAACGAGGGAGGTAGGGAAGTCGACAGGAAAACGGGTATCGAAGGTATAATAATCACACACGCATATATTGACTGGCCACAATTTGATGAATTGGAAACAAAAAGACTGAGTAAACAGGAATTTGTTTTGTGACCTGCAAGCTGTTTGTTTAATATAGGTTACATTCCAAACAAGTGAATCAATGTCACCAGTCAAATGGGTGTACTAGTGTGTTTTTAAATAATTTGTTTGGATGTAATTTTGTTAACAAATAATTGTAAAATAGTAAAAAGTTGGAAAACAAATCAGTGTCAAGAAGTCTTTATTTCTTAAAGGATAGTTAGTATTTTTGAACTGGTTCGGGTAGGCCTACACTAGAATTAATATATAAAATAATATAATACATAATGGAATTAATAAATACAGAATAAATTATGTAATACAGGATCTTAAATAAAAAAAATATACACTAATCAAATATTTGTCAATGAATACGACAGTGCATATATATAATATATATATATATATATATATAATCTGGAAAAGTCCTTAATCGTTAAATGTAAATTAAAATGGCAATAATAATTATTATGATCAGCATCCTAAAGCTCACTTAATAGGGTGTACAATTTTCTATTTTTTTTTGGCACCGCGCCTTACTATACCCGTCCGGGTTATGTGGCTATGTAGGCCTACTAATTAGACTAATGTGTTAGGGATGAGGAAGGTTTAATTTAGAGGAAAAAGACCCCGTATTTTCGTGGAGGGAGAGTGGAAATCTATTTAGGAAAACAACCCCAATTCACCTGACAGGATCTAGCCCCGATCTCCTCGTTTTCGGCTGTCTAGTCCATTGAAAGAGTAGCGCCTTAGATCATTCGGCCACCAAAACGGGTACCTTTTTTTTTCACCGCGTCTTACTGAATGTTCAGGTTACACGCACTTGTGCTAATTATGTCAATTAATTAGGGAGGATAAAGGTTGAATTTATAGGAAGTGTACCCGCATTTGCGTGGAGGCAAAGTGGAAAAACATTTTGAAAAACCACTCTCAGTACACCCGACCGGGATTCGAACCCCTATTTCCCTGTCATCGGCAGTCTAGTCTAACACGAGAGTGACGCCTTAAGCCATACGGCCACCGAAGCAGATCATTTAATTGTTATGAAAAGGTTTTAAAAAATTAAGCAATTTAATAATGCTGTTCAATGTTTGAACACCATGCCTTGATTAAACAATTATTGTTAGACAGGAGATCTTTCGACAATTAATATATGTCTTCTTCAGTATGAACAAGAGCTTGCTTGCATGGTTCCATTATGGTGTGACGTAAATTATATGTTGTAATACGTTAAGGTAGCACGGCTACCTTAAATGATAAATGGAGTGTACACTTCGTTAACCGAAAGGGTAGCCGTCCTCTTAATATATTACACTATGACCCTTTATTGTAGGCCGTACCATAGTGGAATAATGCAAGGTAAGCTTGCAGGATAAACAAAGGGTTTATATTCTACCTTTAAGAGCTTATTTTTAATTTATAATATATTTTTTCTGAAGAGAAAACATAATCATCCTGATGTTGGTGTTCAGTCCAGTTTAGCCTCTTGATCTTACAACAAACCGACCAATGACATTACGGGAGGAAGTTTAGGAAGTAATGTAAGTGGGACGAGTCCTTCTGCGGCACTAATATTTATTATTCTCTTTGTGTACAAAGAAAGACGTTAAAAAGTTATAAAGTGGGTTGATTTTCTCGTCACCCATGAGAAAATCATCAAGTTGGAAAGGGTGGCAAAGTGCACAATGAGTGCCCGGAATTAAATGATTTTTATAGGTGAGTGGGTTATATATATATCACCACGTCTTACTACCTGTTCAGGTTGTGCGCATTAGAAATATTAAATGAAATGCATAGCAAGAGAGTTATTTTTTTTACTTATTCAAACGTTTTAATATAATGGGCCAGTTTCATATTCAGATTTAGTACGCCTAACGTGCGAGTCGATACTAAATACAAGACGACACCTACCTAGACCAAAATGGAATGGGCCAGTTTCGCATATGAAACTGGCATATTCCATTAAATTTCAGGTAGGTGACGTCTTGTATTTAGTATAGCGCCACACTTGAGGCGTACTAAATCTGACTATGAAACTGGCCCAAAGAGTTAGTCAACACATGGGCATAACGGCATTAGTTGAGAAACAATTTTGAATGAACAGAAAAAGTTGTCATTAAATTCCAGGACATCCTTGACAGATATTCAACAATTTTTGATATCACCATGGGAAGAAAATTCAACTAAACGTTGCTATTGGAGCAATATTTTCTTTATTTTGGCAAAAAAAAAAAAAGTTTTGTTATAAAAAACTGCAAAATAACTAGCCTTTTCTCGCGTCCCCTTCCACCTCACCTTAAAGATTATTATTATTAGCACCATGTTTTACTACCCATACGCACTTACGATAATGTGTGATGGTAGGGGTGATTGTGAGATGAAATGGAGGACCTACAGTTTAACGTGGAATCCGAACCACGGTGGAGGCCTGGCATTCCACACATTCACAAGTTGTGATTAATACACATCTTGTCAGAGGTGAAAGAAGGGTTTGGCAATCAGATAAATCTGTGCCGGGACCGAGGATTGAAACTTGGACCCTCAGCACAGAAGTCTGACACCTTACATCTAGACCGCCAGGTCACCTCTCACCTTAAAGACAAAGCCTTGTTTTCCCTCCTTGCAAATTCCCGGCAACCCCTCAATTGTAACAGAGAGAATGAGGCCAAGACACTAATGTGACACTAACACAAAACAAGGTAAAAAATAAACACAGAGGTAAGTAATTTTTTTTAAACTGTCATATGAGGGTCTTCTTATGAAAATTGGACTGTACAGTTAAAGTGCTAAAGTGCTAGAGTTCAATCACAATTTTTATCCATCGGTTCGACTACTGGTTACTCTAATTAGGGAGGGTCTTACAACCCTGTGGTTTAAAAAGTTCCCGTTTCGTATCACTTATAGACAAGAGTAGGCAAGCCTGCATGATTGATTCGACAATGAACGATGTTAAGTGGATGGACTACCTTGTAAAACTTGAGAAGCGCTATCAGCGCAACTCCTAAGAAACGTCCATATATTGAACTATTTGGACTGTTTAGCCGACACCGAACTAGAGTTGCGGTGTTGTCATATCTGTCAAATTTGGTCTAAAAGAGTGAGAGGGAGCGAGCTAATCTGTTGTTTACATGGGTCAAGTTTCTTGGAAGGGAAAGGCTAGAGTGCGGCTTTTATCAAAGTCCACACTTTGCAGAAATCTGCTGCTTTATTTTTAGCTTGAACTAATATAATCAGTAATATGGTTTTCTTAATATTTCTTACCTAGAGGAAGAAAACATTTTTCATTTGACTTTCTCGTATTTGACTGGTTTGCTGGTGACGAGTTTGGGGTTCAAATCCCAGTAGTGTATACTGAGGGTGTTTTTTTAAAACGGTTTTAAACACGCTATTATTATTTATCTATATCACCACGTCTTACTACCCGTTCGGGCTGTACACTTATGTAATAATTACTATAATGTGTTAGGCATCAGGAAGGTTAAATTAAGAGGAGATGCATCCATATTTTCGTGGAGTGAGAGCAGAAAACTATTTAGGAAAAACCACCTGTGAGCACCCGACCGGAATCGAACCATGATCTCCCCGTCTTCAACATGTCAGTTGAACACGGTGAGTAGCACATACTATTGGACTTGATTTCTGGTGGTGGGGAGATTGAAATTCAAATCCCAGTTGCTTCCCTAAAATGGTTTCCAATCTCACTCTACGAAAATGTGGGTACATTAAATCTAAAATGTTACCTTCCTCATTCCAAGTTCATACATGTGTACAACTCAAAATGGAAGTAAGTCACAATGAAAAAAAAAACTATTTTGACGACTACCAAGAGTGTCGGCGAAACTTTATTAGTTTCGGGCAAGGCAATTGTAAAGAAATATATTTTTGAGGAGTTTTTAGGGGAATGACTCAAAGCCAATGGAAAATGTTTGAAAATGGAATGCCACTAAGAGCTATTTGGGCATGGCGCTTAAGCACTTAAAAATAATAATAGATTGTTATAGAATCTATTTGAAGTTTGATACAAACCATCTTTCAGCTTCAAACTCAAGGATATCAGAGAGAAGTTAAACAAACTGGAGGAAGACACATTTTGATGGGGAGAGGGGTGGAGAAGAAATTGGTGGTAATACCCCGCCATATCAAACCTCCCCCCTTCCCAGTTCACCCTCAATGAGTAACATTGGATATAAAACTATCGACAGACACACCGTAGAATGTAGATCATTTCCTCAGCATCTGACTTATCCCAAGCTATGAGGGGTGAGGACAGTTTCTGATGATAATAATAATAATAATAATAATAATAATGGTGATAGAGATATCTTATCAATTAACATAAAAAGTGTTTATTTTTTTATATCTTTTTTCATGGACGCAGAAAATTGGGGGTCAGAGATGTACCTTTCTTTAAAAGTGTTAGAACCCTTAAAAGGCAGGGGGGCCACACACATATGTATAAAACATAAATAAGATATTGTGTTTTTTTACTTTATTATTTACTTTAGTTTCTTATATTACACCATCCAGATACTACTAATAATAATAATTTTAATATAAACTTAAAGATGCACTAAAATTTCCTATTGTAAAACTAGCTTGACCTACATTAGCTTGTAACAAGTACAAAGACATAACTATGCAGTAATTGACCCACTGTGGGTGACCCCAAGGGAAAAATACACCACCGTCCCCAAATCTTATGAATAATTGTAGATCATTAAAAAATATTTATACATTTATGATTGGAATTATTTTATAATACGTAATAATATAGAGTAGGTAGGCTAAATTTAGAGGAAGTGTACCCACATTTGCGTGGAAAGATAAGAGTGTAAACCCATTGAGGAAAAACCACTCTAAGTGCATTACCATACAGCCATAATATTTGATAAAATTGTTGCTGATAAGTTTCAATATAATGTAAAAAACTTAATCTGAATTGAATAAAACAATATTAATAAATATTATAAACAAATCTATAGTCAATTATCAATATTAACACTTATAGAGGCTAAACAAACATTGATCTCTGTGAAATTGTCTACACTTTCCTCCAAGGACAAGCTACGGGTAGTAGCTCAACAGTCAACATATCTAATCCCTGCAGCCTTTATTGATTCATGTGCTTCTTAAATAATTTTTAGTAAAGTTTTGAAAATGACCTGACAGCTGTTTCTATTGATTTTACAGAAAAATATGTACATACATTTTTGTACAGCATAAATTATGCGCAATAAAATGACTATTGAGTAATTTTTTATTGAATAATGAGATCTTTACGAAACAATGATAGGCCTGAAAGACAACGCTTTCATATATTACCAAATTAATTTTGGGTGGGTGGACCTGCGTGATGGGCCCTATTTTGAGCGTGGGCCTGTGGCATTCTGCCACCACCCTATAACTACACCAATGAACTTGTAGCTATCAAGAATTTCAAACTCTATTAACCTATTTTTTATTAATTATATTCGATAATCAAATATAGCTTTATACGTTTATACATATTTTAACATGTATAACACTCACTTTGATGGCCTCATGGTCTAACGCGCTACTCTTACAGTAGACTAGACTGCCAATGATGGGGAGATCAAGGTTCTAATCTCGGTCGGGTGTACTAAAGTTAGTTTCTCCAAACTGGTTTTCCACGCTCCCTCTTCGCAAATGCAGGTACAATTTCTATGATTATAACCTTCTTGATCCATAAAACCACTAAACAATTTTTGAAAAAAAAATCTATTCACAAATTCTCTGTTTATTTGACAAAAATTTTAATCCGACCATTTACCTCAGGAACTGAAAGAAAATATTTTGACCAGATTAAATAATATTATATACATATATATTTATATATAATATGATGTAAATCAAAATATAATATAATATAATATTATAATATATATAAAAATATAATATTATATTATTAAATAAATATTATATATCTATCTATATATATATATATATATATATTCAAATTTGAAGATAGCATATAGAACAATTTTCTGCAAAAAGAAAGATTTTATTTTTAAAAATGTATAATTTTTATAGAATAAATATTATACTTATTGCCTGTACTTCAAAAATTATAAACACTATCTCTAAAAATAAGTATTTGAAATTACAATAAACATAAAGAAATATACTGCAAGAAAATGTTTTTCACCCAATTGTATAGAAAATATCCATCCATCGATTTTGACAAATTTGATAGGCTTAAACACAAGTTTTACATTGAAGCATGATCATTTTATAATCTATTTCTCCCTTATCAATCACTTTTGTGTCAGGGACGTTCATAAAATATATAAACACATCACTAGCTATTTTATAATTTTAGCTACACACATTATATAATAATAATAATAATACATCCATTCTACAACTTTATACATTCAAAGTCCTTCATCAAAACTTCTGCAATGAACACAACGTTTTTAATTTTATTAGGGACCTGTGCTACAAATTTTGGTTGAATTCCGACCGCGTGAATTGAGGTGTTTTTCCTCGTGATTGCTCATTTACTCCACGCAAATGTGGGAACACTTTCTCTTAATTACCGTATTTATTATCTACCCTAATTTATTATTGTAAATTTACGGATAACATCAAAGAATATTAAGAAGTGAAGCATTTCTAATATCACAAGAACAAAAAAAAAAAGACATGGAAATAATCTTTACACTGCACACTCTTATATATGTTGAGTAACATCCTCCTCTTAGCATTTGTGTTCCCCCCTTCCCTTCCTCTCTAAAGCTTACGTTATTTCCAAATCTTTGACTATGGCACGCGAGGGGTGCGAGAAAGTAAAAATTATATTTGTGATGAAACTATTTTGTAAAATAATAATTGTCAAAATTAAATATGTATCTGTGTTAATGTTATTAATTTTAAAAGCGCGGTGGTCAAGGCATGTTCAATAGTCCCCCCACCCCGTTTCATTATCCACCTTTACAATTGATAGCAAAATAGTTTCAAGACATTTATCTATTGTGACAAGTGTATTTCTTGTTCAAATTGCCAATAGTCCAAAATGATTTAGTTAGCCCCGTATTATCGATACCAAATTATTGACTCTGTTTACAGATCAGATTACCAAAGGTAGGGCCAAAGTGTTTGATTGGTACACCAAAGTGAACCGAGCCCTTGTGGGTTTTACGCCGATGTACTAATTAAGCTAATGTGTCAGAGAAGGGTAAGGTTGCTTTTAGATGACTTACACTCACATTTGCGTGGAGGGTGAGTGGAAAACATTTTAGGAATAATAACCTCATAGCACCAAACTGGGATCGAACACCAATCCCCGTCCTCAGCAGTCCAGTTTTTTGCAAGAGTAGTGCCTTAAATCATGAGGTCACCAAAACGGGTCCTGTAATTATATTAATTAGGTATTCTACGCACATGATTTGAAATTAATGGATGGATTTTAAACTACAGTATTAAAATTGTATTTTTCACGCAGAAATGATAATAAATTCATGACACTTTTTTTTATCCAATTCACAAGAGTAGAACATTTATTTTTCTTTCGTCTGGTTGAGAGATAAAGTAGTTTTTTATTTTATTTTTTTCGATCTCTTTTTACAGAAACGGCTTCCATTGCAAAACACGTGGTATTCACACAACTGATTTAATAAATGAACGCAGTCGAGTTGATATTTTTCCTGAGAACATCTGCTCGTCACCGTGCAACGCTTGGCATCACTGCCATGAGTTTTCTCGAGATGTTCATTTTGTTCAACCTTACACCACTAGGTCACAGGCTACTGCACCACAACACTTTTTTGAATCAAAATAAAACTGTACCACTTTATTTTAGTTTAGAACAATATGTATGCTGAAAAATGAAATGATAATTATTCTCAATCATATTTACTCGGTTTATACTTTGTCTGCAGATTTTTAAAAAAACAACACTAAACCAAGAAAATACGATCATGCAAAAATTATTTAAACAAAGCTGCTTACAAATATTTAACTTTTAACTGGCGTTAAATTATACTAAATGATAGAGAAATGTGTTTATTGTAATAAAATGAAAACCGTTTTAGCCTAAGTCTTCCCACATTTAAATGACAAGCCCAGTTTGTTTCATGCAGTGATCTTTAAATTATTTTTTTAAACTTAAATTTGAATTGGCTGGGTAGATAGGAATAAACTATAAACCATGTAAGTGAATTGATATTTACAGTAGTAAAAATCTGATTAAAATATCTATAATAGTTTTCTTAGTAATCATGTACAGAGAAATCGCCTTAGAAACCGGCCGCGCTCATCTCTCATGGTGATCCATCCCCTTAAGGCCACATTACACGCACCGATTTTTCCATGTGCTTCCTCGTGAGGAAGTCGGTGGGTGTAATAGGCCTACAGTAAAACCATTTGGGGAGGACCGTACCGACTTCCCCATGAATATCCCAACGGTTCGATATTTTTCAAGGAGCATTCGGGGAAGTTGATGCGTCTAAAAGCAGCTTGTGTTCCTTCAAGTCGGCTTATTATTTTGCGCATGCGCCAGTCTTCAGTCTCACTTGTTTTCCAGCAGGCTATCAGTTGTCTATAGCCCCACCCATTGTGTTCTTGTTGATAAAGGCTACGTGTACGTTTATAACTTAATTTTTCTGAAACATGAGTGAGAGTTGCTACACTAAGGAGTTTTTTTAGTAATCGAGCTTTATAGAGCTACGCCGTGTTTTCTTCCTTACTATCATACATCTTGTCGCTAACTAGCCAGGCAATAAGACTCCACCCACCAATATAACTACTCTCGGAGAAAATGGGGAAGAAAGAGTTTACGTAGGTCTAGGTACAAACCTCCAGCAACTTCTCCATAAGGAAGCACAACTCAAGAAACACATGAGGAAATTGGTGCTTGTAATGCGGTCTTTAGGACTGTTACGAGTGACTTAAGAGCCAAGAACGAGACCGGCAGCAGCCGCGGGGATCTAAGTGTAAGGCTTGCATGTGTCGTATGTGTGTTAAAACTCAAAAAGGTCACGTCATATATATCCACGGTAATGTCTTGAAGTTGCCGTGGAGTAAAACAAGTGCCTCCATTGTGTGTGTTGAATCACGTGCTCACAGTCTCTCACGCCATGACTCATCACCGGGAAAGGTGACAGGTAGAATACCTTACACTCACTTCGTGATGTGATGATACACGACCAGTTTACACGCGTCCCAACGCTCTCAAAATAGCCCGAGCGAGACCCGCACCGGCGCCAGCAGGTTTGTCATTGTTTTCCTAAGGAGGCTGCCTACAATACATTAGTTCAAAATATGGTTTACGTAAAAAAAAAAGTCGAAAAATTCCAAAAGGCTTAATACCAACATAGTTTGAGTTTTATTAATGGAACAAAATGTGACATTAGCTCCTTTCAACGATTTTTTAGCCTTTTTGCGGGGCTATGAGACTAAGCTCTAGTTTAGCCTTTCTCTAACAAATACAATAATTTTTGGATAGGCTCACAGTAGAGACAACTTTAAGATATTTGAAAATCAGCAACGAGCAAATAATGAAGCTGAAGTTTGAAGTTTGTGTTGTCGATTTCAGAATTTCGCCGGTTCCATTTCTATTACATTGGTTCAAGGCTCCATATTTCTCACAAACCAATCTAAAGCCAATTGGTTTTAAATGTTTTCACTTCTATGGGAGAAGGTAATAGTTTCAAGATTCGCCATCCGGTGTACCAGTAGACATAGAAGGTACAAATAAATTAAATATATAAAATTATAAACTATTTTAATGCCGACTTTATTTATTTAATTGTGAGCGTATTTATCAAGATTTTTGTATGGCTAAAAACCAACTTTTTTTGGCGGGGGGTAGCTCGGGTAGAGAGAATGTAAGTTAGACGTGAGGTTTTTAATTGGATTAATGGTGAACACTAGATCCCCCATTCATGGGTAATATTCGTATATGTAATTAGTTCAGTACAAGTCAACCATTACCATGTATCTGACCAAATATTATCACGACACCTATTGGCAAAACACGGAGATAACATGGAGATTTATACGTTAGTTGATGGTGACACTGGCCAAGTTTTAAGCTATGTTTAAATACAGACGTGTGCGTAGAATAGACAAAAATATTTTTACGTTAACAGATATTTCCTTGGTTCTCAAAACGAAACATCTTTAATGTGCTATATATATATTTTTTAATATGTTAGCTGTTTCAAAATATACACTAAGCATTTAATTTATATACAACCAAACAATTTTTTTTTTCTGAAACTAGCTTTGAAATTGAAATATCGACAGAAGGTAGCACCAAAACAAGGACGAAAACAATGAGCGTGGTATTGCACGTCATGTATTTAATAGTATATTCTCTCTTTTTTTTTTAGCGCCACGTTTTACTAACTGTTCGAGTTATACGCTTATATACTAATTACGCTAATAGTTTTAGGGACTAGGAAGGTTATATTTGAAGGAAGTGTACCCGCCTTTGCGTGGAGGGTAAGTGGAAAATTATTTAGGAAAAACCACCCTCAGTACACCCAACCGAGATTTAAACCTCGATCTCCACATCATCAACACTCTATAGTCTTCTGCGAGAGTAGCGCGTTAGACCACGCTATCACCGAGGCAGGTAGATTAGCTACTTAAATGGTTATTTAATGAGAGTTACAATCATTATTTCGGAAAAGGTTTTCCTACCAAATTAAGTGAGAAAACATCGCCAATGTGTATAGAACATAAAAACAATCGGATCAATCCCCCGTCCCCCAATCACCACCCGGAGAGTTGAGGCACATCGCAATGCTTCGAGGACAGAAAAAAAAATGTTCCTAACATTGTGGTGAACAATGCTGTTTCCACTAGAATGCGTTAACTACTAATGCAGGCCTACATTACAGATGCGACGGTATTATTTGAAGCAGTTTCAACCATGGCCTCTGTAATACGTGCTAAGCTGTGACTGACTAAATATCCTCAGATGAATACCCGTCCCCACCCGTTATACGTATAACACACACACACCCAACCCTCCCCCACCTCCCCAACCCTTTATTTGCAAGGGATTACCGATCACACACTATTCGCCGCCATTACTGAATATGGCACCGCTGGAGGATGAACACAGAGTGAGAGGGTTGGAAAGAGAGGCGCACAGACACAGACAACACACACACACACACACAGTATAGTACTTACATAAAATAGGACCTTCAGGATTACGTGTTTTGAGCCAGGGCAGAAGCTTACCTGGAACACAAGAAAATACCAACTTATATAACAGGTGCCCGGATGAAAACAAATTCCATTACAAAGGTTAATTTAATTTAAACATACACATATATCATAATTCGCTGAATTCTGTTAAGAGGCGTTTTAATGATTACCAAAGTGAAATTTATCTAGGAAAAGATGAGGGAATTTTAAAATGTATACCCACCTCGGTGGCGTAGTTGGCTAACGCGCCAGTCGTGTTGAGCCAGACTACCGAGGACGGGGAGATCAAGGTTTGTATCTCGGTCGGGTGAACTGGGGGTGGTTTTTCCTAAATGGTTTTCCACTCTCCCTCCACGCAAATGCGGGTTCACTTCCTCTAAATTCAACCTTCCCAATTCCTAATCCATTAGAGTAATTAGTATTAAGCGTATAACCCGAACGGGTAGTAAGACGCGGTGCTAAATAATTAAAAAAATTAAAATGTAATTTCTTTGGAAAAGGTTACAACCCAATATAGGCCTATATATATATATTAATGTAAAGCAAAATGGAATTTAAATGACCCTGCTGGAATTTACAAAGTTATTCAAATAACATCTTTGATATAATTCAAATAATAACTGCACAACATTTGTTTATTCATGAAAAAAAATTACTTATACAAAAAAAACTTCTTTACTGTTTTCCTAATTAATGATAAGCCTGATTTATACGATGTAGATATCATAGGTTGGCTTTTTATTGCATTGGGACTTTATACCCTACCGGGCTATTTCCATTTAACTATACTAATGAGAAAGGAATTAAATAAGTATAATTTAGAAGAAGTATACCAGCATTTGAGTGACGGGAGTATAAGAGACCAATTTGGAGGAAAAAAACCTTTCAGTATATCCGCCCGGGATTCGAGCACTTACTTCCCCTGTCATTGCTAAACCAGACTATACGAGCCTGACGTTTAGTCCGCGTGCTCACTTACGCGGCTCACGTATAAGTTATTATTTACGCCAGTCACTTTTTTTTTCTGTAGGCGAGAGGTGTTTAGTTTCCTTAACTTCTAATTTAATTTCAGTCTCCATCTTTTCGTGAAATTCACGCGATAACAAGGGACGACCAAAAACAAAATGGAACAAAACTGTTGACAATGAGTTGCTTACACCGACTGGCGACATAATTACATCACTGTAACCAATGTAAACGGTTCGTGTAATCCACATTTAGTAAAATGAATGTCATCCTGACAGTCAAGTTGGGTAAACTACTTACGACGTGTAGACTAGGATTTAGACTGGTTTATAATCTCTTTAGAAGTTTCATCGCTAGGAAGAAGAGTTTTCCTTAAGTAGAACCCTTGTTAAAGACATCTGTGACTGTGGGAAGGGTGCCGGCGCCATGTTTTTTTTTAGCACCGCGTCTTACTACCCGTTCGGGTTATGCTCTTATGTACTAATTACTCTAATGGATTAGGAATTGGGAAGGTTATATTTAGAGGAAGGGAAACCGAATTTGTGTGGAGGAAGAGTGGAAAACCAATTAAGGTGAAAAACGTTCACCCAATCGAGATTTGAACCTCGATCTCCCCGTCTTCGGCAGTATGGCTCTACATGAAACTAGCGCGTTAGCCAACTAAAGTCTGTTCAGCGTAGGAATTGTTTCTGAAGGCCTTCTTCCCTACCATAAATCTATTATATATATAGAATATTGGTAGGAAAAAAGACCTTTAAGAGAGTAATTCCTACCGTGAATGGAGTATATGCCACCGAGACGGTGGCGCCATGTTGTCACGTATTTTCCGCGAAGTATCTTAGTTCATTTATAACTAAAGCGATGCAAACTACGGGACGCCTGTAGGGTTGGCTCAGTACGTTATTCTTCACCTCGTCTTAGTACCCGTTCGGGTTATGGGCAAACATTTCTACGCTGATGAGATAGGTATGAGAAAGCTTGAATTTGAAAGAAATGTATCTGAATTTTCATGAAGGAAGAGTGGGAAACTATTTAGGAAAAACCACCACTACCACCCCCATTTCCCGCAACAGAGATTAGAACACCTATAAATGCGGGTTGGCTCAGTACTGACGGCCTAGAATGTCGTGTTCCTAGAGTTCCGGATCAGGTTCGAATCCAGAACGGGTGTCAAGGAAAGGAAAGTGGGTGGAAAGGGTGTTCTATCAAAAAACCTTTATTCGGGAACCTTTAAATTGGTAGAGACCTACCTCGGTGGCGTAGTTAGCTAACGCGCTAGTCGTGTTGAGCTCGACTGCCGGGGACGGGGAGATCGAGGTTCGAATCTCGGTTGGGTTAACTGTGAGTGGTTTTTCCTAAATGGTTTTCCACTCTCCCTCCACGCAAATGCGGATTCACCTCCTCTATATTCAACCTTCCCAATTCCTAACCCATTAGCGTAATAGTACTTAAGCGTATAACCCGAACGGGTAGTAAGACGCGGTGCTAAATAAATTAAATAAATAAATAAATTGGTAGATGCGAATATCCTGAAAAGCTAGTAAGTTTAGTTTACTAAAAAAAAAATTAAAAAAATACGGCTACCATCTTCCACAGACTATGCAAATTGAAACGAGGTTAAATAGGTCATCTACATATCTAGGAGGTCTGGGTTAAGATCCTGAGTAGTGTAGTGAATTTAAATATGTTGCATTTGGGTTTGTGAGTTCGTCTTACTTACAAGTACTGGTGACTATGCGGACTAAGACAACTACCCCATCTGGTCTGATTTTACGATAAGGTCGGGGTCTATATCACGACTATTGTAAGGGTTTGAATCCTGGTAGAGTTGTTTTTCAGTGTTTTTTAACACCCGCTCCAAGCAAATGCCGGAGCATTTACTATAAGATTTTACTTTCCTTATCTATAGCTCCTTTAATCTAAATACGCAGGTAGTTTGGACGGGTAGTAAGATGAGGAGCACAAAAATAGTCTTCTAGCTACCCTAATAAGAAACCTTACATTTTAACTCCACGTTAGATTATGGGTTTAATTTTCTTAGGTACGGCATTCAGTTAGAAAAGTTAGTAGATCTACTTTCACGCGTTGATACGTCAAGCCATGTGATATGTAGACGCGATTTTGATATAAATAATAAATACCTATAAAATAACACTAAAAATATAGTAAAATATTACTATTTTGTCAGCAAAAAGTTTGTATTTCCTAAAAAGTCCTTCATAAAAAAATTTGATTGTAGGTGCAGGACTATTCTAGATAATTGATTGAGTGTAATAAAAGGCAGTAGCCTTAACTTCGCCATTAAATTCGATTACTATTATTATAACTATTAGTATTATTATACAATTAAATTTTCATTGGAAGAATCTTTTAGAAAATATAAACATATTTTTTGCGATCAATAATGATAACATTATTGTGTTAAAACGACAGTAATGCCTCTTAGTATAGTGGAAACCACCCCTGCCTTCCAATATAGAATAAAGGTCCCGGATTCGATTCCCGGCGGTAACTTGAATATTCTTCACGAAAGGGGAACTACTCCTACGGTTACCGTTGTCTGGTTAGTAAAGCTTAAGTTAGGTTTAATATTTCCACTCCTTCATAATCACTGAAATCACACGCTCTCATTGCGGGTATGACGTTATGACGTGTAGGTACATACCCTGGTTAACGTTCTGTTCCCACGGAGCGGTTTAAAGTCTACACACACACGGCGACCGAACTAAATACTGCATTTCTCACGGTCAAATATGCCACACGCTAAGAAAAATTTAATATTAATAAATAGAGATGCATATAATATGTCTTGACGTATGACTACATGAAAGTAGATCTAAAGCTGTTTTAGCTATCAGGGTTTTCCAATGAGAATTGAACTGTAGCTCAGTGGCATAGCATTGTCACGCCAAGATACAAGTTCTCAGTTCAACCCCTCCAACCCGCTGTTTCATGGTGTCATTTTTTTTATCAACATATAGGTCAACATTTAAAGTATTAGTTGAGTTTTTCAGTTTGTGAAGTCCGTGACATACTTGCCCATTACTGAACTCTCGGTTGATTTTTTATTTTACGGTTGTAACCACTAGTTATGAAATTAAAATACCTATGTATACATTAAGTCCTCGACTTACACGGAAAGAGATACGCGATTGGGGTACTTCCAATTACGACTAGAAACGCCTATCAGCTGTAAGTGCCATCGCAATTTGTTTGTTTCTACCTTGAGCTCAAGTTATTTCAGAAGCAGAACATATTTAGCTTTAATTATCCTTTAACAAACATAAAATGCCAGAAATACATCGTATTTAAAGAACCCATTTTACTCAGGCAGTTTTTTAAAAACTGCTTGGAAACTTTCGGAAATGAATTAACAGTGTAATTCCTGGAATTACAATAAATGATAGCCCAGAAGATCCTGTTATTTATTCCACATGTCCACATATATTTGGTAAAATATAGTATCAAAATATAGTTAAATTATTCCTGTCTAGTTTATATGCCCTTCTAAACCATGAAAATACGGATCACCAATCAGTATAAAGACAAACATGTGATAGAGAGCCATGTAGTAATTTCACGTTAATTGATTAGCAATTAGCTAATTAGAAACATCCAAATACTGTACTGTAGTAGCTAAAAGAATACATCACATCAACAGCTTATCGTCTTTGATCACATGTGTAGCTAATGAGTATCATCACATATTCCTAGCAACAAAACCACAAAGATATCAAATATTTAATCAAGAGAACACTAAAAAAAACAGTATTGGTATTCCTCAAAGTGTATATACAGTAGTGTGTTGTACCCATAATACTATTGAATATATGTAGTTGATTAAATGAGTTATTCACGACGACACATAACATATGGAACGAAGAATAATATTACTATGAATATAATGAATAACATATTGTTTAAAAATATTACAGTAATACAGGGATGAAATTACTGTTTTTTGTAACGGTTTGTAACTGTTTTGTAACTTTTTTTTTTGCAGGAAAGTAATGTTTTTATGGTGATGTCCTATTGTCCTAAAGAACAGGCGGTAGTAAACCCATATGTACTGGTTTTTAGCCAAATACTTCCCAAGTACTTCTTTTTGAAATCATATAAAATATGTTTTTAGAAATTTTACTAAAAGTTCTATTTGGCAAAGGTTATGTACACGTTCAATAACAATTAAAAGTTACTATACAATTTGTGATGCATTTAAATTCCCATGAGAAGGGAAGAATATAAACACTGATTAAATAAAAAGTTGGTTCTTTAAGGTATTTTTCTTTACCTGAATTCTACTAGGTTCTTACTTAAAAAGGTGACAGTTAAAATGTATGTATGTGTCTGTCCAGAGAGAGTTTATTTGACATTAATATTTGTTCTTTGAAATTTACGATTATACTAATATTATTTTAGGTATTGTTTTACTTTGTGTAATTTGGTATAATCTTGGATTAACAATGAAAAGGTCGTTTTAGGTTAACTAATATTTTTCTCTATTTATTATTTTAGTTGTCTTAATGGGGTTTTGGCGGGAGGAGGGGGGGGGAGTCACAATTTACAAAACTAATAAAACGACTACTTCTATGTGTTGTAGAAAACTGAAATTCGGTAAGAATAAAGACCAATCTAAATAATCATAAAAGACTGGGGGTGTTAAGTAAAAAGAGAAAAAAAAACTTTTATTTGAGACGTATAAATGAAATGTGGTAGGTATATAGAGGGATTGCTCCAATAGCAAATTAAGTGTTAAATATTTACTAGGATATTATTACGATACGGAATGTTTTGAGATATAATTGGTATTTATAGCCCCGTGATCTAGCGCCAATTATTGTATTACGGTCGCGTGTTGGGCGCCAATTATGATATTATGGAATTATTCACCCGCGATTGGGCGTCAATTATTATTATTATATGGAATTATTCACCCCGCGATTGGGCGTTAATTATGATGATACGGAATTATTCACCCCGCGATTGGGCGTCAATTATTATATTTTGGAATTATTGTGATATAATTGCCCTGCGGTTGGGCGTTAATTATGATGATACGGAATGTTTGTGATATAACTGTATTTGTATCTCCGTGTTCGAGCGCCAATTATTATATTACGGTATTATATTTGTGTAATAAATACAACTGTTGATGTTGCACACAATTTAATTAAATGATTATTTCTTCTTTACACTTTGTTTGAAATAAAAAACTATGTATTGTCTCTTTATGTTAGTTTCTCTTTATCGTCGACACACACACTCTATCTGTCATCGGTGCACACTCTATCTTTTCATACGCACACACAGCTTATATGCGGACGTGCCCCTTGCCCCTTGGACCTCTCGATGACCAGTGTCAAGACCAACCAATCAAGGGCGTTCCTGCGACAGGTTTTTGAAGGCTAGCTTCCTATTGGATATAGGGAGCTGGCTTCTCTTGCTTGTTTGGTAAATATTACGGAGTTAAATTTTGACAATAAAAAATAAATTTTAATGGTGCAATCCTTCTAGACTATTCTTCCAAAAGCGCGTGATTCTCCATGGATGAAGTGTTAAAAGGATAATCTACATACGATACTTTAAAGAAAATTACCTTCATCCATGACTTTTTAAATATATGAGAGTCGTCCAAATCAATTTCGTTACAATATTTAAAAAAAAAAGAACCAGACACGGATAGAAGGGGGGACGGGACGGATAGTAGCTTAAAACTTTTCTAAAATTATTATAAAATCGTCTTTTCGGAATGAGAGAAAATTTACATTTGCCAAATTTTTAAAAGGACCCCACAATAACCATAAAAGATGGAATGGGTGGGATTTAAAAATAGGTCGTGGAAAATAGCTAATAGAAAAAACAAACTTCCGATATGGTAGAAAACTTGAATTTTGTATAGGTAGACGAGGAAAATCTAAAAATAAACTAATATAAAATTTAAAGATTATCTTAAAGGGTATCCATTTGTTGTGATAACATAGCTAAAAATCAAAGACCAAATTAGCGTCTAGCTGGTAGCGAAATAATAAATAAACTAAACAAATTCTTGCGAAATATCTGGCTTAACTGTGTGATGCTCTTTGGAAAACCATGGATCTTATTATTTAATATGTTTCTGTTTCAGAGGATATTATTTATTTATAATCTTTGTTAAACTGTGCTGTACTCTTATCCTAAATGTTTATGTAGCAATGTATATTCTTTCATCTTATTTTATGAGCATGCTTAGATATATATTGTGTTGCTGCCTTGTCTGTGCACCCAGTTTATGAACAAGGTAATATTTTGTCTGAAATATTTAATCTATTTTAACTTATCAATCATCATGATTGGTTTGTGATTGCCATAGTTAGCTCTGGATTGTACAACAAGGAACTATAAAAAAAACTGGCAGTCGGATAGTTAACGTCTTAATTTGATATCGTTTCTAGTACTGTTTAACTATGCCAAGAACGGGTCAAACTGCAAGTATAATATATATGTAGCGGGCTTACCAGTCCGGCCCCGTACTACCCAAATCCAGCTTCTGAAAATCATTTCCTCGACACATAACTGTGTGTATCATTATCATCTATAAATGTATAACTCCATTTGTTACATACCACGCCTCGGAACATCGCTGAGCAAGAACGCTCCATCGGAAGAGTTAACTACTCTCGCGTTCCATTCAATACTGGACTTGGCTCTCCCGAGCTATCTAATCAATGACTGGAGTTCGGCGTGGCCCGCCAGCGCATAGGTTCTGTGCTGGTGCTTACGTGTTGTTTTCAACGTCAAGGGGTGTCTCCCCACCCCTTCCTTTCCCATGGTTCATCATGTTCAGCCATATAAAACTCCACGGTTCGCTGGGAACGACACACAGTACCAGTCAAATATTCTTCACGTTCCACGTATCTACGTTAAGCTGAAACTACATAACTTGTGGTCACGACGATGGTGCTGACGGACAGACCGGATAGACGGAAATAATACGCCGTAATGTTTGAACTTTCAAATTAGTAGAGAGAAGGTGGCTCAACTGCCTGTACGTAGAATATAGGTATAGTTTCCATGCCTGTTAAGAGTGTCTGTCGCTCTCGTGGTTATCATAATTATGTATTATTAGGTTAGCCTTTTATTAATTATGACATGTTGTACATGCCATGAGTGATCTCTCAATCACATATTTTTCTGCTCGGTCCTTAAGACCGCGGTTTAGTTAGAGGGTGTGTCTCACCCCTCGGCCTGCATGAGCATGTTTTAGTCAGTAGGGCCTTCAGGCGGGAAAGGGGCTATTTAGGTTGTTCCAGGCCTATGGTTATACCTGTTAGGTATTGGTTAGCATTTCAGGGGTGATATGGGCGCCTCACGCCGTATTGTTCACCTGTTTGAGGTGATCAACTTGTGGTCATTTCTTCCCGTCTGGCATGGCTCATGTACTATTTGTTATTTAATTTTTGTTGTCCACCTGTTTGCGGTTATCAATTAGGGGGTCTTTTCTGCCCATCTGGCATGGCTCACATTCTATATGTTATTTAAGTTTGGTTGTTCACCCGTTTGCGGTGCTCAACTTGTGGGTCGTTTCTGCCCTTCTGGCGGGGTCCGCATCCTATTTTACTTTAAGTGTGACTTCCCTAAAGGGCTGTTTGCTGCCCTCTTCATTGATTATAACCCTTGTATGGTTGTGTTTCTCATGATTCTGGCTTATACCAATTGGTTGCTTGCCAGCCCATGATAAGTTAAGGTCTAGAACCCTGAATTGAAACTTTCCCTAGATATTCGGCCGGTCTATTTAAGACCGGAACAAACAGCTAACTGTATGATACCGTTGTAACTTAGCTTAATTGGATCAAGCTAGCTTCACTAGCGTATATTCCTCATCTCTTAAAATAGGGTTGTTTATATAATATGCTGAGCAGGTTATGTTTTGGCCTTGCTCGCGTGTAGTAGCTTGCAAGATGTTTGTTGCAACAAATTAACTATTGCTATAGTATTGTGTAGAAAGTATGGATCTCCCGAGACAGGGGGGAGTTAACTATTATAGCCTCATTATTGCATTTATTTTTCTAGCCGGTATAACAATTCCTTTTAAGAGGGGATTGAATTATATTGCATTACCGGGGTTTTACCCGTTGTGCTAAACCATTGGCGCTTCACGCAGAGTTCACTCTATAAGAGTGTCAACATTTTAACTTGCAGTTATGTTAATTATCTTGGCCAACACAATAGGCTATTATAGGAAATATTGGATTGTGCTATGATGTTACTCTATGTATTAGCTTGTTCACTTGCTTCATTAAACTCATATGTTAACATGCATTGCTATCTTCTACTTTCAAGTGTTCTCCTATTATGTCTGTTTTCTTTGTTCATGTAGTCGGCGTCTTTAGAATTATCTAGAGCGCCGTCGCATATATAACCTACAAGTGTGGTCGCAAGGTTAAGGTTATCACTTTCGCAACATAATGGATCGCCGTTGACGAGGAGCATGGGGTTCCAATCCCGACAAGGTATACTTAAGAGTGGTTTCATCATAATTGTTTCCCAATCTCCCTCCAGACTAGAGCAGTTTGTATTTCCTCTAAGTGTTACATTAGTCATTCCTATCCGTTTGTGTTATCAAGTTTGGATCGCCCGAACAGATATTACGAAGCAGGAAAGAAAAATAAATGTTACTTCTATCTCACCAAGGTTGGATTACGTATAGTTTAGATATAGTCAAGCTTAAGCATTTAATTTTACGTTAATGTGATATCAGACATTATCTTAAGTGATAACTACATCGAAAACATTCCGTACACAGGGACTTATATACTGTATCTGGGGATAAAGTAGGAAAATTTGGGGATGAGATTGATAGAAGCCATAACTTTTATTTTGGTTTGAGGTTATAAAAAGGATGGATTTCTAATGCAAAGTATTTTAATTTAGTTCTAATGAATAGCTTCCAGGTTATACTAACCATAAATTTAAAAAAGGCATGATTTGTGAGTATGGGTAATATGACACAAAGAGAAAAAGTGAATAGAAGAAGAGTAATTATCTCATAAAACCTTTTTTTTAATAGGAAAACGTAGTAATTAAAAAAAAGTAGTTGGGGAATTAAAATAAAAAACAGTAAATTCCTGAAAGATGGTAAAAGCAGGAAAAGTAGGCCACTAAGCCTACCGCACATGAACTAGTACGACCTCGTAAATAAGTTGGCATATATTCTATTTCTAAGAACTTTTAAACAGATGATTTATCACTTAAAATTTCGACATTTAATCCGACTGTAGGCCCATAGCTTGATTTTCTTAGGAATGGGACATTTGAATCACTTTAAAAAAATATACAAACATACGTTTTGCGGTCCAAATTGTAATATTTTACTCAATATTTTGATATTATTTTATAGGTGTTTAACAAAAGTGGCAGCTTCAGGTCACATGACAATGTATGAATGAATAAATTAGAGTAGTTTTAGTACATTTTAAACTGTCAGATACTGTCCTTCCTAACAGAATCGTTCTATAATATATCTATAATCTACGGTGGCTGGGCGTATAATATTAGGTTATTCCTGGGTTAAGGTAGTTTTTAAGTAGTGCGCTGTATGTGTTTAGAAAGTGAACGATTGCTTAGCTCAATAAAAGAATAATGCATGCGGCGCTTATGTGAGATGATTTTTTAAATATCGTTTAATCAAATCTCGTTTTTTCATTCCTTTACCGAAAATACGCCTAAGGTACTTAAGCCTACTGGTTCTATCCAAAAATCTTGGCTGGCACGTGTGTGGCTCGCCTCCCAACGAATGGTTCTTACCAGCTTGTAGTGTTTATAGCTAGTGCACGCGTTGTCTCGCTCTAATAATACAATTCCAGAGGATCTGGATATAGGGCAGGAAGTCGGGATACGTTAGAAATAGCCCTGGCCCCTTCCATACAGGATCTGTGCTTCGTGCGGGGAGGAAAAAGACTGCTACTTTGGATTTAGACGTTCGAAAAACAAAGAGAAGAACTAAAAATTAATGTGATTTACTCTAAACTATTCAGAAAAATTGTCGCGAGTTGTGTAGGTCGTTTTGTACTATTATAGAAAATTTAAATCTTTGGCCGCGCTTCTTCTTTAAATCGATGTGGAAGAACCAATCAAATTTAAAAAAAACCAACTCGGTGCGCGGGCGCTGAATCAACCAATTCAATACAAGCATGTGTCTAGTAAGCGAATAAAAACAGACAGATTCGTTCTCCTATCAAACTACCCGTGTGTGTTCTTCAGAAGGAATTATCATTTTTTCCAGACAGCTTAGATTGAAGAAAAGAGTAATAGAATTGAATTTTTTTTATCAAACTGACTGATGTGAAGACATGTAATTTATGTTTAAAACCAGATGATATAGATTGATGGGGAAATACATCTTCTGTCGTTCACAACCCCTGTTTAAGGGGTAATAAACATGTTTGTATCAGTTGCTTGATTACACAGTTAATTTTTCCGTCCATCCAAAGACATATTATTTTTAAGCTTTCAGTTAAATGTCCCAAATTAATAAATATCCAAGTATTTTTACTAGATTTTAACGAAATTCCCTCGGTGTTTTATAAACACAAAAATGCCCGTGTGTTTTACCGGTTCTCCCTTTTTCCAGGTGGGTGGCAGTCCTGAATATATTATTAAGTCCTCAATAAACAAGCTGCTTTGCATTGAATAGCAATGGGAATAGTAAGCGAGGGTCCTCAACATTGAGTATTTTAAAACTAAAGCTTTTTTAGTTCAAACAGACCTAATAACACATATATACCCCGAATTTTGGTTGGAAGAACAGTAGAGAAAACTCAAACATATTTCTTTGCGGCCAACATTGATAACGTTTTACAATATTATTTGTGTTATCTTATAAAAAAAATTGATAGTATCTGCCAAAAATGACAGCGGAAGACAACATGACTTTATGTATGAATATATAAACATTGTTTTGGTAACTTCAGTAACTAACTTCTAGTGTTCTTCCTACCAAAATCATACAATACATACATTCTGTTAGAAGTAGTTCAAAACTCGATCACACCACAGAGTCATTGCCAACGTTTACCCTAGTTTCTAGTTATTGTCAGTGAGAGGCGCAAGTTTGTGCACCTTGGAACTCTGCTCATGTAACAGAGTCGTTGAAGAAGTTTGTCATATTCACGACAGTTACAGAGAGCCATATTCTACGTGCAGAAATTACTCCCCCCCCCCCCCCCCCCCCAAGTCTACCAACACGCGCATTGTCTGGCAAGTGACAGGCGGAGAAGAAGACCTGTTTAGTCTTATCACTGTTATCAGAGACGAAGGGGCTCTACATTTGCGAGCGAGCTCAGAAATAGCCCCCCCATCACCTACTCAACAATACTAAGAGTGGGACGCAGAAACTTAACTATTTTAAGATTAAATAACGCACTCATATACTTTGTGAATTTTTTAAGTTTATATAGGCCCTACTCACATAAGGATTATCCGGACCCACCCCCACCCCCTTTCCATTAAAACGAAGAGATCAGACTTTTGAACTTAATGCATTCTAGGTGCCCTTCATTTTTTCACAATGCACTTTTCAAACTTTCAAATCATTTCTTGAGGGACAGCTCAAACTTATTCTTGAATATAGGCCTCCAGTTATTCGGTTCTTTTGAAACGCGAGGATCTCGTTAGCCACGTTATATCATAAACTTACCTTGGTCCTAAGCTTCAGAAGCGTCTATTTCTTAAAATGAGGTGATGGAAACTAGAATTAAGTTTTATATTTTTATAGTTTGTATAGCAAAAACATATTTGGGTCAAAATATAATATTACTTCAGTAGAAACCTTTAGTTTAATTTTCTACGCATAGCAATCGCAAAAGTACTAGAAAATCGGTCATGGATGACGAGGAATTTGACCAGGAGTTTTTGGTCAAATGTTACTATACCCATGACAGAAATGCATTAATTTGGGTATTTATTTACCTTGAATATTCTAAATACAAGAAAAACCTAAACAACATTCTAAGCAGTAGTTTACTAGCTGGGGGGCCGCAGACAGCAAGGAGATCATAAAGTTTTGATCAGGGGAATATAGAAAGTGACATCCACCTTATTAAGAACGTGCATCACATGCTACAATCTGTGCTACAATCGGCTAGAAATGGTAAATTTACAAAAACACTATTTCACGTGGATCATTTCTGATTAAACATCAATTGAGATAAAGAGTTAATAGAAGTTCATAATACTGAGCATTGTTGAAATATTAAATGATATTTGGATGAAAATTATATTGAAAAGGCCGTTTTTGACCATTTTAGAATGGCTTCACAGATAAGCATTGTGCACAAATCTTTATTCTGTTTGTATTTATTAACAAAAAACTTTGTTGCCCCCCCCCCCCAATCGTCACCATGAAAAGTGTCGAGTAATCATTCAAATACGAATGCACTGTACACATTTCTGGCATTTTCCCTTTAACACCCATACCTCGCGCGCGCGCACAAACACACACAAACGTAGATGCGAGCCGGGAACTGAGTCGGGCATGCTATGATGAACGCTCCTAAAGTGAACAAGTAATTTTGAAAGTACCCCATAAATTAAAGATCCATTTTAATTATGTGTTTATTAATTGTTATATTTTTAAAAAAGTAAAAGAAATAAATTATTTATTTTGCCAATATTCAATTGGGGGAGGGGGGGGCACTTTACTTTGTTAACTAGTTAAGCTTATTGATATTATTTTTAACAGAAGGAAATTTGTTTTTAAAAGGTTTAGCAAAAAGAGATAGTTTACACTTCGTTCAGCCTGGAAGGTGTCACTTTTACCTTGATGGATCCCACTATAGTATGTTCTTATAAATTACTCAATAATGTAGTTCCTAAAGATCAGTGTAAACGTAGGGTACATGTAATATATTAATAACTGCTAGCCATTGCTATATGAAATTTTGTTCTTAGGTTGGGGAAACCTTCCGATTTTTCCAATTTATTTGAGGAGCTGTTGAATCAAAGTTTGAGAAGCATAGAGCTAAAGTCGGTCTCACTTAACAAGTCAGCCACGTTGACGGGGTTTTTTCCCCCCACTAAGTTGAAAAACACGAAGAATCGCGAAAGTGCTGGGATTCTTTTCAAACATTTTCAAAAGAAAAGAAAAAAGCGCACAATACTTGAATCAAAATTCAGCTCCATCACCGACCAAAGTATTGTCGACCACCCCAATCAACTCTTTTTTTTTAAAAAAAAAAAGCGGGAGTGTTCACTCCACACATATAAACGGTACACTGGATTACATTCTGGAGTGACAGAGAGGGGACATAGTGGGGCGCCTTAACTAAGTACAGTTATAAAAGCGTTCTAAAAGCTTTCGAGGTTCACCTAAAAATATTTGTATGCGATACATAGAATGAGGCTGCCCAGCATGATATGAATATTAATTACATTCAATAGTTTTTTTAATTCTACTTTTTTATATTATAAAAAACAGACTAAAGATCTAGTGAGATCGCTAGTTCACTGTGTGGATATGTGCTTATACGTGCCCCTCCATGACCGCTTGGCCAAATAAAGATCATGCTTTTTAACTAAAAGATTATGACCCCCAAATTAGTTTATTTAATAGCATGGCTAACGCGCTAGTCGTGTTTGTTGAGCTCGACCGCCGAGGACGGGAAGATCGAGGTTCGAATCTCGGTCGGTGAACTGGGGGTGGTTTTCCTAAATGGTTTTCCACTCTCCCTCCACGCAAATGCGGGTTCACTTCCTCTAATTAAACCTTCCCAATTCCTAATCCATTAGCGTAATTAGTATTAGGCGTATAACCCGAACGGGTAGTAAGACGCGGTGCTAATATATAATATTTTAATAGCAGCTAAAATCGCTAATCACAACATTCATAAAAATAAAAAAAATTAGGGATATGAGAAAAGGTCAGCGTTTTTGCAGTTTTTATATCAAAACATTTTTTGGCTAAAATTAATCAAATATTGTTTCCTTACAGAGGAGCTTAATTTACTTCACATGGTGAAATCAATAGTTCCTGGATATCTGTCGAGGGTGTCCTGGAATTTAATAATCTTTTTTATTCATTTAAAAAGCGTTTCATCAAAAGGCGCTATGCTCACGATAGATATTCAACAACTGTTGATATCACGACGTGAAGAAAATTAAACTCTATTTTTGTACGGAAGCAATATTTACTTTTTTATTTTGGCAAAAAAAAAGTTTATATATAAACTGCACACACACTGACTTTTTCTCAAGTTCCTACACCCCCACCTTAAGGAGTCTTTAATTTATCTTTTAAAAAACCAAAATGAAATAGTCCTTAGACTTTGAAGGGAATAATGTTGATAGCTTACCAGTAATTTATTCAAGACAGTTATTTAAGTTTTTAACTTAAAAGACGTAGGTAATACATCTCATAATCGGTTATAAATACCTTAAAACTGTAATAGCATGAATTTCTATCTGGCGTTAATAAGTTGAAACATTAATTTTTTACTACTATGTATAAAATAGAAGTCTCCAAAAATTAATTTACCGAGATAGAAAAATAATAGTATATCAATAAATAGAGATAAATAATTAAGTCTAGAAATGAATTATTGGAAATCATAGCCTAACTTTCCCTTTTCAATGAAAATTAATTAGTCGAATTTAAAAGTATTACATATCATTTTTAATTGATAATATTATATAACTATTTAATTAAAACTTGATGAGTGTAATTATAAGGTTAGAAAATAAAACATTGGGAATATGCTCCCACAAAAAAAAGTTATTTTGAATTGTGTAATAATTGTGTGTGTATTATTATTTTTTAAATTATGGTTTTAAACCCCATAAATCAAATATGACATTAAATAGAATTATAACTCAGGGGGTAAAAATATGTCATCATATTAAAAACAAACCATGAGGTATTTAAAAAAAACTGTATTTTAACTAATTTGACCAGTATCGCATATTTAAATTTTGCCAGATAAATGTAACGTTACACTCGTGATTTTATAATTAAAACATAATCATGAAAAAATTAATTTGCCAAAAGTCGGAAAAATTAATTCCCGCATCAATAAATTAACTACCATATAGCATTCGAATGAATATGTAAACTTTCAAAATACCTATCAAGAAAAATAAAGCAGAGTTTATAAAAAAAGTACTACGTTTAATTATTTGGTTGGGATTGGTTCGAAAGCTGGATTCTCGAATGATTTGTAGTTCACCACCAAAGAGTGCGGTACTAGTCATTCAAGCTTATACTTTCTATGTATTTTTTTAAAGATGTGTTAAATAATAATAAATAATAATAATACTTGGGGCCGCGTCTTACTAGCCATTCGGGTTGTATGCTTAAGTACTAATTACGCTAATGGGTAAGGAATAGTGAAGGGTGAATATAGAGGAAGTGAACCCACATTTTCGTGGAAAGCCATTTAGGGAAAACCAGCCCCAGTTCACCCGAGCGAGATTCGAACCCCGATCTCCCCTCCTCGGCAGAATAGCTCAACATGAAACAAGCGCGTTTGCTAACTACGCCACCGAGGCGGGTAAAGATGTGTTAAACACAAGGACTATTAGCAACGGACCCATAAGTTGGTAGGGATGAGGAATAAAGTTACAAAATAAATGCATCAGAGAGGGAGAGAGACATATAAAAAACAAAATTCGTGAGAAAAATTACTCCGGCGCATCCTGGGCTCAAACTCATGCCTCCCAGAGTAAAAGTGCATACACAAGTGAAATTATCCATTCACTTCACCATGGTAGAGCATAATACACATTTAGAAATAACGTCAATTTCGAACACCCTCGTCATTTCATGAAAGTAAAATATTTTACGAGAAACAAAACGTTTTTCTTTGTCTCCTCTCTGCAAGATAATAAACTTTTTACCACTTGCATCTACATGGAATACAAAATTAAATTTCCCAAGAATACTAAGCAAGAGTTCATTTTTTAATATATATTTTTTGGTGGGTTGTGAAAAGTTTATAGTCGCTTTATTTTGATGTCCATAAAGATTCATATTGCGAATGAGATCTTCACTATCTCATTTAAACCAGCGGTGTGATATCATTTCTCTGTGAAAAATTGTAATAACATAACATGGAATGATGGATGGATACTCATTCGTGTTTTAGCGGTATAACTCCAAAACAAAACATGAAAACTGAAACTTGGTATGAGTATATAGGGAGCTCTGAGCATGTAACACGGGAGTGTTTTTTACTCTTACAGTAGATCCCCGACTATCCGGACTAATTGGGACCTAGAATATTCCGTTTGGTTGAAAATACGGATAGTTAATCTTATAGAAAAAAATAATATTTCATGCTAAAATACTTCATTGAAACTCTACTAGTGTACTAAATTATTATTATTATTATTATTATTAGCAGCACCATGTCTTACTACCTGTTCGGGTTATACGCACTTACGCTAATGTGCAATGGTAGGATGATTGTGAGATTAAATGGAGAACCTACAGTTTAACGTGGGATCCGAACCACGGTGGAGGCCTGGAATTCCACACATTCAAAAGTTGTGATTAATACACATCTTGTCAGAGGTGAAGGAAAGGTTTGGTAATCAGATAAGTCTGTGCCAGGACCTAGGATTGAGCCCCGGACCCCCAGCACAGAAGTCCGACACCTTACCCCTAGACCACCAGGTCACCTGACTAGTGTACTATAAAGTAATCACTATCATTATGCCATGTGCTACAAGTCTGCCTTACCTTTTCATTCAAAAACCACTTAAACCGATTGAGCTGAAATTTCGCATGGACCTAACTCAGACGTTCGATTAACATAACACCCACCTCACCCCCCGGCCCATGACAGCCACTCAACAAATCTCCGTTAATGATAAACCACTACATCGATTAAGCTTATACTTAGCAAGGGCATAACTCAGATTTCTGTTAACTTAATGGGCTAGTTAAAATTACGTTTACTTTTTAACCTAAAACAACAACACCATCCCCCTAATCACTAGTATAGTAATAAAAAAAGCAAATAACGTATGTTAATATGTACTTACAGCACATCGAAAACCAATTGGATACCTATGTACATATAACGTATTTATTTTACAACAGAAAATAAAGATACATCTTAGAACTTCTTAAAAACAATTACATTCCATGCATAAAACTCTAGAAAGTTAGAAAAAAGTTTTAAAAATTATTTTGCCCGAATTTAAAGGAAACCGCTGCTGCGATATTAATCCGGATAATTGGTCATCCGGATAGTCGGGGTTCTATTATATGTATTTCGAGCTAGACGCCTTGGATTAGCCGTGCGAGTCTGACCCTTTAGAATACGTGATAGCCAGTTCGTGCCGCTATGAAATTATCCATTTCTACTATCAGAGTGTATTTATTAAATATAACACAGATTTGTTCTATAATATGCTTGATCAACGAGATATATCAACTTCTAATCCAAAATGAAATTATAAACCCGAATCCTAAAGAGAAATTTCAACGCAAATTCAAAGAAGAATTTTACGACTCTGAGTTTAACCACAATGACATGACGTATGTTAAGATCACTAACCTAATCAGGGCAACGCCAGCTTCTTGCATAGCAAACACATCAATGCACTATCAAATCAACTACTCAGGTCTCATGTTTATACAACTCTAGAACTAAGCTGATATCAAAGGCATAAAAAAAAAAGCGCACAAATGAATCGTCAGTGACTTTACTTTGGGGTATGACGTGTCACCCACAATAGGTAAAGTATGTGCAACGGGTTGTTTAGAGAGCATCCAAACATTATATATTTAACAGCTTAATATAAACTATTTGAATTTGGAGCCAGCTGTCTAGAGATAAAAATTATGTCCAAGCTTTTTTTTTTAGCAGTCATTAAAAATATATAAGTTTACCCTCACCCGAGAGGTCGAATGGGTTAGGGCCAGTTTCATATTAAAGTGCGGCGCTATACTAAACACAAGCCAACAACTACCTAAACTCGAATGAGCCAGCCCATGGCAGTCTGGTGTCGTCTTATTTTTAGTGAAACTGGCTGGCTCTTAAGGCTCGTATTTCACAAATGCGGATACATTTCTTTTCAAAATTTAGATTTTTCATTTCTATCACCATCAGTAAAAATATGCGTATAGACTGGGAGGATAGTAAAGTCTGTTCAGCGAAGGAATTGTTTTCTGAAAGGCCTTTTTTCCTACCAGAAAGCTATTATATAGTAGGATTTTGGTAGGAAAAAAGACCTTTCAGAGAGTAATTCCTACCGTGAATGGAGTATAGTACGCGATGCACACACAATTTTTCAAAACTAAAATTTTAATCAAAAAACTGTTCTCCTAAAAGAAGAGACGAGTCAATCTCGACCACGACTCTCCCGAGACGACAGAGCTCATCAATATTGACGAGGTTCTGAAGAAGGTAACACCACTTGGGGGTTAAGGGTGGAGTGGGGGGTTAGAAGGGGAGACTTCATTAAAAATTAGGTCACAAGGATCATTTTTCAAACAAACAAAAAAGTTCGGTATCTGCTTCGAATAATAAGAGAGACAAATAAAAGGGAGGCATATTTTCGGCGGCGAGATTATAATCTCTTTTGTGTGGCGTCCTAGGTGCGTGTGAAGCACACCACGCCACAAATCTGTGGCATTGGAATTTCTCTGAAAAATAACTAAGGTTTTGTTTGAATCAAACATTGTAATTGAAAATTTAATAATCAGAACATCGATTGTTTTATTATTTATATCCCTTGGTTTTATCAATTTTCAAATTAAGATGCTAATCCCTACTGAAAAAATTATAGTTACTGTCACACTTTCGGTTGAGTAGAGTACTCTTTAAATAGTGGTCGAATAGGTTAGTTAAATTGTTAAATATTTTCATAAATATATCTAATCCTTAGACGATATTGTTGTATTATATAAGTTTTAGAGAAAATGTGTAAATATTTCTCATTCGAGCTGAATAGGAAACATTTTGGGTTATTTATTGCAAAAATAATCTAATAAAAAAATCTTTAAAACGTCATATTTAAGAGAACCGTTGATGAACTTAATTTGCAAATGAGGATAGCTTAAGTTACTGCACGGTAACAAACCAAATTTGGTAACCCTTTTAAACATTAAGAGATCGATAGTTCTCGTTTCTTTCGAATATTTTAAGGTTATTTATTTAATCTTGTCAACATAAATAGGCTACTAAGTTATTGATACAAAATAAACGACTAGATTGTATTCACTGGAAATTTTGAATTCACAAAAATCTGAATGTTATCCACTAAAAATGGTCCCCATTCCAACATTAAAAAAAAGCCCTGTTGAAAATCCCGAATTGTATCCGCTGGAATTAGATTGACAAAATCCTGAATTGTATTCTATCAGAATGCTTTCCATTCCAACAATTCTCAATCATATGAGAGTTTTTTTTAAATATAACAGTCCTATAATTTTTATCCAGAGAAAGAACAGCAGAGCCCACCGAGTGTCGTAAACCCGTCACCTAAAAGTTCTTGTTGGACCTGGAAGGTGTGGTCGGTCCCATACTTCTCACTTCATTTCACCGGGCACACAGCCATGTGTCGTCCACATACACACAAACCGAGGTATCAGGAACTTTCCTCGGGAGGAAAGGGGTTGGTAGAGGGGATCTCCCGACTTTTGGAAGGCCGCCACGGTGACAAGAACAGTCTGGTTGGGTTCTGTCCGAATGTTGGGGCATGTGTGTACGCACACATAAAGGTTCCGTCTATCAGAGGATGTTTCTTTCTGTGGCATTGCAGAAGATCAAAACAGGTTGGCTGCTCTTTTCCGAATGTATAGTCATTGTATATATATATATATTACATGTTCGTTTACTAGAAGGCGCTTGACAGCTCACCTGCCATTTTGTTTTATATGTTGTTCTGGCCGTGTAAACATTTACAGCGCAGCAGACAAAAACAATAGTTCTAGTCTGACTGGTTGGACATTATATAGAGCCATGTTTGTGTATTCGAATAATTATACTTTAATTACATTCCAATGGTCAATTTGGTTTAATACTACGCACCGTTCTAGTTCTGTAAATATTCTACAGTGCAGCAGAGAAGACCATTTTGGCTGGCTTCTGCCCTAATAGTTTGGCATGTATGTGCAGAAAGTAAGGTTCGTCTATTAGAAGATATTGTTACGTTGGCCATTTTAGTTTTTTCATTATATAATATTCTTGGCTGGGAAATCTTGTGCAGTGGGCAGACATAACCAAGTTGGATGCTCTTTTACAAATGTGTGGTCACTGTGTTGAGATTCATGGTAATTTTATTATCAAGCTGGCCATTTTAGTTCATCTTTGTATAATATATTACTTTGATAAGTTCTGCAGAGCGCTTCAGAAACCAGCAATGTTATATTGTGGTTTCGGATTACTGTAGTAAATAGATAAATATAAAAATTACTTTGGTAAAAAAAAAACACTTTTAATAGCTAGGTGATTGAGTGATTTTACATAAAGAAACCAATACAAAGCCTGAATTCTTAAGATATTTTTTCCCCTAACATTGCCTGATATTCGATTTGTTTTCTTTGACATTACTTTTTTACTCATAATTGAGGTCCGCCGGTTGAAACCTAAAATTATACTAAAATATATCTGTATCTAATAAAATACATAGGCCTACTTTTAGATCAAAAAAGGAAATAAAGTAGAAAAACTAATTGGATGACTTGACTACCCATTTTAAATATAAGAAACCTTGACGAATAAAGAAAGAAGGTTGGGGCTCAAGCAAATGCCAAATGACCATCGCGGAGCACCAGGTGCCAAGTGGATGGTATCCTGGGTAAACGCGTGGTCGTGACTCGCCACAGAAGTGCGCATGGTTAAAAACTCGGTATCAGCCAAAACAAAATTAATTTGTCCTTAGTATTTTTAAAATGGGAAAAGTTATTTTTATTTAGGTATGTATATAATTAAGGAAAGGGTCAGCTGTGGATTGTGGTAGAGTTCTAGTAGGAAGGAAACTTAAAAAAAAAAAAACATATTATTTTGTGGTCAGCAATGATAACATTTTACCATAGTATCAGTGTTATTTTATGGGTATTTGCTCTTATCTTTCTAAAGTAGAAGTTGCAGATCACATAATATGACGTATGAATACATTAAAGTATATCTAGTAGTTATTATGCCGGATAAGGTTTTTTACTATATATTAGGACTTACAATGAATACTTGCTAAAGGCTGAATTATGAGCACATGCCAGGTTTTATTATGTCAGCGCTTTGGGGTAGTTAAGAGTATCTCGAGTTTTATTCAAACTAAATATTCGTATTACAAAGCAAATACAATATTTTTTGTGGTCTATTTCCCATCCGGGCTATCCGAATTTCCTTACACTAATAGAATAAGAACTATGAGTAAAGTAGAATTTAGAGAAGGTTTACGCACATGTGTGGGGAGGGAGAGTGGGACGCCATTTAGTAAAAATTGGCCTCAGTATATTTAAACAGGGATTCGAATCCCAGCTTCTCCAATACCGGCCATCCCGAAAGTAAAACTATGCGACAACTGATGCCCAACTTAAACAATGCTAGGACAACAATGAAACATGTTAGTCTTCTTACAATCAGACTCTGAAAACAGTTTTGGATCATAATCTACTGCAGCTTTTTAGCTTAAAATAAATGAATCCGAAATGATAATGAGAGAAGACGGTGAAAACCACGGTAACAATCTCATTTGAGAGAAATCCCCCGCCCGAGGATCGAAACCAGACTTTTTCCTCAACGACTACCACGTGAAATTTAAGTCTACCGCCTTGGAATAACCGATCATAGTCGATTGAAAATCCCTGCACAAGAGTGAACTTCTAGGACTTTATATCTTTGTAGAGCTATTTGTTAAATGTAAACGTCGGCAAAGACATTTCGCACATGGCCCTGGAACTCCGGACATGGTGGTTGTCGCCAGGAGGAAGAAGCAGTGGCGTGTGTCGGCGGTAAAAACACGGGGGAAGAAGACTTCGAAGGAAGTCAGACATCTTGGGTTGCAGAGACGAGCATGTCATGTCCGGCCACCGGAAATAGAACTAAGTCGCGCTGAGGTTTGGGAAGGGGGCCGAGGCAGAACAGAATAAAGTAAAAAAAAAGATCAAGAGACGGCGACGGTGGGCGTCCCTTACAGCGCCTGCGACGTCTTAGGTGAATATATACGAGGCAGAGGAGAAACGGCTTGAAAAGACAAGGATAGATCTAGACAAATGTAACGTAGCCTGCAGAGGATAATAGAAGGCTATGCGACCGTGTGAGCATTAAAATTGGTTTACCTACACTTTTGTAAACAAGGTTTAATATGGAATAGGGTTGACCGCACGGATAGTCAACTCTGAAATGAAAAATCAGGGTTCCTTCCTAGAGCGGATGGTCTCAAACCTAACTCCATGGCGTCAGCCCGCAAGCGAGCAATATCAACCGAGCGGCCGCAGTTAGGTGATGAAGATAGTGCCAACATTAGCGGTCATGTGGTCACCACAGCGAACCTTTCAACTCAGTTTTTTTTTAATAAATGGAGCCACCACTTTATTCAAATAGCTCCACATTCGTCCTCACGAGACTGAATTTGACCCCGTTCCAGACTCATTGTTTCACATAAAACTCTGGAACCGCCAGGGATCGAACCCTAGACCTCTGGTTCTGTAGCCAGAAACAAGTCAGGGGATACCAAATGGTGACTCGCGGGCCTAATTAAGCACGCAGACATATTTTGTTTCGCTCACACATCTTAAAAAAGTTAATATTTAGAGTATTTGAAGTGTTCTTTCTAGACTTACCGATTATCAGCACACGGCTTTAAAAATAATTCAATTTTAGGAATGAGAACACCCAGTCCCAAGGCTGTTAGTTCATCACTGTTAAATAGGAAGTGATACATAGACAAACAAGTAATCACTGTTCAAAGGTGTCGGAATTAAATGCATTAATAGCCGACATTTCATATAAAATTATAATTTTACGTTTATATTGTAAAATCGAAAAGATTCCAGATCAAAGGAAAGAAATATTCAATATTTAACTTTTTTTTTTTCAATTTCAATATCAATTTTAAAATATAATCTCCAATATCACACATACATGTTTGTATTAAAGGCTCGTGCTCACGCCAATGTTCGGTAAAAATAAAGAATGTTTGATTAAATTTGTAAGTTGATTTCTCTTACACCTAGCCAGCTTCTCATTTTCGTTACCTGCATCTAGGCATTTGAGTTTGCGACCCCTTGGTTAGGCTGGATTTACATAACTACGCATAACGCATAGCTATTAATGAATAGTGCATAGAATAACAAGCGTATAAAGTTGAAACACTTTACTATCGATTATAGTGTACACAACAGTAACGAAGTGAAAAGTGAAAGTTGATAAACTTAAACCTTTTACGTATCATGTGAGGGCTTGAGCATAGACAACCCTTGGACTTGTGTGTCATCAGCCAATGAGAGTGCGAGGAGAATCTTTAGCCAATTAAAACCAGCAGGCCTACAAGCAGCAGATGGAAGATATATTGTTAAAGTTTAATATGTCTTGTGGCATACTTGTTTGTTAATAAAGAATTTTCTTTGTTTTAGCGACGATTACTAAGATTGAAAATAAAGTTGAAATATTATACAAGTTTTTTTTCACGTTATAGAGAAGTGGGTCTACCATAATATTTATTAGAATAATTAAATCTGGACCAAATAAATAAGATATATTTAAAATTTGGCTAATTTTATGTTTCAAAATAAACCATTTAAAGAATATTGTTTTTCAAGTATTTTTTAGACGCCTTATCTACAAGAGTAGAGAGGTTAGGCCAACTTCTGGAAATAATAAAAAAATTGTACGAGTCAGACTTGATCACGTTTTATTGTGCACGGTTGAATTTTTTTACTAAAAATTGTGCTCTATTTGTTTTAGTTATGTTTTATACAAGAATATAAACCCAGCCTTAGATTAGTGCATTAGTTCCCTTATGCAATAGCTATTAACGTTAAGCTATTAAACTCAAGTGGAACTATATTCAGTGAATGAATTACTGAGGAACTACATCAAAATCTAACCAGAGAATGGTAAAACACATTGTGAATAAAGTATCACCACTTCTTCGATCTGCCAGATATGCTAGCCGCTCATCTACCCCATCTAGTCATTTGATGTTTTTTAAACATTCTAATATGGTACACAAATAAAATGCGGTAACGTGGTAAAAGAGTAAAATAAAGTATACATTTATCTAGAAATTGAAACGTCCTTGAATCTTGGGGTAGTTTAAAAAAACTTATTTTTTTGAAAATTTGAAATTTGTTAAAAATATTTTAACAATTTTGTTTAAAATTTTAATACAAATAATGTTTATTGGGATTAACAAGATGATGTGTTTGTTTCCACTAGGAGAACTTACTTAAGGGTATTTTAATGAAAACTGACTTTTGAAATCTTTCTCTCAAGCTAAAATACACAACATGAGAAAGTTTGTGCGATTGTGATTTATCTTCCTTCTAGATTTATGTGTATTCTATTTATTTATCGTATATTAATAATTTGACCTTTTAACCCATCATATTATCCCCCATCTACCTTAAGCTGTGGATAAAAGCGTTAAGGCGCAATGACCTGAGCGTAATATAGCCACATCTTAAAAGAGTCCACCAGTTCGAATCCCGGTGTGGGACCAATTCAGTAGTATTCACTTTGATGCAAAAACCAGTATATTTGAATATTCTTATGATAAGAATTCTATATAATAAGAGTCGTTGGACTTACATAAGTGGGTACGTGGGCTAGGGCGTCATATACGTTTGGTCTAATTTTCAGCTGATAGGGAGGTAGAGGTTCAAATTCCGAACGGATGTAATGAAGGTGATTTCTCTTGCTACGGTAAATTGAGGGAAAATTTCCTCTAAATTGTATCTTTACCAAATATACGCAAATAGTATAAATACGCGGATAGCCGGGAAGGGTAGTAAGACGATCAGCATTAAATAGTCGTTAGCTTGTTTAGAAAGTTTTATAAAGAACAAGACAGAAATAACTAAACTTTTCTCTCTCAGTTTCTCCTCCCTCCACACATTCATTATATGTAAATAGGAAGCTCTAGATGATGACATGTCTATAACTTCAGTGAGTGTTGAGAGAATAATTTCACACTGGGGAAATCATTTACTCGCGAAATACCGAGCTCTAAAGGCGGCCCGAGATGTATTGCCACTCTGTTTTAAAACTAGGGACTAATATAAGCTTGGGGTGACTAGGAAGGAAAGATATTCGCAACCAGCTTCAATCAATACTAGCTATTACTTAAGGCACCCACCCAACCAAAGGGGATCTAACAAACAAATCAAACATAAATATGCGCAACGTAGCGTTTGCTAAGAAATACCTTGTTTTGAATGTAGCATTTACTTTATAAACAGAAAACACGATTCATTAACAAACTTGGATTAGGACAGCTAACTTAGAGAAACAAGATTAGCTCTAGCACCAATTATTCGATTTCTTACCCGCTTAGGTGGTAGAATGAGTTTAGGCGAGGATGACGGGGAGATCAACGTTCGAACCCCTGTCGGGTGTACAGTGGCTGCTTTATCCTAAATAGTTTTACACTCTCCCGTCACGCCGATTCAGGTAAATCTCCTTTAAATTCCACTTTATTCATCCCTAACACATATTAGCATAATTAGTAGATATACTTATAGCCATAACGGATAATGGGACCCAGTGAGAAAAATAATAAGAGAGGTTGGTAGTATGTAGGGGTAGTCCATTCTAGATGCTTCAAAACAAGTTTGACTCATATTAGAAACAACTCGATCATATTTCATATATTCATACCCCGTAATATATGCATTTTCATAGTTGGTGATATTAGTCCGCATCTTAATATACACATGCTATAAATATACTTTACCATTCTTCTCCATCGCATCGGTTGGAACACGCACTAATTGGCGGGCTCCTTTAGTCTGGTTTCCCAGTGATGCAGTTCAAATCTCATTTGGGTGTACTAGTTGTTCTTTGTTCAAAATTGTTTTTTCCCCCCTCCCTCCCGCAAATGAAGGTATATTTTCTTTAAATTCTAGATTACTCGCCCCTAAACCGTAGGCGTATTTAAAATATTTTTTTTAGTAAATACATTCTTTTTTGTTTGTTTCTAACATTGATAACATAATTATTAATCTTTTTGTATAAATGTTCACGATATCTATCAAATTGAGATCTACGTATCAAATTAGTTGATGTGAGACTATATTAAAGTAGATATAGTAGCTTTTCTAGCTTCAAGATAAAGCCTTTCCTATGAAAATTTGACTGTAACCTCGGATTTTTAGAGGTGTACCGATTCAGTAAAACCGATTACCGATATCGATTGTTTAGATTAATTGTTCATGATACGATTATTTACACCGATTAATTCCGAATATCGATTATTTATTAATAAGACTAATGGGAAATATGCTTAAGAGAATGATAACAGTTAATGTAATTAATACTAAGAGATTGTATGCATAGAAAAATATATTTTATGCCTAACCGGCGAAAGTTGGAACTAGACTGTTAGTTTTATCAACGGTATGAACTTATATTTGTTTAGTTGGTTACGTAATATTTGCGTAGTCCGCAACCCAGATGGAATGTTTTTATATGTTTTTTATCACTAAGCTCCCAACTAGGAAATTTTGCTTTAAATGTTACTTTAAAAAACTATCAATTGATATAATAATCGCCGATTACGATTAATTGCCAATGCACTAATATTCGCCCGATAACGATTCAATGGTATCCGCATCGGTAAACCCCTAGATTTTACTGATTTAGGAAAAGTATTATTATTATTATTATTATTATTATTATTATTATTATTATTATTTAGCATCGCGTCTTACTACCCGTTCGGGTTATACGCATAAGTACTAACTACGCTAATGGATTAGGAATTGGGAAGGTTGAATTTAGAGGAAGTGAACCCGTAATTGCGTGGAGGGAGAGTGGAAAATCATTTACGAAAAACCACCCCCAGTTCACCCGACCGAGATTGAAACCTCGATCTCCCCGTCCTCAGCAGTCGAGCTCAACACGACTAGCGCGTTAGCCAACTACGCCACCGAGGCGGATTAGGAAAAGTTATTAATCCAAACAATAATAAGTAAATCGACATTGAATTATGTTTGTTCCCTTTTACTAGTGGCATCCATCACCTATTGAAACTATTTCTCAAAGAGAAATAAATAAATTATTAAGACAGGTGGATATCTAAATTAATTGTTTTAAGTGGCTCTTCTAGAATTATAAAAAGTTCAACAAAGTTACGGTGAATACACTATAGAAAGTTTCTGTGAAGAAAACCAGTTATATTCTAACAGTTGAAAAAAGCAATTTAAAAACAAGATATTTTAAACTCTTTGCTTCAACTATAAGATCTCAGTACATTAAAAATAAAAAAATAAATTGCCACTATTTTATTAATGCGAAATTCCATGTTTTTTCCAGAAGGAATTTCCATTTTCCCAGACACAGAGTATAGTAGTAAAAAGGAAGAATAACGTTTCATTTTCCATTCAAGCGACTTTTGTGAGGCCATGTAAGTATTGTCTATAACAGGAGATATGTATATAATCAATGCGGAGGATTCCACCATATAGCGAGGGTACCGTAATCCTTACAGACGCTATTTCCCCTCATCTCCCTCAGGATGTTGCAACTCCCTTTCCCTTGTCGATGACGTCATCAGAATGTTGAAATCCAACCCATTTGCTATTTTTCTCCCCATTTGATATTTGTTCCATTTGATTTTTTTAAATCATGTAGTCAATACACAACCCAAAGTTTCAGGGGTTAGGGGTGATATAGAGCATGTGTTCGAATCTGCGTGAATTAGCAGAGGTACAAGTAGCCCCATGGCTTATTTGGTGCTGACTGACAGTTCACAGCTGACTTCTGACAGTCAACATTTAGGTATATACCTAAATTTTGACTGTCAGAAGTGACAACTGCTAAAGACATGTTTTTTGCAGATCATATGGTTCGGCGTAGGGATACATAATTTGGTCTGGTAGCTTTTCAAAGCCGTCAGAAGTCAGCTGTGAGCTGTCAGTCAGCACCACAGAAGCTAAAACTGAGGTTATAAATAAACACATAACTATCTCATTTTCACGGCTAAAGCTTATCTACGCCATCCATTTCATTATTTAATGCAAAGGCCTATTATTTAAAGCTTTCAGCTAGTTGCTTTTTTTTTTTTTAAACTCTCCATTTTCTAGGTTCGTGGCAGCTTCCTAAACATAGAGGGAATGATAATTAATAGTCCTGTTACTTCAGACTTTTTGAGTAGCATTTCCACAGGTCTAGAACCATTCATTCTCTGTTGAGTAAAAAGCATTAGTTACAGGCCTGTTTCCCTCAACAAACCGTTCAACATGACGCCATTTAAAAAATAAATGTATCGCATATTTTTAGCCTACTATCAAAGTGACTAAATTTTAATCAAAATAACAGCCCCGAACAAAATGTTTTCTCACCTTCCCCCCCCCCCAAACCTAATTACCCTCCCCCGCAACCCTCTTTTTACCACTTTCCGACCAATAGAAGCGAGGTTGCCATTTTCGCCGAGTCCTACGTGTGTGATAAAATACCCCCTTACCCCCTTTTGCCCCCATACTACTCAGTCCGTGTGTCAATTACAAATTAAATCCCATCTCGGGGAAATGGGTTAGATATAGCTACCCGCAACCTTCGCCATTCCCACTTTGGGGGGTCAACCAGGCTTATCACAAAGTGCAAGGAGATAGGGGTCACCCCATTAAAAGGTATCAAGTTTTATCTTTAAAAGGTGAGATTAATAAGTAATTCAAGCAGGTAACACCAAAATAGTTCGGTTGGATACACAAATATAATAAAACATCCAAAATAAGGGGTGGATTATTTTGAAAACATAGTAAATATAAATAATAATAATAATAATAATAATAATAAAATAATAATAATAATAATAATAATAATAATAATATAGTCTTTATTTGGGTGAGGTTAAGGCCAGCGCCTTTTCTTACACTTACCCGCTTAATAATAAAGAATGTATATTTAATACTAATGTGCTAAAAGCTAATTTATAGCATCTGTACAAAACTATTTCCCACATATATGATTGTACATTTATGAACACAGTAAAATAAAAATAAATGAGAAAAGTAGAAATAAATAAAGAAGAGATAGAAGATAAAAAATCAAAACAAAAACAAACATTAGGGCATACAATCATTCCACACACACCCACATCTCATTATACTATGCATACAATATCTAAACATGATATTGATTTTTTTTAGCGTGCTCGTTTTTACTATCCATATGGTTAGCCGCATAATTACACTATTGGGGTAGAGAAGAGGTAGGATATATGTTTAGAGGAAGCGTACCTGCATTTGCGTGAAGAAAGAAAGATAAATTATTTAGGACAAAATATATTTGTACACCCAGATGGAATTCGAACTCAAGCCTCCCTTTTCATTCTCCAATAATAATAATAATAATTGCCTCTATTGATCTGGCGAAGTTAAGGCGTTAGCATTCTCTTCCACTTAAGCAGAATTGAATGCAACGTACAATATTGCATTTATTGAAAAACAAACTAATTTTAATAAACGAATATTCAAATAAATAGAAAAACATTCGCACGCTCATCCATACACTCATTTAAAGCTCAAGTAGTTTCAAGAACTCAAGTTTAGCTTGTTACAAGATTAATTGCTTAGCTGCACGCTTGAAGGGAATTTTAGATGTTAGGTGAAGATTAGACAATAAGATTCGTATGATGCCATTATCCCCTGTACACACATGTGGGGGCGGGTTATAGTTTTGATAATATACTCGTGCTTATGGTTTCCAGTTTCAAATTTAAATAAAGATTTTGCTACAAAGTAATATACATTTTATGTAGCTTTATATACGTAGGTAGGCCTAATAAGTAAAATATTTCGCAACATATCAAGGTAATATCTTACTTCTCATCCGGCTGGCTTAAAGCACTTATTCTATAAAATTCCTTGAATTTTTAAGTTTTTCCAGAAAATATTTCACAATTTGTATCGACTCAATTAAACCTTTTCCAGTTTTTTTTTATAGTTACAATTTTTTACATTAAGGCCTTCTGCATGTATCACATTTTTTTTAAAGGTGCAAACAACTACCAAACATCAACATTAGTATAGGTTATTTTTAAAGTACTAAATGTTTTAGGTATTATTTGTAGCGTTGTGTAAAAGTGGCATAAAAAATACAAAGTTCAACAACCATCTCATGTTAGCAAAATGTCATCTCTCGGCAATGTATTTTGTTAACACGCGAGAAACAAATTCGCTCACTTGTTATTTTAGTGCTTAGTTGTGAAGTTAATAGTTTTTATAGACAAGTATCTAGATTCCCCGATTTTTACGTATTTTTAATTCAATTCCCTGACATTTCCCCGACATCAAAAATTCCCCAAGTCTTCCAGGTTTTCCTTATTTTCCCTGCTTGTAGTATTCATATTAAAAATATCATTGGTGGGCACACAAGACTAAATAATCAGGATAATCTAATTTAGTTTGGCGGTGACGTAGAGGTCCGAGTTTCAGCCGGGTGTACTGAGGGAGGTTATTCCTACATGTTTTACCAAGTTATCTCTCCAAACAAATGCAGGTACATTTCCTCTAAATTATACCTTCCTCATCCTTATATCAGTGAAGTAATTAAAATGCGCATATAGTGTAGTAAGACGCGTTGTAAAAATAATAATGTTAAAAAAAAGCTAAAATGAATTAAAAAAGAATGTGTCTATTATGATTTATATTAATTAACCTCCGTAACAAATACGGGTTTGAAAAATTATAGTGATATGAAAAGCGGCAGCTGAATATTACACGAAGCAACGTATGAATGAATTTATTTAAAGTAGTTTTAGTAGCATTTATATCTGTCAGATAGCGTTCTTCCGACAACATATTATAAATCATATTATGTGTTGGTCTACTAGTTTCATTCAAAGAGCATATTCTATTTTGGGAATTTTATATTGTGTGTTTCCAGCACTGGCCGCCGCTGTTGTGTCAAGGCCTTACTAAGCCCCGATCCTGGTTTCAACCAACAACAAAGCAGTCGATCAGTGATTCTCGAGGAGGTGTGCAAGAGTATAGTCGATAGTACGTTTCATTTCGCTGATGTCCCCCTTCCGGAGGTCAAAGGAAGGCCAGTCTCCAATTCACTATACAGGTCTTGAAGGGTGAAGGTCACACGGGCTGGCTAGCATTGGGGAAGGTTGAAGGGGAAGATGGGTAAGGGAGGGGGTAGGGACTCCATGATTTATTGGAAACCCGACGAAGTGGAATGAATGTGGAATAAGGCGAGATCCGCAGATTTCCATACAGTATCGACGACTTCCAAACTTGCATAATATTGTATCGCGGGAGGGAATTGGAAACACAAGAGAAGCACCGGAATATACAATACTGACCAGCATTGGGGGGCAAGCGGGCAAAGGCGTCGGTCTCATCTAATCTGGGCTTAGTTAGAAACTCTCCCCCCTCCCAAGGGGAGTAAGTTGACCCTATATTCCTATTGGTTGTACGTAGAGATGTGAGACGGAAAAGCTTCCCTATATTTTCTTAGGAAAATTTTCCAAAAGGGAAAATTTAAGGTTGGCGAAATACATGAGAGTGGATATGCTAACTTTTTCCCTGTCTGGAACAAATTAATACTTTTTGAATCTAACTAACTACTTAACTTCAAGATGAGAGTCGGGTACACTATCCTTGTAATCAACTTTGCCAACAAGGGTAGTCAGGCACATAATCCTTTCAACCAAACCTACCTTCATAGTGAGAGTTAGGCCTCGTTTATTATGTAACAAGTTGGATCCAACATGTTGGGAGACAAGACATGTAGAAAAGTAAGCTGCGTTTATTGTCGCCAACTTGTTGGGCCAACATCCTGGGTCCTTCACCTTTTTTTAATCAGTCTACACATTTATAGCCCTGGATAACGACGTATTACTTGTCGTTTCTTTATTTATTGTGTTGACAGGAAGTGTACTGATGCAGAAAAAAGAAAACGTTAGAAAAAGTAGGGTTTTTTTTTTGTGGCCAAAAGTCGAATTGAAGGTGTGTACATGGGAATAATGAATTACCTACATTTTCAAAGTGGATTTGATAACTTTGTACACATGTAACATCACAAAGAACAAAATACTTTTGATATAAATCAATTAGTTTAACTGTATTATCCTTGTTCCATTCAATGATCACAACATTATGCAAGCCCCGATTTTAAAAGTTAAACTAATCTGAAAATAAAACACATGCCTCACCAAAGCTAGAGACTCATTCAACTCGATAGCACATGCGCAGAACCTCCCAAGTCGGCCAACATGTTGGATTGGTCGTTTATTATCTCCAACAAGTGATCCAACACAACTTGTTGGCTTTGACCGACTCCCCCAACACCAACATGTTGGCCAACATCCCCAACAAGCTGGTAGTGCGTTTATATTGTAACACAACTTGTTGGGATCGTTTTGGCCAACGTGTTGTGTTACAATATGAACTAGGCTTTAGCGGGGAGAGTCAGGCACACTATCCTTGTAACAAGTAATCTCTAGTTGTACGTCAGAGTAGGGTTAGCTGTGTGTAGAGAGGTGTGGGAAATGCGACGTGATGGACCTGCAATGTATTTGTTCCCAAAACTCGATGTATTGGTCATGCGATGTAATGGTATACACCCTATTTAGACATCCTAGGTGCTATTCATTTTATAGGACCCCAATAATAAGCTACCATCCTAGACCTAAACCAGGAACAAACATACATTTTTAATAAGACTTTCGGTAGGAGTTTGTCTTCCCAAAATACACCCCCTCGACACGGCCCTGTTACATAATATTGTTATTTCATTTGAAAGACAAATGAGAAACAGCCATTTAATGTGTTTTTATTAACTTATATGTATCCTATAAAAATATAATCAAAGCCTATAAAATTTTACTTTAAATATTATTTATAATCATGTCTAAAAGCAAAGACAGTTATGTACGTCTTATAAACCATTCATATAATAATAATATTTTTATAATATAATTATAATTTAAAATAAGTAACTCTAATAACTTTTAGATATGAAAACACCTAATCATGAATCCGAAAATAGTTTTTAGTTGTGTGTGTGTGATTAATATTGACTGTCAAATGAGAACATCCCCTCTCCCAGGAGTTAAGTTAAACTGATTAGTATATTATTTAAGTAAAATAAAACTTTTTAATATGGTTTAAATATTTTTAAAAAATAATTTAAAACAAAACCTATAAAGCTAATAATATGACATATGAATAATATGAAAAACTCAACAGAACTATGTTTGAATAGAAATATTAATGCACAACATATAAAAAAGCTTTTTTTTTTTCTTCTTCTTCTTGATGCTTGTTATCAGTCACGTCTTCCAAAATGATTGGACTACTCTAGAAGACGCGAAAAAACAACTCGACAAAAAACAACAACGAATTACTCGCTTGGAAAGTAACTACATTAATTATGCCTTCGTTCACGAAGATGAAATATATTTTCACCTTCCAATTTCTAAATACGGAAAAACAAAATCTAATTCCCTTCTCCCTTTATGTATTTACCCTTCAGTGAATAATACAATTTATGTAATTAGAAATAGTATAGGAGAATCACTTAAATGATAATTTGTAACAAATTAGAAAAGTGAATTAAAGAAGCTTAAAAAAAATTAATGTACACACAGGTGTTAAGTTTTAAAACCCTAAGCGAGATTTCGAAAGTAAACGGAGGTTTACAAATTTAACGACATAACACGACTTAAAATACACATTATTTTGTCAAAGTTTACCAGACGTATCTGCAGTTATCTTGACAAAATATTTAAGGAGTAGAAGAATGTGCAAAAATTAAAAAAATATTACTTCAATAAACACGTTTTAATATAATTTTCTTTAAACTAGTAATATCAACTGTTAACTTTAGTAACTATGTGTAGAAAATTAAACTTAATACAACGTATAATTTACTGAAGCAATTTTTTACTTACTTTGGCCAGTTCCTTAGAATGCTCTACTATTATTCAGTTTGCTTTGGTGAAATTGTTAGCACGTTTTGGTGCAAATTTAATTGAAGTCAAATGTCAATTATTGACACGTGCAAAGTAAATATCAGGTTTGGTTTACCGGTGACACTATGAACGGGGTTTGACTCCCGACCGGGCGTAATGAAAGTGGATTTACCTACATGGTTTCCCACAGAGGGTACATTCTTTCTTAAATTATTCCTTCATCCCCACCACATTAATTTAGTTAAGATGCGTAAATTACGTACAGGTAGTAAGACGCAATGGAGGAAAAATCTCTTGAAAAGAGGATGCGGAACTATGACAAATAAAATTACCCCCAGTGTACCATAAAGAGATCAAATATAATTCCAGCTTCATGTCAAGAACGCCAGTGAATAATTATAATATGTGTGTGTTGCTCAATATACGACCCGCGAGGGAATTTGCATAGACTCTTTATTTTAAATAGATACATCGTAGTACTAAGCTTTCAATTATTTTATTAGCGAATTCTGTCCAAAACGGAAATAAATTATCAATATTTTATTTTGATCTATTTTAAAAATGTTAAAAAAACGTTAACAAGATAGACAGAATGTATGAATATTGAATTAAACATTTTAAAAAAGACAATATTTGGGTGACTTTTTAATTAATAAAATATGCTTGTAGCAAAGTTTAATATATATAACAGTAAGAATAAGAAATGAAAGATTTTCTAATAATTTGTGATCACACATCCCAAACAAAACAAAGTGAATATGAAAAGGGATTTGCTTTGAAATGGATTAACATAAAAGTCATTTTACGCCCGCATTGTTAGTTACGTGGGCTAAGGAGTCATCATCGTTTGGTCTAGTTTGTCAGTTTGGGGTGTTTAAAGGGTGATCTCCCACGCAATTTCAGGTACATCCTGATATTTTTATTTTACGATTTGACGTATCTGACATAGAAAAGTTTACTATAGGGCACTCATGGTTGGAAGGGTGGTGACAGCCAGGAAAAGTTACATACATCATTCACCAAACCATATTATTTAAAATACAATATCATAAGTTGAGTTGTTACATTTGGCAGTCAAAGCCATCATACAAATAAACAATTTGTTTTTAATTATCAACAGTTTTTACATTATCAAAACACGAACTTATAAAAAAATTATTGGGTATTACTTTTTTGTGGAAGTGACGTCTGTGGTTCACTTTAAAAAAATTCTTTTCAAACGAGAGCTTCTATAATGTTGCGCGCTCTTCTAAAATCAAGATGGCGAACCAGCCGAAACAAGGGCGGTTGATGACGTCATACAAACCATCATGTAAACTCCATTCACGGTGGGAATTACTCTCTGAAAGGTCTTTTTTCCTACCAACATCCTACAATATAATAGATTTCTGGTAGGGAAAAAGGCCTTTCAGAAAACAATTCCTACACGAACAAACTTTAGGTTGTGTTCATGCACTGTTTTCAAAATAAAATCGTTACATTTTGAAACTAATATTTTGTATGGCTCTTTTTCTAAGATATAAAAAACTTTATTTATTTTGGTGTCCAGTTGTACAAGATACAAATGTGATATAGTAATTTTTGATTTATGATTTCATATACTATATATATATATTATATATATATATATATATATATATATATATATCTTGTTGCCACAACCGCAAAGACAAAAACATAATAGTTTTATTAATATATTTTGTTCTTTCAATAAGTTATGAACACACCAACTAAACAGTTTATTAATAATATAGTATTACTAAACAAATACTAATAATTTCCGAATTTGTCGACATTAGTGAGTCACTTTCAGCCAACGTTTGAAATGAAGAACTTTCTGTTGGCTGTCACTTACCACTGTCCCAACTATAGATACCATATATATATATATTATATATATAATACTTTCAAGTATCCATACGTCGTCATGTGATCTGCATGTGAACTGTCACTTTTGATACCAATACCTGTAAAATAACACTAATTATATATAAAATGTTATAAAATCTAACCACAAAAAAAAGTTTGTATATTCTAAAAGGTACTCCAAATGTTCATCCGTGAGAAAATTAAGACATTTCCGTTAAAGTTCTACGATCCTCATCCCTACACTGTTAGTTATTTTTATTATATTATTGTGGATAGCTCTTAACAGATAATGTTATGCAAAGGTATGGTAAAAACAAAACAAAAAACACTCGATTTTGCCCATTCAGCCAGCAAATGTAGAGTAGAGCTTTTATTTGACCCGTTTATAAATTAATTTGGGGGTCCCCTGCCCTATGCACAGAGAAAGCAATGATGTAATTAATCTGAGTCTTGCTAAACGTGATGCTATGCTATAAATATCAAGTTACGATCAAGTCCTCAATTTAAATTAAACTGTACAGCATCATTATTGAGTAGTATCCATTTTAAAACCTGTTTACGAGGAAATAGTTAATTTGAGTCCTTCTAAACTTGTATGCTTTCATTCCTCCCAGTTAATTGGAGAGAGAAATGTTTTAATTAGTCAACCTCCCCCCTCTACCCCGTTTCCCCCTATTTACACCACACGAGTCAATGTGTTGCAACAACATAATATCTCAATAATCATGTCAGAAACAAGTTTATAACTATATATGAACAAACTACTTGATGCAATTATATGTTTTAATTGAACAAACTATTTTATGGAGTAGGGATGTGCGAAGCTTTGAAAGCTTCAACTTCGTTTTGGGAAAACCAACTGCGAAATGTGGCCAGTAAAAGTGTTGTTGGCTAAAATACGCACTTGTGACCCATTTTTGTCATTTTGTGCTATTATTTTAATATCAAATTAATGTTCATAAACAAATAATTGTAATAATTAAATTGTAATTAAATTGTTATTATTTTTACTTGATTCGTCAACTTAGGCATTTATTATACTTTTCTGTGTAAGACATTTTATAAAGTATATTTAGTATTTAAAGATATGTATGTGTACAAGTTTTTTTTTTCCAACATAGAACTTTTTTTTTAATATTCGAACTTAAATTCAGATTCGGTTTCGAAGAATGTCTGACTACGGAAGGCCTAGGTTTGAACCTTGTTGGGGTGCACTTATTTTCCAATCTCTCTCTAAGCGAATGATGATGCTTTCCTTGGAATTCCCCATATTCTGTTTTCTTAAGCTAGCTATGTCGACCTTGGTGGTCTTGAGGTAAGTTTCTCATCTTAGGATTCGGTGTTCATGGGTTCAAAACCAGCGAGGTCGACGGGAGTATTCTTGAGTTATAAACATCTGTAGCACAACTTCCTTGGGAGGGGAATTAAAGCCGTCGGTCCTAAGTCAATTGTGGAATGTAAAATAGCCCTAGAAGTATGTGAAAATACCTTTCTAGAAAAATTAGTAGGCCCTTTCGTTCTTGCTCATGGAAAATTCACTGTGGAAGGCAACGGGGAACGACCTCACTCCATGAACTCATCTAGTAAATTGAATTTAACCAGATGGTGCGGGAAGCACTATCCAGCCGGATGGATGAATACATGCCCAGCTTCGGATGGATATAAATCACATCAAACCATCCAACGTTTTGTTGACTTAAGAAGATAGCAATAATAGATTAAATGTAAGCTCAACCTTCCAGAATAAAACTTAATGCTGTAGGCCTATTCACTAATTTACATTTTAGCCTAATATAATTTATCTAAGAAAATGTAATATACAATTTAACTTTGAGAAAATACACTGTTAAGTGTACAATCCATGGATAAATTATATTAGATGAATTAATTATTCATATATACGTCAGTGACGATTGAACTAGCAAACTATTTAAAATGTCGATAGTCCCTAAATCAATACTGCTCCTTGGTTTAGTGGATAGAGATTTGATTAAAAAGCTAAAAAACCCTATATCTAAAGCATACGTGCCTAAATAGATTAAGTATGTCACTAGGTCAAACTCGTTTTAATTATACGCTTATGTGTTAAAGATAGGAAAAGGTACCCGCATTTGTATCTAGAAAGAATGGAGAACCATTAAAAAAACTCTTTAGAGAACACTCGACTGGGATTCGAACCTCAACCTTTCCGTCATTGGAAGTCCTGTCTATTGCAAATGTGACGCCTTAGATCAAACGCCGCCGAAAAGGGTTATAGGTCTTTTTAATTCCCGAAGTTTGAATTGGTGAGATAACTTTGTCTAGATAGTTAACGTCGAATAGTCCTAACAAAAACAAGCCTAAAAACCAGCAGTTAGTTCTGACAATTAACTTTTAAAAAAACACCCCGCATCAGTGGACACGCAGACAAAGGTGTCAGTCTATTCCTGTCTGGTTCAGTATTGACTCTAATCCCGGCCGGAAGTACTGATGTTTTATTCTTAAATGGTTTCCCACTTTCACTCCATGCAAATGAGGGTAAAATTTCTCAAAACTCTACCGTCCTAATGTTAATTAAATTCATTGTAAAATATATAGTTTTAAGTCGCTTTACCCACCAAGTGTTTGATAGCGTATAAAATATAACTATGATTACAGTCCAATTTTCATAGGAAGCCTTATGTGTGAAAGCTAGAAAAAGAAACTAGATCTATTTTCACATATCAATAAGTAAATTTTGATATATATTATCAATACTCTAGAATAACACTAATGATATAGTAAAATGCTATCATTGTAAGCCGCAAAAGAACAGGATAGTATTTTTTAAACTTTTCTCTTTACCAAAATCTTATTGTAATTATATTAATCAATGAGACTTGAAAATAGTTCCAATAGTAAAAATTAAATATAATGTGTGTATATATATGTGTGTGTGTTCGTTTTACGTTGATTTAACATTTGACCAAAAAAAAATCCTGAAAACTTTTCATCATTATGTTATACCTTTTTTCAGTGTTAAGGCTACGTGTAAAATAGAAAGTTAAATCATTGAGGAGGGGATGGATAGGGGTTTGGAGGGTGGAAAGGTTTTTTTTTCCCCTCGGTCGACTGCTACTAACCTTGCCGAGAACATTAGTCACACTGTTGGATGTTCCGGGCACTGAATGTTTTCACAAGGGAGACCCCGAGTAAAGGATGGAAAAAGGACGAGCGGGGAGGGAGGGAGTAAAAATAATGTGTGACATGTTATTTAGTCGTGGGTGGTGGTGAGGGGGCAACCGGTAGGGGGGTAGAATTATACGCTCTTATAGCTGCTGTCCCTGACGGTGCGGTGAAGGATAATACTTTTATTCGAGCCACGATAGAAAGAACAAGGAAAGCCTAAAATAAAATAAAATGAGCACTTTATAAATGTCACCTAGAGTCGCAATAGGTACCTGGGGAGTATCTGAGTTCTAGGGAAAGTGGCCAAGTTAAATTGAGGCACTTTGTTGTAGCTGGGTAGAGTTATAGCACTACATAAACCAACGGTGTGGGTTTTTGTTCATAACATATAAAAACGATTACAAATTGAAAACGGCAAGTTTACGATAAAATAATATACTAAAAAAAATTAACAATAAACGTAATGTGTGTGGAGACGCACCCATTAATGTATGCCTAGGCATTTAATAGGAATAAAAAAAAAGTACTTTGTGTTGTTTTATTTGACTGAAGGGAGGGGGTTTAAAACAGCCTTAACACCCCTCCCCCCGCTACCTTAGGTTCTCATTTTTGGCCAGTAACTAGATATATAAACAAGACACCGTATCTTTAGCTTTTAATTTTTTGATTCTTTTGTTTTTTAAATTATGGTTTTATGTTGGGTTTTTTTCCAAGTACGTTTAAATTCTTTAGCAATAGAAGACTTAATCAAAGTTGTAGTGATAAGGTTGGTTGAGGGGAAGTGCGGCCTTACTATCGTGGAGAGAAGATGGTAGGTAAGCCCAAAGTGATAAATCCCATGTGGAAGGCCGCGTGACCTGCAGGTGTAGCGTGTGTCAGTTATTAGGATCCCATGTGATTGCGAGCTTGACGCCTTATTTCATGTGACCACCAGTTACAGCGTGTGTTAGTTGTTCAAGTGCCATAGTATTGGTTTTGAGTCCTATGGTCGTCGCACCTTTATGAAACCGGGTGTCAAGAGTATTCCGATAGTAACTACAAGAATAAACACTTGTTGAAAGTACCCACAAAATATTGACATGTGGAAGGACATGACTCGAGATTAGAATATAAGCTCTAAAAAAAGTTTGTCTTTTTTTCTGTGACACAAATCAAACACATAGCACAGTAGTCTGTAGTAGTTGTGTTTCAGACTTTTCACAGCCACGCCCCTTCACATCTTCACGACGCTGATCTAACTCTTTCTATGGGCTAAATGTTATTGTGACGTCATAGCTCTTTACGATGTTATCGCATTAGGCTCTTCCCAACAGCACCACCCCTTGCTATGATTGGCGGATCGTGTGTGTGGATGTAGGGTTTGTCTTGGTAGGATCTACACAACGACGCTGTCATGAAGTGGTGGGGGATCGACGCCATCCTCTGCGATTGCACAGCCGGGTGTCAAGCACCAATCATGGTCAACTCTTGCGAGTGGCTCCCTCCACAACTACTCTCTTACATTAAGCATAGTTCCATTCTATATTCCCTCTTACATTCTCCATCCAGACCATGTCCTCACACTACGCCTATTTTCATTTTCCATGCAGTTAATGCTCTAAATCGTGAACTATAGTTAGGATTGAGGTTAAATTAATTGTACAACTTCTTGGCAAATAAAAAAGTATGGTTCATCTCTCTCGCACATAATCTTTAAATCTTAGATTGGGCTCGAGGTTAAATACATAGTAAACCTTCTTTAAATACATGTATATTCTCTCTCGCACACATATAGTCTTTAAATTTGTCTATGGTACAGTCTGTTCACACTTCACAAATTCAAAAAACCTCATACTCATCCCCTCCCAGATATATAAGTCCTACATTTGAGGCGTTAAACCGACGCCTGTATTCATGAACAACGAGTGTTCCCGACAGGAGCATTCTTCCCACAAGTTCAAGATCAACAATGTTGGGTTCATTAGAAGCATCACTATCATCTTCTTCTTCTTCCTCTTCAAAACGAAGCACATTATAAGTCTTGTACATCTCGAACTCCCACAAGTACTTGACCCGATTATAATCCTCCAGGTCCAAAGCCTCGCACATCTTGTCTTCATCCAGAATGTCCTCCTCGGGATCCCAGACTTCCCGCACACGCAGTATTTCAGGGCTGTCTCCATTCTTCAGTTTGGAGATGGGAGAGCTATCGGTGCAACTCTCAAGATACTGAATGGGTTCGGGATGAGCCGAAACCTAGCCATATGAAGTAGGCCCCATCTCCAGCAAGTATAATGATCGTCTCTACAAGAAACACGTTCGGATGTGATTTCTTCCCAAGATCCTTGGCGTAAGTTTACCTCTCATATCTTCTACTAGAAAGGTCCTAGGATTCGTTTGTTGACTTTATGTATCTTGAACAGTTCTACCGACTAGTTTGCAGTATAACCTTTTGCAAAAACGCCCTTATGTTTACTTGAGGTGTATTAAGCTAGGTAGACATGAAGTAAATGTCTTATATAGTCTTTAGGGCGGACCTCTTCCCCCTCCCTCTCAGTCATCTTTAACAATTATTTGGCGGTTCCGTGATTGGTTTAAAGGTTTCCTTCACCAAGATATCAAACTCATGCCATGCATCTTGTAAATGTTTGTACTTTCATTTAATGACCTTACTCGATTTGAGATATCCTCTGCAACCTCTTCGACCTGATCCATAATAATACCTAACTCTGCGTGTAATATTGGTGATGAGGTTGAATATCTCTCCAACATTTAAGAATAAGGAATCAGCCTCTGACAGCTGTAAGGTGCCCCTCTGATAGGTATGAGATTCAATAAACAGCTAAGGTTTTTCAAGCTCTTAACCAGTGGAAACGATCCCAGCTTTCTTGATATTATAACAGGTTTCACGGCTAAATCCAGTTCGAAATATCTCAAATTCTTCCTGAAAAGGTTTGAATCTAAGTAAATGTAGATGAAATCATGATAATAGATCAGCTGGTCTAAATAGACTTCAGAAGCTGCATCCGAAAGAAATATGGGTAAGGCAATGATTCGCGAGATAATTCCTTCTCCATCGTAATACCGATCATCCCCCATCACTTTTGCAGTCATGACATTACTTGTCATCAAATACTAGAGGTCTGCTGAGTGGTGAAGACTCCTCCACCTTGAGAAGCTAAGGACTTTAAGAATATATAGCTTTTTTGTGTTTGTTGAGACGGTCTCCCATTTGTAGTTTTAGTTTCCATACTTCTTCCATCCCTTTCTTGCTGCTGCTTTCAAACCCAGTTTATATATATATTCGATCCTTCTCCAAATTTTCAATTAACGGATCTATATGTCCTTTGATAAGATCTCCTGCAGTATTGAGATCGTGTATCTGTGGTTGTTATGTTTCACATTATCTTATCGGCGTAATACTTGTTACAAGCACCTTTGATGCGATGTGACCTTCAATGTTGATGAATATCCTAGAGCCTGCATCGTAATATACTTTTGGACTTAGGAGTTAGATTTTCTCTCGCCTTCCCCTACTGCCTGATTTATACTAGTATAGACTATGTCCAAATTTCGATATAGACGACATTATGTCTCACCATAAATTGAATCTACATTTGTATTAATCGGGTATCTTACGATAATGTCCATTATTGATTTCATGATCTTTAATAAAGATTAGAAAATCGTACTTGTGTTTCCATCATAAAGAACACATTTCCTTAACCTTTTGGAAGGTCACATCTGTGGTGACATGATGGTTATATACATGTTTTAAGTTTGTATTGTTTATCTTTAAAAGGATGAGCAGGTTGGCATTATCTCTCGGCATCTGCTTAGGGATTCGAGAGTAGGTATGGCATAGTGAGAAACAGTTTAAAGCTCTGTGTCTGCCTATACTGAAATAATCCTTTATGTTATACTGTTTATCATAAACAACATCATCGAAAACGAATATATTCGGGCTTAGATTCAGACAGCGGAGTGATATCATTATTAGAAAAAGGAAAATAGCCCATCCCGTCAAAGAGTTCGAGGATTGAGATAAACTTTGATACTTGGGCTGGTACAACGATTTATTGTAAACATACATGTTCTATAATTTACCGTTTGAAGCGCATATACCTGGATATCAATATTGTTAACCAGGTACAAAGTTGGCAAAACGTTTTAAATAAACTGATCCTGGCGTTGAATTGAACCTCGTTTGTACAGAGCATGATACCGCCACCTCCAAAGTAAACTATCTGGCTGGTGGTTTTACCACAGATCGATAACTTACAGAGAAAGCTCGGAAAAGAACACTCGCACCCAATTCAGAGTTGGGTGATAAATCCGCCGCTTGTATTGTAGCAAACGCGATGAAATCTAAAGTTAAGATGGGTAGTTGTCTTGACGATAATGACGTCATTGTCATCGACGAGCGAATAAACTATGTACTACTGGTTCCTTCCTACCTATACTCCCTCTGATTTCCACATTAGGAGCCGTTACAGGAGGTGCTGGAGGATTAATGAAACGTGTGCAAAGTGTCAAGTCAAACATGAAACATTTGGGCGAGGCTCAGAGACATAATCGTAAACTCGATGTTACCACGATGGGAAAAGGGATGCATCTTCGTCCATACTCTAAAAACTAATTAAAGCGTTACCTACATGAACCCTTACCGAAACAGAAACGCCAAAAAGCTAGGTCCAAACTTTAGAGGAGTTTTCGCGAGAGACGTTGTACCTACTGGATCACCGTGGAAGAATGAGCGTGCCATTATCAATCTCGATAAAGATAGCGGTAAGGGTACGCAATGGGTGGCGTGTAGATAACAAGGAAGACGTGCAAAATACTTTGAAAGTTTCGGTGATATAAGACCAAAGCTCGAACTCTTACAATATTTCGGAGGAATACCGATCCTCTAAACGGCGTATCAAGAGCACGATACCGTATTTTGTGGACATAATTGTCTATACTTGTTCTAATGACTCGTCGTGGTGAACATGTTTATGACACTTACGTTGTGAATTAAAAGAATCCGTGTGAACTGTAAGCAGAGACCTCCCACGGATAGTGACGATCTCGTAGCGAAATTACACGTTAAAGTGTACAGCCTTCGATGCCGATGGACTATTCTATATGTACGAATTAATTGGGTACTATGCTACATAACTAGTAAAATAAGTTGAGGGACCAATTTTGTACCAAAATGTTTAATATAATATGAATAGGCTAAATAGCATAGGTAAATAGATCAAGTAGGCTGCAATAGCATCTGATTTGCTTGTAAAATAATACCAACAACTTTATTCTCAATATATAATTACGTTATTCACATTAAAAACAAAAACAAAAGTATGTTTTATCCTTTGAATTTAAATATTTTTTATGAATACATTAAAATATTATGTACGACAATTTAATTAAATCAAAAATAAAGTCATAATTTAAAAATTACAATCGATAGAGGGTAAACCTAAAAGGTATTTAATTAATTAATCCTAGTCCGTACATGAATAAAAATATGACTATTTTGGCAATCTAACTGAATCAGAAACAAATATAAGGATATAAATCTAACTATATTATTTACCGAGCAACTAAAATACATCGTCAGTATATTTTTTTTAAAAAGCTACAAGTATCGGGAGAAAGAAGAACATCAAAATCTTTTCTGCATAAGTTCAAACTATTAAAATATTGGTGAAAAGTTGACTTTCAGCTGTGGTACAAACTTGATTAATTAGATTGCTAGGTAATTTCCTAAACTGAACATCAATCATTTTCTTTTAGATTGTGTGATGTTGTATCCCCCCAAAAAGGCGTTGGGCGGCGAGCGCGCAAAAACTTTGAAACAAGTGACATATCGATCTTACACTGATTAACATTGCACAGAGGCTAGAGATAATGAGTAGGTAATTAAGAAGCTAATGAAGTGCACGCGTGTCCCGTTTAACGTACCAAACCAGATGGCTACGGAGAGAAAAAAAACTTTATAAGTTTCTTTAAAGTGAAGGAACGAGAACAAGGATTCTTAAACAGTCCAAGCCAGTGGCGCACTCAGAAATATATTTTGTGGGAATCATATAATTTTTCGAAGATATTGTGTCTGTACTTTTTTCAAATTTAGAATTTTGCGGGCACTTAATTGATAATTGGTATTTTTGTCTTTTTTTTTAGTGCATCTCACCGCCCGCCCAGGCTAAACGCATTAAATGATACTAATGAGTCAAGGATGAGGAAGGCATAGCTTAGAGAGAAAATGTATTCACATTTTGTGGAGAAAGAGTGGTAATCAGTTTAGGAAGAATACCCCCTTATTACACCAGCCAGGATTCAAACCCCGACCTCCCCATCAGTGGAAAATGTAGCTATATGAACTTGGCACTGAGCCTACCTTCCCAACGATCCAAGCCAAAGTATGTTCAAAACTTGCAAACATTTAAATTATTATTGTCAAGTACAGGACAAATAAAGATGGCTGACGACCTTTCTTGAAATATACAAGCTATACTCACTTCTCATAGCACTAATAGCGATTTTTTAATGTCTTAAAAAAAGAAGGCATTTTTTCAACGTTTTGGATTTTCAATTAAAAACTTATGGCTTTGAAAGACTAACGTTAAATTAAGTCTGACAACAGTACAAGCTGTGCTTCGAAATGACTTGAGTCGAAAATTCTGTGTTGAAATTTGGAAAAAGTTTTTTAATCGTTCGTGGACATTACAATATGTTAGAATAAATACGATGCTCTTCAAAGTAGTTTTCAATTACATAAATTATCTGTTTATTCGTCTATTCTTTACCCCGATTCTCTCTTGGGCACACCTTGAGAAGAGATCTCTCCCCTCTCCCCCCTTTTACAGCCATCTCAGACATCGTCCTAGAAGGAAGAAGACAAAGTAATGGCACGAGTAAAAAAAACACACCTAAAACAAATGTTTCGGGTCTTTTGGTGTGGAAATTTTTCTCCAAGGAGACATTTTACTACGACGCTCTTAACGTATCTCCCCAGCCCAACACTTTCCCCCCTCCCACTCCTTTATAACAGGAAATGAAAACGTCTTCCTGAAGAGCCTCTCCTCTCTTTCACACACATTACGGTCGTTAAAAACAACAAAGTTTTGACCAAGAGACGAAAATAAATTCAACGATCCAATCTGATTTCATCACAAGAGTATTTTCACTACAACAGTACTTTTTTTATTATATTCCATTTATTTTTAAAAGACGAATACGTTTCTTTATTTTAGATCGTGTTCGCGGAAATCAAAATAAGCTAAAAAAAAATTTGCCGCAACCAGTGTTGTGTATTGCGGAGTGTTTTACAAATTCTGACCTCGAGAGCCGGGTTTTTAAGATGCACTAGGAGGTGATTTTTTTACAACTTGTAAATTGTAACCCTTCAAGGTGAATACAAGTATTGTACATTCGTTTGAAAGAAATCTTAGTTCTTTAAGTTGGACCGCTTATAGCAGTAAGTTAAATATTGGCATCATGACATACAACAATAAACGTAAAATAAATGTTACGATAAAATAATAAATACTTGGGTAAATTATCTCCCCAAAAACAAAAACAAGAATAAGTTAAATACTTTCTATGTATAAATTTTGAAAAAAATTTAAGAATCCATTTCATAATCAAGTCATCAATAAACGTATCTTAATTCTCGAGCTAAAATTAAAATAATTATTTCACCTCGAAGTGTGACCATATTTTTTCCAAATGTCAAGTTTGAATGAAATCCTCTATACGTATCGGCTGAAGACCAGGTACAGACATACTTGGCTAGATATAATGTAAGAACCACTTTTTTGAGTTGCAGGGGCACAAAGGACGTAAAGATTGTCATAATCTGATTTTGAAAATTTTCCCTAGTGCAATACTTACTCTATTTTTGACGGTCTATAATTTGATAAAGTAAAAATTAAATAAGGACTCGTAAAGAGAAACTACACACTACATGTAAAATTAAATATGTACAACCAAGCCTATTAATTAAACGGTTGGTGGTCTGGCTCACTTTCGTAGACGCAATAAAATAATCAGGAAAATTATAATTTAAATAAAACGTTGAAGATTGAGAATGCTTCATGAACCCTCGACAGGTGAGAAAAAAAAGAAGATAGAATCTAAATAAATTCACCGGCATCCACCCCGGGATCGTGGATGAAAAAAATCCACCTAGACCTCCCCGGTTAGGATCAAACCCCGTATCAAGCTCAGGCCACTATACGTGCAACCAACCTTGACGGTAATAACGGTCTTCACGCAAATGTTTAGTTGGGTTTCAAAAATCAGGTTTGCAGCTGTCGTGACCAATTTCTTTCGACAAAATATCCTTTCATAAAAAAAAATCTCTCCCGTCAAGATGCCTTCTTCCATAACCAAGAAGTTGTTTGTTTGTAAGTATGAAATAAAAGCTAAACATCAAAGCTGGCTCATTACCAACCTCCCCCCCAGCTCCCATCATAATCACCCCCAGCGCTCGGTCTCTTTGTTCTTCACCGCACCCTTTCTTCTACTGATGGAATCTCAAGAGAATGAACGCGTGCTTGGAAAAAAAAAATTTTTTTTTGTTATTTGAGGTATTTAACGTGCACTTTCTGAACCGACTGATTATATCGGAACACGATAATTTCTACGAGCGAGAGCGAAAGGGCTACAAATTTTGCAGGGAAATATATTTTCACATACATTCCACAATCGAAATGGGAACAACGGTTTCACTTCCCCGCAGAAGGAAGTTGCGGTAAGGATTTTGTTTTTCGCTTAAGAAATATGCATCGAGCCCAGGTGGGTTTGAACCTACGAACCTTTGGTCCTGAGACGAGCACTTTACCCCATGACCACCGGGGTCAACCATTTTTCAGTCCTCAATGTGAAAGGGGAAATCCCAATTTCATCAATGATGAATGGAACCCGGGACCCTTAGTTAGGTAGCCTACACACGCTACCGTCTGAACAACTGTCTGATTATATCATAATCCATCGGACATGTCCGTAAACTTGGAATTGTTAATTTTAAAACCTATAATATAAGATACAAGTTTTAGAGGTAAAAAAAAACAAAACTTAGAGACATAATGTTAACGACAAAAAAACACACCATGACTATAGTCAAATTTTCACAGGGAGAACCTTTTCTGACAGCTAGGAAAAGTTACTAAATCTACTTTGCACGTAACGTATTCATACGTCCATTCATGTTATCTGAAGCTGTCACTGTTGCTGGATTTTATTAATACATTTACAATAATATTAATAAAATTGAAAAAAATATCAATGGGGGCTGCAAAAAAATAAATATAAGATGTGATGATTTTTTTAAAAGCTAATTTTATTTTTAGATTTTATTTTTTTATTTTGTTGTATTTAAAAACAACTTAGTGAAATGGCTTCACTGGTTTTAAATCTCAATGTTTTTCTATAATACAGAAAACCGCGACACGATACGATGTTTGTTTCTAGCTGTATTAACCACAGGACAGGTGGTTTGTGAGACGGGCTTTGAGTGTGTTATCCAAGCTGAAACGACACAGAGTTTAAAAGTGAATTTTATGCTAACTTTTTTCCACCACCCTTATCTATCTCTCTTTCATTCTCTCCGCTCTATCCCTCACACAAAACACCTCGTTCATACTCGTAGGACCACCGTAAGCTAAATTTACTTTTTCCGTCTTCATCATTATTACTTTTTTTCCTCTCTCTATTCTATATTTCCATTCCATTTCTCTCTCAAAACACATACAAATATCGTTCATACTAGTAAGAATACTGCATATACTTTGTTTTCTATCTTCATTCTTGATCTGGGAAGAAAATGTTAAAAGCTTGTCTTGTTTATTTTTTGTGCTTTTTTTTACAGTCAGTATGTTTCCCTGCTGAGCTCACAGCGACTATTGTGGTGATTCCCAATGGACACATTGGTACGAGACTTCTCTTGGTAGCTTTCTTGTGTGAGTGAGTGATGTGTGTGTGTGTGTGTGTGTGTGTGTGTATTTTATATATATAAAACCAATTCCATTCAGGTTACACCGTTCGTTTCTGTTATGAGCCTCCAAGGTACTGTGGCCTTCACGATCATCTGGAGACATTCACACACACACAAACACACACACACACGAGAGAAAAGACTGACAGCGACTCGAATAATAAATTAACAAGATGGATGATGTAAGATAAACATTCGCACTTCTCGTACCGCAATCGTCAGAAGTGTCATATTTTAAAATTATTTTTATTAGGGAGTATTTAACGGAGACTTTATGAGCCAAGTTAATTAATCAATAAACTATTTACGAATTAACTTGGATCTAAAAAAGGACCAGCCAGGGTTTTCACTTTGTCACCATCTCCCTCCTTCCCCTTTTTGTTCCTAGTAGAATCACTTTATTCGTCCTGTGTGTTTAAATTAACCAATAAAGCAGATAGTTCAAATGTGATGAAATAAACGTAGCCCTAAAATTATAATTTTAATTACTATCAACATCAATATTTGTAATTTAAAGATTGTTGAAAAAAGCGTGGGATGAAGGGAACATACCGTCAGTAAATTTTTATTTATCATTTTAATTTATCAAGGGCGTGCATTTATTACATGCGCGATTGTTTTAATTTAGCACAGCAAAAATATTTTAGTAAAATATATTCCAAGGAAGCATTGTAGAAAAGAGTTGATTATTGATGTGTTTATTAGTATCGAATGTATGTATATATGTACGTATGAATAAGTTAAAGCAGATATTACCATAGAAATTGGATATATAACTTGATTCTAGAAGTTTCAAATTGTGATATCATTTTGATAACTTAACATACATGAGAAGTCAAAGTGATTAACAAGAAAATAAATGGCACTGGTAAACCACCCATAAATTATGTAGCCTATATAATTTTTAAAATGCCTAAGATTCAGTTAAAAGAAACAAATTAGATGACCTTTTCAGTTAAGGTTGGGGATAACAACGCGTTTAATGTCATTTATCAGATAGGCCCTACTTTCGAAATACATAACGGGTTGAAACAAGGAAGATGCATTTTCCATATTACTTTTTAATCTAGCCTTAGAGTATGCTATTAGGGTTATGCAACAAAGAAGGATTGACGTTAAACGATAAAAAGCAGCTATTTGGATAGGCAGAAGATTTACCTATGTTGAACAATAACAAGGAAGGTCTGGCAAGAAATGTATGAAGAAATTTTACCAAAGGCTTTATAAAGGTAATAGGTTTAGGAGTTAACACTATACAGTAACTCGAACAGTAAGTTTTTAATCACTTGCCAGCTGTCAAGGAATGTAGGACTCGGAATATACGAAACAATCATTCTACCGGTTGTTCTCTATGGTTGTGAAACATACTAATTTATTACCTTAAATGGCGAAGATAAATTTTGGGTGTTTGAAAACAATGTGCTTAGGAATATATTTGGTACAAAAAAGATTAAGTTACTGGGAGTGGAGGAGGTTACATAATGATGAGTTACATAGCCTGTACCCATCACAATAAAATTGTTAGGATAGTAAAATCTTGCCGTTTGCGGCGAATGAGACATGCAATGGAATGGAAGGATTATAACCTTGTTTGGGGTATTGACTAGCAAACCCAATGGGAAGAGATAATTGGGAATACCTAGACGCAATGGGAGGGTAACACAAGAATGGGCCTGAAAGAGATGGGGTGTAATGATGTGGAATGTAAAGGACTAGATCAGGATATGGATAGGTGGATGAAAAACTATCCCCCCTAGCCCCATTTTGATGTCAATCTTAAAAGACATTTTCAAAATATTCCAAATTTTCTAAGATTTGTCATAAGTAAATTACTATTTAGTTAACTTATTTTAAAACCATCAACAAACATTATTTATTATTATATAAAATAGTCTACAAATACCAATTTTTAATAAAAGCGATTGAGCTACCTTTTAAAAAAAATCAATTATTTCAAACATAGGTCTTTAGTAAACTACCTTTAAAATAATTTCACCCCGAAACTGAAATACCAAGTTTGAACAAAATCCATTAAACCGTTTAAGATCTGTGGCACAGGGACAGACAGATTGTAGTAAATTAGGTTCAGAAACGACAAAAGGTAAAGAATCATCATTACATCGAGGTCAATAATGTTTACGATTACAATACTTTCTCTTGATATGAGAAAGTAAAAAGTATTGTACGCGATGTTTAAAGAAAGTATTCAAACAAAAAATACATTATTATAAGGTCACGTAATCCGCTTTTTTTTTTATGAAAAGATTGTACGAATAACGCGAGGAAAAAAAAATGCTCAACTAAAAGTTAAAGTTATGACGAACGATAGTGTTATATTTCCATTAGTGCTCCCACGTGACCCGAAATGGGCCCCTCAAAACTTTCAGTGACACCCGAACTTACACGAGAGAGAACACAGTGAATGTAAACACCGGTAGCATCGGCCGCAGAGCACACCGTACTGTCTGCTTGACTGATGATTTAGCGCCCACAACGGGGAATGATGTAATACGTCTTAGTTCCAAAACAGAATCACGGGGAAAATAAACGCGGCGACAGACCCTAGAACTAAAAGGTGTTGTGACCCACCGTGGGATACATTAATTTAACAATAAAATAGTGACGATTTTTTTTTTATATGTTGCGCGTCTTACTACCCTCCCGGGCTACTGACGTATTTACACCAAATGGGTTTGGGATGAGGCAGATAAAATCATAGATGAAATATCCCCGCGTTTGCGTGGATATATACCACAATTTATATTACGAATGAACATCCGACAGAAAAAAACAACTAGATTAGGCATGTCAACATCGATCTAAGACATCTTGAACATTAAAAATACTGAGCTGAGGGGGCCACATTAAAAAAATATCTGTAATGTCATTATCTAAAGTAAAAATAATGCCAATCGTATTATCTTATTAATGCAATAATAAGAAGTAGGACCCCTATATAAAACAATAAAGTATATGATATCAAATTATTGAAGCCTTGTTTTAGCGACAATGGTGTTTATGTCGGACTTTAAATCTTATGCCAAAGTCACTTTCATAATAATTGTTAACAAATGTGCGTCCGTCCTTGAACCGTGACTCTGTCCATACACAATGTGTTGTCAATATTGCAAATATTTGGTGCGCACATTCAACAAATTTTGGGAATTGATCCCTTTCAAAGAAAAGATTTGATACACCAACCTAACATGCCTGAATTATCCACATATCACTTTCCAAAATGTTGTATTTCCTTGACGTTAGTAAAAAGAATGGGGTCAGGTTCCATAATGGTTCATCATAGGGGTTCCATGATGTTCATTATAAAACCCGTGGGTGAGTTTTACCTGCCTGTACTAAAATTTACTTGCACGTATTCATACGTCAAGTCATGTGATCTGCAGCTAACACTTTGAGAGATATTATCAAAACCTATAAAACAACAAAAATAATACGGTAAAATGTACTAATGTTGGCATAATAAATGTTGGCATTTCCAAAATATTATAAGTCAAATGACAATACGTAAGAGAAAGAAAATATTTATTAAAATTCACCTCTGTGCGCCCAGACGGAATTTAAACTCTAAGCCTCCCCATCATTGACATAACGCATAGTAAGGCGACACTGAAGCCTCTCTCCGCGGGTCCCACAGGTGAGGGTTAGACATAATTTTTTTTATTGGATCTTGTGTTGCTGGCGTCGTTTAGTTTATTATGTTCGACACAAGATTATATATGACTTAATCCGAGGGTGTAAGGATTGGGAGGGTTTTTAGGAGGAAATGCACCCCCATTAGCCCGTAGAGGGTGTATAAATACTACAATGAAATCTTCAAGTGGAAAATAACCCTCAATGCACACAGTGAGGGTTCGAGTACAGAGATCCCTGTCAAGGACAGATTAAAACATTTCCAGTATAATTTGCATTGTGTAATATTAGTTTACTATTGCATTTGTACCGTACAGTAAAAATAAATCAAATACACATTATGGTTAACGAGCCACTTAAGTGCTTAAATGAAGTTTCCAACATATATTTATTTGCATAGTGCGTAATTTATTAGAAATAAAAAATAAAGAAAATGTACCTTTAGAAATGTTTGTTAGCTAGTGGTGGGGATAGGTAGCCGATTGTAGAGTTTCCGGCAGAACATTTATGACCTAATTATACTAACTTTCTTGGATAATTAAGATAGTTCAATTTGGTTTATTAATTTGAAAAAAAATACGTACCTTTATTTGCAATAAAATCCTATGTTTGTACTGATAAAAATTTGATCATACAAGGGGGAAAAAGGTCAAATTTGCATCAATTTTATAAATTAGTTACTAAGGTTTATTAAAATCTCTTTCAGTACAAACATAGAAATTTATTTAACCTACAAGATTTAAAAAAAATACCCCATGCTGCTGCGATAATTCAGCCCCGAAAAAATCTGAGAAATTAAGCGGTATTTTTGCGCTTTTCCCAGCCCTTCCAATCCACCTTAAATGAAAACTTTTTTTTTTTTTTGCACTTTTGGCCCAATCAAAATAATTAGATGCTTAATCACTTGGTGACATTCAACTTAAGTTTTTGTATTTACCGTTAATTTTTTAAATTGTAGTGGAGCAATCTTTTTGCACTATATTCCGCTCACCTTAAGTACATTTGAGTTGCCACCATCGTATGCTCTGTCTTTTTTTTTTCTTTGTTGCAAGGTGTAAATAAATTATGCCATGGCAGCCAATTTTAATTTTTTCCTGTTCATTGCGTATGTCATCCACCAAAGTACATAACTTTATGAAGCAAAATATGGCTCGCAGGAATGTTGAGGTTTGGCTCGCGACGTGGTTCAGCTCGCTAGTCTTAACGCAGCTTTATGTGCAAAATGTAAATTTCTAAGAGTGAAAAAAAGTTCATAAGATCAAGGTAAAGTACACATGATTTGAACAAAAACTTTAATAAAACCCAAATAATCACCTAAATAATCAACTTTATAATCCTGAAAAAAATAATCTAAAAGTAGCTATTATTGGTTCATCCTAACCTTAGACCAGAAGTAAACAAACATTTCTATATCACTAAAGAATGATATACATGATTGGTGGAACACCAGTGCAATATTTTAAATAGGTGTGACTATGTATAGTCAGTATCATAGCAAAGTAGATCACTATGAATTTTTGTATTTTTTCAATACTTTTTTTTAATTTCCTGTCTTATATTTAACAAATCCTGAGCCAAACTCAGCAAACACCATTAATACACGAGAAGCACTCAACACTCACAACAACTGTCACTTAAGGGTACGGCCAGACTCGGCGAACGAGCGACTAAAAGATAAAATAGAACAAATTGGTTGTATTTAGAGGTGGCCAGACTGGAGCACGCTTGAAAGATAGAACTGGTTCTACTTTTAAAGCGCGCGCGCTCGAGCAAGTACAATCTAGTTTACAGGCGCTAGGAAATATTATTGTATGTTGGTTCATTGAGTGGTAGGAAAACTTCTCAATTTAACATGCTATTTGACTTTTCTATAGCCATCGATAGGTTTAGCACACTTGCTACTAACGGCCTAATTTAATTGGTAAGATCCATAAACTATATATACATATACGTAAAACTGATATGTTGAAATACTCTAATATCATAATAAAAGTAGGCCTTTACAAATAAGAATCACCATTAGAGCGGATAGAGGATGGAAAAACCACAACAATAAATCACTTGTCAAAAAGCACCTTCAATTCACTGAGCCAAGATTCGAGCCTTTACCTCCTCATCACCAACTATCGAGCGCTATCTTCTAATCACGCGATCGCCAGTTTGGCCGCTCAATCGCTCGCTCACATGCTTGTCAGTATGGCCGAACCCATCACTGCCGATATGAACTGTCGACTGACTTGACGTTAACATGTGATAAGGACTGTATCATGGGGTCCCTCAACGCTAAGGAGTCGGCCAGACTGACAAGCGTGCGAGCGAGCGAGCGCGCAAGCGACTGGGTGGCCAAACTGGTGATCGTGAGAGCGAACGAGCGCGTAATAAGAGAATAGCTCTTGAAGTTGTTGACGAGGCGGCTCCGAATCTTGACTCGGTGAACTGAGGGTGGTTTTTGACAAGTGATTTATTGTTGTGGTTTTCTCATCCTCTCTCCATGCTAATAGTGATTATTATTTTTAAAGGCCTACTTTGATAATATTGGTGTATTTTAACATATCACTTTTACATATATACACATATAGGTATGGTTTATGATCTTATCAATTAAACTAGGTCGTTAGTAGCAAGTGTGCTAAACCTATCGAAATTAATAAAAATCTCAAAATGAGAAGTTTTCCTAGCACTCAATGAACCAACATGTAATAATATTGCTAGCGCCTGTAAACTAGACTGTACCGGGTCTAGCGCGCGCGATCAGTCGCTCGCTCGCTCCAGTCTGGCCACCTCTCATTACAACCAATGTATTCTTTTATAATTTAGTCGCTTGCGCAGTCTGGACGCCCCCTAAATCAGGAGTTTGTTAGTATTCGAAAAGCGCTTGCAAAGCTTAAAAGTATAATTACTAAATCAAATGAAGGAATAATTTTAGTTATAATGATTTTATAATGTGATTATAAAACAAGTTTAATACAAAACAAAGCAGGGATTATTTAATTAACGGATATTATCGAAAGTCCGTTCAATAACAAATCAGAGCATAGACTTCCACGTGGCTGACTATTCAATTTGAATGTACCGAAAAATAAAATTTTAGTGCTCTAAAATATTGATTGGATCATCTTAAAATAAGTATGGTGTTTATAGTTTTACAAGATCTAAGTTTTCAAGAGTAGATACTTAACTACTCCAAACATAGCATACATAAAAAATGGTAGGGAAAATTACTGATAAACAATAATAGCCTGCAGTAAGTCCTCGTTTATAATGTAACACAACATGTTGGTCAATACTATCCCAACAACTTGTGTTAAAATATAAACGCATTCTCAACTTGTTGGGAGAGCCGGTCCGACCAACAAGTTGTGTTGGATCATTTGTTGGAGATAATAAACTATCAACCCAACATGTTGGCTGATTTGGGAGGTTCTGCGCATGCGCTAGTGAGTCGAGTCAGTGTCCATCCCTGACAACGCAAATGTTTTGTGGCTATACATAAGGCTTCCATAAAGCGCAGAGTTGTATCAAATTTTTCTCCCGGAGTCACAATAATTTTCCTTTCCATTTTACCACGTAAATGAGGATACATAAGTGTAACTAAGCATTCAAAGTCCACATATGACATGCGTATAAAGTTATCAAATCAACTTTGCAAATGTAGGTCATTCATTATTTTCATGTACGCACCTTCAATTGGAAGTTTAGCCAAAAAACTTCAAAACCCCAACTGTTTCTTACGTTTTAGTTTTTTCTGCAAGAGTACACTTCCTGTCAACACAATAAATGAAGAACGGCAAGTAATATGATGTTATCCATGGCTAGAAATGTAGAGACTGATTAAAAACTAGCGGAGGACCCAGGATGTTGGTCCAACAAGTTGGCGACGATAAACGCAGCTGACTTTTTCTCATGTATTGTCTCCCAACATGTTGGGTCCAAATGATTACATACAGTAGCCCCATGACTTCTTTGGTGCTGACTTATGAGAGTCAACATTTAGGTATATACCTAAATTTTGACTGTCAGAAGTGACAGCTTCTAAACACATGTTTTTGCATATCATATGGTTCGGCGTAGGGATACATAATTTGGTCTGGTAACTTTTCAAAGCAGTCAGCTGTCAGCTGTGAATTGTCAGTCAGCACCAAAGAAGTCATGGGGCTACTGTAGTAAACGAGGCTTAAGTATAACTGTTTACATTCCTGAGAGAAAACATCCCCGTATAGGTAAACAAACCATGATTGATGGCACGATCTACAGAACTACACGATATGCATACAAAAAAATCAGACGCCACGAAACATCCCCGCTGGGGTTAGGAAGGGTTATCTTGATTCCCCCCACCCCCCTGCCCAGCAGATATTTTAGTATACTAATGCATTTTGAATAGAATAATATCAGAGCCAAAGCGAAACGTTGCTAGCCTCAGTTTAAAGATAGTGGAATGAAACAAAAGGGTCGTTTGGCAAAAGGTGGAAGGAGAAGGTTTCACCCTCATTATACATCCAAATAACCCTCCCACACTCTCCTTCTCCTTTACACCTTCCCATTAAACAAGGGGTGGTATTAGGAAGCGCTGGACCTAGTGAAACCCAATGATCTTCCCCTTACATTTCTTCCCAGCTGCAAGAAGGGAGTGGGGGTGAAAAAAAAGAGAGAGAAAACTAAGCAAAGAGCAAATTGTGCACAAATACAATGAAACGAAAACACACCTAAAATAAGTTACAAAACAAAACAGAGGTGGAAAAAACTTTGCTGGGGTTTGGGTTGTGTGCCCTTTGACCCGTACACCAACGTTTTATCTCCCCCGCGGAGAAAAATAATAATTTAAATATCAAAGAGGGACGTAAAACTCCCTTGGGTTTCATCAAATACTTTTTTTTTGTTAGTGAAAGACGAAACAGTGGACTAATCTGCTCTTTCATAACACTCTTTGAATTTTAAAAATGATGGCAAGAATTAATTTAGATTGTCATTTAGTGAGGAATATATGTATTTTTATTTGGTTCATTATTTCATTATATAGAAATGCCGATTGTTTTAAAAATTAGAATGTCAGTATGTTTACTAGGATTTAAATTATATAATGTAAAGGAACAGTACAAGAAGGGTGGATTTGAAAAAAAATAAATAAAATAAAAGCACCAACGTGTGCCTATTTTAAACATAAGAAACTTAAATAAATTTAGGAATGAAAGAAAAAAAGTTTCATCAGAGGCGAGAGAATATCTAAGTGAGAGGAAGAAGTTTTTTTTAAATAAATGAACAAATTGAGTGAAAGATGAAAGGATGAAAGCCGAAATCCCCTCTTCTTTCTGCGAGTCCTACCTATCTCTAGAGCTGACCAGCAACAGGGTCATCGAGATCATAGAGAAGGGCATTTCCCTGAAAATATTACGGAAGAACACAATGTGGACCTATTCGAAGATTGAGTCTCATCATCCACAGGTCAGCCAAAACTCGAACTCCGAGTCAGAACCCTTAACACTATCTACGTGGCCAAACTACCTTCAAATACAGGTTTTAACAAAACTATGAGTACGCGGACACAGGCATCAGTCTCGTCTAGTATGGTTTGATAGAGACAGGGGGTCAAGGCACAAATCCCGGTTGGATGTAGAGGTACTTTTCCAAGTTTTGTTTTCTACCCTTCCTCCAGCCCAATGCGGGTATATTTCCTATAAGTTCTGCATTACTCGTCTCTCTCTACCCCACTGGTGAAAATATGCGGAGAGCCAGAACGAGTAGAAGACAAAGGTCGCAAATAAAAAAAAATTGAGATACACAATTGATACACCAAATATTTTTTTAAATGTAAAGGTAAAAACTCATTAACGTGAATAATACCACCCGATTCCCAATAGTAGGATAACAGTCATCCGATTGTAAAACATTACGTTCTGCGATAATGGATGTTCATCGAAGAATGACGGGTGGTGTTTAAATGTCCGGACCCGAGGGGGAGCACATATAGAGACAGGCTGTCACCGAACTTGACAAGGAGACTGAAGGGTCCCGTGGGAACAGCCGACAAAATTACTCTATGAAAAACACATACAGCTTTCCATTAGGAGCCAAGTAACTTAGCACTCCACCGCTTTTCCTTTGATTGTCTCTTGAAAGTATCCGCCATTTCATTTAAGGGATGAAGGTTAGAGGGGAGGAAAATTGGACACGGGACAGAGTGAAGTGAAATTACATTAGAGGAAGCGCCAATGTTCAGACAACTTAAATTGTTCGTATTTTCGTAGAGTGCTACAAGGAAAAAAAAACCTGGCAATTTTGTTTTCTTTGGAGTTTAACCACAAAGAAAGGATTCCTTGATATGATAATGGGGGGGAAGAGTTGGAAAATATTTAGTAAAAACAATCTTCCTTACACCTAGCTGCAATTTAAACCCCGACCTCAACATTATCAGCAAAATGGACGAGATAAGACTGATGTTTTTAGGTTTAATACACTTTTTTAAGTTAAATAAGATAAAAACTCAAAACAATACTAACCTTTTCATAATATTTATAATGCAAACTTTTAAATAATTATTGTTAGTTTACTCTTGTTTTTAAATTAAATTGATTCTTAAAAGAAAATATGTATTGAAGATAATTTTTCAGTGCTCTTCACAAAATTACAGGAATCAGAGTTAATATTGTTATGCTCTTCAACTTAGTATTTCGAAAAAGATCGTAAACCTATCTTAGTATTTACGTGACTTTTAAAATTCCCCTGAGTTTTCCCTGTCATGCCTGACTTTTCCAAATTTTTACTGTTTCCCAAGTACTGTACGTTATCAAGCCGGGCGTTTGTTCGAGTTCCCACCGATGAGAAAGAACCGATAGATAATAGAATGACCCAGTTTCTTCATCCAATAACTATTCAAAGAGTCAAACTATATTCTTAAATTATTCTAGGGTATTAATAAATATACCGTTGTTTTAGACGTACAGACTCTCCGTTTACCTTGATAAGTAGCAGCCTTACCTTGATTGATTAAACTATGGTCCTTTCTAATGGGCTACGCCATAGTGGAACCAGGCATGTTTTTTTTTGCTACCTTTCCGGAAGGTGTACATTTACTTGGTAAACGCCTCATGTGTATTTAATAATTTTATTATGATTACACCTAAATCCTTAATTTGTTTTAGTAAGAACAAATTTAAATTTTAGTTTGGAGAGCTATACAATAATTAATTATTATTAAAGCAAGTGTTTAATATGTCTTAGTGAATTTTAAATATTGTTAAACAGTAGTGTAAAAACATGAATAATAAACAATAAATGTTGAAAACGAGAACATAAAATTAGGTTAAGTTAACCTTGTTGGTTAAAATAAACACGTTAAAATTAATGTTTTATGATAAAAAGCACATAATCCTAAGATTATCTTTGTAACACAATTATTATAACATCTGATAAGAAATATTTTGAATAGTCAATCAACAATAACTAACCAATAAAATAATGTTATTGGTTAAATGAGGAAGCGGAAGAATGTTTTTTCTTCAATTGACAAATTAAATTATTTCCTTAGTTGAGGATTGAATATTCAAAATCATTTCTAATCAAAAGTTATAATAATTGTTTACTGCAAGAATAATCTTACACCTATGAGTTTTTTAACATCAATTTTTATTTTAATAGTTTTTATTCTAACCAACAAGGGTTACGTAACCAAATTGTATGTCCTTTTAAATTTTTATCCTATACTATCTATGTGTTTTAGTAACGTTTAACAATAGCCTATTTAAAATTCACTGAGACATAGTTAAAACTTACTTCAACGAATTATTAATTAATTTCTCAAAACATTATATTATATTCTTAGTATTTTTACGAAAGATTTTTATTAATTTTGCTATAGTTATTGCCTGCTTTAATTATTTCATACAACAGGAACATGAAAACTCATCGAACTTTTACAATCCAGTAGCTCAAACGGTATAGCCTAGTGGGATTCTGGTATGAAGGAAATTTTAGAAAATTAAAACATATTATTTTTACGGTCAACAGCGGTAATATTTTACTTTATTACTAGTACTAATTAAAAGGTATTGATATTATCTATCAAATGTGACAGCTGCAGATCACATGACCTGACATAAATATAAGAAAATATGTTTAATAACTTTTATAACTGTCAAAAGAAAAGTCCTTTCATATCTAAATCACACTGAATTTATTTATTTTACCACCAAGAAGGTAAAATATTGCGGATAGTCCGAACGAATAGTGAGGGGCGGCGCCAAAAAAGAAAAAAAGAAAATGACAAGTTCAAAGAATTTCAATTTATAAAGCCTTTCTAAAGTGTTGCTGTTTTCCCCCTCCTCCTTCCTTTCTTTCCGAAGAATCCATTCACACAAATTTACCTATACACTGAAGAGATTTATCTCATTCAAGTTGTGTATGGAGATAAACATGACACTCATTCCCCATTCATTGCCAAGAAAGTTTGAGCGCTGGTTTGTAGTTACACACCCACGCTGGTCTGGTCTAGTTTTAACATCATTCAACTTTTCCAAGTCAAGGTGTACGAGGCTCCTCCCTTCCCCCTCTTAAAAAAAACACGTCCCATCATATCCACGCTCACAACAAGATACATCATTATTATTTCATATTGCGAGATTTCACGCGTATCAGACACAGCGAACCGTATCAAGAATATGTAGCATTCGATGATTCATTAGAATGTGTTTTTTTTTGTTATTGTTTTTTCAACAAACGAGTCGCTCTTCAAACTATGAGCGATGAGGGAATTCATCAGTTTGCTAATTAAATACAATGGTATATACTGCTGTAACAAATATAAATTTGTAAAATTAGACACAAAGCATAACATTAAATTAAAATTATTAGGGATGGGACTCTTGAATCCTAAAGGATATTCGAAATTCAATTTTATTATTACTATAGTTTTACGCTCTACTACAGTTCCAACATAATTTTAGGACCAACTTACAATCATACCCCAGACCAGCACAATCTATTTTAAGTATGAACAGAACAAAATCCCCTCCCTTCATCGTGGATAGTTTTTTGGCCAATAATGTTTTATTTTTTATTTTTGCCCATAGAAAAAGTATGGTAGAGCCTATTATATGAATAAAAAAAAACTGTACTTTTATTTAGAATCAGGAACCATGAACCAATTTAAGTTCAATTGCGAATCAATGCCATTAATTACAGTTAGTGCACGCCGAACAATGAAATGTACTTTACTTCAGGGGTAAAAAAAAAATCTCTTTTTAGGCATTCAGAGAGTAAAGCTAAAAAGAAAAAAGTTGAGCTACGGTCAAACAATTAATCCTATTCAATTAGAGTTAAATCATTTCCCAAACCAACAATTAAATGCTTTCATAGAATTCAACGCGTGTGTACGTGTGTGTTTTGGTAAGAGGCGCATGTTGAGTTCGTGTGGGCCGTAGCGGGAGGGTGAGTTTATACAGTGTTAAGTAGCAAACACAAACATAAAAAACAATATAATTTTATTTCAACTTAAATGTCTACCACATATGTTTAAAAATAGTCCATGAATGGTTGTAACAAAATAATTTTTATTGACTTTCCTTAACTGAATATTTTAAAAGAACAGAAATAGTTTACAAAATGCATTTGTTTCACTGGGTTGTTTGATTTTTAATGCATGCATTAAGCACGCCCAGACTATTAGGTCCCGGGACCTACTGACTTCAATCCATTGGTTTCCTGCCCGATAAATTTCCCACGTAAAACAAAGAAGGAATTAGGAACACTAGTTTCTTGGTGAAACGTTCAAGAGATGGTAGGTTGAACCTTTAAAGAGTGGCGGTTCACAGAGTGGTGCCAAGGTAGGCAGAGTTTATTTAAATGTATCTGTAAATGTTCTCAACATTCAGTAGAAAACTCGTTGGCTAGTAATCAACAAAATACATTACCATGGGAGATACGCAGATCAGAGCATATGTGTGATTTGTAAGTTGGAGGTAACATACCATAGATACAGTTTAAATAAGCTCTGTTTACTCTGGCAGCACGCCACAGCATTTATGAGCTCCTCCCCAAGCCTTTACATGGATCTGCGCGTGACTATACAAAATAATCAATTATATATAATAAGTACAAATTATTTTACATTCAAGATTAAGCTGGTTATTTCTAGGTCCTACTTAATATATATATTAAACATTTTAAAAATTGTAATTTGTATAAGGAATTATAGAGTGCACAATGTTTTATACGGCCAGCGAGCAAAATTAGTATCTTCATTACTACAAACTTCTTAAACGAGGGTTGGATGTGTAAGAGTTTCTTCCTGATGAAAATTAGAGCCCCTCTTTCGAAAATTTATTAAATACCCTTATTGTTTTAACCCAAGGAATCAACTAAAGTTTCCCTTACTGTTTAAAATTACTCGGGTAGACGCTAAGAAGCAAGGTAATTTTCCAAGTGCTGATGATCAGAGATTTGTTTTCTTCCCTGTCATGAACAGACCGGAAACACTAAGGGTGCGTGCATGCCGAAGAGCGCGCACATCACTCATCACTCCTATCCCCGCACAACGCACAATTTTTATTATAAAACCAGATTGGGCCTCGGGTAACGGGAGGCATAAAGCAGTGGTTATTAAAATGTTGGTCGTGACCCACTGGTGAGTTGCAAGCCGATTTTTAATGAGCCGCGAAAACGTTTTGAGCTGTGATTTTTTACTTTGTCACGACCCCTCGGGTAGAGAAAGTGTTGTGATCTAAAAAAAAATCAAATTCGAGATTTTGATGGATAATCACGTTTTGTGACCCCTTGAACCCAAAAGTTTTTTTGTTCCGATGCCGTCCGTCCATCTGTGTGTTTGTATCCCAGCATAACAATTTTACAATCAGGCTAAGACTTAGTATATAGGGTTTTCATAGGGTTCCCCCAAGGAGTTTTTGGAGTTATATATCCAACCCTAAAATTAAGGGTTGTTTACTCAAGTACAAAACTCAATCAAATCCATTTTCTCAAAATCGTTTTTATAGATCTATAGGCCCTATACAAAACCAATAGTTTCTGAGCTAAAAGCAAAAATATTATTTTTTAAATTGAGATATCAGAAATGGATAACTGATTGTTATTCTCTTTAGTGTATAGAGTATATTTAGTGTATAGTGTATAGTGATAGGGTGTGCACTAAACTGACTAGATCTATTACTGGTTAAGAAGTAAAATTTTGCCCCTGCTGACATGTCATCACTATCATCAATACTGCTTTCGAAAAAAAAAATTTTTTACGGTTTTAATAAATATTTTAAAAGTATAATTAAAAATCTTTGAATTAAAAATGTTTTGATGAAAAAATAAAAGAGATTTAAGAAACAATGCAGTACTAGTGCTCCCTGCAGACTGGTTTTCTTTAGCTGGGTACGAAGTACGATCTCCTCGGTATGTACAGGCTGTTCCATGAGTGATGAGCGATGTGCGAAGATAGGAGTGATGAGTGATGTGCGCGCTCCCCGACATGCACGCACCCTGAGGCGAGAGAGCTCGACCAATGCCTACATGAGACCAAACAATCCATTGCATGCATAATAAGTTGCGTACACATCATATTAATACATGCTCTCCCACACCTCCTTTCCAAACAAAGTGGACACACTTCTATAACAAGCCGACTCGTGTTATAATCCGATAATTACGTAATTCCCCTCCTCGGAGGCTCACACCTCCTACCCCCACCTCCCTCCGCCCTCCTTCCTTGGACAGCCGTCAACAATTCCCGGCCCGCTAGGCTAACCAGTGCTAATTTCCCTCATCTGCATACTCATCTGCATAATCTCACAGCGTGACAATATGGGACAGTTATCGATGGTTGATGCGACCAAGTTTTCACCTCAAGACCTCGCATTTCCGTCACCCAAAGGCCCATACATGTTAATATGCCCGTGGCGCATCGTTAAGTGATGTGTTGTCAATGTTGTTTGTTGTGTTGCGCCATTAATTTAGGATTGTTAACCTGCTTCGATGGTCAAACGGTCTAAGGAGTCACTCTCGCAAAAGAATAGGCTGCCAATGACGGAGTAAACAGGGGTGTACTGGGTGGATTATTTCTCCTAGATGGTTTTACATTCTCCTTTCACACAAATTCGGGTACACTACCTCTAAATTCCACCTTACTCACCCCTAACACATTAGTTTAATTAGTTAATATGTGTACAACCCTAATGGAAGGTAATAGGAAAACAAAGTGGATTATCAGCATATTTTTATGTTCGATAATAATTGCTAATATTTTCTGGATATAGGAGCTTATTTAGGCAAATAATATAATTTATATATTATAATTAGTACTGTGCTGTTAAATTTTAAGTCTGTGTGAGCCTTCAAAGTTTCGAAATTTTGAATCTTAGTGTTGAAAGATTCAGATTATATATTTCGAATATAAATAAGTAGGCCTATTAGATTCGGATTTGATGGGCTTAGCTCAAAATTCGAATCTATAATAATTATATATTAATCATAAGTGCTTAATAAATTAATATAATAAAACCGGAAACCAGCTGTGCGATAGATTGAATTGAGAAATTAACTTGAGTTCCAGGTCGTAAAGGAATGACGTAAGTGACAGTGAATATTTTGTATGTTTTATGCAAAAAAGTAGCCAGTTCAACCTTTTAGTAAGTATTAATAAAATTTTGCATTATGATTTAAAAATATGGTGTGATCTTTATTTGATTTTTCACCTTTTGAGATTAGTGCGACTTTTTTTATAAACATAAAATGTGTCTAAAATGTTTATCATTATTTTTGGGAATATTTTACTATGGGATTGTATTTAGAAACTTAGCATGATAAAATATTGAACACAGATTCGATTGGAAACGAAATGAATTATTTGATTAATCTCTGCACCTATTTTTGAAATAAAATATTTTATCAATTTTTTTAAAAAGCTAGGATTCGATTCAATAAAATAAATCTAGTATAAAATTCGATTCAGATTCAACTCGAAATTTGTTTGAGTAATGAGATTCGGATTCGATTTGAGTAATCCAGCCAAGATTCGGATTAAATTCGAAATTTAAAATGATGGGACTCGCATAGGCTTAGTATTTGAAATATAGAATTGAGTGTTATGCTTCTAAGTGGACAGACAGAGGTTCATTTTTCTCGGATATATATATATATAATTTCATGTGTGCTATTTTGTTTAGTGTTTCTGCAATAAAATATTATTTCGTTTCACAAAACTTATTAGTTTTTTTAGCAAATTTTTTTTAAGATAAAAGAGAAATAAAGTATGTGCCATTGCACATGTGCACTGTACCATTTATTTTGAACAAGTAGTGGGTATTATTCTGTCTTTGTATTAAAAAAAGGTTTATTGTTCATACTCTTAAGTCATGTGTGTGTTATTCCCATGACATATTGCGTGGGTCTAAATTATTACATCCCTTAAAAACATACAATTTAATTTTCTTCTCATTGTGACCTCCAAATTTCTTCAATATCTCTCAAGAGTGTCATGGAGTTTATTGACCACTTTTTTTACTTATTTAAAAAGTTTCTCATCTAATGCCGCTATGCTCATAATGGATATTCAGAAACTGTTGATACCAACATGTGAAGAAAAAAAAAGTCAAACTCTATTTTTGTACTGGAGCAACATTTTATTTATTTTAGTCAAAAAAGGTTTTGCCATAAAAAGTGAAAAAAACACACCTTTTCTCGCGTACCCCTACATTCCACAGAAGAGAAGTTCAAAAATATCTAACCATTTGGAATTTCTATTATTTGAATTGAACTTGGTTCCATAAAATTCAAAGGGACGAGTTTCTAATGTTATTGCTATCACGGATTTATGTAAGCATTTACCTAGAATATTTAATCTGATGATAATATGTATTTTTCTTATCGCACACACACTCTCTCTCTCTCTCTTTCACAGACACACACACATATGCACACGCAACAAAAGCTTTTGTACAAGCTTGTGATATGTAATTACACATTTACTCGTACATTTAAAAGCTGCTTTGTTTTGCAACCACATTATTTTGTCGTACAATTTATTCAAGAAAGCAAACTAAAGAGCTTTAGGAAATACCACATCATAAACTTTAACTGAATTAATCAGATTTGCGAGTGTATGAAAAGCTCTTTTAATAGTTTTTTTTTTTTTTTTATTTAGCACCGCGTCTTACTACCCGTTCGGGTTATACGCTTAAGTACTAATTACACTAATTGATTAGGAATTGGGATGGTTGAATTTAGAGGAAGTGAACCCGCATTTGCGTGGAGGGAGAGTGGAAAACCATTTAGGAAAAACCACCCCCAGTTCACCCGACCGAGATTCGAACCTCGATCTCCCCGTCCTAGGCGGTCTGGCTCAACACGACTGGCGCGTTAGCCAACTACGCCACCGAGGCGGGTCTCTTTTAATAGTTAAATACGGCAGTGTATATCCCCTTTTGCTCGTAATTAGGACAGGATTTCACATTAATCCCTCCAGCGTGACATATTTGCATATTGCGTAGTAATTTATCAATCTAAAGTTTTCGATTCACGGACTTGTGTAGGAATGAACAAGAGTGTGCAAAAACAAAAATACACAGCCCGGACAATTTATATGAATTTAATAACATCAAAATAACAAACTAGCCCTTCCGGTTGAAAATTATCAGACACGGAGCAAAGAGAAAGGGAAAATTACTTCCCGGATCAACTGCGCAATATAACTTTACAGGAGCCTTTCATATTTTATCAATCCACTGATACGTCTTATACTAGTAGTTCTGTGAACAAAGGACCTCGACCCCTCCATGATTTTAGGTTAAGGAATTTTAACCTAACGGAATTTCGTAGACCTACTTCAGTCTCTTTGGATTTCAAGTTGAAATAAATCCTATAAAGTCTCCTTGGATTTGAAGTTTATATTTTTCCTTGATGATCAAGATAGACGGAAAAAATAAAAACCAAAATTATATTCAATATTCTATTTTATTTTTAGAAAATAGTCGCTGTTCTTGTGATATAATACGTCAGTTTCGCAATGTATATCAATATTTAAAAACAAAAAAATATGTTATAGTTATGAAATTTGGCCTATGTTCTAATAAAATGGCTGAAAGATTTCGTTAAAATTGGTTCACGAATTTGGCAGTAGTGGAACTAATATACAAACAACATGCCAAACGTTCGAGTTAAACTAGGACCTCCTCCGCTCAGTCAAAAAGCCTTTCACGCTGTGACTGCACAAACAACTTGAATGTTTGACTAGAAAGATGAGGCCAAACGCAAACCATATTTTACTCTTGCCTACATCGGTTGAGCACGCGAACTAAGGTATACCCTGATTTTGGTTGGAAGAACAGTAGAGAAAATTCAAACTTATTTCTTTGCGGCCAAAATTGATAGCATTTTACTATATTATTCATATTATTCTATCAGTATTAATAATATCTATCAAAAGTAACAGGCTGCAGATAACATGACTTGATGTATAAATATATTAAAATTGTTTCAGTAACTTTAGTAACTAATTTCTACTGTTCTTCCCACCAAAATCATACTATATCAATCTTATCATGTCTGTTTTGCTGGTGACGGGAAGGTAGGGGTTCGAATATCGTCCGGGTGTAATGAAAGTGGATTTTCATAAATGGAGTCCCTCCATCTCTCCATGCGAATGTGGATACATTTCCTAAATAATAGAGATCTGGGAGGGTAGTAAGAAGAGGTAGGAAAAAATCTTATAGGTGTTACTTAGGATCGAATAAAAGTGCCATAGAAATATAGTCAGTCAGGCTGTCGACTTTTTAACTGAGATGTTTTAAGCTCACTTTCTAAACATTCTGTAAGCATCACTCGGAATAGAACTAGGCTCCCCTAAGGTTGTGGTTGATCCCTCAGTTTATTAAGCCATGACCCTTATCACGTGGCCACGATAACGTTGAGGTATTTGTCGGTTCTATGAAAAAGTAAAAGTGGCGAGAGCATGAAAAGAGTAAGGACGATTTAATTCACAATGTTTGTAGATACGTCGGACAAACCTCTATGTGGGGAACAAAAAACATGGTGCAATCGGTCGGAAATGAACCCTAAATCTATTTCTCAAAGTCAGGCACACTATGAGTGCCCTGCCGGTAAGTGATGTATATGTAAGCTAATGTGAACATCATGTTGGATGATATTAAGTTTTTTAGTTAGAAAGAGAATCCCGCATCGACGGTCATATGGTCCAACAAACTAGCCATTCACGTGTTAGACTGGACTGCCAGTTACGGGAAGAGCAAGGTTCGAATCTCGGTTGGATATACTTAGCGCGTTTTTTTAAATTTCCTAAATGCCTTCCTCCTCTCCCACTACGTAAACGTGGGTACATTTACTCTAACATCCTACCTTCTCCACCCCTATTCAAGTAACGTAGTTAATGTATGCGTATAGCCCAGACGAGTATTAAGGTGAGGTGGAAAAATAAATAAATAAAAACATCAACTGCATTTTTTATCTTTGTGTGTTTTAAGTAAGCTATAGTTTATATTCTATGTAAAACATTATCTAGAATTAAGGTTTTGATAATTTGTCAAGCATCGGGTCATTCACTCACTACCGAAAAATGCTGCATTTCATACTACGCTCACATAAATGTATTTGGTCATTGAAATACAAACATTTCTTGTGATTTTCAGTAAGTTTAACTTTCAACAACAACAAATTAAAAGAGATATTAACTCATAATTTAGGTGTAGCTAAAAATATTGTATTATTTAAAAAAACACTTTTTTTATATAACCGCATCTTAATATCCGTTCAGGTTATATTACGCATATATGATAATTAGTAGGGATGAGAAAGGAAGGATTTTAGAGGTAATATACCCACATTTTCGTGGAAGAAGCAATTTAGGGAAACTCACCCTCTATACATACGACTGTGATTCGAACCCCGATCTTCTCGTCATCAGTAGGCCAGTCTAACATGAGAGTGACACCATAGACCGTTCAGCCAATAAAGTGGGGTATGTCATTTTTTTTTAGTTACTTAGTTTAACAGAAGGATTAGTGAAGACTTAACCAAGTGGTCAGGAAGGGCGTCTAGAGAAAATGGACCCGCATTATCGTGGAGGAAGGGAAAATCACTCCCAATGCACCCGCTCGAGATTCGAACCTCATTATTCTTCTGTCCCAGGCAGTACAATATAATGCGAGCCTTAGACCATGTGAACATCTGTGCAGATGATGATGAACCTGAAAAGATCTCTCGTTGGAAGCAGCATTATCATTTGACAGCAGCGCCCCCTAATTCAAAACCGTTGGGTATTTCTGTGTTTGAGCTTTGATCGAGCAGGGGTGAAGGGGGGTGTACACCAGAGTCCAAATAAAGCTGCATATTGAGGGTTATAATACAATTTGCCACGAGCATGCCCATACTCGGATCCGGGCTAGACCCGCAATCGATGCGCTGGAAAACCCCCACAGCCCCTTAATTATGGAAACAAATTACCCCGCTAACCAAGCTTACCAAAACAAGAGCAAACTGTGACAGGTCATATCAAAGAGGCGCGCCCGTGTTTATTTTGGATGGGAAATAAACGCACATGATCGGAAATTTCGTATCGCGTTCGGGTTAAGAGAGGGGATACGAGGTGGCGACGAAGACATAATGTGTTTGTTAGCTCACTTTATCCCCATTTGAATACGTAATTGAAACGCGAAAAGCACTATAGAACGCACACTGTTTAACCCGAATGATTATTTAGTTATCTTGCTAAATATAGTCATATACATGGGTAATCGAATTCATCATTTTATATATGTGATAACCGCACATAAATGAAAAATTGAAATGAGGTTCTGATTTTATATTTGGAAGTGGCTATATTTTATTACCAATTTATTTATTAAATTGTTACTAGATAAATTGTATCAATACATGTAATAATATTTGAAATTACAAAACTAATATTATTCAAAATTATAATCACTCGTGTGTGTAGGTATAGTGTATATATTATATTATTTATATATTAATACAAAGAGAAGGGAAGGAAGAAAAACGTGTGTATAATATATTACAGGTACATTTATGATGCGGTATTTATAAATATTATAACCTTTTATCGGCATCGTCCAATACATGATGCAGATGTGTATTTTTTTCCCACGTATTACTACCCGTTCAGTCTATAGGCCTAAATATCTAATTTCACTATGAGATAAGAATGGGGAAGGTATAGTTTGGATGAAATATACGTGCATTAGTGGGAAACCAATTAGGAAAAAAAAGCTCTTTCAGTACAGCCAACAGGGATTCGAGCCCACGGCCTTTGCGTCTATGGCAAGCTCGATTGGATTAGATTGACATTTAGGTCACATGGCGTAGCGAGCAGGTCATGTGTCGATACCGACACAATAAAACTCTTTAAGTTACTTAAATCCACTAACGAAATGAATGAATATAATGAACAACAAAAGTCCCTATGCATCTTGGCTGGGTGATACTGAGACTTTTTTCCCCATCTCTTTCCCCCCCACACCGAATTGGATATATATTTCCTCTCATTTCTAGCTTCCTAATCCCTCCTCCCGTTACGTAAATACACGGATAGCCCGCACTGATATAGTAAGAGGTGATTGGTTTATACAAATTTTGAGAGTGTTTTTGTTTGTTTTTAGTTAACCTTTAAATCAATTAGTTACATCAGAAAACGGTTCGGGCCAATCTAGACCAGGGAAGAACACTTAACTATTTCATCGCCAACTTTAGGGCAGAAATTATCCTATATGAGTAACCGGAATACCCATTTACAAATAGCTATATCTATAGGAACCTAAACCTGGGTTCAAACCAATGAATCCCGTATTAAGACCCATCAGCAACTGGGTATCTATCATTGAAAGAGCCCGTCTCCTTCCAAGGATAACACCTAGCTTAGGTAGGTACTACAGCTCGAACGAGACGTCGCATCTTTGATATTAATGCGGTTTTATGTAGTCTTCTTTAGAAAATAGTTTGACTGTGGCAAGGGAAACCGTTTGATCATCATTAGAAAAATAAAGTTAAACTAAAAATAATTATTTTAAAATGAAAAATAAAAACTAGTAAGCTAATCCCAATTTCGCTGTTGTTGATCGAAGACTGTAGTAAACGCACTTGTATGCAAGTTTGATTCGAGCTTATCAAACCATGTACCTAAATTCAAGATTGATCGGTTGTGAGGTGGGTTCTTAAATACATATTTTGAATTGTAATAATTACGCTCAACGTTATAGTTATTTAAGCACCACGTTTTAGGACCTAATACCTGTTCAGGCTATACGTATGTGTACTAATTAAGCTAGTGAGCGATGGCTAGGAAGGTATAATTTAGAGAAAGTGTACCCACATTTGCGCGGAGGAGAAAGTTGAAAACCGTTTAGGAAAACCTTCAGTACACCCGACCGGAACTACCCAATCTCCTTACCATTGGCGGTATAGTCTATTGCGAGAGGAACACTTTAGACCATGCGGTCACCGAAGCAGTTCACCATAGTTACAAAAAAACTTAGTAAAAGTATAGTGATGTGGAGATTATTATAGAAGAAGTGCACTCACTTTCGCAAGGAGAACGAAAAAAAAACCACGGATAAATCAATCACATGTGAAAAAATACCACCTTCCAGTGCGCAGGACCGAGATTCGAACACCTATCTCCCCTGTCACAGTTAACTAGGTCAGTCGCGATTCTGACGTCTTAGACCAATAGAGCACCGGCGGGGTGGTTCAGGAAAGTAAAAGCTACGAACGCCTGTGAAAGACGCGGCAGTAAATGTGCTTCACGTTAAACAAGCCATAACAACTTCCGTTAGCAAACCACTTCCGGTGCCGAAAAAAGAAGGTCTCGTCGCAAACGACGCATAAATCTAGAGCACGTTCGGGGAAGATTCATGTTTGTTTAAGCAGTCAGAGAGTTGTTTGGTGTGAAAAAACAAACGGGACGTGATGACTCATTGAAACAAATGACCTAAATATACTTAATAAACATAGGCTGCATTTTTCAAAATGGCACCGATGCTACTAAAGGTACTGTACGAATTAGATGGAACTGTTTTGACAGTTTTAAAAGTTACTAAAACCAATTTAATAAATTTAAACCTAAAGTCATGTGATTCTACACTTTCACTTTTTTTTATAGAAAATATCAACCGGATCCATTGTATAATGGTCAGAGCTCCTGATTGCCAACCTAGGGGTCCGGGGCTCAGTTACCAGCTGGTAGAACGGGTATTTTTCTCAAAAGGGAATCTAGTTTGAGGAATTGAAAAAAATGCTCTATACTATTATGTTCCATAGAGCGAATCAGTGAGCACGCATATTAAGTGTCAGGCTCATCTAGTCTGTTTGTGAGAGGGAGATTGGGGTTAAACCCCGTAGGGAATACTGAGGGTATTTTTCCACTCTTAACGTTAAATTCTACTTTCCTCACCCCTATTTCAGTAGCGTCATTAAGTACTTAAAAGGTAGAAACAACCAGAGGGGGAAAAAGAAGAAAAACTATGTATTTTTTTAAAAGACAAACCCACACAAAAATACTAGCTTATTTCAAAAACTAAGCAGGGTCAAACCAGGGACTCCATTATGTAGATATTTGACATCTTTCAACGTCTCAGCCGATAAACCATTTTTGTAACAAGGAAGAGAGAATAAAAAATTAATATTCAGAGCACGGCTCACTTGTGATTTTGTGCGTTCCAGTTTGAAACGCGAGGTCAAACCTAAACGATAGTCACAGATATCGACAATAGCCTCACTACGCGGTATCATTTGTTCGAGAGTCCCCCCAACCCTTCCCTTTATGTGTGTCACGTGTCTTGATTAATGATTCGTTATGATGGCACTGATATTTGCAACTCTGCCCGCCTCTCTTTCTGTGTACATTCCTCTCGAACTAATTTCAGAGCAGCAAATAATAAATCATAACTTGATTATGGGGCTTTTTTTTTCCCCATTCCTGCTTTGCGGTTAAAATCCATCCGGCGAGGTGAGAGATTTAGACTCATTAGCTAGGACACATGAAAGAGCAGCCAGTAGAGATGTGGTATCGGTGGGCATGCAGACAGAAATATGATTATCAAAACATATAATAAATCTGTTGAAACATATTTTTGAATTTGTAATATATACTTATACGAAATAAAATTAAACTAGATATTTCTCGCGAAATTGAGTAAGGCCTTATTTGATCTTTTAAGGCGAATTAGTGTCAATTTGGTTTGTTTAAATGTGAATTAACGATCTCAAAACAATTAAAATAATAGTATTTTTTTTTCCTCACTGATGTTTGTTTTGTTGTACATTTTCATTGTGATAATTAAGCTCTCACTATTTAAAAGAGATAGAAACATATGGGGATCTTTTTTACATAAGTTTGCTCTTAAAAAGTTACTATCTAGTACAACTACATGAATAGTTGAAAATATATACTTTTTTTTGCCACATTTTTTAATTCCTGGAACCATCAACCATGCATTTAAAATTTGAATTAATTGCAACATATTTTTTCCCTAAATAATATTTATTCACGAAATTTTATAACAAAATACAATTTTTTATATAACGAAATCAAATATTTTATTTGCCACAAATCAAAATTGACGATAAGGACGAGTCACGTGATATGAAGCTGTCATTTTTTGAATTGATATTATTAAGACATAATAATAATAATAATCCAATAAATAGAATAAAAATAGACGAATTCAATAATGACTATAATCATATAGGTTAATTTCCTCTTAATTTTCAAGTGAGGCTTGAGTGTGAAAAAAGAGGGGATCACCACACTACGCCAACCCTATCACCGCTGGAATAAGTATCCATAGAAAATCTAGTATTTTCAATGTTAGTGCGTGGCTGATGGAACAGAAAGAGCATCGTGGATATGTTAACATGGGGCCCAGCTCCCCCACACGGTAGAAATGCGGCTTTTCAATCGATTTTATAAGGGCTGATAACTTGACCCTCATACCCCGCGAAAATATTAGCTTCGGGGCCCCTTGGGTAGTTCACAGCTCTATGGAAAGCGTTACAGTGTGTTGAAAAGTACCAATATTACTTTTACATCGCTACTCCGCCTCAAGGTTGCCAACTCCATAAAGAAAAAAAAGAAGAAAAAAACTTCTTTTATTCATTTTTTTTGCATTTATTGCTTCATGGATTCCTCTCAACACGTTTACTGCTTGGATGATAAAAAAAAGAGATGGGACTATTACCCCCTGTACACTAGAAATGTTTGTTGACCTAGAAGAACGAACTATAATATTTTATGTAAACGCTTTTTAGTGGTACGGAAAATTGAATGTTCAGCCAGTGGCAAACTTAAAGACTGTAGCAGTAACAAACAAAACAAGGCGCACAATGTTTCTTAGGCGCCATTTGAACGGGAAATTAACCAATCCGACCGTACGAACTGAAAAAAAAAACCCTTGAAAACAATTTTACCATAAAATACATTGCTTATAATTTTATTTGTATTCGCATCGGAGATTACGCAGAGTTAACGTCAAGCCAATTTTTTTTCTGGGCTGCCTGTGATGGGGTGTTTTAGGGTCGAGATCGGGCCGGGTGTACGAGGCTAGTTTTCCTCAAGGTTCCCTCCCCACTCTCCATTCACGAAAATGCGGGTACAATTCATCTGTTATATATTCTTGGTTCCTATTCAATTAGGGTAAATTAATGCTAATAGTCCGGACGGATATTAATATGCAATGTAAAAATATATATAATAAAATCGTAAGCTTTCATGCGAGTAGACCGCTATTATCGACATTAATAAACCAACAAAAGAGGATTTAAAAAAGGTGGTATTGCATTTAACTGCTAAGGAAATAACTTCTAAGACGGGAAACCCCTGTGTGTGGCAACACCCTTCTCAGTGAAAACAGAACAGATTGAACTCCAGACTTGGGTGTCAGTCGGGATTGATTAATAATTTCATAGACATGCAACACACAAACGAATGTGGTTTTTAGTCGAAACATAATCTTGAATATAGCCGTACTAGTGATCACGCGGGATAGGCTATCAGACCCACATTTGAATACCAGTGACGAGGGAAACGTCAAGGATCTAATTTGGGGCTGAGTGCAGTCGAGTTATACTATATCCTCTTCATGCTAGTATAGATCTACTTCCATCCAATGACCTCTTTATGCTAGTATACATCTACTTCCATCTAATGACCTATTTATGCTAGTATACATCTACTTCCATCTAATGACCTCTTTATGCTAGTATACATCTACTTCCATCTAATGACCTCTTTATGCTAGTATAGACCTACTTCCATCCAATGACCTCTTTATGCTAGTATACATCTACTTCCATCCAATGACCTCTTTATGCTAGTATAGACCTACTTCCATCCAATGACCTCTTTATGCTAGTATACATCTACTTCCATCTAATGACCTCTTTATGCTAGTATACATCTACTTCCATCTAATGACCTCTTTATGCTAGTATAGACCTACTTCCATCCAATGACCTCTTTATGCTAGTATACATCTACTTCCATCTAATGACCTATTTATGCTAGTATACATCTACTTCCATCTAATGACCTATTTATGCTAGTATACATCTACTTCCATCTAATGACCTCTTTATGCTAGTATAGACCTACTTCCATCCAATGACCTCTTTATGCTAGTATACATCTACTTCCATCCAATGGCCTCTTTATGCTAGTATACATCTACTTCCATCTAATGACCTATTTATGCTAGTATACATCTACTTCCATCTAATGACTTCTTTATGCTAGTATAGACCTACTTCCATCCAATGACCTCTTTATGCTAGTATACATCTACTTCCATCCAATGACCTCTTTATGCTAGTATAGACCTACTTCCATCCAATGACCTCTTTATGCTAGTATACATCTACTTCCATCTAATGACCTCTTTATGCTAGTATACATCTACTTCCATCCAATGACCTCTTCATGCTAGTATACATCTACTTCCATCCAACGACCTCTTCATGCTAGTATAGATCTACTTCCATCCAATGACCTCTTTATGCTAGTATACATCTACTTCCATCCAATGAACTCTTTATGCTAGTATACATCTACTTCCATCTAACGACCTCTTCATGCTAGTATACATCTACTTCCATCCAATGACCTCTTTATGCTAGTATACATCTACTTCCATCCAATGACCTCTTTATGCTATTATACATCTAGTTCCATGCAATGACCTCTTTATGCTAGTATACATCCACTTCCATCTAATGACCTCGTTATCCTAGTATACATCTACTTCCATCCAATGACCTCTTTATGCTAGTATACATCTACTTCCATCTAATGACCTCTTTATGCTATTATACATCTAGTTCCATGCAATGACCTCTTTATGCTAGTATACATCCACTTCCATCTAATGACCTCGTTATCCTAGTATACATCTAGTTCCATGCAATGACCTCGTTATCCTAGTATACATCTAGTTCCATCCAATGACCTCTTTATGCTAGTATACATCTACTTCCATCTAACGACCTCTTCATGCTAGTATACATCTACTTCCATCCAATGACCTCTTTATGCTAGTATACATCTACTTCCATCCAACGACCTCTTCATGCTATTATACATCTACTTCCACCCAACGACCTCTTTATGCTAGTATACATCTACTTCCATCCAATGACCTCTTTATGCTAGTATACATCCACTTCCATCCAATGACCTCTTTATGCTAGTATACATCTACTTCCATCCAATGACCTCTTTATGATAGTATACATCTACTTCCACCCAATGACCGCTTTATCCTAGTGTGCAGCCACTTACAATCAATGCCTTCTTCATGCTAGTGTGCATCCACTTATAATCAATGCCCTCTCGATTTTAATATTAGTACACTTCCCTTAAATGCCAATCTCATCCTTGCCTTATATACTAAACTTGTTTTTCTTCGTGCATTGCTTCTTAAAACGTCCAGACCCCCGCAAACTTACATTGTTGGGGTAGGGAGGTAATAGTAGCCTCATTTTCACGGAAAGAGTGAGAAACAATTTAGGGAAGAGAACTCTAGGTTCACCTGGTCAATATTTAAGTCCCTACCTTCCTGTCAGCGGTAAACCAGACTATATGAGACCTTACGACTTAGTCCGTGTGCCTACCAATGTGTGTATATTCAAACGTAGCTTAGGTTGATCGAAATCTCAAATTAATATATTACTTTGGTAAACGACTTAGCACGACTTGTTGAAATAGCCTGTGGTTTTATTTAGAAGAACCTTCAAGGAAACATTTTTGTACTATATTCCCACTCTCTCTGTAAAAGAAACAATCTGATGTTTGCCTACATCGGCGGCCGTTTCCTCTGGATGCGCGGCAGTTTGTCTAGCGGGCTAGGATGGAAGTGGTCGTCGAGTGTTATTATTGCCCTTGGGCCACTAACATCGACAGAGGACATCGACCCTTTCATGGGTTACAGAATGGTTGGCAAATACAGAGGCATAGAGGAAACTCTTCAAATATCGTGCGATCGACCCAACCATTGTAGCCTTCTTTCCCTAGTTCCCCCCGAAACCGCAAATAATGTTAGTAAAAGATGGATGAAAATGATATCCATGGGTACAATTTTAAGACCAGGCTGACCACTTGATAAGATAGGCCTTTATCTCTATACATGTCAAAACGAAACTCTAAAATTCCCAACTGTAAAAAAAAAATCGATAAATAATAGATTTAATTATAATGTATGCCTCTGTCCCTTTTTTTCCCCAACTATGAATACAATTTCTGGGTGCGCCACCGTAGCAATGACATTTTACCAGTCCCCCCTCCCCCCTTTTTTTCACTAAGCACCGCGTCTTACTGCCCATTCGGGTTATACAATTATATATTAATTACGCTAATGGTTTTTAAGAATGATAAAGGTTGTAGTTAGAGAAAGTTTACCAGCATTTGCATGGAGGGAGAGTGTAAAACCGTTTTGAAAAGTCATCCTCATTACACCCGACCGAGATTCGAACCTCGATCTCCCCGTCATTGACAGTCTAGCCTATTGTGAGAGTGATGCCTTAGACCATCCTGCCACCAAATCAGGTTAACTTCAATCAACCACGTGGTTATAAAAAGCTTGTTTAAAGAAAGTGCACACGATACAGAGAGACAATGGTCGAATATAGGTTACCCGATATTAAGAAAAAATTCTTGATCCAGCCACACCAAAATAATAATAGTTAATATTTATTGTTGATGACAAAGAGATTATTTAACTTGGGAGGTCATTTTATAAATGATCTAATTGAGGTTTAAATGTCAAAATTTGCATTAAAGCGAGCCAGATTATCATTTCTAAAATCTGTCTCCAAATAAAAGGAAGAGTTCAATAACCTAAATTACCGACCGACTTATCACATGAGTGAAAATTTCCAAAACAGCAGAATAAATTGATTACCTGTGAATTGTTAAGACTACGTTCTCCACCTATTTCTTTTCTAAGAACATTCTTATCCAATAAAAAAAAAAGTAACTCGTCTGATACAGTTTCCGAGTCATGAACTCCACATCCACGGCGTGCGGTGAAGGAACCTTATCGAACAAGAAGAAACGATCAGACATTTATTTCTCTTCGCGACCCACTGACTCTCCCCGACACGATAGAGAGAGAGAGAGAAAAAAAAGTAACAGAGAAAGACAAAAGAGAGAATGACTGGGATGCAGAAGTTCAACCATTTTCTGCATCAGCAAGTCGATTCTTTCTTACGGTTCAATGAAGACAGAGAGAGTTGGGTAGGGGGACGACGGAGAGGCGGCACTTGAAATATAGGAAAGGTCCCTCAAGTTATATTCGCCCAAGTCAAACTTACAGGCTGTGCCTCATCACTTGGTTCGGATAGATAAGTCTGTTCGTAGGCTGAGGAGGATTTGACTCCAGGCAATTGGGAATAAGGTTTCAATAGCTTTAAAAAATATATATTTCTGAGCCTTGTGTGGGTTTATGAATGCAAGAAAGAAATCGTATGTTCCAGGAAGATAACTAAAATAAAAGTGAAGATAAGGAAGAGAAATAACTCAACTTTCCAACGCACCAAAAATATGACGTTGCCACGTGAGAGCCAATACAAATAATTTAAATTAACAATTAAATTAAATTCAACATAGCTATATATAAAATATAACACCTCTTATTAAGCTTACAAGCTATCCGCATTTAACTACACCAATGTGTTCGAGGTAAGTAAGGTAGAACTTGGAGGATATGTGCCCGCATTTAGATATTTAGAAATTAGATACAAGTCTACGCTCGAACAAGAAAGCGCATCGCAGTATTTTTTGTTGCATTCTTGATTGAAGAACAAAATTGTGATTTAAAAAAAAAAGTTGCCGTATTATTTTAAAATATGTCAAAACTTTTCACTGGTCTCAATTCCACTCTTTTCTAAAAGAGAATACAGAAAACAGTACCACAATAGTCAAGCCTGTAATACCTACCTAAGATCGGGTGAAACGGGCTTGTATTTGACCTACTATGATGGGTAGGCTGGAGTTCGAGTCATGACCGGGTGCAATGAAGTTGTGGTTCCCCCAAATGTGATATCAACTTCCGTCCACGGCAGCTGTGGTCCATTTCTCTTAGGGGTTGTCCTTAAATTACGTAGTAAGGGTTTTTGGAGGCGGGGAAGGGTTAGTACTATCTAACGTGTTCTTACGAGGGAGGAGAGGGGGAATCACAATCCATCTTACGTAAGTATTTTTATCAATGTTTATGAAAAGACAAAATAAAACAAACCTTTTTAAGTCATAAAATAAATTATTCTAAAATTCCGTATCATTCGATTTATATCCAATCCTTAGGCTTATGTCGAAAAATAATTTAACGATTAAAATAATATAATTCACCAAATCGTACAAAATTACGTAAGATAAGAAAGGGGGGAGGCAGGGGGAAAAATAAAAATCTTACGATCCTTTGCGTGGGGGTAGATGGGGGATCGAAAATTACTAAAAAAAGACTTGTGTAATTTAAGGACGACACTTTAGCTACTCTTTATCATATTAACCAATTACCACAAGTTATTTTCAGGCATAGCAACATAGACTGGATTTCCGGTAATGGGGAGGTAAAGGTTCAAATCTAGACCCGGTTCACTCTAAAAGAGGAACCTTAAACGCTCAGTTAACCCCTTGAAAATACATCCAAAAACAGTTTGCAAAGTAAAGAGTGAGCGCGTGAGGGACTATGATTTGTGCAAGCCCCAAGTGAGGCTTGTACTTTGTGGAGAACTTAAAAGATATAATTGTGTAAACCTGAATGAATTGTTCTGACAGTCCTTTATTTGCATTCCTCATAAAGAGTAATAGTGCTAGTGATATAATATTATAAAAAACACACTCCATCGTTAGGATTCAATGAGTACTAAACATACTGAGGTGAACAACTCCCCAGCCCACCCGATTTTTATACTTTCACTCCAAATTCTACTATACAATTACTATTTATTAATACTTGCATATACCGCAATTAATCACGATAATTAACGAATTCGTATCATTTGGAAGGGTTAGGAAAGCACACGAGGGGGTCGCTAATGTATGTTGAAACAACGACACACACACACACACACATTCAAAAAGAGTTTACACCCACATTAACAACAAAAATGAAAGTGGAAAATAATTGTTTCGGTTTGATAAATAGAACAAGCCCGTAGGGGAGTGGAAAAAGGGAGGAGAGGGGGATATGATACAGTTTACGCTCCACAGAGGAACAATAAAAGGTGGTTTAACATATTTCCAGGGAACATTTTAAACGTCATAATATCTACTGTTTCCCCCCTCCCAGTGAACGAACCCTTTGTTAGACATGTTGAATTATTCTCGGGTCTATTTTCACGCTACTTGGTCCGCTTGCTGTTACTAATGATATGTAGACTTTTGGCACGCCAGTGTTTGCGCTGTTCCCTCAATTTATCCGGATGAATTTATGCTCGAAAGCTCGCACAGAAGCGGCGGAATGTAAATTATGAGGACGAGAAGAGAATCGGCGGTAGGGGCGGGGAAGGGGGTGTTCCGTGATGCATGGCACTGAAGAGTAGCCCTGTATGAAGACGTATCGTTCCGTAAGGCGATGGTAGTCCGACGAGTTGGGGGGGTGAAGGGGGGGGTATCCATTAACTCCTTCTAGCAGGACTAGTTTCGATCTCCTCCAAGCTACGTTCTTTTTTTAATTAGTTGTTTAAAGTAAGAGTAAGGGGTATTCCTAGATGTAATGGACTATGGTGCTTAAGGTGGGATGGAAGGGGACTCGAGAAAATTCCAGTGTTTTTGCAGTTTTTATGGTAAAACATTTTTTTGGTCAAAATAAATAAGATATTGCTCCAGTACAAACATAGAATTTAATTTTAGTCACATGGTGACCTCAAAATTTCTTGAATATCAAGGGTGTGCAGGAATTGAATGCCAACTTTTTCTCTTAAATTTAAAAGTTTCTCATCTAATGCTATCTCATGATGGATATTCAGGAACTTTTGGTATCAACATGGGAAGAAACTTAAACTCTATGCTTGTACTGGAGCAATATTTTATTTATTTTGGCCAAAAAAAAGTTTTGCCATAATAACTGCAAAAACATTAGTCTTTTCTCACATTTCCATCCCACCTTAACGAAAGACCTTTTGAAGGCGGCCTTTACCGGAACGCTGAGAAACGTTAAGAAATTCCAAGTTATTTAAATAAGTGATTTGTTTTGTTATTTTAAAATATGGCTCACGCTATAATGGAGGCACAAGGTATCAACATATTTCTATTGGTCTTTAGAAAAACCATATTTTCTAGAATATTTAGTTACACATTGTATGAAAAGGTATAGTTAATTTTCAACTACGTTAAAAGCGAAATGTCGCACTTCTGGGCTTAAGGTGCATGGCAAGAAACATAGATTTAGCTTTCCTCAAACTTATAACATCATTTTTAAAGGGGTAACAACCTAACATTAAAAAAAAATAGTTTATGTTGGTTTAGTGACTTGAGAGCTACCACCTCCAAAATAAATATCGCAGTGTAAGTATATTAAGCCTCCGAGCACCTCAGATCATTTTAGGTAACAAAAATAATAACTATGACAAATTATGACTAGTATTCTATACTCTACCAAACTATACTACTATACTATAATATACTATAGTAATAATAGTATGGGAGAAGTGTATATTCATTATGTTTTTAAATTGATACATACTAAGTATATTTTTATAATTTAACCAATTAATTAATTATTACATATTAAGAACAAATATAATTTTGTGAAATTGAAATGAATAAATAATGTTTTAAATTTTGATCACAATTTTTAAAATTATTATTTATTGTACCTACTTATCTTTTTTCCCCAACACCCTCTACCAACTAGAAATTCTGATTTCTTTAAAAAAATGTAAAACATTTAGTCTGGTTTGTGGGTGACTGGGAGATCCGGGTTCCAATCCCGGCCGTGTGTACAAAGGCTGTTTTTTCCTATTGGACTCCTATCCTCACCCCACTCAAATGCGGGCACATTTCAGATTTATTCTCTCTGTCTAGCTTCTTACACATTAACGTAATTTCATAAAATACTGTGTATTATAAATGAGAATTTAAAAAAGGAGTAATAAACTGTTACGATCAAGGCTGGGTGATTTTCTATCAAATTATTTATCTCTGTGATTCAGCCATTACCCTCTTCACTCTGAGTCAGGTTAATTTCCTAATTTCCTTGAATTTAATCGCCTCATCCCCAAACCTTACATTAAGCAGTTGATTGGAAACATTATGTTTCAAAATACATTTTAGAAATTTTTTGGGTAGGCTATATTCACCTCCCTTTAGGGCAATATAAAAAAAAGTCTAGAGTAAGGTTGACAATATTGGCCATTTGGATTTTATATCAAAGAAAAGACGGGGTTCAATTTCAACCGGAGGAATTGAAAAGTTTGTTCTATTTTTCCTTCCAAGAAAATATCGGCTCAGTTAATCGCGACAATACTACTAATCCAATAATGGTCTTGTGTAAAGACAAGTCTCATAAAAACAAAATTAAACAAAAACATCAAAAAGCATCGTGAATTCCATTAGAAAAGGTGAAAATAGATGGTGCAGCTTTACAATTGTAAAGTGTTGATGTATTTTAACATCTTTTTATATTATTTGATAACTTTTAATTTTTATCTCTCATCCTTTGCTAACGCAGCACCTTACTTGAATAATGCTGGATTTACTCTTAAGAAACAGCACCCCAACAATGGTTAAATCAAAATCCCTAAGGCAACTGTAAGTAAACAACCACACACACTAAAATGTATCGCTTCCTATCGCTAAACAACGTTTTGAATAAACTCTAATAATTGTGAAACCAAAAGTGCCTTTTTATTGCAAAAAACTAACAGGTTATGGGCTCAAGCACGTAACGACATTAGTGCGTGATTGATTTTGTTAAAATAAATTCACTTGGTGCGATATTTTTGGAGAAAATCCGACGAGACATTTTGAGGTTAGGACGACGCCGCCACGCTCACAATGGACTCGACGAAGATTATCAACGTTGGACTTCTGGAAGGAAAAGGAAACTGGAATACATGGCGATACAAACTGAGCATTTGTTTACGAGGTATCCCCGGAGCGACAGACGTAATTGAAGGCAGGTTAGTCAAACCAAGGGCGTTGTCTGATGAAGCGACCGCGGCACAAAGAGCGGAGTACCAGACATCGCTCGATGCTTTTAATAAGGCAGACAGCCATGCGTTGATCGTTTTAACCGCAAATATGACGGAAGAGACACTTCAGAAAATAATGCGTCTCAAGTCAGCCCGGGAGGTGTGGCTCGAACTGCACAAACTCTTCGACGGCGTCTCCGAAGACAAGGTTTACAATTTATGCCTTAAGTTCTTTAGTTATGAAAAAGCCGTTGAAGATGATATCGCTACGCATGTCTCAAAATTAAAGAATTTGTGGAGCGAACTAAAGCAGGAAATGAGTAACGACGCCGAGCTAACCTCAAATTTGCCAGATTTATTTATGATCTGTAAAATTTTAGGTACGTTGCCTGAAGATTACTTTTCATTCAAGTCGAGCTGGATGCTGATGTCAAAAGCTGACAGGACAATCGACAATTTGACGAACCAGCTGTGTGCCTACGAGAATGCACTGAAAGGCAAACAAGAGTCATCTCAACAAGAAGCCCTCTATGTTAATTCGTCAAAGCAGCCAAACAACTCGCACAAGAATCAGCAAAAGGGTGACAAAAAGAAATTCTGCACCTACTGCAAGAAGAAAAATCACCTAGCAAAGGTATGCAGGAAGCGAATCGCGGATGAAGCACTTGGCAACAAAGCCAGCAACTCGGAAAATCCGGAAAAGGGTGCAAATATGATCCTGACTACGGTAGCCTCGACTGTGATGAACTTGGAGTGCAACTCCAAGTTCTGGTATGTAGATAATGGAGCAACAAGTCATGTTTCTAATAACAAAAATATTTTTAGGACGTTCGAGTCTTTTTCTACAAACCACACAGTGATCACAGCAAATGGCGTGAAGGTTGCGGCTATTGGTAAAGGCGACATTGACATCGAAGCAGAAGTCAACGGCAAGATGCACAAGCTCACGTTGGCTGATGTATGGTGTGTTCCCGGGATCCAGAGAAATCTATTCTCAGTCCTTGCAGCGCAGGATAAGAACAAGGAAAGCAGGTTCATCTCGTCTCCAGAGGTTTGCAACTTCATCGTCAACGGCGAAGTGAAACTGACTGGAGTTCGTGAGCGGTTTGGTGGACTCTACAGGCTGAACGTGAAGAACGTGAACGACATTCCATCCAATGAAGTCAACGCAACAGAAGCAAACAATCTTCTCCAACTTTACCATGAACGATTCGGACATCAGAACAAGCGACACGTGAAATCCCTTCTGGACAAGCTGGGAATTCATGTCAACTTGGACAGTGAACTTTGTGAAGGCTGCGTCTATGGCAAAGCTCATCGTCTGCCTTTCGGTACGAGGTCTAAGACAACGGAACCGGGAGAGCGGATCCACACAGATGTTTGCGGTCCATTCAAAGAGTCCATGTCAGGATACTTGTACTTCGTCCTCTTCAAGGATGACTACACGAAGTTCAGGACCATCTACTTTTTGAAAGAGAAGTCCGAAGTTGCAGAGAAGTTGGCTCAATTCGTTGCGGAAGTCAAGACTCTTGGACACAACATCAAAGAGCTGCTAAGCGACGGTGGCAAGGAATTCGACAACAAGCATGTCAGAAAAATCCTACAAAAGGAAGGAATTGTTCAACGCATTACGATGCCCTACACTCCAGAGCAGAATGGCTCCAGTGAAAGAGAGAACCGCACCGTGGTTGAAACTGCTCGAGCAATGATGTATGCTCATGGAAAGCTGCCTCAGATGCTTTGGGCCGAGATGATCAACACAGCAGCCTATGTTCTCAACAGGACAGGACCTTCCCGAGTTGATGGAAAATCTCCCTACGAGTTGTGGCATGGCAGTAAACCAGGTCTGAAACATCTTCGGGTGGTCGGATCTACCTGCTATCCACACATTCCAAAACAACAAAGGAAGAAGATGGATCCAAAAGCAATCAAAGGAATTCTCATCGGATACGACAAAGACGACGGCTACAGGATCTTCTGTGAAGAGGAAGGAAAACTCATCAGATCAAGAGATGTCATCTTCGAGGAAAAGGTGCTAGAGCATAAAATCGACAACTATCTTCCGGAAAGTCTCGACTCTGCTGCTGAACCAGTGGATTCAACTTCTGAAGAAAGTCAAGAAGATGATGACAAAACGCAAAGCGAAGAAAATGATGATGAATTCTGGGATATGAGTACTGCTGATGAAGAAGAAGGTCTAGATGAACAAGTTCCAGATAGTGCTCCAAGTCCAGATGAAGAAGCCATCGTCAAGCGCCTTCGTAATCGTTCGTCGCTCAAACCTCCAGAGAAATATCAGGACTTCGTGATGCTTCTCTCTAGCCCTCTTCAGGAACCTGGATCCTACAAAGAAGCCATGCGATCGGATCAGCAAGATCGTTGGAAAGAAGCTATGAGTCGTGAGATGAAAGCTCTTGAAGAGAACAAGACTTGGGAACTGGTTGATCTACCCCCAGGAAAAAGAGCAATCTCGAATAAATGGGTCTACCGGATCAAAACCAACGCCGATGGATCGATTGATAAATACAAAGCCAGACTGGTCATCAAAGGCTTTTCACAGCGGAAAGGAGTGGACTACGATCAAACCTTCAGTCCAGTTGCAAGAACATCAACTATAAGAACTTTACTCAGTGTTGCTGCCAACGAGAAGATGAGACTAGCACAAATTGACGTCTCAACAGCATTCCTCTATGGTGACCTCCAGGAAACCATCTACATGCAGCAACCTGAAGGACATAGTGATGGATCCAACCGGGTTTGCTGCCTGAAGAAAAGCTTATATGGACTGAAGCAAGCTCCTCGATGCTGGAACAAAAAGTTCAGCAACTACATCGTCAGCTTGGGATTCAAGCGAAGTAAAGCGGATCCCTGTCTGTTCGTGAGACGAAAAGGACAGAAGAAGATGTTTTTCGTTCTTTACGTTGACGACGGACTGATTGCAGCTGAAGATGAGCAAGAACTTCAGAAGTTCATCAACGATCTGAAAAAGGAGTTCAAAATCACCTCCATGCCGGCGTCTTATTTTCTAGGATTGGAAATCAGCCGAGAAAAGGACGGATCAATTAGTGTGAGCCAGAAACACTACACGGAGACCATACTCGAGAGATTTGAAATGACCAACTGCAAAACTGTATCTACTCCAATTATCAAGGACAACGATGCAGAAGAAAGTCCTCCAAATCCTGACTTCCCCTACAGACAAGCTGTTGGAGCACTTATGTTCTTGATGTGCGGCACACGACCAGACATCGCATATGCTGTCAGCGTGGTGTCCAGAAACCTCGAAAATCCAACCAACCGTGATGTTCAGAAAGTAAAAAGGATTCTGCGGTATCTGAGAGGAACGACAGACTACGGACTGGTCTACAAATCCAACCTGGAAAAAGGTGTATTTGATTGTTTCAGCGATGCAGATCATGGTGGCTGCCTAACTACAGGACGCTCTACCTCAGGAGTGCTCTGCCTGTACTCTGGGGCACCTATTTCGTGGATGAGTCAGCGACAAGCCTCTGTTGCCATATCCACAACCGAAGCTGAAATCGTAGCTGCCAGTGAAGCTGCGAGAGAGATGCTGTGGACCAAGCGGCTTCTGAGCGAACTTGGCCATCTGAAGTCGACACCTACTCTGCAAGTTGACAACGAAGCAGCCATCCGGCTTGCACAAAATCCTGAGTTTCATCGAAGAACAAAACACATTCGGATCAGACACTTCTTTGTTCGCGAATTGGTCACCGATGGGGAAATCAACATTTTAAAAGTTGACACTCAAAATCAGCTCGCGGACATTTTTACAAAACCATTGTTTTCAGTTCGTTTTAAATTTTTATGTAACAAAATGGGAGTTTACAAGTTATAAAATAAGGGAGAGTGTTGATGTATTTTAACATCTTTTTATATTATTTGATAACTTTTAATTTTTATCTCTCATCCTTTGCTAACGCAGCACCTTACTTGAATAATGCTGGATTTACTCTTAAGAAACAGCACCCCAACAATGGTTAAATCAAAATCCCTAAGGCAACTGTAAGTAAACAACCACACACACTAAAATGTATCGCTTCCTATCGCTAAACAACGTTTTGAATAAACTCTAATAATTGTGAAACCAAAAGTGCCTTTTTATTGCAAAAAACTAACATAAAGTATTATTAAACTCATACAAATTCTTACCGCAGGTTTAATAAATTACGCATTTTAGAGACCATGATTTGTAATAAATAAAACTATTGGACTTAGTTAAATAAATTTTTGTATTTCAGTGTGAAGTCGTAGAAGAAAAGGTTTTATTTGTTTAAAAATAATAACAGATTAACTAGAATTTGAGTGGTAGCATGAAAGGAATAGAAATATTTATATGTATATTTTTTTAAGCACCGCATCTTACTACCCTTACGGGTTATACACCTTTGTACTAGTTACACGAGTGGGTTAGGAATTAGGAAGGCTTAGTTGAGAAAAAACGCACCCACATTTGCGTAGAGGGAGAGTGTAAAATCATTTAGGAAAATCACCCTCAGTATAACCGGCCGGGATAGAAACCCCAATCTTCCCGTCTTCGAAAGTCAAGTCTAACAAGAAAGTAGCGCGTTAGACCACGTTGACACCGAAGCGGGTAATATAAATAGTAAGGCTGAAAAGGTTCTTTATCTTTAAATCTTGCGGACTGGAAACTTCTATTAGTTATTGGAATATTAAGAAGAAACTTAATCGCTTCAGTGGCCTAACGGTCTAAGGCGCCACTCTCGTGTTAGAATGGCCTACTGACGACGGGCAGAACGAGGATCTAATATCGGTCTGGTCTCCTGAATGTGGTCCTAAGTGATTTCCACTTCCCTTCCAAGTAAATGTTGATAGATTGAAAAGCTAGTAAGACGCGGTGAAAAACAAAGAGAAGAAAAAGAAGTATCTTGTAACAATGCAATTGATACTAAATGGGTTTTTTCTAGCAATTTAAGCCAACAAAGGTAAAGAACGATGACGTTTACTGCTATGATTAAATATGTATTGTTTTAATATCGTTCATTCGCATTTAAACTAACAAAAAGGATAGTTAATATTTAACAGGTAGACTAGCCAATTTAGTGAAAATATTCAATTTCTATTATGAAGTAGGCTTATAGGTCTATATTAAAAAGTGCCACAATGAATTTTAAAATCCGATAAACGGGAGCGCAATTTTAAGTATGCATTTTTACGGTTTTATATTTTTTTTTAAATTGCTTCTTTAGGTACTTTTGGTAAAACTATTATAATACTACGGATTGTTTGTCCCACGATTAGCACCAATTAAAGTGATACGGTTTAATAATTATATTTATAGCCCCGTGATCGAGCACCAATTAAAATTGTAACCGTTTAATTAGCTGTTATTTGCCCCGTGATCGAGCACTAATTAAAGCGGTACAGATTGCCATCGTGATAATGCCCCGTGATTGAACACTATCAATAACGATATTAAGTAAACATGACTTTTGATGTTGCACTCGGTTTATTAAGATGATTATACCTCCGGTACGAAGATATTATATAAAATGATACAATTTTCGTTGAACTACAGATTATTTTTCTGTAATTTTACTCGCTAACCTTTTCTGTGTGGATTTAAGTTAGTGGCACTGTCATTTTACTATCACTCTGTAGATTTTAGTTACCGGCACTGATATTTGATATTACAATGTTCTATATATATATTATGCGCTGGCACTGTGTTAATTTATTACTCTAGATTTATGCTACTGGCACTATGTGTATTCATACGCATAAGCGGCTTATATATGACCTATTCCTTGCCCCTTGGACCCCCTTGTCACCAGTGTCAAAACCAACTAATAAAAATACTCCTGGAAATACGATGTTGTAAAGGCTGGCTTCCTATTGGGTATAGGAAGCCAGCGTCTTAAGATCTTTTCAATACTACGGAGTTGATCTTTTAATAAAAAAAAGTTTAAAGCTCATTACATTGACATTATTTCTGAAAAAGCGTGATTTTCTATGGATGAAGAAAGGATATTTTACATATAGTACTTTAAAGAAAATTACACTTCATCCATGATTTTTTGAATATTTTAGAGGGGTCCAAAACAGTATCATTACACTCTCCACACATAGTAATCTCAACAGTTGTAGAATATTTGTTATGGAAACAGTGGCATCTTAACAGAAACAGTAAATGAGGGGGAAAAGAAAGTCCTCGTCAAGTTTTGCGATGGCAAATATTCATGAACCTATGTATATTTTAATTTTGCACCTTCCTATGATCGTTATCGTAACTTTACAAAGTAAATATAAAGCTATAACCTCAACAAGAATTGCGACCCATCCCAAAAAACGTTGCGACCCCCAGGCTGGAAACCAATGATTGACAGGCAATGAATGCTCCCAGTAATGGTAATCAATAGACAATAGAACGATAATGTACCGACGTCTTCGTCTAGGACGAAGTTAAATGTTTCATACGCTGAGCTCGAGGCTGACCTAACTTACCACTCGCCTTCGGGACAGAAAGGATTCAAGAAGAACTGATGTAGCCGACGATCTAGTGCTCTATGCTTGTTACGATTAGGATTTCATCTTGAAGGACGCTACATTGTAGATTCGATTCAAATTCAAACTTGACAAGTTTGAAAAAAAAAAAAAAGTGGCTTCTTATAATATTACTGAAGCACGATGGCAAATACCGTTCACGCTTTTTAGAAAAATACAAGCGAGATTTTATTTTTTTAATTCGATCATATACTTTTACTTTTAACTACTGATCTTGTTTCGTATCGTATTTGACTCGAAGGAAAACTAAATGCAAACTTGCTTAAGTGACTTAAGTGATTACGGTGAATTATTTAACATTAATTTTGAAGAAAAAAAAATGTTCGTACCACAACTTGTGAACATTTGTTCTTTCAAACTCAAGATGTGATCCGAGCTATATGAAAATAACCAGATTGAAAGCATTTACGTTGCACGAAATTGTACAAACATTTCTAAAATGAAACGGGGAAGGGGAAGTAGTTTTTGCACGGTATCTTTTACTACTACTACTACGGGATGTAAACATTTTAAATAAACTAACGGGGTAAATAAATATAAGGACGGTAAAATTTTGAAAACTGTACCCGAGTTCACTTATAGGTGTAGGTAGTGTGAGGAACCGTTATTTTTAAAAAATGCAATACACTCAGCCAGGACTCAAACCTCTAACCTCCCCGTTACCAACAAACTAGACTAGATGAGCCTGAGGTTTGGCGCATTTGTCCACCAATCTTAAGAAGGAGAAGAGGAGAAAGCAGAGCAGAAATGCTACCCAAAATAGAATAAAGTTTTTTTTTTTTTTACTTCCGACCTGTACGAAACAAGGCGGAGAAGAGGGTTGTTTCCAACAAGCCACAGCAGTGAAACATGCCATCACTCTCTTTCACTCACTCCTTTTACGCCATTAAACGTAACACAAGTAGCGCGGTAAACCAACGAATGGGAGTAGGGTGTAACTCCACCGGATTGGATTCTAGAACCTTCTACGCTGAACCAGGTACATTAGCTAGGGAAACGACTGAGAGCCACTTTAACTCCCTGTTGACTTTTTTTTTTTCGCGAAGTGTTCATTAACCTCGATCCCCGGTTTAAAACTTTTTTTTTTTTTGAAAGAGACTTCCCTACCAAGTCTCCACGGATGAATGAGAAATGGAGGTCTACGTACGCGGTTTTACAGAGGACCAACCATACTGTAGTAGGATTCTAATAAGAAAAACCGTTTAGAAAATTCATATATATTTTGTTACTGTCAATATGTATGAGACCCACTTCGGTGGCCACATGGACTAAGGCACTACTTTAGCAATAAACTAGAATGTAAATGACGGGGAGATCGTGAATCAACTCAAGTCGGGTGTACTGAGGGTGTTTTTTTTATAAATGGTTTGTCTCTCTTTCTTCACGCAAATGCAGGTACAATTCCTCTAAATTCAACCCTCCTCAACCCTAACCCAAAAATGTAATTAGTACATAAGCGTACAACCCGAAAGGATGGTAAGACGCGCTACTAAATAAAAGTGTGATAAGGACTTACTATATTATTAGTATTATTTAACTGGGATTAATATAATGTACTAAAATAGAACCGAAGTGTGAATGTATGAAAATTGTTATAGAGTTTTTTTTAATTGTCAAACAAAAAATTGTTTCTTATTTGAATCGGACTGTTGCAGTGCTCCGCTAAAGATGGTTTTTATGTCCATCAATTTGCTCTAGCTTTATTGTGAAAATAAAAATCACCCTTTGTTCCCCACATTTCCCTAAAAGCGGGACAAATGACACCATAGATTACAGGAAATTGTTATAAAGGCCTATATCACAATTCCCAGGAAAGATACATTATTATTATTATTATTATTATCATTACCGCATCCTACTACCCGTTCAGGTTATAAACCTACGTACTAGTTACACTATTGGGTTAGGGATTAGGAAGGATCAATTGAAAGGAAATGCACCCGCATTAGCGTGAAGGGAGTGTGGAAAACAATTTAGTAAAAATCACCCTCAGTGCACCGACCGGGATCAAACCCCATCTTTCCGTATTCGCAGTCTAGTCCAACACTAAAGTAATACGTTAGACCACGCAGCCATCGAAGCGGGTATTATTATTATTATTATTATTATTATTATATTAACACAATACTCAAATTAAATTTACTAACATCTTACTGTAATGGAGGGCAGTATGAGAAAGTGAACCAGTATTTTCTTGGGAAGAGAATTAAAACCTATTGTGTGGGAAAATCTAGCCAGTGTGGCCGGTAGAAATGGAAATGAACCATTATCCTCCCATAGTCGGAGCCATGTCCTGCAAACCGCGTGACCAACCCATTAGGTCGTTATTTGTTATTACTTAAGTTTATGATCCACTTTGTGTTCTGAAATTATGATTAAATATATTATATAAAAGTTGCACATAAATATATTTATATATAATAAATACACTGAGTGTTATCAGACAAGTACTTTAGTTTTATAGCTACCACAAAGAGATGTAACATGCATTTTCTAAAAATATCAGCACATTTCAAAGTAATAACCTAGAAAAACACATATTTAGTAGTGTTCTGGTAAGAAGAATATCATTAGACAGTAGTAATAAAAGCTCGTAAAACTATTGTAATTGATTAATACGTCAGGTTATATGGATTGAATGTGTCAATTTTGAAAGATAGAATCAATACCTATATAATAAAACTAATAATATAGTAAAATGCTATCAGTGTTGACCACAAAAAAAGTTAGTATATTCTGAAAGGTTCTCCTTACTAGATACCTACTAAACCACTAAACACACAGTCCTACCGCCAGGAACTATTCGACCTCTAGGAAGAGACCATAAATAAATACTAAACTTTATCTCTTCTTGAGAGTGAACAACTAGCGTTCCATACAGAAGCATCAGTCAATCTCGCTCTTGTATTTTGTAATTTATATAAAAATATATATGTTCTTCAAGAGAAAAAGTTAATAAAAAGCGTCGCTGAGATACAACCGTTGTAGTTTTCGATGATGATTGCGGAAACACACCGCCTATCTTGTAGGTCAAATGGGAGGAGGGTGTTAAGTGTGTGAAAGGAAAGCATGCATGCATGCTCAAAATTCGTCAAGTTTTGGAACCCTAGCGTTAATCACTTACTCGCCTCGATGGCTGCGTGGTTTAAGGCGCCACTCTCACAATAGACTAGACTGCCGATGACGAGGAGATTGGGGTTAGATTCCGGGTAGGTGTACTGAGGTTATTTTCATAATTGGGTTTCCACCCTCCCTACACGCAAATGCGGGCACACTTGTTATAAATTAAAACTTTATTATCCTTAACATATTCGTAGATATGAGTATAACGCGAACGAGTATTAAGGCTCGGTGCTAAAATAAACTTTATTTGTCAGTGTTACTTGATAACTTTTTGATAAATTGAAATGTTCTAATGCATGTAAAATAAATTAATGGTTTGACACATCACACAACTTTCTCATATTATGTATTATAGCTTTAAGAAAATTTCAAAATAATTTTTAGTAAACTATCTTATTTAAGTTTTACTCATAAAACAAACAAATCATCTTGTTGAACACAATAATTACTTTATAATAATTGTTATAAATTGTTCAATATACTGTATTTAACAAAATTCAAATTTTCAAAAAATAAATTCTTCGTTAACTGAAATAAAATTGTTTGTTGTCCCTAGGAATAATGTGTTTTATTATTTATAATGAAAAACTATTAACAGATTTCCATTTAGAATTTAATTTTGATGGTCAATTTCCAAAAAAATTAAATTTTCTATAATTTGTTTTAAGTAAACCACATTTATATTAATTTAGTTTAGCTAAATAAATATACATTATTATTGATATGTAAACTAGTCCCCATAAAATATAATTTTTTTAATCTTACACAACTATTAATTATAATACAAAACTCTCTAACAGATACCCATTTTGAACCAAATCAATTTTTTTACATTCAAATTAACAAACACTTATAAATAAACTACCCTAACCGAATTCCCCCTAAAAAACAAATATACAGCTTTATTTGTCATATTCATGTCAAACGCTCCCCAGAAATTAAGCAAACTCGCTATAGCCCTTTTAAAAATAATTCAAATTTTCATAAATCGCCCATCAGTAAGAGACCCTTTATCAAATTTTTATCCAAAACAAAGTATACAGGTTTATTTGTCATGACAAACACTCCCACTTCCTTTAGGGGGTTGGGGTTTTAAAATAGCTTGAAGCACATCTCATGGCCTCCACATTTTGTAAACATATATACATTTTTCCCCCGGATATACCATATCTAGCATGCTTGATTACGGCCAATTGTAGAGGTTATTTTACCTACCTAGCTAGAGCTTTATTTCCTTTTAAAATATAAATGATGACACTTCACACCCATCTCCAGCACTCTGTTTATTAATTTAAACTATTATATTAATCTTTAGTTAGTATCTTTCAAAACAGTTAGTGAAAAAAACTACAAGTGTCCCCAGCTGTGATTTAAGCCCATGCCTACCAAGCTGTTTGTTTAGTTTCTACAAATACAGCTTGTGATTGTGACCTGTAGGGTTATGGGCGAATGTTCTGTGCTATCCTTGTCTTAACGCTTCATTTTCTCTTTCCCAACTCCACTTTGTGACCGGCGTTTTCTGCCTCATGGAAGATAATAATTTTTTACCTAACTAGTGTATTAAAAGGACTCAAGTACCTCTTTTTTTCTTATCACGTGGCAGTTGTTGGGCGGACTAGTAAATAAGGTCTTAACCCTGAAAAGACTCCCAAGTGAGTTTTTGAGACTCAAAGCAGCTATATTTCTTTCACAGTGTCTTAGGAGGAGAAGGGTTTCTAGATGGGGGTCATTTTATCATATTTATTCATTTGGAACTTAATTCGGCCCATGACCTATTTATAAAACGTGCATGATTTCCCTTAAGTGTGAAGGCATTTCTTCGTTTGAGAACAGAGTAGGCTTATACCAACACCTTATTCTGGATGACAATTTTTTGTTGCGGCTACGAGTGTAGCAGTACGCTTGGGTTCAGTATTCCATGCACAGAAAAAAAAATATTTGGGAAATATACTTTAATAATCTGCAATAAATAAATGTACTTAGCTTTGACTAAAGAGATCGGATCTAATGGCTCGCGCCAGAAAGAGAAAATGAGCAGGAATACACAATTTGACATAGGTCAGCAATCAGCGGTGCATTACTAGAGAAAGCGGCAAAAAAATAAAAATCCCCAGTGTTACTCCCACGTCTCCCTGACTGCCTCCCTACGCCTTCCACTATCGATACATACACACATACATACGAACCCAGCCGCCAGTTTTCTCTGCCACATCATGCCTATCTGAGAACCCAATTACCAGTAAGTGCAGACATCAAAGATACAAGTTTGCCGCATTTCGACGCACTGGTAGAGGAGAATTACAGTAGTATATTAAATCCATCTTTATCCTCCTCTCCCTCTATATAAGTTACACTAGGGAATATATTGTAGATGGTGATGCTCGAATTAGACAACACTCCTATTACCCAATGGGTATCAGAATTTGAGGATGTGTAAATGAAATGTAATTATTTATAGCTACGCCATTCCTTAAACGACAGTATATTTATTAGTTTCTAGTATTTTTTTTTAACCGAACGGGGGTAAATATGCAAATCAGTTATCCAATTTAGAAATCATAACATACAAAATGTACTGAAGTTATAAATTAAAATATTTTTTTATATAAAACTTTTAAAAAATACCTCACAAAATAGTTTGAAATCAGATGTATTGCTCGAAATGAGCGGTAGCTCTGTTTTAGTATTATTTTGAATCTGTAAGTCTCTTGCTTGAATATCTTCACTCTTACAAATGATCCATTTCGCTATTAGGGCTTTCGGGGCCAGTATGATAATCAAAGAAGCTTTATTTTGTTTTAAAATAATTAAACTCATTTTTAATGATCAATACAAAATAGAATGTCAATATGGTATAGGAATCTGGTACAATCCAATTTTCCTAGGAATGGTCTTATCTTATAGGAAGAAAACTACTACATAATTTCACGTATTCATATGTCAAGTCATGTGCTCTGCAGCAAGTCACTTTCGGTAAAAAATTATCAATAATTCTATAATAGCATTTTAAAATGTTATTAATTTCAGCCGTAAAATAATGTGTTTGTATTTTCTAAAAGGCCCTTCCTAGAAAAAATTAGCTTTAACACTGTCTAATGCTGTACTTCCAAAAATACTATTAACATTTCGCTAGATTTTAATAACTAATACTATATATATATATATAAGCTTGGTAACAAATATTAAATACGATATATTACTTGATAAAAACATAATAAGAGATGCAAAAGATTAAGCTTGCAATATACAAGAACTGATTACTTGTACTTTTTGTATGACTAAATTGAAAACTTTTTCAAATTTATATATATATAATTTATTATCTCGATTCAAATCAAAATTAAAAATCAAAAGCAGATGTCACTCCCAATGGATTGTATGAAGTGGTGAAATCCCGTGAAGATTTCTAAGAAGGAATCCCAAATCATGATTAGCCAGTGTACTATTTTTTTGAGGCGGAGTCTTTTTGTTCGCAGTACTTCTAGCAGATAGGAAGACATCCTCAGTGTGCCCTTAATGGAACAAAGAGACGCACTACTCACACAGAGACAGAAAAGACAAAGGAATCACATATTTCGTTCCCTACTCTTTCCACGGCTCAACCCACTCCTCCGCATCAAAAGGAAACCATTTTATCTCCAATGAGAATGGTATAGCAAACGGCAGAGATACAATGTTGCCAGGAGATTAATCGTGACGTGTATTTTAACTTGTATTTTCGCTTCTCTTTCTGCTGGTAACTGAGGCGACCAGTCAGATTTGGGAGCTGCCATATATTCAAGGAGTGGGTTGTATCAAATAATGTTCTCCAATTATTCTTAAATATTTCTGCTATGAATATATATATATATAAATATATATATATATATATTTTATATATATATATATAAATATGGATATAAAATCGAACAATTAAGAAGGAATTTTTTATATTGTTTCATTTTCAACTTTTTTAACATTCTTGTGGCATGGACCATTCAAATGACTGAGGTGAGTCCTTAAGTGGAAAAGACTACTATAAATGCCAGGCTTCTAAAAAAAATACTATGACTAATAGCGAAGATAAATAAGTTATACCTGGTGAGCTACTTTCTGTATACAGTATTTATTTTATATAATTTGTGTGTTACCTTTTGAAGAACATTAGTCAGATATTTACACACATAAGATAGTTTTGTATTTATTAAAATAAAAAGTTTTCTTTAATTGAATATTTGTAATACAAGGATACATTTAAGATTATGTAAATATACAAAAATGATATCCGAACAGGGATTTGGGATCTTGTTACCTACCTGGCTCTACTTGCTGACCGTTCTAACCGACTGTGCTATCTGGGATGGCCTCCATTTCAATGTATCTCATATATATATATATAAACTGAATATGAGATCCCAGATATTCAACTGGTCGGCACATAAAACCGAACAACCAGGGTTCTGACCTCTGTCCGGGTGTTATTTCTTTACATTTACACCAGACTTAGTACAACTTAAGTTCAGTGCTATGCTAAATACAGAACGACACCTTCCTAGACCTAACTGGAATGGGCCAGTTTCATAGTCAAGACTTAATACGCCTCGAGTTCGGTGCTATACTAAATAGTACAGGATGACAAATACCTATAACAAACAGGAATGGGCCGGTTTCATGTGATAAACTGGTCCATTATGAATGCAATATGATTAAAAACAGAGTCCTTTACATAGAGCTAGTTCATTTAGTTAAGTGGATTTTTAATTTTTCAGGAAGTAGGACTACTCTAGGCCTTATTTCAAATTTGAAACTAAAATTCCCCACTCTATAATGAGTTAACTAATAAATAATTATAGAACTAAATTTAAAGAGAGACTATATTTTTTTCCAACGACCTTTATTTTCATGAAAACAAATCTACAATCAAGTGGATATTTTATGTTAATATAGTTTTGGAAATTAAAATTTCGGAATTTTCCTAGTGGCTGTTTCTCTAAGTTTATTTATTTGCTGCAACGCTCAAAATAAAAACAAGAAAATTCTTGACATTTATTATTTTCTGCAAGTAGCGTGGATATTTAGTAAATCAGGGTGTGAGGATCAAATATATACGTTATATTAACATGAAAACACACCCTGACCATCAAGAGTATATACGAATTAAATTATATCTCTCCGAGAAATCTAGTTTACAAGGAAAACCTTTGTTTCTGTGTGTGCGAACGTGTGTAAGGGCTGTGTATACAGGTCTACTTTTCCTTTCTGTCTAGAAGAGCGGGTCATTTAAGGTGATGAAGACTATCCAATCGGATGAGACAAACACAAAGAACAAAGGGACTTGTACACTAACAAAGATATACAAAGAAAGGTATAGTGTGAGTTGTAAGATGTGAATATGATAGTACCCAATGGAAAGGTTATACAAGACATAAGAAAGAAGAGATATACAAGTTTAACAAATCAGTTTATTATAGTCAAAACAAAACGGAAATATTACAAGTTGTAAGGCGTGATAATATACTAAACATGCCATTGTTCACTGTTAGGATCTGAGTAACCAGAGACATTGTTGTCCCGTACGGGAGCGTTTGATGTGAAGCAGCTTAACTTGACTTGTAACTAAGACAATTATGGTTGTGTCTTAATTATAAAAAGGAGTAAATCGTTAAAGAAGAACAAGCACACATTCTAGAACCAAAGTGTGTCTGTCTGAATGCAACAATAATTTAAGAGTTGCATGGAACTATAGTGTTGAGGTTAAGCGACAATACACAACACTACTTGAGCCTTACGGCTACAAGACTTTAACTTAATAAGCATGGATTTAGATAATAGTTAAACAATACCTAAATCTAGAATGTCCTAGTTTAAGGAACTACAACGTTGGTAGTTAAACGGGCTAGCTAACGTGATTTAACTCCCTAGTTAGTTACAAGATACAAAGTTTAAGTTAGTAGAATTGGAACTATAAGTTTACAAATAGTTAAAGGCGATCCACCAGGAATATAAGCTGTAGATATACTATGGCCGGTCTATTCCTCATTAGTACTGCCAGGTCTTCCAATAGTATATTTAAATTTCAACATCAGTCTGGAGACAGACTATGACAATAGCAAACAGTTAAAACGTGAAGAGATCCTAACGGCGCCTGAAGGGGGCCGGACAAAATTAACAACACGCGGACCACTACTCTGGACTAGAAGCATACCCACGAGATGAGCACCGTACAATGGTACAACCATTGGTAAACTGGACACTGGTATCAGTCAAAGACCCTACTAGGTCATGGAACAAAGATATAGATTACCTGATCTCCCCTTTTTTCCCGATCTAAAAGGTAAAACCATCTGGAACATGGCCACACAGTATAGGGCGTCGTTATATGGACATAGCAAAACAGTTAAGAAACTCCGACATTCAAGACTATGTCATATGGACATAGCAAAACCGTTTACAAAGACCCTATCTAAAATACTAAATATTAAATTTAATTATATCAGATATTACATTATCTGTGATGAGGAGGCGAGACCAACGCGTCAAACATCGTGACCAACTGTACGCCAACTAGTTCTTGAAGTCTCCTTGAATGCTCCTTCAATGAGTCGTTGGAAACGAATACAATTATGATACGAGAGGCGATGGTTTATATATAAGTGGAACTGACATGTCTGGAGAGGAAAACACATGGGGGGGGGGGGGGGGTGTGACCCTCCAGAACCTCAGAGAATCTACCAGGCTTGAGTCGGTCGCCTTCCACGACGTTGCGGTGCGGGCCGGCATTTAAGTCGAGTCTTGCAAGTGAGCCAGGTGTGGCTAATGCGTCTTCCGGTTAGAGTTGGCCGTCAACTTGGGCAGGATTCCCTTGAGCTGGGCCATTTTCAACAACACGATTTCACCATGAGTTAATAATCTGCCACATAGTATTTGAATTTATTAGTTCTTGTATGCATAGAGACGATCATGAATTAGGTATTTTTATAATAATATATTATACCACTTGATTAGAATAACCCTAATGCATTCCTTGGAGAGTACTTCACTAGCCTTTCCGTCTTACAGCAGTGCTAATATCCAACTAGACAAGCAGTCATAACATGGACCGCCATTTTGAAGGTGTACAAGATTTGGCTTTGCTTACTTTATGGGTTGACTTAAGTAAGCTATTTGTTTTGAAACTTCATTTTGTTTGTTACATATTTTGTTGTGAGCTATTTATTCGTGTTAAATACTTGATCAGATTTAAACCTTGTTATTAAAATGGGTGCTTAACGTTTCTTGACAAAATACCGTGTAAATACTGACTGAATCAATCTTTAGATCTACTTAATTAGCGAAATTGTCATACATTTGTTGTGCTGTGAAATACTCGCGCACTACATACTAGCGAAACAAATAAACTGAAAATATTTCTAGCTGATCCCAAAAAGGAGTAGGCTACGCTAGTATTTGGGAATCCAACATGAAGCTGCCAAACTGGCGAAACGGATATGTGAGGGTAGCCTTATTTATTTAACTCTCTTACTTTATAGATTGTGATTAAGAAACATAACCAAGTGAGTAAGAACCAACAAATATTAATGTTGGATTTATTTTAATACAGGATGTGAGGTTAATAATTATAGTCCAATCCATCAGAACATGAACTACCAAATTCTATAAAAACTAATAATCTTAAAACAACGATTATAATAATTTTTAAACTAATTAGGTTTACAAAATTTATAAAATCCATGTTTTTTTGTTCATGAGGATGACACATCCATCTCACAATCCATTGATAATATTTGCTACGTACAGAAAAAAATCGAAATATCCTGCTGTAACGGTTGCCTTCTTTTTAAAAGGGTATTTTTTTTTACAGTTAAACACTACTAAACAGTGTTATTATAATTAATAATAAACACATTAAAGAACTTGATATAAGCCTACTACTAATATTACGATTATTTGTTTCTTGTACAATATTAGGCAATAACTACCTCTCACACAGGTCTAAAATAATCTTAAGGCCCTTGGCCCTGTCAAGTAAAAGTCTAAAACCTATTTTGTGGGATGGTGTGTGGGAGGGTGAAAGGCGTGGCGTGGCTTCACAACCAACCAAAGTATCCTTCCGCGCCAACAAGAACAGATGGATCACGGAAACTGAAAATGGATCTAGCTACCGGACAGTTCTTGCGGAAAAATCACATGTTCGGAAATATCAGTTTTCTCGAGAACGAGTGATATTTTTGTGTTGATATTTTCAACAACCCTTCTAAGATAATGTATTGATGTTTATTAATTGTTACATTTTCATTTTTTGTTATGAAGCCGGCAGTTTTCTATTGAAAAATGTAAATTTTATCGATATTTGATCACTGTTAAAATTATAGAGGAGGTGTATATATAAAAAGTATAACTTAATCAACATGCTTCTATTCTTAAACAAACCGTTTCCAAAAAGAAAATTTCAAAAAGATACATTCTTGAAGATAGCCGTTTGTTCCTATGACCCTGCATTTCCACGCCAAATGAAAAGGGCCTTAAGCACAAGGCAATAAAATTCAAGCTTAGATTACAAAAGGGGCAAATTAAACTCCGAAAGACATTTTATTTTACTGTTTAATTGTAACTTAACCTTAACTTCTATGTCTCAAGCAAAACACAGTGGAAAACAAAAATACAATTTTTTAAAGGTTATATTGTGATGGGTATTACTATAAACCCCATCAAAATTATTTATAGTTTTAGTTATTTTTGTGCAACATTGTCACAAATGGATAATGATGAAATATTAAACTACATAGGGAAATGTGAATCAGATATTTTATTCGGCTCCCTAGTGCAGTCTTATCCACGATACCAATTTCTATGTCAAGTACCTAGATGTGTTTAAATGATTAATAATACTCTTTGCAAGGGTTTTGTCACTATAAAACATTTTTCAAAATAAGACAGGCTCTAAGTGCTCTTCCAGCCAGCACCCGAAATTAAAATATTCATAAATTTTATCTCTCAGCAATCAATTTGAGCTTAAGCCTACTCACTATTATGGTGCTGAATGTTTGAAATCACATTCTATAACGCACTTCCGGTAGCATATAGACCAAACCTCATTCATATTGGTTGATAGTATGAATATTTGTTTCATTCAAAAGAAATGAAATTGTATGCAAATGTAATTGAATTTTTAAAACCTTTAAAGTAATATGTAGCTATGTAATTATTGATAGTAAATGTGAGAAAGGGATTTCTGAATCAACTTGTGTGTGAATTGTATTTTGTAGTGTAAGTATGCAATTTAAAATCAATCATTTCTAATTTGTAAAATAGTGTTTTCGTTGTCACTTTGATATTTGTGATTTTTTAAGGTGTATGGTTTTAAATGTATATATTTGATTGATATTCATTTGTTTCTACCTATTAGTAGCATTTAACTTAATTTATACAATATATTTAAACAGGTTTTTTTTTTCCATTTCATTAAAATATGGGTCTATTTTCATGAAAACCAGACAATTTTTTCTTAAGGTCGTTTAATGCTATCACAAGGTAGTATTCCTGAACCTGTAACTAAACAGTTTTGACAATAAAATTAATTACATAAATTAGATACTAAAAATTCAAATTGGGTTCAAATTATGACCCTTTATAAATCATAATTAAATTATATCTAAGATAAATAAACATGGACAGAAGGTTTGACATTGAGCCCTTTCTTTGTCTTAGCTTGCCAATGTTACTACCAGTAAGCTACCCAGAATTCTAGATAATTAGAGATTTCAAAAACAGCCATAAACATGTATGGGGTGTAAGAATGTTTGGCTAACCTTAAGTATCAAAAGATTTCACATAAAACTGGTAGTATTTGAGTAGATGTGATAAATATATCTAAAATAAAGTTAAAAAGAGGGGTTTCTATTCTTAATATTAAATCCATGGCTACCTTGACTCATTCAAGGAGTGTTGCAAGCTTGTCTGTCCTATCAGTTTTTACTTGTCTGATATCAGTGAGCACACATTCACATAATGCTGAGGTATCGAGCGCAGAATGGAGACAATGTGTGGTTGTTGAAGTGGGGAGAGTTTGTTTATCTTTGCTATAGTTTTAACACACACTGCTTACCCTAGAATTACACTACATCACTGCTGTAAGCACATACAAAAACGCTGTCCCCTAGCAGTTAAATAATAATAATAATAATAATAATAATAATAATAATTAGCACCGCGTCTTACTACCCGTTCGGGTTATACGCTTAAGTACTAATTACGCTAATGGATTAGGAATTGGGCGGGTTGAATTTAGAGGAAGTGAACCCGCATTTGCGTGGAGGGAGAGTGAAAAACCATTTAGGAACCCCCCTCCCCCCAAGTTCACCCGACCGAGATTCGAACCTCGATCTCCCGTCCTCGGCGGTCGAGCTCAACAGGACTAGCGCGTTAGCCAACTACGCCACCGAGGTAGCAGTTAAATCATCAGTGTAAGAGAGTAGGCCCAATTCCACCAATTTTACGGTTTTTATAGCCACGCCGGAAATCTAACCCGCTATTCTCACTAGGCGGATGCAATACTGACTGTGTTAAGACAACAAAGTAAACAATATATCGATACATAAATAATAATGAGCCTTAAATACATTACTAAATCAACTATGATAGCCTGATTATATTAATCATATAATTGCAAAATTTCTAGCTATCGCATAAAACTTATTTTTTACAGTGAACATTTATTTTCTAAATACCAGCCATAAGTAATGACAAAGTGCAGTGTGGGTTAATATAATAAAAATTGGTACATAACAATGATGTGCTTTCGCAGGAATATGTATTTAGTAAATTTAGATAAACCCTGTTTAAATTAAGTTTAAAAACTTGACGATTTTTAACAAACTACCTTTTCTCGGCTAGTATTTATATGCGTTTCAGAAACAAAAACCACATAGATTAAATAGGTTTCCAAACAGTACGTATGTGTGACGCTTTTGATTGAAATACATTTATTTAGAGTTGAGCATTTGTATTTAGCCACGAAAGTCCCTTTTTTTAAATAGCCTGTGTTCAAAATATTTTTGGGCTAACCCTCAGATTCCCCACTCACCTCCATAACCCTTTTCATAACAGTCTCCCAGTTGATTAATTTAAGATTACATCATTGAAGCAACTTGATAAACACTCTCATTTTAAAACCCTGGTCCATTAAAAGTGGGCTAGAGGAATAAAAGAGGGAGCTTGTCTTGTTAGAGGTTGGATTAAAATCTGTCTCTAAATAAAAATAAAAATTTCACACCGCATCTTACTATTGGTTCGGGTTATATGTTTACGTACTAATTTCGCTAATGTGGCAGGGATAAGGTAGGTTTAATTTAGATGAAGTGTACCCGCATTTGCATGGAGCGATAGAGTAACACCATTTAGCAAAAACCGCCCTCAGTACAACTGTTCGGTATTTGAACCCCGATCTCTCCGTTAGCAGCAGTTCAATCTATGGCGAGAGTGACACCTTAGACTAAGTGACCACCGAAACGAGCTAGTTCAGAAGTTATGGAGGAGAACACAAAATTGTCACAATCATCACCAATAGATAGAGCGGTGGTGTATGGATTCAGGTCCTGGTGCAGGTAACATAAAATTGCGGCTATGAATTTAAGAAATAAGGGATTGTAATTTTGTATACTATTGTGAAATGTAGAATAATACGACTTTTCTTTTACATAAAAAGTGCGTTGAATACTGGGTTTGTAATAATAAATTTGCCATCCAAACTTACCCAACAAAATAGCTGGCGTTATTAAATAAATATCATCCATGCATGCAGCTAATCAAATGAGGTATGTATATAAGTAAAATAACAAAAGCTGTGGATGTGATTAGTTACATAATAGTTCATTTCAATTATAATTACATCTAGCTTAAAATTCCAGCGTATATTGCTTAAACATTATTTGTGAAGGTCTGTTGGTTTTGAAATACCGCCAAAGGTTACGATATTTAATCAGAAATTTCTTAAAGCTGTGCAATTTTGTAAAACTTTCCTCTATATTCCTCTGAAGTTAAATATATTCTGATTTCATAAATGTTAAATATATAATTTATTTAGCTTTATAAACGGGCAGTTAATTTTAAAAATCAGTTTTCCCCATAACCCGCCTCGGTGGCGTAGTTGGCTAACGCGCCAGTAGTGTTGAGCCAGACCACTGAGGACGGGGAGATCGAGGTTCGAATCTCGGTCAGGTGAACTGGGGGTGGTTTTTCCTAAATGGTTTTCCACTCTCCCTCCACACAAATGCGGGTTCACTTCCTCTAAATTCAACCTTCCCAATTCCTAATCCATTAGTGTAATTAGTACTTAAGCGTATAAACCGAACGGGTAGTAAAACGCGGTGCTAAAATTAAATTAAATTAAAAGTTGTACCCATAAGATTACACTGTAGACTGACGTAATACCTCCACAATGGCATACAGCAAGTAGTCATATCTAGGTTATTCTATACTTGATGTGGAGACGCCACTATCATTATTATTATTATTATTATTATTATTAATATTATTATTATTATTATTATTATTATTAGCACCGCGTCTTCAGGGTGGCTACAAAACATATTTTACAAAATTCCCTGACTTTTCCAGGTAACATTTTTCAATTTTCCATGACTACTTTTTCCAGTTTTAATGGTGGATGATGACTTGTTTTATTTATTATTGATCACATATTGAAAAAAGTTTGTATCTACTAAACATAAACAGTTTTATCAGTTATTTAAAAAATCAAATTGTTATTTTATTTATGTATTATTAACATTTGTTTTAGTGTTTAGTTGCGAAATTAATGGGATATTTTAGACATATTATTTAATTCCCTGACTTTTGCTTATTTTTAGTTAAATTCCCTGACATTTCCCTGTTTTCCCTGTCATCCAAAAATTCCCTGACTTTTCCAGGTTTTCCCTGTTTTCCCTGTCAGTAGCCACCATGGTCTTACTACCCATTCGGGTTATACGCACTTACGCTAATGTGCAATGGTAGGGTGATTGTGAGATGAAATTGAGGACCTACAGTTTAACGTGGAATCCGAACCACGGTAGAGGCCTGGCATTCCTCACATTCACAAGTTGTGATTAATACACATCTTGTTAGAGGTGAAGGAAGGGTTTGGCAATCAGATAAATCTGTTCCGGGACCGAGGATTGAACTCCGGACCCTCAGCACAGAAGTCTGACACCTTACCCCTAGACCACCAGGTCACCAAGACGCCACTATCGGGGAGCTTTAGAATCACGGTTTGGAAGTTTGATACACTCACATCTTTGAATCGAACATCTCTTTGTTATGACGAGAAAACAATGCGCTATTGTCCAAATGGCCCGTTAGCGTGCTAGCCAGCCGTTTTAAAATTAGTTGTTGTTCAAAATTAAATATCGAATATTAACCTAGAGGAAAGGTTCAGAAACTATACAAACAGAGCGAAACAGTAAAATTATGTTTTCCAAAGGAAATAAAATACGGATTGTAGATTTGTTTAGAAGGCTTTTTGAGGCCGATATTTGAATTAAAATTATTATTTTTGGGTTCGAACCGCGTTGAATAAATCGCTTCCAACGTTTTGGCTGTAGTTACTTATTAGCTAATATCCGGCACGAAGGCTGAATCAAGTTGATGACTGTTACAAATACAACTGAAACGTAGGGAGTAAATTTTTCAACGCGGAAGTAATATTTCAAAGCGGCTCAAGCCTGAAAATGATAGTTTTAATTTTAACAAACTGCAAAGTTTATAAATCCTTACCGGTAGTCATGAGGTTGTTTACCAAATCAATTTTTTACGTGTATTATTTATAGTTTTATCAAAAAGCAAAGAATTGTGCGAGAGCTATATTTCAGTTGCTTTCGTAATTTCTTTGGACTTATCTCTCCATCAAGCAACATTTCAACATGTTTATTTTGATTTTTTTTCCCTTCAAGTTTAAATTTCAATTTTACGTGAATTGTAAAATTTGATAATATAAAAGCGATATGTTGACAGTATTAATTTTAGTATGAGGAAGGTTCTGCCAAAAAATACACATATAGAGATTATTTTATAATGTGTGTTAAACTTGATTAAACCCAATTTTTTTTTTTTCAAATGTAAATATTTTTACATGTTATTTCATGATAAGTTTAAAATATTTTACTTTGTACAGTGTCAGTTTTTTTTAAACCATATCAAGGTTTTTTTTAATGAACTGTAATTTGAAACTTATTCCCATTTTAAATAAACTCTCTTTCGCAGGTTCTTATCTAGACCCCTATTTTTATATTCTCTGAGCATTAAATTAGAAACGTGCAATTCCAAAAACGCGTATTTTAAAATTAATATATGTATGAACATGAGATCAAACACAATTAAATACAAAGGTTATTGATCTACCAACGTGAAGAGTTGAGCGAGTGTGCCTTTTAGTTGTTGTTTTTTTCATTTTCTAGTGTGTTGAGGGGACAAATAGATATTAAACAGTATCAAAAAAATAAAGATTTATTGCGTACCCGGTACCTATCAAATAATTTTTAAAACCTAATATCGCTAAACTTTTCCTAAAATCAAGGCTTTGTTTTAAGTCTAGACTGGACCTGCAAATATAATTATCAGAAAAATTACCCTTTGTTTCGTAACCCAGATAAATATGTTGTTTATGATCACAAAAAAAGAATGCCTGATTAATAGTGGGACGGCAAAAAGGAATCTAGAGATCTAAGGCAGATTGATTTTCAAAGTCACCTTAAACACAAAAGCGATAAAACTATATTTTAGCTTTATTTATATTAACAAAGTACTTATGATGGCAATCTTACAATGACCATGGACCTATCTTAAAAGCTGGACCATAATAAGACTAAGCTTGTTAACTTTTAAAGTAAGCAGAGTGTAAATATTGTACCCAATATACAAGTATTTTAATATGTTCCATTTAAGTTTACAAAAAAGCATATATTGGGATGGGAAAGCTCGCTTCTGAGACATATGAATACTCCTACACAAGAGGAAGAAAAGAGAGACATGAAGAAAAGAAGAAAAGTCATCTTTCGCATGACAAAATATCCACCGAGATGAAAACTGGCAAGGAAAGAGTTACACGGTTCGGTTTGAAGAAACCTTACCGCTACAAGGATGGAGTGAGGTTATGTCAACCGGTATGAAACATATTCATTCACCTTTCAAAGGGACGAAGAGTGGGGGAAAAGAAACCTTTCAGTTTCAAACAGACAACATTCAGCGACAGTTGGTAGGCGAGAAATAGAGTAGACATGCCGAAACTCGGGAGGTAAAACATGAAACTTTCATTCAGGGAATCCCTCAAGTTGCAAAGGTTATAATGGAGAGATCTGTCTCGGGGAGAAGCGAAACTTACAAAGCTTGAACTGTAGATGCGATTTAGTTTTGGGCCCTGAAGCCCGTGAAGAAGAGGAGTGTTAATGTCAGAACACTTTGGTGAAGCCCTCGATGTGCTGCACAAGTTCAAATTATGGGTTGTCTAATGCTTCCCAGTGCTTTCTCTTGCTCTGTCAAACGCACCCTCTTCTGCTCATTCCGTCTCAGCCTTCCTTCATTTACACAGTCGAGTTTCCCCAGCGGAGGATTCACTACTTCACACCAGCAGATGTATCAAGGTATAGTTGGAATTCCGTTTCACGGATGGATACAAGTTTGTCTGTCTGAGGAAGCCAACTTTAGAAACAACCACCCGCCAACAAACGAAACATTAAGTAAATTAACTAACTAGCTAAACCTACCCGAGACGGTAGACAGTGGACTAAGCGACAATCTCATAAAATTTGGTTTGCCGATAACGGGAAGGTTGAGGTTCGAATCTCAACCAAACTTAGTGCTTTTTTTTTCTCTAAATAGCTTACCATTTTCCTTTCACGCAAATGCCGGTATAGTTCCCCTAAAATTTTACTTCCTTCAACCCTACCCCATTAGTTTTTTTAAATATATATTTTGTCGCCATGTCCTCATGCTCATTCGATTTTTACGCATATGTAGACTTTCTAATTAGGATATTGTGTTAAGGATGAGGAAGGATGAATTGAGAAAAAGTATGCCCACATTTGTGTGGAGGTAAAGTGTAAAGCCATTTAGGGAAAAATCACATTGTGTACACCTGATAAGGATTTAAACCCCGACCTCACCGCCATCAGCAAACCAGTCTATTGTGAGAGTGGCGCCTTAGTTAGACCATTTGGACCAGCAAAGTGGGCCCCATCAATGTAAATATGCCGAATATCTCAAGAAGGTAGTAACACACAGAAAAAAAAATTAAACTTTATTTACGCAAACTTATTTTTAAGTTCAAACTATGTTGGTTAGTATTTTAATAAGTTTATTTTAAAATTTGGTCCTTTAATGATATTTTAATCACAAATACATGATGTGTATGTGAAGAAGTCTTTCAGTAAAATTATGTACACCGCGATTTGCACGGATATAGGCCTATTAATTTAATTCAGTGGTTTTAAATGTTTGGAACGCGTGCCCTCAGATGTACGTGGCATATAAATCAGTGTCACGCATAATAAATAAGTACTGATTAGAGACACTACATTATGGTAAATTAATCTTTGAAATGTCTTAAAAACAGTGCATTTCGGTTTAAATATTTTCAAATAAAAATCAATTTCCTCACAAAAATGGATTTATAACATTTGGAAAAAAATCATAAATGGACCAATTAAAAAAAATCACTTACATATTTTCCAACTTTTATCAAAATAAAATAAAAAATAAATATATACTCGCAAAAAGTTATTAGGGAGAAATACGATTCAGCCCCAAAAATAAGCTATTTTTTAAGTACTATTTCGGCCCCGTAGGCCTTACGAATTCGGGCTCATGAACCAACTAAAAACATTCCTTCCAATTGTATACAGACTTTGGATAAGATTAGGTTTGTTTGGATTGTTCTATGTTATAGGTTAGGTTAGGATTGTGTTGTCTCATACTATCCATCCCTTTCCGTTTTTCGTTCACCTTGATCAAACATTTGCATCCACCTTTAACCTAGTTTAACGCCACACCAACAGAAATCAGAAAACCTGCTTTCTTAACCAATCTCAACGGGGCCGGGTTCGTATTCAGCGATGAAATTAAGAAACTATTATCGAAATCATAATGGATGTTTACCGCAAACGTTATGTAAGTAAACTATCGCATAATAAACGCAAGCTACGTTAAAAATAATATATATAAACATTCATTCGAAAAATGTAATTCCACATTATAATTACTAATATAATTTTATTTCAAACTTAAAAACATGTAAATATAATTATTTTATACGTGAAACAAGTTTTTGTGCTTTCAAATGTAATTTCTGACATATTTTTCTTGTGAATACTGTTTGAGAAAAATAGGTATCCCTAGTATAATGACTTTTTTTTTAAGTTAGCTTTATTCTAACCTAAACTAATATAATGGAGTTGAGTTCTTTGAAACAAGCTCTGCTCATTAGTTTTGTATTTTAATGAAACTATGAATTTTTATATTCCCATTAAGTTTCCTCTCTCTTTTTAAGTCTAGGATGCAAACAAAGTTTTCCTAAGTGACATGTGCAGCTCGTAAAGTTTTTTACTTAGTTAAAATATGTTTATTGATTGTGGCAGCCTGACATGTAAAATATATACTAGCTAACTATCCTTGTAAATTAAATAACACTGGTATGACAAGGGTGAAGTGTTTAGTTAACTATATTTATAAGATGGATTAAATAGCTAAGCTATTATTTTTTATCAATTAGGGTTATAGCCGCATCTAAATATTATATTCCTTAAATTTAAAAGGTACACCTGGACACGGAAATCGAACCTGGGAACTTTGGTTAGGACGCTAATGTTCTAACCACTGAGCTATCCAGGAATCGTCCCGTACCCATCGTCATTCTTCCTCATACAATATTGTGTGTACACACAGAACGACAGTACCATACCTCTGAATTAACGGCAGCCTTCCTGACGACCGTGTAGAGCTGTATTTCAGTATATTATGTGTTTAGTAATGACTAACACTATGCTCTACCGGAAACAAGGAATTTAGAATTGTGTATTAAGATACAAATAAACTCAGTCGGAACAATAAGATAGGCCTGCGCTTGGTTAGTTTTATTGAGAGATTATAACAAGTTGCAAACATTATATACATTTACATTTGTCTAAAGTTAGATATTTTAATGAACCATTTCAGGTTTTTTTAAATTTCTGCTTTAAAACCATTACTATCAATGACCTATCCAAAATAGTACAGATAAAAAATGCCGTTTTAGAATTAGTGCATTCCCCGGCAAAAGGTAAACCCAGTCTACTTCGAAACTGACGCATTAAACCGTGCGAGCAGCGTTGCTGATTTTGCCAACCTAGAGGCTTTCAAATAAACATGTTAACATAAGTGATAACCTTAAAACCAACTAAACATATATGTTTAAGCAGCTCTTTACATATAGGATATAAAGAATTTTACTTCTGCTTCTTCCCACCAACCCGCACTCCCCTCGAACACATAGAATTTTTTTTATTACTCGATGGCATATCATGAAAATCAACCGTTAAATGTATAAATGGATTACATGGTGAGAGTACTCCATCTAGCTAATGCCGAACAAAGTCCCAGTCACACGCTTTTAATTAATTATTAGCGCACTGAAATCGTCTTTAATTACTGGTAATTAGAACTGACACCAAACGTGTGATTGCCGCCCAAACAATTATCGTTAATTAACACGAAGGTGTCATAAATAGTAATTTATTTCAAGTGAAACTGTAGCACACATTTAGCCAAAAACAGTAGGCTTACCGCAAAATGTTAGTTTATTGTGTACAAAACAAAGCAAGGAAAAATTTAAAAAAATACTATGTTAGAACTCAGCTTCATTACTGTCACGTTTAGTCCGTGTCTTTATATCTGTATTGTGAAATAATTATGCAATAACAAATTAAATTTAAATGTTTTACAATAGAGAATCCTAAAAATGATCTATAGTTTATTTTTGTTTGGATCAAAATTTCAATAATCAGTTAAATCAGTTAAATGATCCATTTTTAGTAAAAGTTTTAAGGGCAATTTCCGAACAAAAAAAATCAAATTCTCCAAATCAGTCATCATTAAGTTAACTATACATAATTATAGAGCTATAATTAAGAATACAGATTTGTAAAAACCCACTTATTTAAATTCAGGGCATATAAAACATAAAGATAATATCAAAGTCAGAAGAGTTTGTTGTGGTTACAATACCTTCTCTATATAGTAAAGTAAATATGTCAAATAATTCACCGATAGGGGCCGGTAGTGTTTAGTTTTCTTTAAAAAGTTTTACTTGACATGTAATATGATTTGTGATAAATAATAACAATTAATTAATAATTTAACAACTATTTCACAACGCTAAGATAACTCATATTAATTAGCATTCACTACACACATCTAGTTAATGATTAATTACAGTACAGTATAATCGAGGAAAAACTAACAAAATAATACGTCCAATTAACAGACCCATTGGACAATGGCAATATATGTTCTCTTCAAGGGGAATGGAGCATCGGAACATTTTTGAAAAATAAAACTTTTTTCTTAACAAAACTTGTGTTTTGATTTTTTTTAAATTTAGTTTCCATTTATTTTAAAAGCTTTTTAGTTGATGAAATCATATGTATCAAATTTTCCAAACCTATTAACTGCAAGCGATTGATTTTTTTTTTTTTTTTTTTAATATTTGACTCAATAACTTGATATAGAAAAAGATGTGAATATTTCAATATAATCGACCTTCTATACAGTAGTACACATAAACATTACATTTATAAGTAGCAGTTTGTTTTTATTATTAATATTTTACCTTAGTGTACTAAGGCTTTAAATGTATTTTAAATCAATGATGGATTAGTTCTGATCCATTAGATAATTGATTTTTGCCTTATAGTAGGTCGGGTTTTAAAACAGCTTAACGCACATCTCATGGTGGTCATAGTTTTTAAACATCACTTCACATAATACATTTTTGCGCGCATATGCCATATCTGACATGTTCGACAACAGGCGATTGTAGTGGTCATTTAAACTAAAATTTTATCTCATTTTAATACCAAAGTGATGACCGCTCACCTCCATCTCTAACACTCGGACACTACCGTCAAATAAGAGTATATTTTTCAATAAGGTCACAGGTCCTTGGAAATAGTAGAAAATTATAATTATGAAGTCAAGTAGGACAACTAGAGATAACGAAATAAGTCTTGGAAATTGATCTCTAAAGGGTGGTTAGAAAAATATGTATGGGGGCTAGAAGTTTAAAATTTCCAATTTTTCAAATAACTCAGTAAGGGATTAAGTAAAAAGGTTTATTTTAATTTTAATAGCTATAAAATTAAAACAGTGATGATGGTTTAGTATGCTACTCTGATATAAGTTTATTCTAATTTATATCAAAATAATGTGAAAAAAGAAAACACGAAAATTCTTATAAGGGTGCCGCTAGTCTAGAAAGGTTGAGAATCCCCGATTGAGAGGACATAAAGAAATTTACTTTAAACTTCGTCAAATTACTCGTTCAGGCTATCGACATTTAATTGCACTGTTGTGGTAGGAGCGAGGAAGCTATAATTGAGTGGAAATTTACCAGAATTTGCGTAGAGGCAAAGTGGAAAACCATCAAGTAAAATCACCCACAGAACATCCAGACGGGATTCGAGCCCTAGCCTTCACGTCACCATGAAAGTGAACAAAGCGAGCTTGACGTTTATTCCGTGTGTTCACCGTACAGGTAACAAATATGTTATTCTAAAAATAATTTTCGTAGTCAGTTTTCACTATTGTATATTTATGTCACAGAAACTTGTAATAAGTTTACTTTACAAGTAAAATAGTTGCTATATTTTCAAGTGTGGCTTACTAATATAAACTATACTATTAATCTTTATGTTAGTAGTGAAAAACTGCCAGATGTCCCCAGCTGGGATCTAAACACGTGTCTCCCAAAGGTTTGTTTAGTTTCTTTAAATACAACTTGTGGCTCTGACCTCTATGGTCAAGGGTAAATTTTAACTGAGCTATGCTTGTTTTAACGATTCATTTCTTTTTCTTTCCCCATCCCACTTTCAGACCGGCGTTTTCTCTCACACAGAAGATAATCATTGTATGCTTATCTTGTGTGTTAAAAGGACTCTAAAATACTTTTTTTTTAATCGCACGGCAGTTTTTGAGCGGACGAGTGACATATGTTTAACCCTGAAAAGACTTAATCCCAAGTAAGTCCTTGAAAGCCAAAGCAAATATATGTCTTTTAGGAGGGGAAGGGTTTATTAGAGGGGGTCATTTTATCATATTTACTCATTTAGAACCCAATTCGGCCCATGACCAATTTTTAACTTGGTACACTTCCTCTAAATTCAAACTTCTAAATCCCTAACACAACACATTAGTTTAATTAGTACATAGGTGCATAGCCAGTCTGAATGATATTAAGACGCAGTGCTAGAATAGAATTGTATTCACAAGCAAAGAGTTAAGGCAAGCTTCTTTCCTTAACCTTAGCCCCAATCGCCTAATTCATTTAAATAATTATAAACATGTAATATTAATACAAATGTGTAAATGCTAGTATTTCATATGGTATGTCTACAAAACAATGTGAGTGAATAATTAAATGCAATGATCATAATATTACCCTTAGCAGTGGATACGCGGACAGATACGTGTCTAAAGTCTGATTTATTTGTGAATGGAAGTTTAGGTTTTAATCCCGATAAAGTGTAATAAATTATTTTTTAGTGGTTTTCCAATGGCACTCCACGCAAAACTCAACCTGCCACATTACTAATTAAATGTTGATAACCCAGACAAGAAGTACAACGCGTAGCACGTAAATAAGATTGAGCCCGTTGGCACGTGGTATAATTGTCAGACTCATTTAGTCTCACTTGACGGTGATGGGAGGTCGGGGTTCAAATCCAGGCCTAGCATATTGATTTTTTATAATGGTTTCCCACTTGACCTCCACGAAAATGCGGGTACAGTCCCTCTAAGTTATACCTCTCTCATCACCAGACCTTTAGCCATATTAATATGTTTGTTTATAACCCAAACCGGTACTGAAACGAAGTGGGGAAAATAGAGTAATAGCACTTTCAAATATTATATCAATTAGTTAAAGTGTGTTTAAATGTATATGTTCTACCTTGAACACAAAATAGTGCAGAGAAGCGTTGATAACAGAACTTGTTTTAGGAGGCGATTGGCTTCCTGTGAGGTGCCACTTTTGTTGATTAAGTGCAGTCTGTCTAGAGTCCCGTAACATTAACACGCGCATAGGTAAACACACCTGAACTAACACCGTCCCAGGTTATTTCTAGGGGAGAGCGCACACATCCAAATAAGGGCGTGCACGGCTGTCCCTCTCGTGGGAATACTACACCGGCTCCCATTGGCCACCCTGGGAAACACGAAAGGGCATTCGCTTTAGAGTAGCCAGAAAATTGAAAATGTGGATAGAGCTTTGACGAACCCGGGGGTAGGGGGCCAAATAGGGCAGTTGCCCCCTCCCCCCCCCAAGAACCAATTAATTTTAATAAATATGTAAAATAGATCAAGTCGAATAGTTATAAAATCGAACAGTGAAGGTGTTTATTTTATTTAAGTTATCACCACGTCGTACTATCTGTTCAGGCTGTACGTATAAATGATAATTACTTTAATGGAAGGAGGGATGAATAAGGAAGCATTTTAGAGATAGTCTACCCGTATTTGCATAGAAGAATGGTGGGAAACCATTTAGGAAGAATCACCCTTAAAAAAACCAGACCAGGATTTGAACCCCAATCTTCCCATTATTAGAAGGCCAGTCTTAACATTAGAGATTAGAGTGACGTCTAAGATAATTCGGCCACTGAAGATGTGTTGAATGAATATAATCTACATTTTTTAGTCAACAATTTCAACAATTTTCCAAGCATGTTTAGCGCAGTTTTTTATTACTTAATCTATGGGGTAAAAGTGAGGACAATAATGGATAAAGAATTTGATTTGATCTGACCAGAAAATTGTTTTGCCATAAAAACTACAAAAACACTGGCTTTTTCTTACGTCCCATCCCATCCCACCTTAAAATAAATACCCGCATTAGGAAACCACAACGGAACATCAAATGGAAAGCCAATCCTAGCGCACCAGACCGAAATGAAAACTCCGTCAATGATTACCAAGTATAATGGAAGCTTACCGCCTTAGATCACTCGGTCACCATTGAGGTTAGTAGAATACTAATAAAAATATAAATAAGCCAGTTTTAAATAGGGCTTTAAAAATATTTTGTTTGAATCCAAGCTGCGATATCAATCTAAATATATTTCCAACGAATTGTTTAAGGATAAAGAACGGCATGAAAGAATTAAATATAGCTCCAAGCTAAAAGGTAATTGAAATAATGAATAGAAGCCATTTGTATTTTTTAAAAAAGCTTTGTAAAAAATGTTTTGGAACTGGTTTTGAAGTAATATGCAACCTTGTTTCATGAATAACATAATGAGATTATTGACGTCGTCTGGTTGATGTATATTTATTTAAATTGTTAAGCTGAGAAGTAGATTGTAATCTTAATAATGCGACGCTTGCAATCTAGGATGGATAGATCCGGATAAAGCCGCCATGTTTGCAGCACATCAACTTTAAATTTACATTCAATCCCCGAAAGTAGCTCGATGTCTGTTGATATAATTATTGTATACCTAAATCCCTGAGTGGCCCCCTATAAACACACACAAAACAGCCCCATAGGTAGTTCCTTTTGCCCATTTCTCACAGTGAGAACATATCAAATCATCTGGCAACGGAGGAAGGGTTGACAAGAATTATCCCTTAGATCAAATAACTGTTCATTTAACCTTGTTTGGTTTTTAAACATAAATAATACTGTGCTGGTCAAATATTAATTAAATTCAGTATAAATACAAGCTACCGGCCGAGTTAAGCTGTCGGGAAAGATTCACAGTAGATTGACGATCGATCACGAGAAGGTCGGAGATTGAATCTTTGTCGAGTGCACTGACGAATAGTTTTCCGTATGTGATTTATACGACAAAGGTTTACCTCCTCTCCTTCCAAAGTTAATTTGACTGCACTTTCAATAAACCTTTCAAATAATAAGCCGCTAAGCAACAAATGTGTTGAAAAATATTAACGGCGTTGTCTACCTCTAACGTAATGGCAAGTCAAGATAGGAGTTTTATGTTAATGTATTCAGGTTTTGAAAGGCTTTAACTGTCTACAACTTAGGCTATTTGGTACTAAAGAAAATGGCCAGTAGGAATCTTCTTGCCAAACTGTAGATTAAAATAAATGGTATGGTGCACCACACATACTTTTTGTTTCTCTTTTATATTAAAATAGATACGTTTACAAAAAACTGTTTTAAATTTGTGAAACAAAGTACTATACATTGTTGCAGAAACACACCACCTAAGTGTTTATGTGGAATAATATAAAATAGTACATACACCCAGGTTACAGCTTATTTGGTGCTAACTGACAGTTCACAGCTGACTTCTGACAGTCAACATTTAGGTATATACCTAAATTTTGACTGTCAGAAGTGACAACTGCTAAAGACATGTTTTTGCAGATCATATGGTTCGGCGTAGGGATACATAATTTGGTCTGGTAGCTTTTCAAAGCCGTCAGAAGTCAGCTGTGAGCTGTCAGTCAGCACCACAGAAGATAAAACTGAGGTATACACATTGAATAAAAAGAAACATCTCTGTACATCAAAGAGCATGACAATTAATTTCATTTTCAAAGACTAGAATAATATATATATAATATTTTCTTAAAGCTCAGAGACGATTGATTTTGTAAAAATATATTTCAAATAAAAAAGTGTTATATTTAATGGTACATATTTACAGCGATAAGCTACTTCATATTATCTCAATTATTTGTGGAGATTTGATCGAAATAGGAAATTTTCACTCATGTAAAGTACTTTATTAGTCATTTTTATGGGGAAACCATAACAGCCATTTTGTTTGTAGTGTTAAACAAATGTCTAAATAAGAAATGTAATCAAAATAGTTAGGACGGATTTCGAGAAGATTGATTCTTTCTCTTTTTGCCCTTCAGTAAACTACCCTTAGTTTTAGGGCTAGATATCTATTTCCAAATATTCTTATGGGTGGGAATCTAATGAAAACTCTAGATTATGAAAACCCTAGATATAAAATTATATTCCGATCAGTAAAATGGTTTCGGCTCTAGGAATAGATACTAATAGACAAAAGGGCAGGACAGAAAGACATTCATAGATACATCCAGAAAGACAGCGGACGGAATCACGAAAACAACATTAACTGTTTCAGGGGATCATGAAACTGCAACATTTATCAAAATCTCAACAACAAAAAAATTACTGATTTTTAATGATCCCCGAAGGGTCGAGAGAGTAAGAAAAGTCCATCGAAGTAACAAGAAAACGTATATTTTGAAACACAAATCAATGTTGTCAAAACATAAAATAATTACGTATGTGAACTTATTGTGTAATCTATTAAATTGTCATATTGACATAATCAGGTAAATGGACAGCTCATAATGAATTCATTTCTAATATTTAGCTCCATATAGAATCTAACTTTAAAAACCTCTATTTACGTTACATAACAACCATTTAAATACTCCCTTCCCATTTCCTCACCCCCAACAGTGATTTAGTAAATACATTTTAAAATATACCATGATTTCCAAAATAAATTGCTCTGAGAAACAAGCTATTATTTTTTAATGTTTGTTAGCTTGTTGATCTTTTTAAGGTTAGTTATTGCACATTAAAGATACTTTTATTTTTCATGCTTTTTTTTTAAAAAAAATCCATAAGTAAAATGAATATGAAAATAAAAATAAATGGTACGGAGCACCGCACAGACTTTCTCTCTCTTTCTATAAACTCCTAAGATTTCTGAACGGAATAATGTACATTGTATCATCACCACTCCACATAAGAACACGCATAAAATAATATACAATGATATAGAATCAATGAGAAAAGAGGCGCATCTTTGTCCACCTAAGAGCATTTCAAACAGTTTAATGTCTTCCACAAGGGTCAACACTTCGTATTAAAATTTCGATTTCTGGTTAAAATTTTAACATTTTATAAGGTGTTGCAGATCTTCAAGTCATCGCATTGATATTTAATTATTCATTTATACATTTTGACCAATAAAAAATGTAAATATTGACTATTGAGTCTAAAATGGAGATAGATCATTGCTATGCAAACATTTCTCCTAAGAGATTTAAGGAAAAATAACATACTTTTTTAGATACTTATATTTAATTACTCTATGGCATTGGAGAATTATTGCGTTAAGACTTAAGTAGTATATGTTTACAACTAAAGCTCACAAAATTGTATTAATATATTTGCAAATATCTCAGAAACTGCTGCTTTTATAAAAATATATGTCAAATAAATTTTTTTTATTTCTGATAGTCCTACAATTTTGCAATGATAAGTTGTTTAGTTTCTCCAATAGTTGTGGAGATAAGGAAATTAACGCTTCTGTAAAGTACCCTAAAAATCATTTTCATAGGAAAATGAAAATAGCCAGTTTATTTATAATCTTAATCAACGCCTAGATACGAATTTTAATCAAAATCGTTTGAGTAGATTTTGAGAAAACCAAATTTTTCTCTTTTCGCCCTTCAGTAAACTACCCTTAATTTTAAGTTTTTATAGACACACAGACAGACGGCATTGCAAAGACTATTTTTTAGGGTTCGGGGGTCATGAGACGTCGACATCCATCAACATTTCAGGTTAGTTTTTTTTACGGTCGCAATACTTAAACTTTAATGTCCAAAAAGTTAAAAAAATTCATGTATAATTGCGTATAGATTGGAAGTTATTGATTTTATAAAAATATGTTTCGGATAAAATATCTGTATTATAAATATATATACATATTTGTAATGCTAAGTAATTTCATATCTCAAATAGTTTCGGAGCTATTTAAAAAAATGTTAATTGACGCATCAGACCGGAGCCCTTAAAGCCATTTTGCCGAAATATTGAGGGTAGCCATTTTGTTTGGAATATTTATTAATGTTTATAAATGAAATTTAATCAAAATCGTTGGAGCCGATTTTGAGAAAATCGACTTTTTCTCTTTTTGCCCTTCGGTAAACTACCCTTAATTTTAAGTTTTAATAGACACACAGACAGACGGCATTGCAAAGACTATTTTTTAGGGTTCGGGGGGTCATGAGACGTCGAAATCCATCAACATTTCAGGTTAGTTTTTTCTACGATCGCAATACTTAAGCTTTAATGTCCAAAAAGCTAAAAATATATATATAATTGCGTATAGATTAAAAATTATTGATTTTATAAAAATATGTTTCGAATAAAATATTTGTATTATAAATATATATACATATTTGTAATGCTAAGTAATTTCATATCTCAAATAGTTTCGGAGCTATTATAAAAAATGTTAATTTACGCATCAGACCGGAGCCCTTAAAGCGATTTTGCCGAAATATTGAGGGTAGCCATTTTGTTTGGAATATTTATTAATGTTTATAAATGAAATTTAATCAAAATCGTTGGAGCCGATTTTGAGAAAATCGACTTTTTCTCTTTTTGCCCTTCGGTAAACTACCCTTAATTTTAAGTTTTAATAGACACACAGACAGACGGCATTGCAAAGACTATTTTTTAGGGTTCGGGGGGTCATGAGACGTCGAAATCCATCAACATTTCAGGTTAGTTTTTTCTACGATCGCAGTACTTAAGCTTTAATGTCCAAAAAGCTAACAATATATATATAATTGCGTATAGATTAAAAATTATTGATTTTATAAAAATATGTTTCGAATAAAATATCTGTATTATAAATATATATACATATTTGTAATGCTAAGTAATTTCATATCTCAAATAGTTTCGGAGCTATTATAAAAAATGTTAATTTACGCATCAGACCGGAGCCCTTAAAGCGATTTTGCCGAAATATTGAGGGTAGCCATTTTGTTTGGAATATTTATTAATGTTCATAAATGAAATTTAATCAAAATCGTTAGAGCCGATTTTGAGAAAATCGACTTTTTCTGTTTTTTCCCTTCAGTAAACTACCCTTAATTTTAGGGGTAGATGTCCAATTCCAAAAACCCCTCGGGGCAACCCTATGAAAACCCAAGATACCAAGTTTCAGCTCAATCGGTAAAATAGTTTAGGCTCTAGTTGGAGGTACAGACAGACAGACAGACAGACAGACGGAAATTCAAAAACCACTTTTTTGGATTCAGGAAGTCATGAAACGTCAAAATTCATCAAAATCTCGAGTTCGAATTTTTTGACGATCACAATACTTTCTCTACCTGTAAGATAGAGAGAAAGTAAAAATACAACTAGAAATTTTCCAAATAAGGTTCCTTGATCATCTTATATAAGTAGGTCTCCCATTAACTTTAGCATTCTAGTTTTAAGGCTGACTATTCAGTATTTTAAGTCTGAAATAATGTTATGTCAAAGGGAAGTGGAAAAGGATATAAATATAACGCCACATATTAATTAAAAACGTTTAGTAATAAGAGATTAGAAAAAAAGGAAGTAATTACTACTTCAGATTTACTTTGGTCGATCAATGATCAACAAAGGAACAAAAGCTTTCAGCCACCCTACAGCAAAACTTCCTTCAGATTTCAGAGCTTGTTAAATATATATATATCCGAGTCACACTAACCAGCTAGTAGCGAAAACCAATCACATTACTCTATACTAGTTTCAAATGCAATTAAAGGCAAAGCAATTTATTGAGGAAGTTTGAGTCTAGTACGCGCTAACTCAATTTACTGACCGATTGCCTATCCTGCAGCAACAACGACAAGGTGAGTCAGCGGTCACTCCCACAGGGGTATTCGGATTGGGGATGTGGTGGAGGACATGGCTTGCGACTTCACTATAAACTCCCACACACTGTTCTAAATTATTAGGGTGGGATGGAAGAAAACTGTGAGTTAAGGTCTTTTTTTTTTAGGTTTCAGGATGAAAATGTTTGGACCAAAATACATACTATTTTTTGAGTTTATACATTTAATTTAATTTTCTTCACATAGTAATCTCAATAGCATAGTAAAGTTATTGTGTATGACAAATTTATATGAGATTTTTATTCATAAGATCAATCCTGATAGCTGAATCAAATTCAATTATGTGAAAAATGACAACCTGGACACGTAATTAGAACACGTGACCTTTGGTTTTGGGCGCCAATGCTTCTACCACTAAGCCGTCCGAGTTATTCTCGTACCTAAGGCCACTTTTCACAAGAATCTATACACTAGGGGTCAGCAAATGGTCGATCTTGAGGTAAATTTTAGTCGATCGTGTAAGAAAACTTAAGTCGTCTTTTAAGTCAATCTTTGAGTTTTTTAAAACTCGCAAATAAATCAAGTACTTTCAAATAATATTTGAGTGTGAGCATAATAACCTTGATCGGTCATAATGGGTAATGTTATCAGGAATTTAGTCAACCTCTGTGGTCTTGGGGTAAAGTACTCGCCTTAGGACACGATGTTTGTGGGTTCGAACCCAGCTGGTGTCGACGAATTTTTCTTGAGCGTTTAAAATCTGTAGCACAGTTTCTTTTAAAGAAGAAGTAAAACCATCGGTCCCATATCTATTGTGACATGTATAAGAATCCTGAGAGGTATGTGAAAATATCTTGTCCGGCAAAATTAGTTAGCCCTTTCGCTCTTGCTCATAGAAATTCTCGTTTGCAGATAAAATTAGTCGTTTTAAAAAGTGCTCTTTGAATATTTCGAATAAAATAAATATAACAAATTTTAGTACGAAAAGGTACATTTTATTTACCCTACAATTTTTCTATAAAAGTGGGAGCATAAGTCTTTGAGGAAATATCGATTTTAAGGATAAAATTTTCTACAAATCCAAAATAGTAAAATTAAATTGTAGAAACAATGGGTGATCGCGGGACATTTGTTAAGTCTATCAGGGCCCAAATAAGGTTGACGACCCCTGCGATAAACCAACAACTAGTGCAAAGTGGCTCTTGGTATGGTAAGAACCAATATTGCTGTGTTAAAAGCATTGGCACGCAAAGCGAAAGGTCTCAGGTTCAATTCTGGTGTCCAGGTTGTCATATTTTACATTAAATGAATTCAATACTCTATAATTGTCATGGGCATGAAGTATTTGACCAGAACTTATTTTCATTTAAAAAAACCTTCTATCCAAATGCTACTATACACATGACAAATATTCAAAACTGTTGAGACTATTATGCGTAGCAAATTAATAAAATCTATCTAATGAAGCGATATTTTATTAAATTCGGCCAACATTTTTTCTGCTGTAAAAACTTAAAAAAAAATACTGACCTTAATTCGCGTTCCCTTCAATCCCTGACTCTTAGTAAATTTGACTTCGTGATCAGTGTGACTACCCATGATACGCGAAGGCCGTGGATCTAATCACTATGTTCGGCACAGAGAGAGTCCGGCGTTCCGTAATGTCTGATCATGTTCCAGGAGAATGTTGATTAATTTTTTGTTATAACTTATCTTTGCAATCTTTTGTCTCTTAAAGGGGAACGGAATCCAGAGTAAGCTTGGGAAATTGGGTTTTGTAAAATATTTAAGAAAAAAGGTTTTATGTCATACATATGAAAGGCATGGAAGTTAATTTAAAAACAATAATTAATTTTTAATACCAGCTCTATTATCCATATTTGATTGTTTGGTAGATTCTCTCCAGTGTGCACACAGATAAATACGTACGGGGAGGTCGTGGATCATGTCCAGCCAAATTTACTGAGGGGATTTTATCTCAATTGTTTGACACTCTCCTCAACGTAAATGTGGGTTCTTCCTTTCTACTAAATTATTATAAATGTGAGTATAGACCAGACTGGTAGTAAGAGATGGACCACAAAAAATAAACTTTCCATTTAACAAAAGGTTGTGTTTATATAAAGATTAGAAATAGGATACTCACAGAGGTAGACCCACGTAATAAACGTCAAGCGCGTCTAGTCTGGTTTGCCAGTGATGGAAGGGTCGAGGTTTTAAACCTGGTCAGGTATACTAAGGAATTTTTTCTAAATATTTTCTCGATATCTCTCTCTCTCTCTCTCTCTCCGCAAATGAAGGCACAAGTCCTCAAAATGCTACCATATCACCTCATTCCAATTAGTGCTAGCATAAGGATAGCCCGGACGGGTAGTATGATTCTATATATGTATTTATATTTCTACGCCTATTACTAACTGTTCGGGCAATTCGTATAATCACACTAATTGGGTAGAGATGAGGAGGGTATAGTTTAGAAAAAGTGTACCCGTATTCCTTTAAGGTATTACTCCAAATGTATAAATCACCCTAGTTCTATCACTACTTCAAAAAAGTTACCTTTTTTTCGTAGAATAAAGGAATAATCCTGGACATAATAAAAAATGATTGTTCTAAAGGTGTCTCTCTACGATAACTGGGTCCCCAAGAGGAGTGACTGCATTTTGGTTCTAGGAGAATGGAAGCCCGATGTACTAGCTCTTAGTGACAGTTTACCGGGGCGTGAGGAAGATTGATGAGAAGAAATCCCGCGAGAATCACAGCCCGAGAGAGATGACAGGGTCTCCCGTCAGCCTGTGTATTCTCGGCAGTCAGTCTTGTGGGGGTAGCAGGGAAGAGGGGGTTTAGAGGAGAGTTGTACCAGCCCTGAATACCTTCTACACCTTTAGCGATACTTATTCGCAGTTTCCAAAATCGGCTTTAATATGGCAAGGGACCACGAGAGGGTTATAACTTTTCATGAAATAATAAGTTCTGTCGTAAATACATTATTAGGTGATTGATGTCAACCTTGGTGTGTTTTTAAAATCGGAACTAAAAATAAAATAACAAGATTAACCGTGTTAATACATTTGAATTAAAATATAAGGTTCCGTCAAGAACCAGCCGTTTCTACTGTCAATATAAATTTTAATCAAATGTTGCCTAAATGTATACCTGTAATATAGAATTATCCATCCCCATGTTATTTATATAATTAAGGTGCAGTACAGAGTGTTAATATTTTAATCAAATGCCACCTATATGACGTAGTATAGATCAGGGGCCGGCAACTGGTAGATCTCAAGACCATTTTTCAGGCAACCACATAAGAAAACTACATCTTCATTAAAAGTCGAGCTGTGAGTCTTATGAACTCGGACCCATATCAAATACTTTCAAATAATACTTAAGTGTGATCAAAATAACCTTGATAGGTCATGTAATTGGTAATGTTATAGGATAATCAAATAGGACAAATATTCGTACATGAAAACGAGTATTTTTTTACACTTGCAGAGTCATATCGAAAATTGAATAGACGTGTACGAATAACGAACGTGTAGACACGGATTAAGAGGTGTCTGCGCGTAAAATGATAAACATTGTGTAGTTTATCTGTGTTTTATTTTATTTCTAAAATCTGAACTTTCATTTAGTTTTTTGTATTAGTTTTCTAGCTTTCAGGGGGAGGGGGGAATCAACTGACTCTATGATCCCACTCCCTTGAATCCGCGCCTGGCTATATAGTGTTAATATATTTACTCAAATATCACCTAAAAGGCTTTACAAGTTAGTATTGACCTATCTGGTGTCCATACAGTTGCTTGTAACGTAGGAGTAGTAAAGCACCATTTCATGAAAAATATTAATATTGAAAAAATGTTTAGAAAACCTAACTAATGACATACCTTCACTGTCGATAGAGAAGAGTCCGATGCCATCTCCTCCCCTGATGGAGTATCCCACAACGGAGTCATCCCCTGGAGGGTCAGCGTCCGTTGCGTGGACTGTCGTCACGAGAGTCCCAACGGGTTGGTTCTCTTTTACACTCGCCGCGACCACGAAATCGTCGAACTCCGGCGCGTGAAGGTTCTCATTGACGTCTACAATCTCGACTATAACGGTCGTCTCCGAAGAGAGCGAAGGCGTTCCACGATCATGGGCCCTTACGATCAGGCTGTGGACTTGCCGCTCCTCAAAGTCTAAGGGCTCTGCAGTGCGGATCGTCCCGGACAAACGATCTATGGAGAAAACCCCTTCTCCGTCTCCTCCCCCGACAAGCGAGTAACGCACCTCTCCACCCTGACCAACGTCAGGATCTGCTGCTGTCACTATAGCCACCACACTGCCTAGGGGAATGTCTTCCCGCATCTTCACCGTGTAACTGGAAAGTGCGAATAGTGGAGCATTGTCGTTGACGTCGTCGATAGTCACTCTGACGATGGCATCAGAGGAAAGAGGCGGAACGTCTGATATTTTCCCTCCCCCATCGGTGGCCCGTATTCTTAGCTCGTACAGTTCTTGTTTTTCTCTATCCAGTGCAGAAGACACATATAATATTCCTGTGATCCGATCCACAGAAAAGTCTTGTGTGTCCGTTACAAGAGAATAAGTAACGTGCGCATTTTCTCCTAAGTCAGTGTCTGTGGCATTTACTCTGAATATGGCTGTTCCATTAAGAGCATTTTCTGTTACTCTAAAACTAGCTAAAGATTTTTCAAATTTTGGAGAGTTGTCATTAACATCTAAAACTGTTATTGCCAGAAATTTAGAGGCTGATTTCTGAGGACGTCCAAGGTCATATACACTTATGTTCAACAAGTATTCCTGCTCTCTTTCTCTGTCTAGATATCCAATAACTTTCAACTCACCAGTGTCAGGGTCCAAGCGGAACACTGAGTCTTGATCTCCAAGAGATATTCCAAAAACCAATTTACCATTGTATCCTAAATCACGGTCACGAGCTCGAATCCTTACTAAAGTAGTTCCCAACGCCACAGACTCATTTACACGGATCTCAATAGGAAAATCGATGAATTCTGGTGCGTGCACGTTTTCCCCGTAGCGACTCGGCATCATAGCAAACTCTTCTGCTCGTCCCGGCATGTTGTTCTTTTCCGCAGAGGCCAGAACTTCCGTCAGTCGACGGGCCACCCCAGTGTCACGGCACTCAAAACCTCCCATGTCATCAGTGAGGAGTCGAGAAGGAGATCCACTCTTCTTGGCCATCACCAGGTGTATCAAGACATGCACAGTGTCGGAGAAATGGGTTGAATCTGTCGCCGTTACGTTCACTTCTCGATCAGCCACTTTTACGTCCATCAGGTCGCAAGTGACACTAAGCACCCCAGAAGTTGAATCGAGTGAAAAGCAACCATCTTCGTTCCCAGATACCATACGGTAGCTGATTATATTTCCTGCATCAAAGTCAATCGCTGAAAGTGTAATCACTTCTGTACCAATAGAAACATATCGCGGAACATGACCCACACAATCAACTTTTTCAAATTGTGGGCGGTTATCGTTAACATCCCGGACCCTTATTCTCAATTGCATCTCAGTCTGTCTTCTGTAAGGAACACCCCAGTCTGAAGCTCTTATTCTTAAAACGTATTCACGTCTCATTGACTCGTAGTCGAGGACAGATGTTGTACGAATGATGCCGGAGAAATGCTCGATATCAAATGGAACCGGGTTCAAATTAGCTATGCTGTATGAGATGTAGGCATTATCCAAAGAATCTCTGTCTCTTGCCGTAACTTTCGTGACTGAAGTTCCCGGAGGTTCGTTTTCATCCACCCATACTGTGGCTTCAGCTGCGTCAAATACAGGATCATTATCATTGGTGTCAACAACATTGACTTTGACTTTTGCGGAAGACTGTTTCCTAGTTCCAGTGTTGCCTTGATCAATAGCGGACACAGTCAACGTATAGAAAGCTTTTTCCTCTGCGTCCAAGCTTACAGCTGTATACAGCATCCCTGTGTCCGGATTAATGTGAAATTCTCCACCTTCATTACCACCTACTATTTCTAAGAAAACTTGCGCATTCTTACCTTCATCTGCATCAGTCACTTTCAGACGAATTACTGGTGTGTTTATCGGTGCAGTTTCAGGAATCTCTACTTCGTAGATCTCTCTATCAAAGACTGGTGCATTGTCATTTAGGTCAGTAAGATGAACCGGTACAGCTTTATAACTTTGTCTTGCTGGAACACCTTTATCTGTTGCTCTTAGAGTTAAGTTATAGCCTTGAGGTGCAACTTCTCGATCCAATAAGTGTAAAACCTCAATGTTGTATTCACCTAGTTTACCACCAGTCTCTTCAGCAGAACGTATTCTAAAATGTCCATCAGGGTCACCATCCACAATTTCCAAACTTTTTATTTCACCATGAATACCTTTGTCTCTATCAAGTACTTTGACAATGGCGTAGATATCTGCGTTAGAATGTTCCATTATATCTGGTAAGTGATTAACGTATATTTCAGGAGAATATATATTCACTTGCTGCACCTTGATTCTAAGTCTTGCTGTGCTCGGTTTCGTAGCGCCTGATGTAATAGAAGAACCCCTGTCTTGTGCGATGACGGTTAGCTCGTGGAAGGGTCGCTCGATGTACCCGAGAGGTCGAGTAAGGGACACGATTCCCGTCATGGGATGAATCGAGAACTGGTCCGTGTTCTCTTGAAAACTATAGTAAATCTCCCCATTCCGACCAAGATCCGCATCTTCAGCAGACACCCTTAATATGCTCTTATGAAGGGGCGTGTCTTCTGGCACCGTCTGTTCATACTCCGTGGGATAAAAGAGAGGCTTTAAGTCATTGGTGTCCAACACCGTGACTACTATTGTAGAGTCCGCTTCGAGAACACTCAGTTTATTCTTACCGTCTCGCCTCGTTCCCGTCGCCCGCACTTCAATCACGTACTTGTCCTTCCTCTCTCTGTTCAACACGTCACGTTACCTGTTCGTGTACGCAGCATTAGAAAACAGAAATCACCCACCACTCGTTCCTCAGCCTTAAAAAATTTGTCTTTATCACCACCGATTATTTTGTATCTAATTTCAAAATCAGTACTGCTTTCTATCGTAACAATACCCATTCTTTCCTCCGGTGTAACAAACGTTTTACCCACAGAGTTTTCTGGGATGGTAGCATTATACAACGTTCTTGTAAACTTAAACTCTGGAAATAGGGTGGGGGTGGGAAGTGGTGCATCGTTTCTGACCTGAAGCGCTGTGCTTTGGAGGCGGTGGGGGTGGTAGCGTAGTGTCTACGTCTGGGGTGTCAGTGATTATGGTTTCAGTGGTTGTCAGGAAGACGTCCTCCCCTGCTAAGGTTGCGTGCAAGAGTGTCGCAACGACCACCGCGCTCCACAGTGGGATGGGGAGACACCACCTCTCCATCTTTGCCGACAAGACGCGCCGACCCAGAGGTCGGCCTCACCTCATGCTGATGAACCAGTGCTGTCACGTGCTCATGTGTTCCAACACCCTGAAACAAACCAATATTATTTTATTCCACAATATGTTTTGTAAAAGAGTAAAATATTGAATTACCATTTGATATAGCGCTGATAATTTTTAAAATTATGTAAGGTTAGGAATTCGTTTCATATATTATAATCAGATAGTCTTAGCAGTTAGTCTCAGGCATATATTTATATATAATTGAATCATACATGTTAACATATGGATATTTGCTATTGCTTATTTAATTTGATCAACTTCACACTTGTAATATATTTATTTTCGATCACGTTATGCACATAAGTTTTATTATTAAATTAATAGCATGGTGCGTAATTTTGAAAATCAACATTAAATAGCGTACCATGTTGTGTGTGCATATATATGTATATAGTTAGAGGGGGGTGGGGTTAGATTACAAATGTTTATACATTTTATATATATATACATATATACACATACATACATACACACACATTTATACCGATATTCAATGCTAATTTTCAAGTTGTGCATATTTGTCGAAAATAAATTAATATATTATAATACTGTTTATGAAAATATCGATAGAGATTTATCTTAAAAATTAATCAAGTTAAATAAGCAATAACAAATATTCATATACATACTAAATTTTCATGCCACAAGGTGTGAAACATATTTAAATGGTTGCAGTGTAGAATATATAGGTACATGATAAAACCAAGCAGTTGTTACGTAGAGATAGGCATATTACATGTTAATATTTTAAACCATCTATGTTCATCAAGGTTTAGTAGTGTATGTATGTATTAATCTGTCCAAAGGACTTTTATTATTTCTAGATTATACAGAAATCTAAAATTTGGTGAAATTGTAAAAGAACCACTCATAAGGTGCGGAAAACCTTCAAACTTTCATAAATAAGGAATTTAAATTGTTATTTAAAAAAACGTATTTTAGGTTATTATTTTAATTCGTCGACATGTTATTTGAACTTCAAAAGCAATAAGAAACTAGAATATAGATTCCAATTTCAAATCCAATCAAATTTAGATACTCTCAGCTGTGGAAGGAGTTTAAAATTATGGAGTTAAACAGTAATTTACGGGAAATCTACATTAATTTCCAGTATTGACTAATCCAATTGAGAGATAGAAAATTGAAAATATACAGCTTTAAATAAAATCTTAGAAAAGGTCCAGAGGAAATATTTACCTACGGCTCGGTAGTTTAAGAAACATTTGGAAAGAGGCTGAGCCCAACTGATATTTCGAATGGCCATTTTGTTTTCACGAGATGACTAGGTTACACATCTAAATTAGGAGGTATTTATTATTTTAGGAGTGGTCCATCGTTTCATTAATGTGAACTCAGTCGACTTAAAGGATGAGCGGGGAAAAGGTAGAGTATAGTTTGTAAACAGTTTTACGCCCTCAGGAATACCACCTCACAAAATAAAATCTAAAAAAACAGTAAAATAATGGTCCTTGGGTACTTAGATACTAAAAAGGGCATATGTAATGGAACCTTCCTAGCAGTGACACTTGGATAAATAGCTAATCTATGCAACAATTTTAACAGGTTTGTTTATCTTAAGGGAATATCTGTTTCTTACCGAGAATCGATTTGACACTTGTAGACCTTAGCATCCTCTTTATTTTGAGTCGAATGCAGTTCACAGTTAAACTGGGATTCTCAATTACCAATTTTAGTTACAATGTAAAACCTTGAACATTGATGGTTATCTATTTACCCAAGCCCGTTTTCAGCCATGGTCAATACATTTTTAAATCCAACTTTGTAATTATGATTGTAACTAAAAGAACATAATGACGATGCATTAATAAATTATAAATAACAATTTCCATTAGTAAGTGTCTATTTTGTCTAAAAGTTTTTTAAGAAATTACTATAATTAAAAAAAAATGTAATTAAATAAAAAAAAAGACACTTGTTAATAATGTTCCAAATATATGAACTTTGAATGTTTATTTGTATATTCTTTACTTGTGGTGACAAGCTACTACCATGGTAAATTTACTTTTATCTACTCACTCTGAATACAGAACAACACATAAAACAAACATGTATTTCTACAAATCGGCAATTGTGACACTCTCCCGCCTGTGCCTCCGCCCGTATCTTGCCTTGGCGCGACAACTGCGGACAGGCAAAACACACACACACACACACACCACGACGCGCCTTGTCCGAGTGCGAAAAGTTCACGAGACAGAGTGGAATACCTTATCAGCGATCACAAGACTGCTTGCTATCTCTTGTCAATGTACCGCCTCCCCCCCCCCTCCCCTTATCCTATACTTCGTGGCGCCATTCACAAACAACGTCCATTCATTATCTCTGCCGACTCTCAACACATATTTCATTGAAGAGGGGGAGGGGGGCTCTCGCAAGTTTACACAAAGAGAGGCTTTAATACACAGCGAGAGCGGTGAGGAGAGGCCTAAGTCAATATCATGAGGCCAAACGCTTCCAATTATCATAGTTATTACGACGCGCACATGAAAGCAGTTGTTTCTAAGAAAATTTGCATGCCTAATTGTAATGTAAAGGTGTATGTTTTATCATATTCTGACGTAACTAGTCATGTAAACATTATAAAGCAAGGTTACAAATCATTTTTAACTTTAAAATTTCCATATTTTCCAGTGGTTTTTTTCTTTTTTTTAAAGTAAAATCAGAGAAATAATTTTTAGCATTTGTCTTTCTTTCATTAGAAACATAACTAGGCCAAACAATAAATTTGTTTTGCCAAATTTGCACAATACTTTAGAAGCGTCATCATACAGAACCTTAGATCAACATTTTAAGCGAAATCCGAGAAATATGTTTAGCATTTGTCTTTCTTTAGTCAGAAAAATAACTAAGACAAACAATAAATTTGTTTCGCCAGATTTTCACAATACTTTAAAAGCCCTAAGTGAGCTCTGACTAGATAAATAAATAAATATAACACGTTTAAAATGCAAATACATGTCTATAAAAAGATTACAACTCACCCAACTAAACAGCTTTTAAGCACAATTATTGTGTTTCTTGGCAGAATAGCTATAGGTACGCGAAAAAAAAATTGATTGTATTAGGGACGATGCCTATCTTTGACGTTACGGCCGGTCAAAATTGGATTTCTCATGTTAACGAATTTATGTTTTAATCGGCGAGTTTTAAATATATAACGTTGAAACAGAAACTATAAATTCTTAAATAATTATAATAATAGTCCTACAATGTCACAAAACTATTATTCTTTAACTTGAAGTATTTTTTTATTTTTTATATATCTCCTACAGCTTAGGCTATTTGGCTTGGTCAAAAAAAATGGGCTGTCGAAGTCTTCAGGCCAAAGAGTGGATTAAAAAAGTCCGTGGTAGCATATGTCTATCAATAATAGGAAACAAGGAAAAGGTAAAATTATAAAGAAAGTCAATGTTTTCAAGGCGTAAATATTAAAGTGATAGTGTAAACTCGTCAGAGGAAAAGGGAAAGGGTTATCAGCACATACACTAGAGCCCGCTCAGGAGGAACTTCTCTTTTTCTTCTCTTTCTTACTATTTTGTACACTGGCGTCAAGTGTGATAGTTGTTAGACCACTTAAGTGCATCAAGTTAGAGATGCAACCCGCTTAGCAAAATAGCTTCGAAATCTCACAATACTTAAAAGCCCTCACAATTACCCTACCATCTATAATAGGAAACAAGGAAAAGGTAAAATTATAAAGAAAGTCAATGTTTTCAAGGCGTAAATATATAAAGTGATTGTGTAAACACGTCAGAGGAATAGGGAAAGGGTTATCAGCACATACACAAGAGCCCGCTCAGGAGGAACTTCTCATTTTCTTCCCTTTCTTACTATATTGCACACTGGAGTCTAAGTGTGATAGTTGTTAGACGGCTTAGGTGAATCAAGTTAGAGATGCAACCCGCTTAGCAAAATAGCTTCGAAATCTCAAAATGCTTAAAAGCCCTCACAATTACCCTACCATTACACATTAGCGTAAGTGCGTACAACCCGAACGGGTAGTAAGACGCGGTGCTAATAATAAGATACGTCATAAAGTAGAGACATATTTAGGCTTAGTTCTATTTACTTACGTGAATGTTCTTCTTATCCCAACTCAGAAATGTTACCATTTGTATCCGTAATAGTTGTAAAATATAATCACATATCATATAGTTTTTATACTTAATGCTAAGCCACGATTGTAAAATAAGTCATCCTAAAAATTCCAGAGTCTACATTTCATGGTTGATCCTCAAAAAATAAATGTATTTGATGATGTGTGTTTGGTTGACTAAAACTTTTACTAGTTAAGGGAAACAATTCAGAAATACATGATTTACTAGTTCCATGCATTTACTTTAAAATCAAATATATCTTATAGTTTTTAGAAATGATCTCCAATCTGGATCGAGGCACACACGATACGTCATGTAAACACCTATTTCGCTTCATCCTCATTTGTGGCAAATGATGTATGTGCATTTTTAAATTGATTAGTAATGCATTGTGCACTGCTACAACATAGCAGCAACTACCACGTGTAAAACCGCGTTAACTTAATCATCACCCTTTTAAGTGCTTTTTTTTACATTCATTACTGTTTCCAATTAGTGGCGTCGGTCTTTTTTTTTTTTCAAGACATATATTTTCCATTAATGACTTGCTAGGACTGTCGTAGCTTCATATGCATTATAAACTAACTTAAGACTAGGTCAGGCACAGCAACAAGTCCTCGGCCGTTAATTCGTCACTGTGAAAGGGTAAACCCGCATTTCACCAATGATAAATATTTCGGCCATGCCAAAAATCGAACCCGAGACCCTTAGCCCTGTAGACAGCCACGCTACCGATTTAGCTAAGTTGTCGGATCCCTATTTAGGTACTATTCACTAAAAAATACCACAATGTATCAGATTGAAACAAATGGAAGAAGCAGTAAAAATTATGTATTATTTTTTTTTTTAACTATCGAACTAGCCTCAAACCCTTACTATCCTCTACCACTCCATAAGTAAAAAAGTATTTAGGTAAAACCCCCTAAATTTGGAAAAGAAACAAAGCTCTCTTCTTGCCTTGTGTTTCTAAAATAAGAATGAAACCAATTTCGTGTTTGGAAGGGAAGTTATTTTTGGAAAAGGGGATAAAACGTTGGCTAAAGAAAATCCTCAACAAAAGACGCCAGTTTACGCAAACGTTCCTCCCCGTCCCCACCTCTTTCCAGACTTACTTTACGCTGTCACTCCCAGAGTTCCCCCGCGGCTTCGTTCTTCCGTGGCAGAGGGGTCTATACTATGACGCACCTTATGAACCGACCAATCTGAGGTAATGTTATGCCTTGCCAAAGCTAGACGTCACTCAGCTATTGTGTTGTCAAATACGTATTAGTTTCAGGAGGCCTATCTTATGGCAAAGCAGTGAGTATTTGAAACACCGAGATTTGCCTGCTCCCTATTTTAAGAGTGTTAAATAGAATGTGAATTAATTTTTTTTAGATTTTGGATTGTAAAACCAACAATAATTGATTAATTGAAAGACATACTATGGTTTTACTAAAAAATAACTAAAGCTTCGAACAATATTTTTTTATAAAGGAGTGCCAATTTTAGATAAGGTCTCCAATACGTTTTAGTAAAATTTTGTGAATGAAGAATTTTTTTAAAAAAGTTTGCAACTTGTTTAAACACCTTAAAGGTGAGATTGTAGGGGAAGCGATAAACGTTCGGAGTCGCGAGAAAAGGTAGACCCAAGTGTTTTTGCAGTTTTTTAAGAAAAACTTTTTTTTTGTTAAAACAAAGCAAATATTGCTTCAATAGAAACATAGTTTACATTTTTATTCGCATGGTGACGTCAACAGTTTTTGAATATTTGGGATAAGCATGGTCGCATTAAATGACAAACTTTTTAAAAGGAGAGAAAAGATTATCATTAAATTCCATGACATGATGTTATCAAGTGAAAAAAGTTAAACTCTATGTTTATAGTGAAGCAATATTTTGATTTATTTTAATCAAAAAATGAAAAAAACATATTATCTCTAGTCTCCTACACTCCCACCTTAAACTTGTCAACGAAGTGGACTGTGGTAACAGCCCTAGGCTCTTCTGGTTGCCAGATCATGTATTACTAGGATTACAAACACCCGATGTTAGGTATGATTTTTATTAAAACACGAGGGCATCCAAATATGGAATTAGAAATAATGACCTACAGATGTGAAACTAAAATAAACACTCTTAACCGAGAAAGAGAATTAAAGGGCAGAAAAAAAAAACTTAAGGCAAAACTAGCATGACAAAAACTAAGAGATTTATTTATTACATAAATATAAAAAAATCCTACGTGAAAAGAAGATAGGGGGCCTAATCTAAACGAGGGATCAGTGGCAATGTGAGTTGAGAAAGGAAAATGAGGCAAATAGGTTATTTTACACACGACAAAAGTGGGGTGGAAATAAAATTGGACGTGTTTCACGTCACGCAAAAACACATTCATTCAAATACACCTGTGCCTACACATCAAACAGACTAATCCTTCAGTGTTCCAGAGAGAAAAATATGTCATGCTATGTAGCCCCCTCCCAGACCTCTCTCTTTTTCACACACACACACACACACACACACACACACACACACACACACACACACACACACACACACACACACACGGACTAATTTATCTGGGCACCATGAGGTATGAGGTAAGACAGGTGTTAAAAGTGTCACGCAGTTCGTCGCGAGAAAAATAAAAACCTACGTTGCCACTTGGCTTATAGTGATTTAAAAAAAAATCGTGACAATATATAGCTTGTGCCTAAATAGATAACATTTTTTTTTTCAGAAAGGTGTGTTTTTCCCTAAATGGTTTCTCACGCTCCCTTCACGCAAATGCGAGTAAGTTCCCTCCAAATTCTAGCACCTTCCTCTGCCATTAGTGTCGAATATACGGATAGCCCGAACTGGAACACGCGGTACACCAACATTTTGTTTTATACTCTGTTTTATAAGATCTGTGTGCCACCAATCTCAAACTATCACTTTTTTTAAAACAAAAATAAGGTTGAAAAAGGGGGTTTAGAGGAAATGCACCGACATTAGCATGAAGGGAGTATGGGAACATCACAGTGAGCTTCCCATGTGGGAGCACCATCACAACAGTGCACGCAGGCGTGATTCAAAACTTAGACTTCTCGTCAAGATGTGTTCAGCCTTAAGCCCCGTCCATAGTTGAGGGTTGAGAGTCTAACAACTAGAAACGTTAATTAAGATCTAGTTTTACTTATTCATACGTCAAGTCATGTTTTTTACAGCTGTCACTTTTGATAAGATATTATCAATAACTACAAAATAACACAATAGTCTAATTTACATAGAAAGATAGCTAAAAATGTTACTAGATCTTCTTCCACGTATCTGCAGATGTCATTAATGATAGAGAATATCCATACCTATAAAATAACACTAATAATATAGTAAAACGTTATCAATATTGACCACAAAAAGTTCGTATTTTTTTTAACCTTCCTTCCTACGAAAACTAGACAGTACCCTTCACCAAATCTGAAAGGCAGCAAAGCAAGCAATTTTACCATGCTTTGTACTACTATGGCGTAGTTTATAATAAAATAAGACCATAGTATGATACGTCAACCTACGACTGTTATCATTCAGGTTAAACGGAGTGTACATTCCAATAAATGACTTAGGGGGTGGCCAGACTGAGCGAGCGAGCGAGCGACTAAAATATAAAATAGAACACATTGGTTGTAATGAGAGGTGGCCAGACCGGAGCGAACTACTGAGCGCGCGCGCTTGACCCGGTACAGTCTAGTTTAAAGGCGCTAGGCAATATTATTGTATGTTGGTTCATTGAGTGCTAGGAAAACTTCTCATTTTGACATTTTTATTATTATTGATAGATTTAGCACACTTGCTACTAACGGCCTAATTTAATTGGTAAGATCATAAACCATAACTATATGTATGTGTGTGTATTTATATATATATATATATATATATATATATATATATATATATATATAACTGATGTTAAAATACTTCAATATTATTAAAGTACGCCTTTACAAATAAGAATCACCATTAGCGTGGAGAGAGGAGGAGAAAACCACAACAATAAATCACTTGTTAAAACCACCCTTAATTCACTCAGTCAAGATTCGGAGCCTCCTCGTCAACAACTAACGAGAGCTATCTCTAATCACGCGCTCGCTCGTCAGTCTGGCCACCCAGTCGCTCACTCGCACGCTTGTCAGTCTGGCCGAACCCTTAGCAGCTTCTCCCAAGACAAACAGTTTTTATTTTACTGTCTATCTTTTTCTTTCGGGACAGCATTTTAAGGTGAGGAAACCTTGTAGCGCTCTACAATAGTTGCCCTGGCGTTTGAGAACTCTCCCGCGTCGTAAAAAAAAAAACAGTTTCCAAAGGTAGCAGCAATGTGGGTCTAGTTCCCCTTTTACTCTGGTTCTTCACTAGTTTTTTTTAGAGCCCACATCCAACACTCGCGTTGTAAAAACCAAACAACCGAGAACATCATTCCCCAGCTGAAAGTTTCATGAGACCCCCCTCCCCCTTGTTTCCTCTAGACCCCTTATTTCCCTCTATCACCCCTTACCACTATTTCATGAGAAACTTATCGAGGTGCACAATGCATTATTTATGTTTAGCCATACTTGGAATGCCAGAGTATTCCCAAGCTATGTAAAGCACTTAACTGGGATTGTAAAAAAAACTAAAGTTTCAGAAATAAAGGTGACTTTGTAGTTTCATGAACGTTAATCTCACTTAGTCTTTGGGTGGGTGCGTGTGTGTGTTTATGTGAAAAGTAAAAGTTAATCAGAAAAATCAGAGGTCACGTGAAATCATGTACAATATTCATTCACATTTTAAATAGCCAAGATATTATTAAGATTAAAATAAGAACGTCAGAAAACTAGAACGTATAGACATAAGACTTCAAGGTTTTTCTTATTAAATGCGTTTAAAATACGAACTCAAAGAAATTGGGCATAAATGTACTATTTTAATTAATTATCTGAGAAGATTCTTTCAATCCATTCAATAAAGATTTTTATTTTTTTATTTTGCAGAAAGATTATCACACTGTCTTTGAATATAATATGATGCATGGATATAGTTCCGTGCCACCCAACTTTAGTTATGTAATACATAGTAATGGAATACATTAATTGTTTAAATTTATTTCGCCATTTAATTTTATTTTATTTAACATAAATCAAGAATGTAAATTATTATTTTTGATCGTTAAAATTAGCGTGTATTATTTTGTAGCCAATTTCTTGATTCAAAACAGTTTTTAAAATAAAAATGTTGCATCAGAATTTGTTATACAAAGAAAAATATAAAATCAGGTTTGCCAACAAAGTATTAGTGTTCGGTTTCGTGTTGATTTTTCAGATGGTTATTTTAAACCCTTGACTAAGAAACACAAAAGATAAAAACGCACCGGAGGGAGCTGGACAAGCGTGTCAGGCTTGTTTTGTCTGGTTTGCCGGTGACGGGGAGATTAGGGTTCGAAAACCAGATAGGTGCATTGAGGTGATATTTCTTAAAGTGTTTCTCACGCTCCCTCCACTCGAATTCGGATGCGTTTCGGCTAAATTATACCTTCCATTACTCTACCAGACCAGTGCAAATATGCGTATTGCCTGGAGAGGAAAGAATGATGCTAACAAAAATTAAAAATAAGTGTTGAATTTGCTCAAAATTTTGTTCAAATTGTTTTCCTAACAATACAACTTTCGCGTGTAGATAATATATATTGTTTTGTTGTAAAAGAAGGGTCGAGTAAATTATCTCGCTATTTTTGTGTGTGTGTTCATTCCCAGTTGCGCTCGCCTGTCTGTCAGTGACGCGGTCGGGCGTCGTCAGCAGATATATAGCGGCGACACTACTCCCTGTGACCTGTGACCCGAGAAACCAGCGCTGACGTGCATTCTCCGACACACGGGCTTAAAACATTACGAGCGGCGAGCAGACACTTTTTTTCAGGGAAACTGCTGAGTTGATTGATTTACCTTTTTAAAAAATATATAAATAAACTTGAGATAAATGTTTTCTTCTTAACCAGGAATAACCTCGTATTGTGCACAAGATCTTTTAGGCGTGGATTTTGATGTTGCCCATCCATTAGGGGCTACCTGCTTGCAAAATTTAAGTTTCCTTAGTCTTCTTGGATAAGAGATTTTTTTTAATTTGGTTTTTTGAAATCAAACTCTCGGTCCCCTTTCCCCCTCATTTTTGGGGTCCTCAATATGAACGTTAAGTCACCAAGTTATCCTGCATCATTTTGGGCTAGGGGCAAACTTTATGAAAATTTTTAGATTCCTATTCTGAACTTAGACATTTTTTCGGCTTTGGTTTAAAAAACATTTTGGGGGCCGCAATATGAATTTTCGATCACCAAGTTTTCTTGAACACTTTAGGGTCAGGGGCTACCTGCCTTCAAAACTGAATCTTCTTAGTTTTTTGGGTTTTGAGAAATTTTCGATTTTTTTTGGTATACACCCATTTAGTGTGAGCCCCCTCAGAATTAGATGTGTGTGGAGATCTTTAAACACCTTTAAATAAATGATACGGTGCAGCGTAATCACTTTCTCGCAATTTTATCTTGAAATAAATCCATTTACTAAAAATTCATAAGATTTGTGAAACTAAATAATATAAAGTGTTTAAAAAAAACTGAGAAAAAAATAAACATCGCTGTCTATCAAAGCGACAACGACATAAAAATATGTGTTTGCTTATAGCTCAGAAACTTTTGATTTTATAAAAACATATCTCAATGTAAGATTATTTATTTTTATAGTAATACAACTTTACAATGATGAGTTATTTCGTAACTCAAATAATTGAGAAGATATGATAACCTTTGAAACTTCCGCTTAAGTAAAGTACCCTTACATTCATTTTTATGGGAAAACGAGGATGGTCATTTTATTTGTAAGGTTAAACAATGCCTATTCACAAAGTTTATTCAAAATTGTCTGAGATACCCGCCTCGGTGGCGTAGTTGGCTAACGCGCTGGTCGTTTTGAGCTCGACCGCCGAGGACGGGGAGATCGAGGTTCGAATCTCGGTCGGGTGAACTGGGGGTGGTTTTTCCTAAATGGTTTTCCACTCTCCCTTCACGCAAATGCGGGTTCACTTCCTCTAAATTCAACCCTCCCAATTCCTAATCCATTAGAGTAATTAGTACTTAAAAGCGTATAACCCGAACGGGTAGTAAGACGCGGTACTAAAAAAAAAAAATTGTCTGAGCGTATTTCTAGAAAATAAATTTCATCTAGTTTTACCATTTAGTAAACCACTCTTATTTCAGAGTTGTAGGTCTACATCTAATAATAAAATCGCTCGGGGGAACTTTATGAAAATACCAGATTACAAAGTTTTAGCCCGATAGGTAAAACTGTTTCGGCTCTAGTCCGAGATACAGACAGAAAGACCGCACCGCGAAAAACACTTTTCCGGTTTCAAGGGGGTCATGACTAAGGAAACGTCGATATTTATAAAAATCTCGAGTTCGATTTTTTTTTTACGATTACAATACTTCTTTCTCCGAGGGGTCGGGAGAGTAATAAGCAATGCCATTATCAGGTGATCGGCGATCACATCTTACTAACCTGAGATGATAGTGAAATACCCCCATTTTACTAGACATTAAAAGTAAGGGCAAACTAAACAAATCAATCTAGGGTAGGAGGGCGTGCAAGAGTTTGAATACGCAAAAGGAAAGATAATAAGTCAAAACAGTTTCAGTACAATGTTTATTTTATTGGTAAGTAAAAATAGAAATAAAAAAATAAACATATATTATGTTGTAACACAGAAGGGGAACAACAAGAACAACAAACATAAATTTTTAAACTTTCGATAAGCGAATAAATTTAACAAGGGAAGCTAAAGTCCAGTGGTGGTTGGTGGGCTTAGGAGCTGGGCAAGCAGTCTTGAAAATTATTTTTCTGCATTAAATTCTTGTGAGCATAATTTAAGTCAAAATAAACTATAAATCATGAATTAATTTTAAGATGACCATTTTGGGAGTAGAGCAAAAAAAAAAAAGTCATAAAAATAAATTAACTAAAATCTATGGATTAAGACTTACTAAAAAAAATTACTGAAAGTAAGTTGCGGAAGATCAGGTGTTGGTCTACAAGTATTAACAATCTCACTTTTAAAACCAAAAGTTGAAAAAGTTTTCACTAATAATTTACTAACTACACATTCCTCGTTACCCACACACATATTTAAAATATAAATCTATATTAAATTAAAATAAATAATATGATAAATAAAATAAAATATAAAGACTAACACGTTAATAAAACAAATTATGACCCGTACGAGCGAGACCCCACCAGTAAACACAACTAAAGTAACAATGACAATGGGCACAAGGTGGATATTTACAGTTACTGTATTCTTTCATTCCACGATAGCAAGAGGGAGTTTAAACTTTGCTTTTATTTTACCTCTACTGATTGTATAGGGGACATATGAGACGTGCATGGGCCTCAAAGGACGGCCAAACTGGGCGAGCGAGTGACTAAAATATAAAATAGAACACATTGGTTGTAATGAGAGGTGGCCAGACTGGAGCGACCGAGCGCGCGCGTGCTTGAAAGATCGAACTGGTCCTATTTCTCAAGCGTGCGCGTTCGAGCCGGAACAGTCTAGTTTACAGGCGCTAGGCAATATTATTGTATGTTGGTTCATTGACTGCTAGGAAAACTTCTCAAATTCACATGATATTTGACTTTTTTCTATTATTGATAGGTTTAACACACTTGCTACTAATGGCCTAATTTAATTGGTAAGACCATAAATAATATAATGTATATATGTAAACACGATATGTTAAAATACTTCAATATTATAATTGGATAAACTCCTACGTTTTTCTTTTTTATAAATACACAATATGTGTTGTAAGAATTTTCGAGGAGCAAAGATGTACCAAGTGTCTTTGACAGAGGCATTTTCTCTAATGAACTAGGATAAGTCTGCTAATTGCTCGCTCGCTCAACAGTTTGGCCAAACCCTTTGCCTCTTTCCCTCCTTTTCAGCCCTCATGCCATTTGAAGGCCATAGAGGCACTGTTGAGATTGCTTTTAGTAAGCTTACAAGCTATCGTGGGGAGGACAACCCCACACACACACACACACTTAGGAAATAAAAAAGCTTAAATAAAGAGAATGTCAAAATATATTATGTTTGGTATTTAAAAAATATTTTAAGTTATTTTAATTTATTTAATAGAATAATAATTATTTCGCTGAAAGTAGGCAAGCAGTTCTTTCAATGCTTACATGGACTGATAAAGTAATTAGCTCATATGAAATAAAAGGTAGCCTAGTTGCCAAAAAGGGAAAGCTACAGCTCTCTCTATATATCTAATCTTTCGATGGACTACAACGAATGCAATGTACATTAAACGCATTTCTAACAAAATATGGTATGGCAAAGTATAAATTTAGTGACCAATCTAACTTGCCAATCTTCTACCATGAAATTCTCTTCCAAAAAGCGGAAACACAAAATGCTACAAAAGATATAATTCAAACGACTACTAATATATCTCATTCCTAAAGAGAATATACTTAATATTTCATACCAAATGACTTCACTACAGTTAATCTTATATGATCCATGATAGGACATAAACAAAGTTAAGATATTTTTCCAAGGGGAAAATATTTTAATACAAAACCTGATTCAGCGCGTTTTCCATGCATACTAACTTCAAAAGGTTTATTTCTAATATAGAAACTAATGTGATGTTCACTAACATAATTTAAACTAACTAAACAAAAGCAAGGATATTTTCCATATGTGACAATATTATGATGTGACAAAAACTATTCGTAGCTTATTCCATACTAACTTTAAACTATTAGTTTCCTAAATAGGAATTATCAAAAAGTTTAACTAACATAAACCAAAAAGAATAAATTTTCCTGATGGGAAAATATTATCAAAGTTAAACAAACTGTTTTTACCATAACCTTATATGTATTTATTTAGTACAGCATCTTAATACCCGTTCGGGTTATACGCTTAAGTACTAATTACGCTAATGGATTAGGAATTGTGAAGGTTTAATTCAGAGGAAGTGAAACCACATTTGCGTGGAGGGAGATTAGAACCTCGATCTCCCCGTCATAGACAGTTGAGCTCAACACGACTAGCGTGTTAGCTAACTACACCACCGAGGCGGCTAATAGCTTTATAAAAAAAATTAGTTACAAAAATATGTATATCACATATTTATCTGATGGCCGCTACCAGCGTAGCGCCTTAAATCCAATTGCCACCAAGAGTGTTCTTTAAACGCACACCACGGTCTATATATAGTGCCCAAATCCCGGAAGAAGCTAAAAGGAAAACGGTGGAAGGGGTAGTGAGGGGAAACGTATCGGAGTCTCTGTCTCACTCTAGCACCCCTAGTCTTGAACATTCAAGCACATACTAGACGTCACGAGATCCATTTACTCTGTTCTTTTTTCGTCTGGAATGAATTAGACGCGTTTCCGAACATATCTTTTCCGGAAGTGACGACACTCGGGTCGGCCAGTCCATTGATTGGCGTGGTCCGGTCGTTTAGTTCGAGTCTAGACCGGGCATGTGTGCAGGGAATGCGTGTAGGGTAAGAAATGGAGCATGTGGCGAATGGGAAGTGTATGCATTAATGGTTCATAGAAACCATGTTAGATAGTTCTTCTAATTAAGATTATTATCTAGGAAATGTATATATGTTTTAGAATGGTTTATGGATTTTATTTTATTATAGAATTGATTTTATAACTCATGTAGCACGTAAAATGCTACAATAAGCGCGATATGATCCCGAACAGATCTATTGGCAGTGATGTTTACCCCCATACCCCCAAATGTGGGGTTTCTCATCCCACAAGATGATTAGGTTGTATTCTTGAGTGGGTTATATAAGGGGAAATTATGGATACAGGGAATATAAGCACAAGAGTTAAAAAATTCCTTAAGCCAGAGAAAAACGTTTAATACAACACAGCTAACTCTATCATTCAGAAAATTCTTTGTTGGATATAGTGCGATTGTGTATAGAAATAATAAATATGTTAATCAGTACCACTCAACCCGCTTCAGTGGCCGCGTGGTCTATCGCGCTATTCTCGTGTTAGACTAGATTGCTGAAAACGGGGAGATCAGAGTTCGATCTGATCGGGTGCACTGAGAATGTTTTTCCTAAAGTTTTCTACTCTCACTCCACGCTAATGCGGGTGCACTGAGGGTTTTCCTAAATGGTTTTCCACTCTCCATTCACGCTGATGGGGGTGCATTTCCTCTAAATTAAGACTCCTCATCCCTAACACATTAGTGTAACTAGCACACGGGTGTATAACCCAAAAGAGTAGTATGACGAGGGGCCAAAAAAATCAGTATTACCCAGCACGTGCACCACTGATCACGTGGTCTAAATGTGAGAATAATTTAGTTTAGTTTGCAGGTAACGGGAGGTCAGGGTTCTAATCTAAGCCGGGTGTATTGAGAGTGTTTACCTAGATGGTTTCCCAAAATTCCTCCACGCAAATGCAGTTCATATATTTGTTCTAAATTCTAGTTTTCTCGTCACCACCACCGTAACTAATATAGATATGTGTACAATCCGAAAGGGTAGTAAGTAACACACGATGAACGAACAAGTTTCATCCGAAATCGAACCCAGGGTCACCTAGAGCGGTATGCAAGAACGTTAGTGAAAGCTTAGTGGACCGATAGAGTGGTCCCGAGCACACTAACGCTCCACCTTTAGTAGGTCCGTATGCAAGAACTTGACTAAGTGGATGCTTTGTTGACACTAGCGTGGGTTTGCTTGCGTCATCCTAGGTTTTAAGGTGGAGCGAGTGTGCTCGGGACCACACTAACGGTCCATTAAGCATTCACTCACTATACGTTCTTGCATAACACCCTAAGACTTTGTCAGCACTCTAACCAATACGCCATGAAGACAGTATAATGCTGGTATATTATCTTCATCCTTTTATCTAGAATAGAGAGTCTGTCGCTAAGAGCTAAATAATTATGATTAATCCGTAGCAATTCGAAACTGTATGTGTAAAACAGAAAAAGAAAAACACATATCTAAAAAAAACTTTAAAATCTGATCACCTCTGCGAAACATAATTTATATAAACGTGGCGAAAAGAGTGTCAAAGCTGCCACGGACTGAGTTCAAGTAGTGGGGAGGGGACTTTTTTTTTTCTTTTGTTTTACTAGAAGGTCAAAATAGTTAGAAAATGTCTGTCCCAAGAGATTTGATAAAGTAGCAAGTATGAATAATGCAGAAGAATAGATGACAGAGAGGGGTAGAAGATGTAGTGAGTGAGAAGAAAGTGGCGGGAGGGAAGATGAATGATAGAGTTTACAAGTCAAACACTGTAAGGCCAAAAAAAACACACACACACAGAGTTTCAACTTGTGCTAAACTTCGCCGGTAATCGATATGAATTTTGAAGAAAAGAGTTTGGCGATTATAAAGGGAAATATATGGTTCTACGAAACCGAAACGTCACTTGCACACTGTCACTGAAATGTGTCAATTTATTGCGTGCGAGATTTAAGATAAATTTATAGTAAAATAGTGCCTATTTCCAGTGGCAAACCAAAGGAGAGGTACATGATGTATTTTCTCCCTCCCAAGCCCGGGAAATGTACGTACTAAAAAGCTTAAAACATAATACAACTATAATATAGAGTAAGGGGTCTACTGAAGATGTGTAAAATGCATGAGCTATTTTTTAATGCCATACCTATGATAAACATATTCAAACGGCATAACATTAAATGATTAAAAATTGCACTTAAAACATCCAACAAAAATTTTCTTGTATCACCCCTACCCCTCCACAAAAAAGAAACAGGTTTAAGCATCCCTGGATATTTCAGCAACTTGAGAAGGATTTTAGCCAACATCGGTGGACACGCGGATTAAATATCAGGCTCATCTAGTCTGAGGAGGTCGGGATTCAAATACCAGTCAGGTATACTGAAGGTTTATTTTATAAATTGTGTGTATGGTACATTTCCTCTCAATTCTGCCTTCCTTATCTCTACTCTATTATCGTAGTTAAAGTTAATAGTAAGGTACTAAGACGCGATGTATTTTAAATTTTAAATCTTCTTACGACGGTCAGGCGAGTCAAAGTTCTAGACTCTGAATTGCACTTGAAAGGGGAGGACAGGCTTATAATATCGTCTTGGTGCATTGAAGGTGGTTTTCAACAGGCGATTTAACTGTGGTTTTACCATTCTCCCTTCACGCTAATTAGTCTATGCTACCCTATTAGTACCTCACCATTTTTTATGGGCTTACTAATCCTTGAACACTATAAGTCACAAAAATTATTTACAATGACGTTATCAGAGGGTAGTATCTGGTTAAAGAGCTCAAAAAATAACTAAAACAAAAAATACACACACACTCATAACAAGAAAGAAAAGAAAATCTAAAAAAGATGGTGAGGTGAATTTGAAGAAACAGAAGATCATATTTTATTTTAGAGCTAGTAAAAAAAGAAAGGGTAAAAAACTTATTTAGAAAAAAAGGAAATTTTGGATCAAAAATAAATGTTGGATAAAAAGGGTCAGAATAGTGTCAATCAAAAACGAAACAAAAATAAAAAATTGGAGGGAACCAAGGTCAATGAAAAAAAGTATAAATTTTAGAAATAGAAGAGAAAATTAAATAAATGATCAGAGAAAAATGAAAGGTTTGAGAGCAGAGATGCTGTCTGGTATACAGGCTGATTCATAATCGTACACAATAAAGTAGTACAGTGAAATCTACACTAAAAAATTAATTTAAAAATATTATAGCAACATATTTCCGGGATATCAAGATATGGCAACATTATGGGGTAGCATTGCGCATGCGTCATTCGGCGTGCCGGAGACATTGAACGTCACATTTAATTATTTGGTGTGATTGAGATTGCCAATAAGATGGAAAGGGGGGAGGGGGGGGAAATCACAAACGAGGAACCGACCGATATGGTTCTGAAAAAAATACCCACTTCTGTGGCCCCGCGGTCTAACGCGCTACTCTTTGTTAGAGTAGATTGCCAAAGATGGGGAAATCGGGGTTCGATCCCGGTCGGGTACACACTGAGGGTGTTTTTCTAAATGGTTTCCACTCTCCCTCAAAGCAAATGCGGGTGCACTTTCTCTAAGATAAACATTCTTAATACTTAATACATTAGTGTAATTAGTACATATGCGTATAACCCGAATGGGTAGTAAGACGTGGTGATAAAAAATCTTTCAGGTTTACAAAAGTATTCTGTGATTTAAAATAGGTCTATTCACAAAATATTTGGATATAAGAGCTACCCTTCTCTCTCTTTTTAAAATTTAATTATTAAATGTATAGCAGAAATAATAGTTTAAAAACTACAAATGATTTTTAATTTATAGTGGCCGACCTTGATAACATTTTACTATACTATTAAGAGTTATTCTATAGTTATCAAGAATGCCTATCAAATGTGACAGTTATAAATCACAAGACGCAACGCAACCTATGAGTTTTTCAAGATTATTTTAGTAACTATTGTAATTGTTGGATACTGTTTTTTCTTCTTGGGTCCCACTATATTAGACAGTTTTCCTATTTTTAACTTTAATTCGATTGTATGTGCTTATGAAAGAGAGAAAATCCTATTATTAAAGAATATCAGATATAAAAAGAGAGGGAGAGAAGAATGGCAGAGGGTTGAAGTAATTCCACTTATCTTAAAACATTCAAACAACACATTTCATTCTTTGCTAGCCTACTTGTGGGAGCTTTTTATTATAAATTATATATATACACTCAAGAAATACAAGACTCTTCCAGGCAAGTTTGTTTAGCCCCTCCTATTTGTGATAAGTAGCGCTACTCAGTAGGCAAACACTGTTACTTGTTGGCACACGGCCAACGTAACTTTCTCCTGGCTCTGAGGCCGTAAATTTAAGGGACTTTGGGCGGACATTGTAAGAATTTTGGGGAAGAAAAAAAAAATCGTTATTTACCTAGAACATATAATTTAAGATATTTTTTCTGGCAAAAGTAACTAAACGCAAGAAGCAAACTTTGCCATAGAAACAACACTTTCCGCACGAATTTAAGTGGTCTTAAGGTTTTTTAAAGTGATAATTAGGTACCTATGAATAATATGACTAGTGAAACTTGTAAATATATTACAGTCAAATCTCGATTCTACGACCCCGGGAATAACGTCCCTCTCGAAGTAACGACCCTTTTTTGGGGAACCGTGAAAAATGTGGAAAAAAGGTCGACAATTTTAAGGAAATCGGCCGTAAAATGGGTTTGTTGCAATTATTTATGTCACTGGGCTGCGATTATTTTTGTGACGCTGTATTACTAGTAACTGGGGTAGGTCAGGTATAAAAATAGACACCACCCCATCAATGTCAGCCAATAGCACTTGACTCTGTCCACCCCTTCCCACAAGCAAGACAATGTCTCCCCGCGCGCGACTGCCACTACATCACGCGCCAGGCTTGTTGCCATTGTTATTTAGATTCTCAATTTGGTTACGTTTTTGGTTTGATTTTGTGAGCGATTTTTGATGACCCACTCTATTTTTTTAAAATTTGATACGAACTTATAATTTCGACAAAATGAGTGGAAAGAGGACCTTCTTGATGCTCATGAACAAGTACGAGATCATCCAGGAAGTGGATGAGAAGAAGATTACAAAGATGGAGATTGCGCGGCGGCATGGCATCCCGAAGTCGACACTTTTCACGATTCTCAAAACAAGAGAATAAATTGGGAATGCAGTGCAGAAGGAAGGCCACAATCTAAAGGCCAAACATTTTAAGGGTGTGACGCACGCGAATCTGGATCAAGTTATGCTGGAGTGGTTCAGCCAGCATAGAGTGAAAAACGTGCCTATAAACGGACCGATGATGCAGAGGAAGGCCGATGAATTTTCTATGAGGTTGGGTATAGAAAACTAAGTGTTCAAGTGGGTGGCTAGAGCGTATTAAAGTGCATCACAGCATATCCAGCCACAAGGTCGTCGGTGAAAGCGCATCGGTCGACCTAACACCGGTGAGGGAGTGGATGCCCTTACTCCGAAACATCCTTAGGCGCTATCAGCCTCAAGATGTATACAACGCTGACGAGCTGGGGATGTTCTACAACCTCATGCCAGATCACACTCTTGCTGTGAAAGGGGATAAGAGTAAGGGTGCGAAGAGGAGCAAGGAGCGCCTCACTGTCCTTGTTGTAAAAGAAAATAAGAGCAAGGGTGCAAAGAGGAGCAAGGAGCGCCTCACCACCCTTCTGTGCTCAACATGGATGGCAGCGATAATATGAAGCCCCTTCGTGATCGGTAAGTTCAAGAAACCCCGGGGCTTCAAGGGCAACATCCTGCCTTGTGACTATGATTTTAATAAGAAGGCATGGATGACCTCGGGGGTGTTCACGAGGTGGCTTCAAGGCTTCGATTCGAAGATGGACGCCGCAAATAGAAAAGTCTTGCTCTTCGTCAACAACTGCCCCGCACATCCTGCTCTCGACAAACTCAGGAACATCGAGCTGGTGTTTATGCCAAAGAACACCACCAGAATGCTTCAGCCCCTGTACCGGGGGATAATCCAGCAAGTAAAGGTGAAGTTATGCGAGATGCTTGTTTGGAGTATGGTGTGGAATCTCGACATGGGCAAGGAGGTCAAAAAGTGGGACGTGTTCAGGGCCATGGAGGGAATCGTCGCCAGTTGGAGGGCCGTGAGACCAGCGGTGATTACCAACTGCTTCCGACACGCCTACTTTGTCCTACCAGTCAACGAAGAGACTACAGTCTATGTGCTTCCCACCGCTGCCATCGCCGAAGACCCAGACGACCCACCGTTAGTGGACACCAATTCTCAGCCAGCCCCCTACACGGAACCGCAGCCTGGCTCATCAACAGCACCTTCACCTGCCCCCCTGACTTTCACTCGGCCGTGCGACGAGGAAACGTGGCAGAGGTTAGCCCTAGACTGCACGTATGAGGAGTACATAGCAGCAGACTATGACATCACAGTTTGGGGCACCCTCGACAACGCCGATATAATAAGGGAGCAGCTGGAGTCCAGCGATGAAGAGGGGGAGGAAGAAATGGAAGAAGAGCCTGAAGACATCCCCACAATGAAAGATGTTCTGAAAGCTTGGGATGTCTACTCAAGAGCACTTAAGCGCCAGGGGGCTAGCGAAGAGCTGTGGTTCCAGTTCTATAATGTGAAAGACTTCGTCGAGTAAACTGGCGCTAAAAAGAAGCAGGCCTCCATAGTGGACTTTATTAAGAAATAGGTAGTTTATCCATGTTTTGTTTAAAAAATGCCATTTTTGCGTATAAGGGTTGGGGGTGGAACAAAATCGGTTAAAATTCCAATAACGACCCCTTCGAAATAACGACCCCTTCGAAATAACGACCCTTTTCCAGGGAACCGTGAAAGGTCGTAAAATCGAGAGTTGACTGTATTATGTTTTCCTACAAATTTTAAAAAAAGTTTTATTTTTTATTTTCTCAAACGTTAGTTTTTTAAACCTAGTTGTTGAATCAAATTTAGTTTAGTTAATTTGACATTGGCAATGTTTAGTGTTTAGTGTTTAGAGTGTGTGTGTGTGTGTGTGTGTGTGTGTGTGTGTGTGTGCGCGCGCGTGCGCGTGAGTATTCATCAACTTCTAACTTTCAGTCCGAGATATTTAAAGTCTGTTCAGCTTAAGAATTGATTTCTTAAAGGCCTTTTTTCTAACCATAAATCTATTATATAGTAGGATATTGGTAGGAAAAAATACCTTTCAGAGAGTAATTCCTACCGTGAATGGAGTATACATTAAAGGATTTGAAGAAAATGTAGTCCCATTTGTGCGGCGAGATAGTGTAAAACCATTTAGGAAATAACGTCAGTACACTAGTCCGGGTTTCAAACCTCAACCTCTCCATCACTACCAGACCAAACAAGGTTAACGCCTTAGCCAACGTACTCACCTAAGCGGATCTAGTTAGGAGGGAATAATTCTGCTAAAATAGGAGCCTGAAGGTGAGTGATTATATGAAAGGGGAAACGAAGGAACTATTTCACTTTTTGTTTTATAGGGCTAATATTCATAATTGGTAAGTCAATTTGAATCTTGTGGATGAAAGTTTCCAAACCTCGGGTACGCAAAGAATTTCAGGGGGGTACGCAAAGTACCCGTGAGTTTTATTAATCATTAAGGAGCTTGGCCCTGTCGAGTGCAAGTCTAAAACCTATTTTGTGGGAGGGTGAAAGGCGACCAAAGTATCCTTCCGCGCCAACAAGAATAGATGGATCACGGAAACAGTAGATGGCGCTAGCTACCGGACAGGTCTTGCGGAAAAATCATACGTTTGGCGATATCAGTTTCCTCTAGAACGAGTGAAATTTTTATAGTAATATTTTCAACATCTCGTCTAAGATGATTTATCAATGTTTATTAGGTGTTACATTTTATTATTATTTGTTATGCAGCCGGCAGTTTTGTATTAAAAAAATGTGAAAATTATCGATATTTGTTAACTGTTAAAATTATAGAGGAGGTGTGTATATAAAAAGTATAACTTAATCAACATGCTTCTATTCTTGAACAAATCGTTCCAGAAAAGATCATTTCAAAACAATAAAAATTCTTGAAGATAGCCGTTTGTTCCCAAGGCTCTGCATTTCCACGCCAAGTGAAAAGGGCCAATCACTTTTAATCTTTTTTGATGAAATAATTTCTGATTAGCAAATTAATGCAGAGTTTTGATGTTACGTCATGGACTTTTTTAAAAGACTTTCTTTCCCTTTCTCATATTTTTGTTTAGCTTATCATTAAAGATTAATTAAAGTTTGTAATGACAGTTTGTTTATGATAAGATAGCAAGTATATTTTCCCTTTAATTTTTTAAGAGCCGGAAGGGTTGCGTTGGTTAATTATGCCACCGATAGAGGTACCTGTGCGGCTGGTGAAAGAATGGTAAACATTGTTATGGATGATTTAATGAATGGATATACATTTCATTAGCTAGGCTTGATAATATCAAAGCACTCATTGTGAGTGGGTTAACATTAATTGTTAGGGAGACTAATTAAATCCGTAACTCTGTCACGAAAGCGTGCGCAGAGAGTTGATAAGCTGTCCTGAATTGTTTTTTTTTTAATGACGCAATGCCATAAGATGACGAGGCGTCCTAATCTGTGGTTTGACAATGATAAGGTTCCAAAGAGCCTGTACACTTTAGAAGCCGGTAAAAGGAGAAAAAAGAAAGTTGAATAAGATTACAATCATGTTTGTTCCCCTTACCTCACCATAACGGTTTAAAGTTAGGTCTCACCGATTCCCCAGCGAACGCAACACGAATAATTAACGCGTCGAATTTGTTGAATGAAAGTGTAAAGAGCAAGAGACGTGCGATAGTGCGACTATTGTCTATAGTCTATACCTTTCATCCCTTACCGTCTGCTGTGTGCCTGCAAATAGCAATCTTGAGAAAGGCGGGCGCAATTACTCAGAAACCTGAGGGCGAATCGAAAATCCTCGCTAGGTTCACTAAAGTAAATTCCTCTCCACCCCTCTTTCCCCACCCCACCAAACCCTCCGCTTTTTTACTCCCAAGTCTCAAAACTACTCGAGTGCCAGGATCAAAATCCCCTCCAAATTCAGCACAAAGCATTTCCAACTACTAATCTGATTTATTTTAGTTCTGTATCAATCACTGAAACTACAAAACTTTTCCTAGACCTAGACTTTTTTTTAGTAAAGAAGTTGGATTTTTATGCAAAAAAAAAAAGCTATACGATTTAGTTCATTCCATCTTCAATTTTATGAAAAATAACAAGCAGCAGTCTTCGCATTTAATAACACTAATGAGATAGAGATGAAGTTAGATTATTTTTAAAATTTGCCCACATTTACGTAGAGGTAGAATGAAAAATAATTTATGAAAAACCACCCTCGTTACAAGATCCGAATTCCCCTTCACCAGCCAACTAAACCAGACGAGGTTAACACTTTTGCCACTAAATCCAACAATGAGGGGCAGACCCATTCCTTATTAAAAGTGTTTATATATTCTCACTCAAATGTTAAAGGAAAGACAAACTAGCTAAATAAATGATTTTGATTTAAAAAATCAGATAGAATGTTCTCAAAGTACTATTTTCTGTTAATAAAACAGCAACTGAAAAGGTTATCAGACGGTGAAAAAAAAAAATAGGGCAGCCTTAAATAATAGAAACTAACCAAAACAGATTATGTAGCTTATTTAAAAAATGTGACAAGCCAGGATATGAGCTAAAGACCGTCTTAACATACTAATGCTTTGTTAAATAAAATATTCTGGGATGTATCTGGTTTCAAAGCCTATCCTCCAGGGTCACTGTCAAAAAAGTTCCTTTCTATCGAAATTCTACTGTAGACCTAGCCTCCATAGAGAATATAAATTAATTTTGTAATAGGGCCTTAATCGAACATTTTATTATAACTTAGTTGAGGATTAAGTTATTTTGACGCTTCAGAACTGTCAATCCAATATATACTGTATAGCGTGAGAAAATCTCCCATCCAGTGGCAGGGAAGCAAGATAAACTTTAATTTGATTTTGTAAACAATTTATTTGCAGTTCTGCATTTTTCTGCTTCTTTAATTATTGTTGAGCTCTGTTTTAGTTCATCTTGTGTATCAGTCTTTTAGCTTATTTTTTTTAAATTCTCTTATTTTAATTTTAATGCATTAATGTTCTTTCCATAATTTAATTTAATAATTCATTAAATATCTTAAGTTATAAATATAATAATAATAAAAAGTAGTAAGAAAAGTGTCTCACTTGAATTCCTTAAGTAGGCGACACCCTTAAAGAAAGTGCGCTGCGGGAAAACATAGCAAGTAGACTTCACTCGTTGTGGACGAACAGGAAGTATAAAGTCTGTTCACCGTTGGAATTGTTTTCTGAAAGGCCTTTTTCCTTACCAGAAATCTATTATATAGTAGGATATTGGTAGGAAAAAAGACCTTTCAAAGAGTAATTCCTACCGTGAATGGAGTATAGATATAAAGGCAAGAGGCTTACTAAACGTTCCAAGATATGGTCAGGTACTGTTAAAAAATTAAATAACTCTCTTCAGTCTTTATTTCTTCCGCTGATAGATTTAGAGACCGAATGAGGTAAAACAAAACTTGAGAGAGCTTTCCAGTGTTTCGATTAAAGAGGGGAAGTTGAAAAAAAAAGGTGTTGTCAGAGGCCGATTAAATAGGAGTCGCGCGTAGACGAAGTGTGTGGAGTAGAAGAGGAGATGGAAGACTGACTGGTGTGGAAGAAAGAGCCGCACGTAGAACAATGAAAGACAACGTAAGCTCTGTCTTAACTCTACATTTTGCATAGTATGCTTGAGCGAATGAAAAAAATAACTTATTCAGATTTGTTAGGTGGAAAAAAATATAATTTAATAGTGGATTTTAAAATGAATGTAAAAACGAAACTTTTATAGAATTGTAAATAGCTACGTTCATGCTAGGCTAATTTTTTTTTTAACGCGATGGTTGAAATTTTCATGTGGGGTTTCTAATAAATATAAAAAAGATGTAATTATGTTTTGTTGAAACGGAGGAAGGAGTTTATAGTAACTATCAATAATCAAAAGCCACAAGCATACTTTTACCTGTATGATTCTTATTTCAGCTATCGCATTCATCTGAATGTCTCACAGTTATAATGTGTGTGAAAAATGCAAGTAACTTATTTCAATTACGTAAAGCAGTTTTGATATTTTTGGCAAGCAATTATGTATCACGCAGACGTTTTGGTTGCATTGTAGATAAAATAAATTGTATGGTACACTCAATAGATTTTCTCTCTCTTTAATCTTAAAATAGACATATTTACTAAAAAGTCTTAAAATTTATTAAACAAAATAATACACACTGTTGCAGAAACACTCTACCAAAGCTCATGCTGTAATAATATACATTATTACAGAAACATTGATAAAAGAGAATATAGCAATCATTTTCATATTTCTAAGTACTTCATAAAAACCATATATGGTTAATTATAGCTAGTAAACTATTGGTTCCATAAAAATAATTTCATATTTTTGTTTTTTAATTTTAACAGTAATATAACTTAACAATGACAATATAATTCGTATCTCAAATAGTTGTGGATATATGATCAAAATGGGAAGTTTCTGCTTTTGTTAAGTGCCCTTAAAGTTATTTTCATGGGAAAACTAGAATCGCCATTTTGTTTGTAATGTTAAACAATGCCTGGTTACAAAATTTAATAAAAATCGTTAAAGCGATTTTGAGAAAATTTATTTTTTCTCTTATTGCCCTTCAGTAAACTAACCTTAATTTTAGGGTTAGATTTATAATTCCAAAAGCCCCTTGGGAGGGCCCTTATGAAAGACCTAGATACCCAGTTTTAACCCGATTGGTAAAATGGTTTTGGCTCTATTCCGATATATTGACAAGAAAAGAGACACAGCATAAGATAAAGTAGAAAAGGTTAAATACTTTTAAGTCCCTTTCTAATAAATTGGAGTTCACAACCATTTTCTACAACTTCATAATCATAATTGAAATTGGAACATATTTTAAGCATTTGTCCTTAATTATTATTATTTACAATCCATTCTTATTAGTTAATTTTAATCAACAAAATCAATGAAGATTAAATAACAAATGAAACACATATATATATATATATAAACTTTTGTGCTACGTGTCAAATAGTTTCCCAGATGAAATCAAGTGCTGGCAAAGAGAGAAAGAGCCCAGTTCCCAAACAATCCTCTTAACGTTTCCTTTCGAGTAAAATCAGAGCAAAGATTTTTTAGCGAGTTTGTTTCCCCTTGAATCTATTCCTCCCCTCAAAAAAAGGTTCTAGCACCCTCCCCTCCCTTATCCTACTATTCTTCGAGACGATCATCCCACACATCTGCTGCCAGCGATTCCAGTCCTTTATGGCGCTTTGAAAATAGTCGGGAGGAGCAGCTTTCCATAAGAATGGTACATTCGGTGTGTTAAAATGGTCGCTATATTTAGGGTGATTTCATTACTTTTTTAACATATAAAACTTAAACGTTAACATCATTAACCATCTTAAATAAGTAAATAAATGTGCATATGTATATATTAGTTAAAACAGTATGTCTAAACTTGTAAAATAAGTATTAATACAAAATTATTTTGCTGTAGGGAGCTGTGTATACCATCAACAAAAATTTCCAGCCCAGGAGTAAGTATTGTTTTGTGGTATAAATTAACGTTTTCGAAGCAATGAATACTTTATGATGGTGTTTGTTTTTATCCTTGACGTTCAAATATTGTATCCCTACACAATAGACAGAAAGGGTCTTTTATTTTAGATATATACTTCGTTGCAGAGCTGTTATGTGTATTCGTCATCGAGTATGAACGTTTTGAGGTTGACAAAGTAAACAACATTCATTTCCCAGGTCATAAATAAAATATTTGCCGAGATGAATAATTTAAAGGGCGATTCGGTTGATTCTTGAAAATAGAAATGTACGAGGTTAAAATATTGTACTCGTTGTAAACATTTGAAATTGTGTGAGAAATTAAATAGTCTGTGTATCTACACACAAGCATTGGGTCTAATTTTTTTTTTTACAATGATTATATTTTTCAGTGGCGTACCGTGATGTGTTGCCAGGGTGAGCAGAACATGTTCAAACTGTATCTTTAAATTGTCCTCGTCACACAGTTAAACATTCTTGGCTCGGTCAGTAATCAAAGTAAATATATTCCCATGTGATTTAGAGCGGAGCCTGTGTAAGTTTTATCAAATGGGGGAACGAGTAGGAAAGAACATATCACAGTTACAGTTTACCAAAATCTCCTCAATTTTTTCTTAGAACTATGGATTTGTGTTAAGTTGCAGTTTTAAAATATTCAAAATGCAAAGCATATTTTGAAATCCTTGTTTCTGCATTACGGGCACACATGTAAAAAAAAAAACCACTCACCTTAATGTTCCTGATAGACAAAAATATAACACATGTGTTTATATTTGCTTCTGAAGCAACAATTTGTTCTACCTATATGCAATAACACAGTAGAACTGATACACTTTTCAATAAAAACTTCAATTAATTTAATCAATTAATAAATAGGTAAATTGAGAAATAGAGTTTCTTAGGGGTATTCTTGTGAGCGATATTAAAAGCATAAGGATTTGGGGCGGGAGGATATTAACTAAAGTAAAACTTAATTTGGCAAACCACGCTTATTCAACAAACGCGTATAAATGTCAGTAAAAAAAGAACATTTGCAGCAGTTCAATTTACATACATATTACATAAAACTGTAAACTTTTTCACCGACACAACCTTGAGAAAATGTTCCTCCTTCCCATTTTGTACTCGAAAACACCTGTCGAACACGACACAAGAATATACCTCCCCAACGGGACGCTTTCATAAACTTGAACCAACACGAATAGAGAATCCGGCCAAGCTGCCAGATGGTGTAAAACTTCCTCCCTGTTCGTTAGTTCTTCAACATACTACGACTGACCTGCTGCTGCTTGTTCATTGGGAAGGGGAGGTATGAGAATGGGTGATGTTATTGAGGTGTGGAGGGTGGGGGGTTGAAAGGAGGGTTATGAAAGTTGGAAAGGGCGGCTGAGATTCTAACAAAGAGCAAACACAGCCCCTCCTCACTAAAATACCACCCTTGCATGTCCTTGAAAAGATTGGTCATGGAAAAGCGAAAAGTGGAATCGTAGATGAACAGTTTACAAGATTCGTCGACATGTGAAGGGAAAGTATCGAAAACAATATATATTTTTTAACATTTTCTCTGTTTGATAGGGTTTATTTATTTAAAACCATTCCTAAAAAACTTTAAAACTATTAATTAGAATAGGATGTTACAGGCAGTTATTTAAACGGTAGTGGCGGTATTTATTAGTGACTGGAAATATTCCTTTTAATTAACTTCGAACAACTTTAATCAGCTAAATATTAGCTGCAGTCGTATCACGAAAATGATAAAAAAAAAAATCTTTCCGAATAAATCGAACCTCTCCCTCTCTATGGTAATAGGTTGTTCGGTCAATGCACATGAGTGTCTGATGAGACTTGACGATCTCGACCAATGACGAGGACGAACATGTATTCAAGATAATACTTAGCACCGCGTCTTCCTACCCGTTCGGGTTATAAGCGTAGCCTATATACTAATTACACTAATGTGTTAGGGCTTGAGAAGGTTGAATATAGAGGAAGTGAACCCGCATTTGTGGAGAGGGAGAGTGGGAAAATATGTAGGAAAAACCACCCCAGTTCACCCAAGCGAGATTCGAGCCTCAATCTCCCCGTCCTCGTCAGTTTAGCTCAACACAAAACTAGCGCGTTAGCTAACTACGCCACCGAGGCAGGTCGTATTTAAGAGAAGAGGACTGACGTGTATAAATTAGGAGGATAGAAACAACCTTATTAATAATATTATTAATTTATTAAGGATATTTGAAGTACACTTTTCAAGCCAGCTGATTAAGTCAGCACACGACTTACAAACCAGCTTAATAGAGAACCGGCACAATACCAATACGTTAAATCATCCCAGTGAAAAGGGGAAGCCCCTATTACAACAAAATGATAGTCAAATGGCCTGGTACAGTGGCTCCCAAGCTGTGAGTCACGGTTCTAAAAGTTTGTGCAGTCGTGGGCCCTAGTATGATTGTGACAACGAAGCACCCGGGGTATATATTTATATTATAGACGCATATACAACTGTTAAACTTTGAATCCTAAGGTGCGGCAGAAGGGAGCGCAAATATTTTTACAGTTTTTATAGCATTACATTTTTTTGGTCAAAATAAATCAAATATTTCTCCGGTAGCAACATAAAGTTTAGGTTTCTGCACATGCTAATATCAACAGATCTTGAATATCTGTCAAGGTTGTCCTGGAATTTTGTCAAAACTTTTTAAATAAAGAGAAAATATTTTGACCAAATTTCAGGACATCCTTGACAGATATTCAAGATCTGATGATATCAGCATGTGCAGAAAACATAAATCTATGTTGCTACTGGAGAAATATTTTATCTATTTTGGCCAAAAAAAATTAATGCTATAAAAACTGTAAAATTACTCACGCTCCCTTCTGTCGCACCTTAAGGTGCCATTTTTACTTGGGACAACCTTAAAACAAATTAATACTTTTTTGTTTGTTTAGCAATTATTCTCATTTTATTCAGCCACGTACTCTGATAAACCAAAAAAAGTAATTATTTGTTTTAAGGTTGTCCCAAGTAAAATCGGCACCTTTGGATCAAAGTTTAACAGTTGGAATATGCGTATATGTAGTGGGGTCACATGATACTGCAGGCCAATTTTCATAAGACGGGCCTTGTCTGACAGAAAAGTTACCTGATCTACTTTCAGGTATTCGTCAGCCAAGTCATTTTATCTGCAGCTGTAGCTTTTGGTAGATATTATCAATACTTATAATACAGTAAAATATTATCATTGTTGACCGTAAAAAAATTATAAAAAAGTGTATTCCTATCTAACTAAATCTTAATATAGAAATTCTGGCCAACAGAAAGGTTTAGTAACAAATAATTATTATTTCCGTTTGTTAAGGATAACATATTAATATAAAATGTATAACATTTTGTAGGCATTAATCAAAAGTGATATCTGCAGATAACATGACTTGACGTATGAACATATTATGAAAGTAGTTTAAAGTAACTTTTGTAACTGAAAGAGATACAGCCCTTGTTAGCAGTCTACTACGTTACCTTTCATTACCATTTGATTTATCTTCAGTGATAACAGGAAAAATAGTTGACCGCGTACTGGCTAGGTACAGTGAAGAGGGGGTATACAGTATACACGCGATAAGTGTCAGTAGGTAATAGCTCATGATAAATATCTGCTTAAGGAAATCTGGCAGCAATTATTCTCTTGAGTGTCATCGATTTGTAATGTAAAAAAAAGGGCGTTAATAACGTTTCGACTATAACAGTGGTTCTTAACCTTTTATTACACGCAGCCCCCTAGTTTTTACTAACATATTAATCATTAAGATCCCTTCTAAAATAGTGGCTTTATTTCCCGATTATAATAACAAACAAATAAAAAAACATAAATTAACTTACCTAAATGTATTTAATGGGACCTCTGCTGTTGAACACTTTCCACTTATTTCAATATTCTTGTTTAAATTATATTATTTAATACTATTCGCAAGCAGTAGACGATTCGGAGTCGATTTCGCTGCTTCGTTTTAATATCTACCATTGTGGAGAGTCCCTTTTCGCATAAATAAGTATAAACAAAGGGCAGCCGATTCTGAATGGCGATGGTAAACAGATGGGGATTACTATCGGTGATTTCTATTATACGTGCTTCCCCTCCCCTCCAATATCCCGGAAAATTGAGAGTTTACTGTACCTACATGCTTACGATCATCAAATTCTTTCTTTCAAAACGTAAGATTTAGGATAAGAGACTTCAGAATAAGCAAATAACATTTTAAATTACTTTTTCAAGGCCCCCAAAAAATCCTTTTGCGGCCCCCCGGTTATGAATCGCTGGACTATAACATACTCTCCGTAACACAATTTTGAAAAGATTATGATTTTATTTTTTATTCTATATTTAAAGAAATAGAACAATAGCACCAATCCTCTTTGTTGTTTAGAAGAATATGTTAATTTTGTTTTTAGTTAAAAATTTAAACATAGTGGAAATAATATAATGATTTATTTCACTCCCCATCACAACCACCTTTATAATTTCTTAAGGCCTTGTACCCTCTCTCTCTCTCTCTCTCTCTCCATGCTACTCCTGAAAGCGCTACGGTATCCCCTACATGAACCTAAGAGTCTAGGCTATAGCAGCGCCCTCTACAACAGTTCGTGAGGGGATTGTACCAAGACGTTCTTTCCCTGCCACGCAACCACGCGTGACGCCATCTGAAAGAACACAGGCTGAGAGGGCCGTCTTCCTGGAAGAGCTGCCGCAGGCGATTCTACACAAGCGCCGCCCATAGCTATAGTATGATTTCGGTAGAAAGAACAGTAGAAGTTAGTTACTAAAGTTACTAAAACAATTTTAATATATTTATACATAAAGTCATGCCATCTTCAGCTGTCATTTTTGATAGATATTATAAATACCCATAGAATACCACAAATTATATTGTAAATGTCATCAATTCTGGCAGCAAATAAATGTGTTTGAATTTTCTCTACTGTTCTTCCAAACAAAATCAGACTATACAACACCCTGCCCCCTAAAACCCCATCATTATGTCCACAAATAGGTATATCTCATTCATGGTAGCCTTTTTAATCTTTTGACAGTTTAAAGGTTAGTAAGGACGGTTTCTTATTCCTGCGGCTCGAAATTAATTTCAAGTGACCTGCATTTAAATCACTTGGCTGCACAGTGCTAGTATAATTACATAGCGTATGAATAAGGTAAAGTTTTAGTAACTTTACAACCCTCAAAAGATCAGTATTACAGTGAACGGATTATACGTGCGTTAATAAAGCCGTCAGAAAATAAGATGTAAGTTTAAAACGCTGGCAAAGGCACTCCAACTTGGGAAAATTGTATTAATATATATTTTTTTTTGACTGGCCGCTTTTGATTAGCAGTGGGTTTTTTCCCCCCACCGAGTCTCGTGTTTTACGTATAATATTAATTACGCTTGTGTGATATGGATGAGAGAGGTATAATTTATAGAAAATGGACCTGCATTTGAGTGAAGGAAAAGTAGGAAGCCATTAAATAAAAAGCACCCACATTAAACCCGGCTAGAATATAAGCCCTAGCCTGCCAGTCCAACAATCCAGATTAAAATGAGCTTTGCATTTTAGATTCCGTGACTACCAGTAGACTACGGGTTTAAGCGTGTGTTTTTTTATATAGAACCGCGTCTTACTAATCGTTTGAGTTATATACCATTTTACTAACTAAGAGGCTTAGAGCATGCGGCCACCGAAGCGGGTTTATTCAAAAGTTTTGATATCTATGATGTTTATATTTATCCAATATTGTAATAGGCACGGGATGGAGGGAAGGAGGAAGGAGGCCGCGTGGCACACAACTCCACGGAATTGATATTACCGACTCCGTTTACAATGAAAGGTACAAATAGGCCTATATAAGCTCGCTACGGACGGAGACTATAGTCGATTCACTATAGAAGGGTTGGTAACTGACACCACATATGTAAAAAAAGATTAAAAGTTAAACATTAAAACAAATTTTTGCTTGAAGTTTGACTACAAATGACAAGATACGGTCTTGAGTATGTGGTTTGGCGAATGGATACATGAGAGTAGATCTGGTAGCTTTTGCTAGTGACAGCACCACTCCTATAATTAACAGAGGATTTGAAACGTGTCTGGCGGGGGGAATCGCAAACTTATTTTAGGGGGGGGAGGAATTTTTACAGGAGGGGGCTAGTGCTCCCCATTGCCTCCTGTTGCCTTTGTGTCAAGCCGCCTTAAGGGCATCCGTTAGAAATAAATAACGAAATTGGCCAGCTTGTACAGTTTATAATACAATGTTTTATGTTATGACTGATAAATAGAAAGTACGAAGTACGCCTACTAAAAAGTATGAAGGTGCAAGATTTATAATGGAGTGTACACTGTAAAAAGAACGAATAGAGATTACAATAGACACACAAGATAACATATTTTTTATGTGTACATAAAAAGTTATTTAAATTGTACTTTTTGCGGTAAATTTTTTACTAAAGAGTGGATTGTTTAAGTATAAAACAAAGACATAATTTGATAAAGGAGTGTGTTGTTTACCTATACAATAAAGTGAACATTCACGCGTAGATTAACATTCAAACACAGATTTCCAACTAATAAAATTTGAGTGAAAATTTTTCTTTTATTTAAAAATGTGCAATGAAGTTTATAAAATCATCAACCTACGAAAGATTTATCAATTAAAATTTTATTTAGAAAGTGTTCAAATAGACAACTTAACTGAACTTCCTCCTTGTACTTGTAATAAACACCCCCAAAATCATATGTTCGCTAAGAAAATTGATTCAAAACCTCTTTTTGTTTAACCCACAATCAACTACTAATCAGAATGAAAGAAGAAAAGGGATGGAGGTAGCTCACTAAGCACCGCGCATGCTTAAACAAAGATAACAAATTTTAAAAGAATTCTTTACTTTACTTGATTACATCGTTTCAATAAACATTCTCAATCAAATTAACTTAATAAAAGTTTAAATTGAATTAAAGTACATTCTGTTTGCAGCTGAACAGGATTTAATTTTGTTTTAAATTAAATGTGATTTAGTTCAGAAGTGTCCCTGGGACAATGTTTTTTTCTGAGAGCACCGTGTTGAATCGAACGCCTGACCAATCCATATTTTTTAAAGTCAGTTTCCTAGATTTTTTTCTGTCCGAGGTTAAATGTTTGACCCCAACATGATCTATGCAGTGTTAATTTACGCCTACATGTATATACATAGTTGGTCTTGTTTACTTTTCAAAATAGACATTTCTATGCGTCGTATTATTGTGACATACTTCAAATTACATTTCCTTGGTGGATTTTGGGTTTTGTTAGTAATTTATTATTTGCCTTGCCACATTATATCCATATCTTCTCCAAATCAAAAAAAAAATTAGCTAACCAGGTTCAAGAATTATTTTTACAGCTAACCAGTTTAAGAATTATTTTTACAACTCGTCAACTTGTGTTTATAAATTGACACGCCGCGTGAAAGACATGCTGCTGAGCGACTATCTGGCATTTTCTCCACCTCGCAGCACGGGACGGGAAACGTTAAACACAAAGTTACGTTACGGCAACTGTAATCCTCTCTGACAAGCCAGCATACCTGACGACTTTTTTTCCCACCTGATGCAGTCCTTTATGAAAGTATAGGCTGCCTGAAAATTAGTGATAGATCACTTAAAAGTATTTTCTACAAGAAATAAATAAAAATAATTCCAGGATAAAAAAACACTCAAAATACTAAATTGTATGTATTATATTAGAAAATATGTAGAAATAAGTAGAATTCGCAAAAATAAATTAAAACCGAAAATACAGCCCAAACATCCTGATTCGCCGACATTTCGCTTTTAACAGCTGTTCTAACTGAAAGAATTAAAATATGTAATACCCGTTACATAGAAATCCGGCCTCTAGTCATAAGACACAGGATCACTTACAAATAATGTAAGCGTAATATTAATATAAAATATTATTAAATAATCTGATAATAAATAATATGAAATTTAAATAATAGGCCCTATTCAAAATGGCGAGCAATGAAGAAATTAAACATTAAAATAAAACAAAGGCTTATCGTTTTCTGAAAAATTATGTAAGAAAGAAACTTTTTGGCCTTAACGATATGTTTTAAGCAATGATTGCTACTTTCCCCCGTATCAAGTAGATTTACAAAATGACCTTCTAGAGAGGTGGCCATTCTCCAAAACCTAGAATCTAAAAATTAAGTCGTAAGGTGTCCATCAGAATTAGGTTCCTACCAACCTCCTACTCCCATTCCACAAGCTACAGTCTAAAGGACGTATTCAAACGCATTGTCCTATCTGTAGTAGTTTTCACTTTCCTTCCAAAAGCTACAAAAGTGCTCCCCCCCACCCCCCACTCGCCCCACCTTCCCCCAAGAAACAATTCCTTGATTCGAAGCCGCCGCCGCCGATAGGTTGACTACTGGTGGCAGTGAAAGAGGCGCTAGAAGATGTAATGGATTGAAAGAAAAGTGGGCGTAAAAAGGGAACAGAAAAGAAAGACAATAGAATGTGGACTGGATTCAGACAAGATCCGTAAGGAAAAAAAAGTTGGGTAGAAGAAAGAAATACTGGGAGGTCAGAAAGACAAAACTCGAGGTTATTACTGAACTTGAGAGAGAGTAGGGGGAGGGGGAAGATAAATTATTAGAGGAAATGAAATAGAAAAAGGTCTACATTGATTGAGTGAAGAGGAAACAAATAATAAAGAGAAGATAAAAACGATTACCGTAGTGTACGTTTGGATCTCTTATTAAACCTATTCCGTTCTTCCCTCATGAAATCGATTGTGGAAATAGTGACATAAAAAAAGTCTAGGTGCGTTCACAACCTCGTAAAGTTTTATATCACATTAATCTTTAACTTTCAAAACAAAGAGCTATAAAATATCCTCTGTAAAGTATTTATCATAGAAGGGCTAGTCTTGTTTCGATGCCGTATCCTGTTAAAGAGTATGATCATAGACTACGAGTATATGGTATAACCGCCTACTATATGGATACTACAATTCCTGCCCTATTTTCAAAATGGTTGATGTTAATAGCCGATCACACGAACGATTAACCGAGATATTAGATACACGATTACGCTCGTGCCAAAAAAAAAGTATCAAATACGATTTTCACCATTTAGAAAATGGGATCATTTTAATAGTTTTATTTTTAATTTAAAACGCGTTTTACTACCCGTCTGGATTGTTACACATTTAATGTTCGCTTAAAGAGCGAGGATGAGGAAGGTAGAATGTAAAGGAAGTGTACCCGAATTTAAGTGAAGGGGTAGTGGGAAACCCTTTGAAAAAACAATCCTCAGTTAAGGGAGTCGCCTCGGTAAGAGAGAAATTGCCGCACAGACGTTCAACTCTAACGCGATATTTAATTCTAAGATGGTTATTTCAAAATATGGTTGATACCAAAATAAATTAGAAAGATTCCAACATATCCCTTATCCTTAACAACCCTAAAGTGTGAAGTTTTATTATTAGAAAAAAAAGTGTGAAAATGTGACATTAGTTCATTTACAACTAATTTTTAAACATATTTTACAAAGCTATGAGACTAGATTTGGTGAAAAGGGGCTCTAAATTTACCCTTACTCTAACAAATAAAGACTTTTTTGAAAGGCTCACTCACAACAGATTTAAAGATTTTGAAAAATAGCAGCTCTTTACCTTGAGATAAGAAGTTTCATAGTTTTCTATATAATAAAGGGTAGTTGTAGATGAAGGAAGAAAGGTACTATAGGCTTAATCAGAGTATATAAGTAGTAACCACCTCGTTCTTCTTATTTTACTGCCTATAATTTACCAAAATTATATTTTTTTATAATTAAAAACCTTTTTAAAAACATATTTAAATTTAGGAAAAATCCCTACACGGATAACGAATTGAATTAAGAGTAATGTCGAAAATTTACATTGGTGAAATTATGGCTTACCCTTTCTGTCCTGAATTGACGGCCGAGGGACCAGGTGTTGAGTGTTGTGTCTGTTCTAAAGTTATGTTAGTCTGTAAATCTTGTGTTGATAATCAATCCATTCAGAAATTTTCCATTAGATACCACAAATAAATAATACTAATATTAATAAAAGAGTGCCATTTTTAATCGTTACTATACAATTTCTTGATCCGCTATAACGCGTCACGATGTTATTATTAGGCCTTTGGTCACAATGTGAACCAGACGGGAGCACAGGGAGGCGGGTCACCTAAAGTTGAACAATAAACTGTAAAAATCTTCATGTTTAGTCAGTCGCTTCAGTTCTTTGAAGTTGGAACCCGTCCTCTTCATTCCTCTAAACTTCCTCTTTGTCGATCAAAACCGGCAGACATGTCAGTGACCTTCCTATGTTTAAGAGGAAAATTCTTTCGTCTTTTCAGATCTTGGAGAAGAGGACGAAAGAATTCAGGGTCTAAAAGAAAAACAGAGGGTGAATCTAAGTTGTGTGAAAGTGGTTACGATAAAAATAAATGTTACGGAACTCCACACGGACTTTCTTACTCCATTGTTTAAAATTGGAGATATTACTCAAAACTCTAATATTTGTGAAACGAAATAATATACACTAGCAAACCCGAACAAAAATTGCGTTATACGTACGTAAAACATTTTTTGACTCCGGTTTTAAATTTTATAATTTATTTCTAAAGAATTAAAGTTTTCATTTGTATATTGGGACAAAATAAAAAGATCTATATTGGGTCAACTAGGGTCAACACTTCGTATTAAGATTTCGACTTCAGGTTAAAATTGTCGAGATTTTATTGGAAGGTTGCACATCTTTGGTATCGCATTGCTATTAAAGTCTTCATTTATAAATTTAGACCAACAAAAAGGTTAAATATTGACTATTGAATATACTATAATAGAGATAATATCATGGCTGTATAAACATTTCCCTTGAGAGGTTAAAGGAAAAAGAACATCAACTTTTTGATAGACTTACTTATTTACTTACTCTATGGCAGATATTCTCAGAGTGGGGTCCACGGACCCACAGGGGTCCCCGAGGCTCGTTCAGGGGGTCCGCGAGATCATCCAGGGAATCCGTGACATAACTTTATATATTTTAAAATTTTATATAAAAGGGTAAATCGCTGGTATGTGCTAAACACAATGGAGATGCCTTCCCATATTAAATACCGGCGAGAAATTGAGGCCCCTTGTACCCACATCTTTAAGAGGAGCATTTGGAAATTCACTTTTATACTAGTTTTCTCCTCAGCCAGCACAAAGAACCTTAAGAAAAGGCACTAAAACATTTGATGCCTGTTTCAACAACTTGTTTGCGCGACCTAGTGTTTTCTGCTCTTTGTAGTATGGAAATATATTAAATTAACTCACCTTAGTGTGGAATGAGACTTGAGGAGATGGTAAATAAAATTACTATAGATTTCAATGATATTTTAAAATTACACAAGCAGTTTCAATCTTCACATAAATTATCAATGATTATAAATGTACAAAAATAATACAATATAGTTTTCTTTTAATTTTTATTGTAATTCTGTTTTACATTTATTTAAATAAATTACTATGCCTACAAATTTACAAATATAATACCTATATTTTTTTATTTTAATTTATATTGATTTATATTTACATTCAAAAATGTATTATGACTAATTTATCCATACAATAAACTTATGTAACTATTTTTTCTTTTAATTATTTATCCTACCTTTAAGGGGTCCGCAAATCAACTGTTCCTTAGTTAGAGGGTCATCGTGACTATTAAGTTTGAGAACCACTGCTCTATGGCATTAGATAATTTATTACGGCCATTTTACTTGTAATAATGTTCAATGATTGGAAATGAAATTTAATCAAAATCGCTGGAGCCAATTTTAATAAAATGGATTTTTTCTCTATTTTTTCCTTAAAGAAACTACTCTTAATTTTATGGTTATAAATTCAATTCCAAAAACCCTCGGGGCAACTCTATGAAAACCCTAGATACCAAATTTTATACCGATCGGTAAAATAGTTTAGGCTCTACTCCAAGGTACAGACAGAAGGGAATGCAAAAACCACTTTTTCGGATTCGGGATAGTCATGAAACGTCGATTCATCAAAATCTCGAGTTAATTTTTTTACAATCACAATACTTTCTCTACTTGTAAGTTAGCGAGAAAATAAAAATGTTCAATACACGTGACCGTGATTCGAAGCTCGACATTTTCGTCATATACAAACCAGACATAATGAAATTTATAAGAACGCATGCCCAGCGGCAAGGGTTAATTTCGATTTTAAATATAAAACGAATGTTTTAATTGGAAATGTTACTACTTACTGTAAAGTAGGATTCTGGTTTGAAGAAACTTTAATAGTAGACCAACATTTTATTTTGCTGTCAACATTGATATTATTTACCAAAAGTGACAGTTGTAAATCACATCAATTGATGTATAAGTATAATATGTAGATTGTTGTATTAACTTTTGTAACTGTTAAAAGAGTTTCTTCCTAAAATAATCTTGCTGTACATTAAGTATATTAATTAATACAATGCTGTAAATGAGTCACGTGTTTTCACCCCAGTCACGACCTTGATAACGCACGGACCGACTAATCCCGGCGCGCGGCTACTAGACAGTTGAATCTCTCATATGTTCATTAGGAAACGCGACGTCATATAGCCCGTCTCTTTGAGGATGGAGACACATTCCTCAATTAATAAAGAAAAGAACCGGAAAGAAGAAGGACAGAGGAAAAAGGACTTCTCTGTGCAACAAAGAGCCATATAACTGTTTACATTAGGACTTTTGTTTCAAAGAAACAGACAGTACAATCTGGAATGAAAGCTATATATATATATATATATATATATAATATATATATAAGTTTATATTCATTGTTATTAAAGTGAGGCCCTTATACATTTATTTGAAAAGTTTACATAGCATAAATGATTTTTTTAAGTATAGGATAAGCCTAGTAGGTGGTCACACAGACTAAGGTGTGAGTCTCGTATAATCTTACAGTCAAGGAAAGATTTAAGGTTTAAAACCCGGCTCGTTGTGCTGAGGTGTTTTTAGACTATCGTTTACCACTCTTCCTCCAAGCGAATGCAGGTAAATGTCAACGTTCTCATAAGCCCCAATAGTGTAAATATGCATAAAGCTCGGACGGGTAGTTCGACGTGGTGCAAATGAAAAAGAAACTTTTCGTTTTAAAAAAATCTTAAGTGTATTACAGGTTACTTGTGCTAATGCGATAATGATTAGAAAAGTATAATTTTATGAAAATTACCCGCATTTACGTGAAGGGAGCGTAGGAAACTGTTTGGGAAAAATCACCCTAATTCCATTCTGCCAGGATTCGTACCTTGATCTCCCCATCAATGACAAACCGAAACAGAAGAGTTTGACGTTTAGTCTGCGTGATCATCTATGCACGTAAAAATAAGAGTAATCGGTTGTTTTAGTTTAATAACCCCCGAGATTTTTTTTTAAGGAACCTCAAGTGAAATTGGTGTATAGCCAGATGTTCCCCTTAACAAAGTTTAAATGACATTCAATGAAGACTCATCACAGTCCGACGTCAAGAAACAAATGACAGAAAGAGGACACTTGAATACAGCCCTTCATAACCAAACAAATGAACCACGTGACGCGCCACGCCCCAAAAGCATCACCCCACCCTTCGTCTACGCCAAGCAATGCACCCTGAATAAAAAAACAAGTATGATGGAAAAAATATGTGGATGGGGGAAGAAGTAATTTGGCTGTCCCCTCCTTCATCTGATATTCCTCCCCTCCCTGAATTCCCCCTCTTTCCCAAAAATGTTTCTCCGGTCACATTCTCCCTTCAGAAATTAGGTATACTCCCTGCCATATTGGCTTTAACATCATTCCCAGGATTATTTATCGTTATTTTATTCTTAACATTATTCGAACGAGGTTTCTAGATAGCAAAAAACAAACATTTATTTATATTTTCTGTGAACCTTAACGCACGAGGAAAGAGTAAATGAGAGGGGGTGGGGGTGGAACGACCCCAGCCAAATATAGATGGCTATATATGTAAGCATCCATTTAAGAACTATATTTATATCATTGGACACGAAATCCAAAGTACAGTCTTTGGTTTTCAAATTAATGTTGTTTTGCTCATTTAGTTCCTTACACTTATAACAACATGATACATTATTACAAGATTAGCTATGTCGGGAACTTAAAAATTTGGCTTAACCCTTTTTCTATATTTTATCAAACTCATCTCAACCTCAATAGTGCAAAACGCAAGGGAAGGTACATTTCCAAAAACCTTTATTTTCATCTCCAACCTCAATAGTGCAAAACGCAAGGGCAGGTACATTTCCAAAAACCTTTATTTTCATCTCCAACCTCAATAGTGCAAAACGCAAGGGCAGGTACATTTCTCAAACCTTTATTTTCATCTCCAACCTCAATAGTGCAAAACGCAAGGGCAGGTACATTTCCTCAAACCTTTATTTTCATCTCCAACCTCAATAGTGCAAAACGCAAGGGCAGGTACATTTCCTCAAACCTTTATTTTCATCTCCAACCTCAATAGTGCAAAACGCAAGGGCAGGTACATTTCCTCAAACCTTTATTTTCATCTCCAACCTCAATAGTGCAAAACGCAAGGGTAGGTACATTTCCTCAAACCTTTATTTTCATCTCCAACCTTAATAGTGCAAAACGCAAGGGCCGGTACACTTCCTCAAACCTTTATTTTCATCTCCAACCCAATAATGCGAATCGATTTGCCCTGACTTGCAGCAGCGAGAAACTAAACGAATTGTGTTTAAAAAGTGCAAGTTAAATATCTCTAAGAACACAGTGGGGTTCCCTCCCCCCCCCACCCCCCACACAAAGTGAGTGACCGGGAGACGACTCAATCCTCGTCAAGTGTCCAGGAATTCCTCCAGCGGCCGCATACGTAGCAGGTAAACCAGACGAGAGGAGACTTGGCAACCCCGACCAGAGCGGAACGTTCACGGTCCAGGAGTCAGGATAATGGGTTTGAGCCATCTCTGGGGGCACTCACTTCAGAAGGAAAGAGCCGCAAGGAAGCGACGAGGTAAAACTAGGCATTAGCGTTTATACGTGAACAACAACACGAAGGACGATGTACCCTCCCCAACGCTTCCGCAGTGTTGCCAAGCTATATGAACATTAGTTACATATTTGGGTCAAAGCTTGAGGGCGCCACCTACTTGACGAGAGATATCCTCGCTTTGCGGTGTTTCTTATGGGAGTGGCAGCTCTGGGAGGTTTAAAAAATCCATTAAAAACTCCCCTCATGAATGTATGTTGTGAACTAGTTAAAAACTTACTTCAATTGTTTTAATATAACCAGATATATTATCATTTGAAGTATTTAACTTGCACTTTCTGAATCTACTATATAAGCATACACAGGGCACTCCTTAGCAGACTTGGGGCCTTGAGTAAACTTTGTTTGCGGGACCACAGTTATCTCCTCCGTCCTTCCCCCCACCCTATTTTTTTAAATCTTTGTAAAGTATTATTATTATTATTAGCACCGCGTCTTACTACCCGTTCGGGTTATACGCACTTACGCTAATGTGTAATGGTAGGGTGATTGTGAGATGAAATGGAGGACCTACAGTTTAACGTGGAATCCGAGCCACGATGGAGGCCTGACATTCCTCACATTCACAAGTTGTGATTAATACACATCTTTTCAGAGGTGAAGGAAGGGTTTGGCGATCAGACAAATCTGTGCCGGGACCGAGGATTGAACCCCAGACCCCCAGCACAGAAGTCTGACACCTTACCCCTAGACCACCAAGTCACCCTTAGTAAAGTAGTTTGCACCTAAAGTGTTTAATCTGAACAAAGTAACGCACCTGTCAAAAAACCGAACAGAAGAAAATATTTTTGTTGCTAGCTAATTATTCTCTCTAATAAATGCGTCATTAAAAAAAACGAGCCAATTTAAGCTTTACGAGATTTTTTAACTAAAAATTAGAAATGTAAGGTTTCTATTATATTGGGACATGTTTATACTAGAGATGTCACGATACCTGTCTTTTTTCTATTCCGATTCAACCTCGATTCTTCGATTCCCGACTCCGATTTTTGGACATTTCCTTTTCCGTTATTTTTCCAAGCATTATTGTATATAAAATCTAACGTGCCTGATACCGTACTCCCCCCTCAATGCAAAACTTGGACTCGACCATTACAACACATGATCGCTTGAAACTTTAATCTCACAATCTTATAGATATTTACTAAACATACTAAGAGTCTTGAAAACTAAAAGTTCAAATAAACTCTAAATTAAAATCGAGTTTGACCGCTCTAGTTTATACCTTTCGCCTTCACTTTTATATGAGCCATATTTTTAATGAGTAAGCCGCTCTTTCACGGCGTTGCTTACTTGAAAATTTTGACGCTAATTTGCAAAGCGGGTTGCATATTAACTTGACGCACCCAAGCACTCGAAGCACTATCACACATAGACGTCAATGTATGCAATAGAAAGAAGGTGGTAGAAATGAACATTGAGAAGATCACCTTTTCAGGCCTCTAATTTACCTGCTGATAACACTTTCCCTCTTCCAATGACGAGTATAACCACCTACTCTATATTTTGCTCATTTGACAACATTGACAAGAAATTCAAAATTATATTTTTCATACTTCTTATTGTAGATAGACATATTCTTCAACAGACTTTTTAAATCTTCATCCCAGCAAGAATAAATATACAAACCATTTTCGTGAATAAACGAAATAACCTGAGATTTAAATGATTTTTTAATCGGTTTAGAAAAAACTACTTTAAGATCAAAAACATAATTTTGTGGAGAGGTTATTTTTTAAAAAACTAACAGAACGTAAATAAATTAACATGGGGAATCCTATCTATACTTAGCGTGGCTTCACAGGTAGACAACGTCCTTAAATGACGCGGGATATCTGGACGTCTGCAACGTGTTTCAGCGCTAAGGTAGGCGGTGGTGTAGCAAAGAAACTAATGTCTTTGTTATGTAAGCTATACAATGGCTAAGAATGTTTTAGAAAATAATTAATTTTTTGTCAATATTGATGTAACCGCCTTTTTGAGAAATAATAGTCAGGGAGTTACAAGAGAATAACAGTATATTTTATTGGACAATAGAGAAATGTTTGATATACTATAACAAAATAAAATATAGTAATATTGGTTAAAGCGTGTGAAGTTGAACACTTTGATGTTAAAAATAATACATAATTAAATATGAAAACCGACTAGAGTGGTTCAAAGTCAGGGACTTAAATATTAAACATAATTTACCATGAATATGAAAATTGACTAGAATGTCCAAAGCCAGAGACTTTAGTAATAAACAGTAATATCTCATAAATATCCAAACATCGGCTTGATTTCCCAAAGTGGAAGACTTTAATATAAAACAAAGATAAACTATAAATATCTTAACAATGGCCAGAGAGAGCAAGGTCAAAAACTTAGATATCGAGTAAGGATATCCCATAAAAAATATAAATTTACAAAATGTCCAAGCCAAAGACACTAATAAAATAAATGGTACGGCACACCGCACAGACTTTCTCTCTCTTTCTATAAACTCGTAAGATTTCTGAACGGAATAATGTACATTGTATCATCACCACTCCACATAAGAACACGCATAAAATAATATACAATTATATAGAATCAATGAGAAAAGAGGCGCATCTTTGTCCACCTAAGAACATTTCAAACAGTTTAATGTATTCCACAAGGGTCAACACTTCGTATTAAAATTTCGATTTCTGGTTAAAATTTTAACATTTTAAAAGGTGTTGCAGATCTTCAAGTCATCGCATTGATATTTAATTATTCATTTATACATTTTGACCAATAAAAAATGTAAATATTGACTATTGAGTCTAAAATGGAGATAGATCATTGCTATGCAAACATTTCTCCTAAGAGATTTAAGGAAAAATAACATACTTTTTTTAGATACTTACTTATATTTAAGTGGATGGACTACCTTGTAAAATTTGAGAAGCGCTATCAGCGCAACTCCTAAGAAACGTCCATATATTGAACTATTTGGACTGTTTAGCCGACACCGAAGTTGAGTTACAGTGTTGTCATATCTGTCAAATTTGGTCTAAAAGAGTGAGGGGGAGCGAGCTAATCTGTTGTTTACATGGGTCAAGTTTCTTGGAAGGGAAAGGCAGGCAAGAGTGCGGCTTTTATCAAAGACCACACTATGCAGAAATCTGCTGCTTTATTTTTAGCTTGAACTAATATAATCAGTAGTATGGTTTTCTTAATATTTCTTACCTAGAGGAAGAAAACATTTTTAATTTGACGTTCTCGTATTAGACTGGTTTGCTGGTGACGAGTTTGGGGTTCAAATCCCAGTAGTGTATACTGAGGGTGTTTTTTTAAAACGGTTTTTTATACACGCTATTATTATTTATTTATATCACCACGTCTTACTATCCGTTCGGGCTGTACACTTATGTAATAATTACTATAATGTGTTAGGCATCAGGAAGGTTAAATTAAGAGGAGGTGCATCCATATTTTCGTGGAGTGAGAACAGAAAACTATTTAGGAAAAACCACCTGTGAGCACCCGACCGGAATCGAACCATGATCTCCCCGTCTTCAACATGTCAGTTGAACACGGTGAGTAGCACATACTATTGGACTTGATCTCTGGTGGTGGGGAGATTGAAATTCAAATCCCAGTTGTGTGCAATAAGGGTATTTTTCCCTAAAATGGTTCCCAATCTCACTCTACGCAAATGTGGGTACATTAAATCTAAAATGTTACCTTCCTCATTCCAAGTTCATGCATGTGTACAACTCAAAATGGAAGTAAGTCACAATGAAAAAAAAAACTATTGTGAGGACTACCAAAAGTGTCGGCGAAACTTTATTAGTTTCGGGCAAGGCAGTTGTAAAGAAATATATTTTTGAGGAGTTTTTAGGGGAATGACTCAAAGCCAATGGAAAATGTTTGAAAATGGAATGCCACTAAAAGCTATTTGGGGTGGCCCTTAAGCATTTAAAAATAATAATAGATTGTTATAGAATATATTTGAAGTTTGATACAATCCATCTTTCAGCTTCAAACTCAAGTATATCAGAGGGAACCAAACAAACTGGAGGAAAACATATTTTGATGGGGAGAGGGGTGGAGAAGAAATTGGTGGTAATACCCCGCCCTATCAAACCTCCCCCCTTCCCAGTTCACCCTCAATGAGTAACATTGGATATAAAACTGTCGACAGACACATCGTAGAATGTAGATCATTTCCTCAGCATCTGACTTAACCCAAGCTATGAGGGGTGAGGACAGTGTCTGATAATAATAATAATAATAATAATAATAATAATAATAATAATAATAATAATAATGGTGATAGAGATATCTTATCAATTAACATAAAAAGTGTTTATTTTTTTATATCTTTTTTCATGGACGCAGAAAATTGGGGGTCAGAGATGTACCCTTCTTTAAAAGTGTTAGAACCCTTAAAAGGCAGGGGGGCCACACACATATGTATAAAATATAAATAAGAAATTGTGTTTTTTTACTTTATTATTTACTTTAGTTTCTTATATTACATCATCCAGATACTACTAATAATAATAATTTTAATATAAACTTAAAGACGCACTAAAATCTCCTATTGTAAAACTAGCTTGACCTACATTAGCTTGTAACAAGTACAAAGACATAACTATGCAGTAATTGACCCACGATGGGTGCCCCCAAGGAAAAAATACACCACCGTCTCCAAATCTTATGAATAATTGTAGATCATTAAAAAATATTTATACATTTATTATTGGAATTATTTTATAATACGTAATAATATAGAGTGGGTAGGTTAAATTTAGAGGAAGTGTACCCACATTTGCGTGGAGAGATAAGAGTGTAAACCCATTGAGGAAAAACCACTCTAAGTGCATTACCATACAGCCATAATATTTGATAAAATTTTTGCTGAAAAGTTTCAATATAATGTAAAAAACTTAATCTGAATTGAATAAAACAATATTAATAAATATTATAAACAAATCTATAGTCAATTATCAATATTAACACTTATAGAGGCTAAACAAACATTGATATCTGTGAAATTGTCTACACTTTCCTCCAAGGTCAAGCTACGGGTAGTAGCTCAACAGTCAACATATCTAATCCCTGCAGCCTTTATTGATTCATGTGCTTCTTAAATAATTTTTAGTAAAGTTTTGAAAATGACCTGACAGCTGTTTCTATTGATTTTACAGAAAAATATGTACATACATTTTTGTACAGCATAAATTATGCGCAATAAAATGACTATTGAGTAATTTTTTATTGAATAATGAGATCTTTACGAAACAATGATAGGTCTGAAAGACAACGCTTTCATATATTACCAAATTAATTTTGGGTGGGTGGACCTGCGTGATGGGCCCTATTTTGAGCGTGGGCCTGTGGCATTCTGCCACCACCCTATAATTACACCAATGAACTTGTAGCTATCAAGAATTTCAAACTCTATTAACCTATTTTTTTATTAATTATATTCGATAATCAAATATAGCATTATACGTTTATACATATTTTAACATGTATAACACTCGCTTTGATGGCCTCATGGTCTAACGCGCTACTCTTACAGTAGACTAGACTGCCAATGATGGGGAGATCAAGGTTCTAATCTCGGTCGGGTGTACTAAAGTTAGTTTCTCCAAACTGGTTTTCCACGCTCCCTCCACGCAAATGCAGGTACAATTTCTATGATTATAACCTTCCTGATCCATAAAACCACTAAACAATTTTTGAAAAAAAAAATCTATTCACAAATTCTCTGTTTATTTGACAAAAATTTTAATCCGACCATTTACCTCAGGAACTGAAAGAAAATATTTTGACCAGATTAAATAATATTATATACATATATATTTATATATAATATGATGTAAATCAAAATATAATATAATATTATATTATAATATATATAAAAATATTATATTATATTATAATATATATATAAAAATATTATATTATATTATTAAATAAATATTATATATCTATATAAATAAATAAATATATATATATATATATATATCAAATTTGAAGATAGCATATAGAACAATTTTCTGCAAAAAGAAAGATTTTATTTTTAAAAATGTATAATTTTTATAGAATAAATATTACACTTATTGCCTGTACTTCAAAAATTATAAACACTAACTCTAAAAAAAGTATTTGAAATTACAATAAAACATAAAGAAATATACTGCAAGAAAATGTTTTTCACCCAATTGTATAGAAAATATCCATCCATCGATTTTGACCAAATTTGATAGGCTTGAACACAAGTTTTACATTGAAGCATGATCATTTTATAATCTATTTCTCCCTTATCAATCACTTTTGTGTCAGGGACGTTCATAAAATATATACACATCACTAGCTATTTTATAATTTTAGCTACACACATTATGTAATAATAATAATAATAATAATAATAATAATAATAATAATAATAATACATCCATTCTACAACTTTATACATTCAAAGTCCTTCATCAAAACTTCTGCAATGAACACAACGTTTTTAATTTTATTAGGGACCTGTGCTACAAATTTTGGTTGAATTCCGACCGCGTGAATTGAGGTGTTTTTCCTCGTGATTGCTCATTTCCTCCACGCAAATGTGGGAACACTTTCTCTTAATTACCGTATTTATTATCTACCCTACTTTATTATTGTAAATTTACGGATAACATCAAAGAATATTAAGAAGTGAAGCATTTCTAATATCACAAGAACAAAAAAAAAGACATGGAAATAATCTTTACACTGCACACTCTTATATGTGTTGAGTAACATCCTCCTCTTAGCATTTGTGTTCCCCCCTTCCCTTCCTCTCTAAGGCTTACGTTATTTCCAAATCTTTGACTATGGCACGCGAGGGGTGCGAGAAAGTAAAAATTATATTTGTGATGAAACTATTTTGTAAAATAATAATTGTCAAAATTAAATATGTATCTGTGTTAATGTTATTAATTTTAAAAGCGCGGTGGTCAAGGCATGTTCAATAGTCCCCCCACCCCGTTTCATTATCCACCTTTACAATTGATAGCAAAATAGTTTCAAGATATTTATCTATTGTGACAAGTGTATTTCTTGTTCAAATTGTCAATACTGTAGTCCAAAATGATTTAGTTAGCCCCGTATTATCGATACCAAATTATTGACTCTGTTTACAGATCAGATTACCAAAGGTAGGGCCAAAGTGTTTGATTGGTACACCAAAGTGAACCGAGCCCGTGTGGGTTTTACGCCGATGTACTAATTAAGCTAATGTGTCAGAGAAGGGTAAGGTTGCTTTTAGATGACTTACACTCACATTTGCGGGGAGGGTGAGTGGAAAACATTTTAGGAATAATAACCTCATAGCACCAAACTGGGATCGAACACCAATCCCCGTCCTCAGCAGTCCAGTTTTTTGCAAGAGTAGTGCCTTAAATCATGAGGTCACCAAAACGGGTCCTGTAATTATATTAATTAGGTATTCTACGCACATTATTTGAAATTAATGGATGGATTTTAAACTACAGTATTAAAATTGTATTTTTCATGCAGAAATGATAATAAATTCATGACACTTTTTTTTATCCAATTCACAAGAGTAGAACATTTATTTTTCTTTCGTCTGGTTGAGAGATAAAGTAGTTTTTTATTTTATTTTCTTCGATCTCTTTTTACAGAAACGGCTTCCATTGCAAAACACGTGGTATTCACACAACTGATTTAATAAATGAACGCAGTCGAGTTGATATTTTTCCTGAGAACATCTGCTCGTCACCGTGCAACGCTTGGCATCACTGCCATGAGTTTTCTCGAGAGGTTCATTTTGTTCAACCTTACACCGCTAGGTCACAGGCTACTGCACCACAACACTTTTTTGAATCAAAATAAAACTGTACCACTTTATTTTAGTTTAGAACAATATGTATGCTGAAAAATGAAATGATAATTATTCTCAATCATATTTACTCGGTTTATACTTTGTCTGTAGATTTTTTTTAAAACAACACTAAACCAAGAAAATACGATTATGCAAAAATTATTTAAACAAAGCTGCTTACAAATATTTAACTTTTAACTGGCGTTAAATTATACTAAATGATAGAGAAATGTGTTTATTGTAATAAAATGAAAACCGTTTTAGCCTAAGTCTTCCCACATTTAAATGACAAGCCCAGTTTGTTTCATGCAGTGATCTTTAAATTATTTTTTAAAACTTAAATTTGAATTGGCTGGGTAGATAGGAATAAACTATAAACCATGTAAATGAATTGATATTTACAGTAGTAAAAATCTGATTAAAATATGTATAATAGTTTTCTTAGTAATCATGTACAGAGAAATCGCCTTAGAAACAGGCCGCGCTCATCTCTCATGGTGATCCATCCCCTTAATTACTCTATGGCATTGGAGTATTATTGCGTTAAGACTTAAGTAGTATATGTTTACAACTAAAGCTCACAAAATTGTATTAATATATTTGCAAATATCTCAGAAACTGCTGTTTTTATAAAAATATATGTCAAATAAAAGTTTTTTATTTCTAATAGTCCTACAATTTTGCAATGATAAGTTGTTTAGTTTCTCCAATAGTTGTGGAGATACGGAAATTAACGCTTCTGTAATGTACCCTAAAAATCATTTTCATAGGAAAATGAAAATAGCCAGTTTATTTATAATCTTAATCAACGCCTAGATACGAATTTTAATCAAAATCGTTTGAGCAGATTTTGAGAAAACCAAATTTTTCTCTTTTCGTCCTTCAGTAAACTACCCTTAATTTTAAGTTTTTATAGACACACAGACAGACGGCATTGCAAAGACTATTTTTTAGGGTTCGGGGGGTCATGAGACGTCGACATCCATCAACATTTCAGGTTAGTTTTTTTTTTTACGGTCGCAATACTTAAACTTTAATGTCCAAAAAGTTAAAAAATTCATATAATTGCGTATATATTGAAAGTTATTGATTTTATAAAAATATGTTTCGGATAAAATATCTGTATTATAAATATATATACATATTTGTAATGCTAAGTAATTTCATATCTCAAATAGTTTCGGAGCTATTTAAAAAAATGTTAATTTACGCATCAGACCGGAGCCCTTAAAGCCATTTTGCCGAAATATTGAGGGTAGCCATTTTGTTTGGAATATTTATTAATGTTTATAAATGAAATTTAATCAAAATCGTTGGAGCCGATTTTGAGAAAATCGACTTTTTCTCTTTTTGCCATTCAGTAAACTACCCTTAGTTTTAAGTTTTAATAGACACACAGACAGACGGCATTGCAAAGACTATTTTTAAGGGTTCGGGGGGTCATGAGACGTCGACATCCATCAACATTTCAGGTTAGTTTTTCTTACGGTCGCAATACTTAAGCTTTAATGCCCAAAAAGTTAAAAATATATATATAATTGCGTATATATTGAAAGTTATTGATTTTATAAAAATATGTTTCGAATAAAATATTTGTATTATAAATATATATACATATTTGTAATGCTAAGTAATTTCATATCTCAAATAGTTTCGGAGCTATTATAAAAAATGTTAATTTACGCATCAGACCGGAGCCCTTAAAACGATTTTGCCGAAATATTGAGAGTAGCCATTTTGTTTGGAATATTTATTTATGTTCATAAATGAAATTTAATCAAAATCGTTAGAGCCGATTTTGAGAAAATCGACTTTTTCTCTTTTTGCCCTTGAGTAAACTACCCTTAATTTTAAGTTTTAATAGACACACAGACAGACGGCATTGCAAAGACTATTTTTAAGGGTTCGGGGGGTCATGAGACGTCGACATCCATCAACATTTCAGGTTAGTTTTTCTTACGGTCGCAATACTTAAGCTTTAATGCACAAAAAGTTAAAAATATATATATAATTGCGTATATATTGAAAGTTATTGATTTTATAAAAATATGTTTCGAATAAAATATTTGTATTATAATTATATATACATATTTGTAATGCTAAGTAATTTCATATCTCAAATAGTTTCGGAGCTATTATAAAAAATGTTAATTTACGCATCAGACCGGAGCCCTTAAAACGATTTTGCCGAAATATTGAGAGTAGCCATTTTGTTTGGAATATTTATTTATGTTCATAAATGAAATTTAATCAAAATCGTTAGAGCCGATTTTGAGAAAATCGACTTTTTCTCTTTTTGCCCTTCAGTAAACTACCCTTAATTTTAGGGGTAGATATCCAATTCCAAAAACCCCAAGGGGCAACCCTATGAAAACCCTAGATATCAAGTTTCAGCTCAATCGGTAAAATAGTTTAGGCTCTAGTTGGAGGTACAGACAGACAGACAGACAGACAGACAGACGGAAATTCAAAAACCACTTTTTCGGATTCAGGAAGTCATGAAACGTCAAAATTCATCAAAATCTCGAGTTCGATTTTTTTGACGATCACAATACTTTCTCTACCTGTAAGATAGAGAGAAAGTAAAAGTAAGATGATTCCATAAATATATGAAGTTTACTAGAAAAACCAGAGTCAAAGATATCAATATTAAATAAGGACATTAAATTACTAAATATATATATATACTAGAGCGTTCTAAGATAAATATTTTAATATCAAATGAGCTCGCCTATAATGGCGTCGATATTCTGGGCATTATAATAATAAAAGATTCCTGGATCACACCTCAGATTAATAATAAAGTTCCCCCGCCTCTCGTGATAATACTCCGTTCAATGACGTAATAGACACACGTGGTAAGAAGTAGAACATCAATAAAATATCTTACCACTACAAATAAGTTTGCGCGCATCTTAATGTTGATAGAACAGCGTAGAATATAATTGCCCTGTCTAACAATGAATCCCATAGAGATAGTCATAAAAACTATACAAATTAAAGGCGGTCAGCTTCCCTTTTAACCATTTAAGGTAACCAAGGTTACATATATAATGTCAACAATTAAGTGTGCGCTTCTCATACAATAATAAAAGATAATATATGCAATCAAAGTTAATATCCCTAAAATATGTTCCCGAGCTAATGATGCAAACAATTAATCAGAAAGGAGGTAAGAGCGAAACCCAAGGTTAGCCGCCTGGCGGCAAAAATAGAAAGAAGGTTCACATTTGAACAAAGATTAAGTTTACCAGTAAAATTAAATAGAGTGTGAACGTGGTTAAGAATTACCCACGTTGAAACCCAAAAGAAACCCATCCCATGATCGACAATCAAAATATATAAGTCCGAATCAACAATTTTGAAGAGATCTCCACATATTAAGCCGAAATAGAATTTTGGTGAATAAAATCAACCCTTAGCTTAATTTGTCACTCTCACCGTTAGTAAGTCTATGATACATTGTGTATCAACTAGTAGAAAGCGCTGCCATCGGCAGTCTAGTCTACTGCAAGAGTAGCACCTTAGACCATACGGCCACCAAAGTGGGTAACATTTTATTATTTTATGTCTTATGTTTAAATTTGCTGATCACATTACTTGACGTATGAATACGTGAAAGTTGATATAGGCCTAAACAATTTTTTGACAGGTTCTTCCAATAAAAATAGGACTAATTACCTCAGATGCATCTTTACTTTACATCCATTACTGTTTCCAGCCTGTTGTCCGAGTTAATTTTTTATTCAAGACATATACTTTCCAATACCGGCTTGCTAGGCCTGTAGTAACTTGATATGCCTTACAACATAACTTAAGACTAGAACAGGCACAACATCCAGTCCCCGGCCGTTCATTTATCATTATGAGAGGGTAGGCCCACATTTTCACCAATGATAAATTTTCACTTAGTAGCATCTACTGGACGCAGTGGGATTTTGGTGAAACATGACTTTCAGAGCCATCTATCCAGAAACTTGATTCAACAATGAGCCAAATAGCTTACCGGCCAGGTATAATATTTGTAATATGAGGCCCCGGTGCACAGCCAGTCCCAACTTGTTCAGGTTACCCACCCAACTCCCGCAGGTAAACAAGACCAAAGAGGAGAGGTTAGGGGGAGAAGGTAGCCAGGCATGTTGTGAGTCCCTGCTGACTCGGAGCAAGAGAACGCACACTGGGTCATTCCCCGACAAACTACCGAGTGTACCATAAATTCCTTCCATAATTAGAATAATTATTATGTCCCCGTACATTTTCTCGAATTTTTTCCTCCCATCACGTGTAATTAAACACATGGGTTATGCGTGCGTGCGTGCGTGTGTGTGTGTTTGTGTGTGTGTGCATACATAATAAACTAATCAAGCTATTGTAAAGAAGATGAGGAATGCAAAATTTAGAGAAAGTGTATCAGCAATTTCGTTGAGTGAGAAACCATTTTTAACAAACAACAGTTCAATCGGCCGGGATTAGAACACTCAACCTTCCCAATTCCGGCGAACCCGAATAGATTGGCTTATAACGCTTGCTTCCCAGCACAGGTTTTTCGTGACTATTATCAAGGCAAACGATCAACATTTATGATGCAATTTGAAAAACTTGTAGGCAATCATGAAAACGTGTACTTAATTTGACGGTAGGGTGGGTCGTAATATTCTTGGCAATTTATGTTTTAAAAGAAATTGTGAGAAAATGATATTTAATTGTGTGTTGTATATAGATTTTTCCACAATTTAAAATAAGGCTGAATGGTCCAATTCTACCCCTAAAGATTTAAATTTATATATTAACATACAATTTTACCAGATTTAATGTTTTCGTTACCATTAACTATTTCCAAAACATAAATATAAATTATTAACTTGTGAATACTTGTTTTAATAATAGCAACTAATTGTCAGATAAGGCTGGGTTTATATTTATGTATAAAGCAGGGTGTCATGTGATCCACACAACGAACCCTCCGGCCAATAATCTCAGTTTTCTAGACCGGTGCTAATACTTTTCCGTTCAAGTAGCTCCACATTTGTCCTCACGAGACTTAGTTTGACCCCGTTCTAGACTCACTGCTAAACATAAAAATCTGTAAGTGCCGGGGGATCGAACCAGGAACCTCTGGATCTGTATCCAGGAACTCTGACCACTAGAAATAGGCAAGAAATACTCTCAAAAGTATCAGCTATTTATTATTTATCAATCCGGCTGGTTTACTCATATATATTGTGTAATTTACCCGCGTCGAACCTAATATGAGTCAGCTAGGTAGGGGATCTCCGAAATGTTACGAAATAAGTTAAGGGTTCCTACAAACGAAGATGGTTGGGAAACGCTGCTCTAGCCAAATAAAACACAGCAAATGGAAATTATCATCCTTTCATGTTTGAAATACCTTATTTCTATGTTATGGTTAGGGATGTAGGGGACACGATAAAAGTCAGTATTTTACAGTTTTTATAGCTATACATTTTTTTGGTAAAATAAATCAATCATTTCTTGAATATATGTCAAGGATGTCCTGGAATTTAGTGACAAACTTTTCATTTAAAAAGTTTGTCATCTAATGTCACTATGCTTATGGTATTAAAATGCCCACAAAGGTTCTGTCACGGATCACCTGTACTCTCCTCATTCCATCTCGAAATCAAATGGTGACTGCGACTGGAGTCACGTCTTGGAAAACACCCCATGAAACTGTCACATGCGGCTAGTGTCGCTACGGTCTGTTGCAGCCCTAGCCGTTCGATTCCAGCCACAGTCAACTGTCACATGCGCTAGTGTCGCTACGGTCTGTTGCAGCCCTAACCGTGTGACTCCAGCCACAGTCAACTGTCGCATGCGGCTAGTTTCGCTACAGTCTGTTGCAGCCCTATCCACGCGACTCCAGCCACAGTCAACTGTCGCATGCGGCTAGTGTCGCTACGGTCTGTTGCAGCCTTAGCCGTGCGACTCTAGCCACAGTCAACTGTCGCATGCGACTAGTGTCGCTACGGTCTGTTGCAGCCCTAGCCGTGCGACTCTAGCCACAGTCAACTGTCGCATGCGGCTAGTGTCACTACGGTCTGTTGCAGCCCTAACCGTGTGACTCCAGCCACAGTCAACTGTCGCATGCGGCTAGTTTCGCTACAGTCTGTTGCAGCCCTAGCCGTGCGACTCTAGCCACAGTCAACTGTCGCATGCGGCTAGTGTCGCTACGGTCTGTTGCAGCCCTAGCCGTGCGACTCTAGCCACAGTCAACTGTCGCATGCGGCTAGTGTCACTACGGTCTGTTGCAGCCATAACCGTGTGACTCCAGCCACAGTCAACTGTCGCATGCGGCTAGTTTCGCTACAGTCTGTTGCAGCCCTAACCGTGTGACTCCACCAGTCAACTGTCGCATGCGGCTAGTGTCACTATGGTCTGTTGCAGCCCTAGCCATGCGACTCCAGCCATAGTCAACTGTCGCAGCTTTGACAACGCACCATAAGACGACTGCGCAGGTAGACTGGGAGGCGCGGGTGGTGTTGTAGTGGGGGTAGATAAGAGAAAAATAACATACGATGCAATAACACTAATACTATAGTAAAGAGTAATCAATGTTGCCAGCAAAAAAAAAAGTTCTAAGTCTCTCCTCCAACAATGATAACTATACCTGGCCTGCTTTTGTTAACGAAAGTGCAATCTTTTTGTTTGCAATATTTCAGAAACTTGAGGTGAAAATGCCAATGTGAGTTAAGGGCGGGGTTTTCGCAGTTTTCATAGCAAAACATTTTTGGCGAAAATATCTAGAATATTGTTCCAAAAGAAACAAAGAATTTAATTTTCTTAACATGGTGATATCAACCGTTCTTGAATTAGGCCTACCTATCATGAGCAGTAGTGGCATTAGATGAGAAACTTTTACATGAAGAGAAAAAAATTTGTGATTAAATTCTAGGAAACCCTAGTGACGGATATATTCAAGAACTGTTGATATCACCATGTGAAGAAAATTAGACGATATGTCTTTAAGAAAGCGATATTTTATTTATTTTGGCAAAAAAAAAAGTTTTTCTATAAAAACTTCAAAAACACTGCCCTTAACTTGCATTCGTTACATCTCTACCTTAACACCAGAGATCTGTTGAATGTAGTGACCTACTTACCGCCCGGTCACACTTTGCAAACACTTCAAATAACCACAGTGATTCTGAATCAGTACTATCGAGAAAGCAAGACCGACACTTTTAACAGTAAGTGGCGGTTTCTTTAGAAAATAATATGTTATACCAATGATCATTCTTTGATAAATCCAACGCTTACACCTTCCAACTCGCTAATAAAAAATATAAACAAACCATCTATAATAAAATTGCCAAGTTCATGAAAAAGACAGCTTTCGGCTTACTTCGTGCATCACGCGATTAGTACGCTCTCATCTCATGAGTCAGACAAACTAATGAATAATTCACGGGATAACTAGAAGTAGAAACTAGTTTATCATACTAAAGAAGGCAGTATAAATTAATTTATACTACAACTATGCTTCCAGCTTGCCCCCAATCTTAGTAACGGAATAGCTAACAAATCACTTTGTTGTTTGAATGTAGGCACGTATTTTCGGGGACAGCCATTCTAAAATCACTGGATGGAGTCGGAAAGATAGTTGTCTTGTCATGTATATGTTAAATAATAAATCCAGTAAACCCTTGCGAAACTTTCGCACATTCAACCTACCCCCCTCCCCCAATTAAAATGATTTAGTCTTTTGTTTGGTTCAGCGAAGTGTATACACAAAATAGCAAAGAGAGTTTATTTTTGGTAATTGATACAAAAATATTGTTAGATTTTTCTTTTAACTTAATTTTAAACACACAATGTGTTTTAACGTAAACTGAGTATGCTGTCACAAGTCAGTAAAAAATCCTTTCCATTGATACATTATTTATCGCTGTAGGCTTTGAATTAATTGAGAAAAAGGGATGTTGAAAACAGAAATAATATATATAGGATCCTATAGTCATGTTTAAAAAAAAATTGTATTGTGGGACCGTGTTAAATAAAGTAGGCCTATATAATGAAGCGATTTATACTATAAAAGTGATAGTATACGGTAAAATAAAATATAGAGCTAGAATTCGCAATGAATTCATAGCTACATGTAAAAATACAATAATGCAATAGTAAGACATAGGTAACTATTTTGAAGAGAAGGTCCTTGGGATGGCATTGTATTTATAGGAATAATGTATTTTCTTTCAAATGCAACATTATTATATTATTATTATTATATTATTATTATTATTATTATTATTATTATTATTATTATTATTATTAGCACCGCGTCTTACTACCCGTTCGGTTATACGCACTTACGCTAATGTGCAATGTAGGTGATTGTGAGATGAAATGGAGACCTACATTTTAACGTGGAATCTGAACACGGTAGAGGCCTGCATTCCTCACATTCACAAATCTGTGCCTGGACCGAGATTGAACCCGGACCCTCAACAAGAAGTCTGACACCTTACCCTAGACCACAGGTCACCCAAATTGCAACAAATCAGGCAGTAAACAGTTGGGACATATGTATTTTTTTGGAACGAGTGTTCACCTTATTATAGTGGCTGAAAGTGGGCGATGGACTTGTATCTTGTACTTTATTGATTTGCATTGGGACAAGGAACCTATAGCAATAGCAAGACTTGTTTTTATTATTGCATAACGTCTTAGTACCCGTTAGGTTGTATTAATAACGTTAAGTGTTAGGGATTAATAAAGTTAAATTAAGAGGAACTATACCCGCATTCCATATAGAAAGAGTGGAAAACATTTAAGAAAAGCCACTCTTAGCATACCCGACCTAGATTCAAAGCCCGATCTTCCCAACATCGGCAAACTTGTCTATTGCAAGAGTGGTGTCTTTGATCATTCGACCACCGAAGTGGGTCAAGACTTGAAGTGCAGTTACCAAGCTTGTCACGACACGACTCGCAAGTCCACGTGGGCCTAATCCGCGTCATCAAAGGCGTTAGACCCAAAGTGCACTTGTAAAGGAAGGTCAGGGCCAAAATTCCGGTCGGGGTAGTTTTCTATTGGACTGTGTGATTTCATCACTAGTTAAGGTGCACTTCCTCTAAAGTACGCTTTTCACCCCGACCTCTTTGAATGAGTTATTATCATCACCTCTTGGTACGTGGACTATCAACATACTTGTCTGGTCTAATTTTCCAGTGACGCGGAAGTAAAGGTTCGAATCCCGATCGGATTTAAGGTGTTCATTTCATGAATCATTTTCCACATTCCTTCTTCGCAAAAGAAGGTGTGTATATTCTCTAAATTCTACCTTTCTCATCTCTACCTCGTCATTGTAAAGATGCGGATATCTCTTATGGGAAGTAAGACGCGGAACATTCACTACACATAAACGCCTCTATTTTCAATTCACCCTGTGTTTATAAACCTTGTAGTTTTTTTTTTTGTTCAGGTGCTTGCGAAGAAGCGCCTACACAGGAAACACCTGTCTAAAGATAAACTAGTTCCTTTTTTTAAAAAAAATAGGGTGGAAAGGAGGGACAGAAAGGAGAGTGAGAGACAAGGTCAGGAAACCAAATGGAAACATGTTTATTTAAGTTGAAAAAAATATATATTTACTTTCAAATAATTATCATAATATGAAACACAACATAGTAGGATTCTGGTGGAATAAAACTTTTATAAAATTTAAGGGTACTTATTTGTCATCAACATTGATTTGATTTTACTGTGTTACTAGTATTATTTTATAGGTAAATTAATTATAGATATTCTATATCAAAAGAGACAGCTGCAGATCACATGATGTATAAAATATACGTTAAAATTTTAAACGCTTTGAGTAGATTATTAAACTGTCAAAAATGTTTCTTCCTCTCTAAGTCTGACCACATAAAATTAATGTGAATAAAAGATTAGGCCTTAATTATTTTTTTTAGAAAGAATTCGCAAATGACTACAAGGAAATATCTTAATAGAAGACCTAAAGTCCAGGAAACAGGATTGGGAGTTCGAAATTTATGGAGACGTAATGAATGGTGTTCCTCTTGAGAAAGAACGGTAAATGTAAATCTGAAGGTATTATTAGCCAAGATGCGACCGGGTGGAGATCAAACTCTGACCCGGTTACGTGTGGCCTTCTATAAACTGGATTTGTTAACTAAATGTCGAGTTTGGCGGTATTGACCTCAGAAATCAAGGAAGTTATTCGAGTATCAAGATTAAAACAAAGTTTTATCAGTACTTTTATTAACTCAGCCCTAAGCTTCTAACGAAGGCTCATAACTATTTAATCGAAGAGGTAGATATATGGAAGATAACTTTAGGTGAAGTGCACCAGCCTTAGCGTTGGAGAGAATGAAAAAACTGTAATTTGTATTATTTTAAACGTCCAGTGAATCAGGCCGAGTCAATGGCAGTCCAGTCGATTGGAAGCCTGATCGATGCCTTACAATGTTTACCGTACCCCTAGTACGAGTAATATTCTTCAATAGAAGTGTTTACATTTAAAATGCTATCAAAGCATTTCAAGATTTTTCAAGATTGTTTTCGTAGTTATAACTATTTTAAGTATCCACCATTTAAGTCTAGGATACCCTGGTTTGAGAGACCACAAGTAATACCTTTATTTTTGGGGCACCTTTAAGAAAACACAAACCTATTTATTTTCGGTCAATATTGATAGCATTTTACCATAGTATGTGTTATTTTTAAATATTAATAATATATATCAAAAGTGACAGCTAAATATCACATTACTTGACGTATGAATACGTGAAATTAGATCTAGTAACTTTCTAGCTGCCATCCATAAAAAAAAATTGGGACATATTTTTACATACAAGCCTCAAATGTAGAAGTGTAAGAAAAGACGGTACCCTTAACTTCACCATTAATCGATTATTATCATATTCAAAGATTGAAATAAACACATAGATACCAATTATGTCCAAGGTTTGACATTGTAAGTAATATTCTTGTTATATGTAAATGTGAGCAACAGTTTAATTGGAAATTGGCTTTTTCTCCAAATAAAGCGGATGAAGGAATCAACGGGTGCCAAATCGATTATTTGTAAGAAACATAGGCTGCATTCTCTTGATAAACCAGTTAAAATTGTTGCAGAAATTAGATTTTTATAAAATAGTTTCAGTGCTAGGCAGGTTCCATTACATAGGCATTGTTTGCTGCTTAGTATGTAGGTAGCCAAAAAAAGTTATTACACGAGTTACCTTTTACCTCATCCCTACAGTGTAATGAGTTCACACTAATGTAACAATGAGCCTCGCTTTCTAACATACTCAATACCGCCTCATTTATTTGAGAAACTTCATCATTTCGCAGACACAGAATTACCATTCTAAGTATCAGCTGAAATCAGCTATGTATCAATATTTCCTCAGGCCTTTCTATGATATTTTCTTTACAGGTGTATTTTTCAGTTTTACATCACCCAAATGCATTAGCCAATGACATAAGTTAGGTCGATTTCCCCCCCAACGCTACCCGAAGTCATCACCCAACAGTAAAACCTTTCTTCCAAAAGGTAAATGATTATTTACTGTAGCCTATTCTGCAACAAATGATTGACTGCATATTTTACATGGCTCGGGGCCAAGGCTGGTGACCTCTGATGACGGTTAAATCAATCAATGTATTTCTAACGCAAGTTTTTGTTCTGCGTTCAGCGTCAAATACATGCTGCTGCAAACTTTTTCTTCCTTTTTCATGTCAAGACTTATCTTGGATGATTTCCAGAAGGTGATGTGGAGGTCTCCTCTAGTTAAAGTCTTCCCACTTTCTTCCATGCAAAATCAATCAAGTGTGTTCTGCACATCTCGGAAAGCCAAATTTTCATAATCAAAACACCAGGGAGTATGATTATCAAGTTTCCTGGCAAAGTCCCCTGTGAGGATATTACATAAAGTTTCTCCCAGCTTATTATTTATTAGGTTCAGCTCATGAACCAAATACACTAATTAATTCAAAGAGTCGCCTGAAAAAATACGCCATTTTCACTAAAAACAGCTATTTTTTGTCGATGTATCACACCACTGTTTCATTTTCAATATGTCTTTTAATTAGATTAGTCATTGATTTGTTTGAAGAGGCGAGATGGACCTACATGATATATATACAAACGGAAAACCAATGTAAAAGATTTTTTTTTTAGCACCGCGTCTTACTACCCTTTTGGGTTATACGCTTATGTATTAATTACGCTAATGGTTTGTGGGATTAGGAAGGTTATATTTAAGGAAGTGTACCCACATTCACGTGGAGAGAGAGTGGAAAACCATTTTGGAAAAACCCTCTTAAGTACACACAACCGGGATTTGAACCTCAATCTCCCCGTCATCGGCAGTCCAGCCTATTACAAGAGTAGCGCGTTAGACCACGCGGCCACCGAAGCGGGTAAACGATGATGTTAAACGTTACTTGTGTGAATTCATATAGACACAGAAACAGACATACGTACAGAAATACGTTCAAAAACAGACATTCATATATCATTAGCCTTTTATTAATATAGATAAGCATGCCGTGTAACGTCAAGCTAAGCTCATTTATTCTGGTTTGCCGGTGACTCATGGCTCGAATAGAGGTCGAGTGTATTGAGGGATTTTTCTCTAAACTGTTTCCTACTTTCCCATCATGCAAATTCGAATACATTTTCTCTAAATTCACCAGTCCTCTTACCGATCAAATTAACATTATTAATATAATTACTATGTGTAAGGCCCGAACGTGTATCGTGACGCTTTGGAGGGGGGAAGGGAGGGGCAATGGAGACTAAGTACCAAGGTTTTAAAAAGGGAATAATGACTATTAAGTCTTGTATAAAATGTGCAAAAAACTTGCCCTTAAAAAGTAACGCAACCGCAATATTATACTTGCACAAAACGAAAGAGTGAAACGTGGAGGCGTAACTTTATTGAGGACAGTCATGAAAACGTACCGCGCAAGGCGCAGAATTGCTCGGAAAGACATTACTTTCTAAATATTCTCTCCACTCACATATAAAATTACGTTTCTCTCCATCCTTGTCGGGGAATGTGATAAACTAGACCACAGAAATAGTTAGCGGTAAAGTTCTGCCCGTGCTTGGCGGACAATATTTCTATTCAAGCACACGAACCATTTTCTACCCAAATCAGCATATTCTACACGAGTTAATATTTTAAGAAAATCCAAATCTTTTAATGAAAGTTTAATAAGTTTATTATTTTATTTTTATAAGTATTTAACGTGAAATATCTAAAAACAGAGCTATTATATTCGCTTAAGACCTAGCAATTACAGTAGGAACACAGTAGAAGGGCATTAATTAATAGTTACATAAGATCCTAAAATTATTTTAATAAATTCATACGTCAAGTCACGTGATCTGAGTCTGTTTATTTTGGTAAATAGCAAGATACTAATAATATAATAAAACTCTATCAATATTTACTGCAAAGTTTGTATTTTTTTAATGGCACTTTTTATATTTCTTTTATTATAACATAACCTATAACAGCAACATTACAGTCCAGTTTTCCTGGGACAGCTAATTTCACGTATTTATACGTCAGGTCATGTGAAATGTAGCTATCACTTTTGAAATATATATTATCAATATCTATAAAAATATTAATAATAAAATAGTAAAATGTTATCATTCTTGAAAAAAAAAGTTTTTATTTTATAGAATACCCTTCCTGTGAAAATAAGACTGTACATATCTGATGAAAAAGAAAAGAGTTACTGTGGATTCACACATTCACTTAAAAGCAAGCGCAGAACAGAAACGTGGTCACGTGACGAGCTCTAAACCAATCATAAAAGGTCTGCCTTATCGGCGCGAAATGTTCTGCTAAAGTTCAACTCATCTCTACTTTGTCCGCTCTGCTCGAGATCTTTGGCACGGGAAAACCAATCAAATCTCAAAACCAACCATCTCAAATCAGTGCGCATGCGCTATACATCCAGAAGCAAGCGGAAAGCTTAGTTGGCTGTTGTGGGTAGATATGAACTAACCCGTTGATGGAAACCGTGTGTATCAATGTATTGGTTTGTGCCACAACAGAGAAATATAATTTGAAAATATCCATGGTGAGAATGATCTAAAATATATGTTAAGCCACTAGAAAATAAGATATGTTGATAATCATCTGTTCTAAGTTTGCGTTGCAATGCATCATGGGTCAACATGCCGCTCAAGTAGATTCTGCTTTCTACTTTCGGCGAGCGTGTGAATCAAGCTAACATGTCTTATGCATTCCCAGAGAGGGGTGGGCTGGGCCACCGGGACAGTGGGAGATATCCCGGCGGCGGGCCGGTTGGATTTGGGCTGCCACAACTATTTAAACTAAAATAAATATATTCATTCTATTCTAAATATTTACTTTGATTAAATTTTAATAAAAAGTTCCAGTGAGAAAGTCTGAGATGCCCAGAATACATTATTTGTGAACACATATGATGGCATTAAATATAAAACCATCGCGTTTGTTGTTTCTTGGTGTTGTCTATAAGCAAATGTGGAATAATCTGTTTAGGGATTCACACAAGTAGCGAGTGGAGGATCATTTTACAAACGTAACGTAAATGTTTCAATAAATACACCTAGCTATTGTCCAAAGTAGAAAGTAGAAAATGATAATAGATAATGTATCTGTAATAGCCTCGGGATCAAATTAACTGATAATAAAGGTACAAATACTTCACCCAACCCTTAAGCTAATATTGAAACATAGCTTGAGTGGTAGATATTAATATATGCTAAGGGAAATCATATTTGTAGCCCAGGGCCACTTGGAATCTGTCAGTCCACCCCTGTTCCCAGATATCAAAATCAGGACTCTCGACTTAAAATATGAACGTCTGAACAAAAAGAAACGCGGTAACGGGTTTAATAAAGTGCTTGGACTGTTCTCTAATGACGACGTCATGAGTTTCATTTCAGCAAGTCTTGAAAGAATGTTGAAATATACCAGTTTCTGACAAATATGTACGTAGTAGGAAAACAAACTGAATTGAAAATTGCTGTTTATAAACAATTTTTTAAATAAAAACAGCATTGTTCGCAACTTTGTAGTGATGAAATTATGTAGAAAGCTCTTTTTATATATAATTTATGCATTACCAGCTTCGGTGTCCACATGGATTAAGGCAACTCTCGCAAGAGACTAGACTGCCGATGACGGGGAGATCAAGGTTTGAATCTCAGTAGGGTGTACTGAGGGTGGTTTTTACAAAATAGTTTTACATTTTTCCCTCCACGTAAATTCGGGTACACTTCCTATAAATATAACATCCCTAAAACCATTAGCGTGATTAGTATGTAGGAGTCTAACCCGAACTGGTAGTAAGACGCGGTGATAAAAAAAATTGTGTTTTAAATCCAAACACCCATTTCGATTTAAAAAATATATTTAATGACATTCCAGTGGCAGTAGTGACCGCTTGGATAGTAGGGTGATAAGGTGCCAGGTATACTTGGTGATGGTTTTACAAGGTCTCTTTTGACTAGTGCTGGTACATTTCCTTAACATTCACCCTTTTTGTGTTCCTTTGGCTAAGAGTGAAGTCTTATAGTGGCGTTAAAAAGTAACGACAACAGTTGCATCGTTGTGACGTTGGCAGACTTAAACAGTAACGACAGTTACGGGACAGTGGTGAACCTGGGCACTCAGTAGGCTTTATAAAGTGATTACCGATTAAGTTTAATTAAAAAAACCAACCATAAACTTGTTTTTAAATTCAAATAACCTTCCTAAGGCTTGGTTTGTGAGGCGAGAGGTTTGACTTAACTGTTGCGCTTGCGGAACACGGAAGGGGGTGGTTTCCAAAACAAGACAGCGCTATCCGTGGTTTTAATTGAAATCAAGGCAGGATTGATGTATAGTCTAGTGTTATGTTTGGAAGTAACGTTAGGAAAATACGAACATATCTTTTTGCGGCCAACATTGATAGTAATTTACTATATTATCAGTTACATGACAATTTTGAAATTACCTTTATGATTATTTTTAAGAGAAGGTCCTTGCGATGGCATGGTATTTATATGAAGAATATATCTTCTTTCAAATTGCATTAATTTAATTGACAAGGCCCGTACCGCTGGGCACAGGGTCTAAATATCAAGTACGTTTACTCCGGTTTACCGGTGACCTAAGAGGTCTGGGGGTCGAATCCCCAACGGGTGTAGTGAGGTGTTTTTTTTCCTAAACAGTTTTCTAATTTTACCCTAGATGTAAATTCGGGCACATTTCCTCTAAAATTATCCCTTCCTTCTCCCTAGTTCTAGCGTCATTAATATAAGCTAATTGTCCTTGTACCTCTACTCACTTCCCAACCTCCACGTTTTGGCGCCTTTGGTACTTCACGAAGCAATTTACAAGAAGAAAAGGTATAGACTGTGACCTTAGTTAACAAGTATTTTGTTCGTGCAGTTTATCTCACAGGAAAGCTATTTTTTGTGCCGAACAACAAATGACTTCTGTGATGACGTCTACTGATTTATCACTTCCTACTTTGAGTTCAATAAACGTTTATATTGTTTGTGAAAGCGCTTTTTTTTTTAACGATGGTAAAATACCGAGGAGTTGTCTCAAACATCTTGTATAGTCGCATAAGTTTTTAGTGATACGTGTATATCAGTGGTTCTGAACATGTTTGTGTTGCGGCACACTTTCAAATAAAAGCATTCTCAGCAGCACACTGATGGTATGTAAGATAGGGATTTAGGGGACGCAATAAAGGCAAATGTTTTCGCAGTTTTCACTAAACAACTTTTGTTTTTGCCAAATTAAATAAAATGTTGATTTAGTCAGGACAGAGAGTTTAATTTTCTTCACATGGTAATATAAACAGTCATTGAAGAGAAAATTTGTCATTCAATATTCTTGACAAATATTTAAGACGTTTGGATCACCAAGTGAATAAAATTAAACTATGTTCGTACCGAAGAAATGTATTATTTATTTTGAAAAGAAAAAAGTTTGGACATTAGCGCCTATTATATACTATATATAATTTTAAGAAATTATATATATATATAATTTCTTATAACTCAGAAATTATTAGTTTCATAAAAATATATTTCAAATAAGATCTTTTTTATTTTAATAGTAGACTACTACAATTTTACAATGTTACGTCATTTAGTATCTCAAATAGTTGCGGAAATATGATCAAAATAGGATATTTTCGCTTATGTAAAATACCATCAAAGTTATTTTTATTGGAAAATGAGAACTGTCATTTTGTTCGTAATGATAAAAAAAATAATTAAACGCTGGAGCAGATTTTGAGAAAATCTATATTTTTTCTCTCTCTCTTTTTGTCATTAATAAACTACCCTTAAATTTAAGGTTGGACAACTAAATCCAAAAAAATCTTTGGAGAACCTTATGAAAAACCTAGATACCAAGTTTTAAGTTTTGCGAACGGGTACTGAGATGCGGTGACCAAAATTAATCTATTGTTATCCATGTACCAGGTCCCTTTCAAACCCCAGAGGTCCCAGTTTTTTTTTTTTTTTTAAGATCTCATTTCTCTACCGACTGAGCAAAGAGCAGTCACTAACCGCAAGACATCAAATTTAATATTGAGTTACTTTGTTGGTAGTTTCTAGGAAAATAGTTAATTTAATTATTTTTCTATGTTTTCATCATTATCTATGTACAACAATTTTTTTTCACTCATTTTAAAAATGTTATTAGAAAAACTTTGTTTGCGAAATGTTGTTTAGTGTAGGAAATCGTTTGGATTTGTTTGCGAACTGTTTTAAATAAGTTTGAGTGTTTATTTTGCCTTTCTCAAGATGAAACAATGTCTTTAGTCATCCATTTCAAATGAGCTACAGAAAATAAAGTTTTGAGTGATTAGACGTGTTTGCAAACATTGTCGACAACAAGCATCGTGGGTCAGTCTGATTGAATTGTTCATACAGAGCTCATCATTTCTATCTTCCTTTTTATTCTAGTTTATCATGTCTTGGACAGTTGACCAAACTCTCAAACTAATATAAATATTGCCTACCGATACACTGTTGTGGAATGTGTTATTTGAAGACTACAAAAATCGCGTCAAAACTGTTTTAAATCAAATCGATGAAAAGTTCTCACTTAGTGATAAATAAATTGAAAAATAGTAGTTCAAGGCCCTTTTTATCTGTTTCGTAAAGAACCTAGACTTTATTTGAAATTAAAAAAAAAATGATGGGAAACAATGTTTGATCATTTAAGTCTGGACGCAAAACAATGCTTGGGTTAAATGTTTGAAAACAGTGTGACAACCATTTGTTACCCATGTTTGCAAGCTTTCCATATGTTCTTAGCAGCAGGAAACATTTTAGAAACATAAAGGAACAATTTCCGAATAAGTTTACAAATAATGTGTTCAAGTGCGTATTATACTTAAGCAAGAGGGGTTGGTTAACGTTTAGAGGCAACTCCAAATCATTCCACTTGTTATTGTACACGTAAGGATTAATTATTCAACCTTACACAAATAGTGAGTCTTTCAGAGTTAACCACACTCTTAACAACCGTACCGAGTCCAGTTCTACATACGCTATTCTTCCTATTAAGAGTTTTCGCAGTCTGCTTCAATATTATTATTATTATTATTATTATTATTATTATTATATTATTAGCACCGCGTCTTACTACCCGTTCGGTTTATACGCACTTACGCTAATGTGAAATGGTAGGGTGATTGTGAGATGAAATGGAGGACCTACAGTTTAACGTGGAATCCGAACCACGGTGGAGGCCTGGCATTCCAACATTCACAAGTTGTGATTAATACAACGTCTTGTCAGAGGTGAAGGAAGGGTTTGGTAATCAGATAAATCTGTACCGGGACCCGGGATTGAACCCCGGACCTCAGCACAGAAGTCTGACACCTTACCCCTAGACCACCAGGTCACCATGCTTCAATAAAGTGGAAGAATTATGAGTCCAATTTCTCTCTTCAGAAAATCAATACAAAAATAATGATGAAACACGACATCGGAGGTTTTTTTTCGTTCTTTTTTTCCAAACCACAACAGCTTTTAAAAGTTTTCCGCTATCGGGTTTATTGAAATCTCGAATATCAACATCGGCATTAAAGTCGGGGCCATTTAAAAGGTTTGGAATACATCTACTTACCCATTTTTATTTTACTTTTTAAATAATAATAATAATAATAATGTGCGTCTGGGCTACATTACCCGTGACCCAGTTTGTGGAAAGATTAGACAGTACTAATGTACCAATGCCCGGGGGCGCCCGAATGGACTAATCGTTCATCCTTTCCGCGAAGGCTCATTCCATGTCCCGATGAGATGAGGATGATAGTGAGTATGAGGGATAAACACTTACATCTAACTTATGCCTGACTAACAAAACCCTGGTGAGCGTTTGGATAACACCCCTGTCAGGAAAAACTCACAAGGAACCAGCTGGGAATTGATCCCGGGATCCTTAAGCTTGTAGCCATATGCACTGACCACTATACCAGCGGGCCGGGTACTTTTTAAATTATTTATATCTATTGTATTTATATTTTACTATGTCGATTTCTTTCGAAACTTACAAAGGTCGTATATCTCGAATTGTTTATACAAAGGAAGAGATTTTGTTATAGATATAAGTATATCAATCATTTTATTTAAAAAAAAATCCGTTCCTCGTAGGTCATGAAAAGCATTGCTATGATTCCTTTTTCCCATTCTATTCTGATTTTGTTCACATACATTCTTTAGTAGCCATATTGAATAAAAATAGCAACTGTATCACTAACAACTCGGGCTATCCATGTATTTGCATTACCGATAGTGTAATAGGGTTGAGAAAAGAACAAATTTAAATTGAACGTACTCTAATGCACGTGATAAATTAATTATTTAATGGAAACCAACATCAGCCTACCTATCCGGGATTAGAGCACAGATATCCTCGTCATCGACAAACCAAGACTAGAATAAAGTGACAACTTTGTCCACGTACCCACCGGTACAGATGTAAAAGTTAAAACGTAAACACATCACGATGTAAAGTATCTAAATAATATTATATCATTTGAAAATATCAAAGGTAAAGCAAATTGTATAGGTTATCTACAAACAAATGATACCTAAAGCGCAGCGCCGTGCCTCCGTGTAAGCCTAAACCTCCTGAAAATAATGGCGTGAACAACAACTAGATCTAGGTAAGGCTTCAAGCGCGCACTTGCGTTAAAACTTGTTCCCCACAGACTCCTACATCTTAATTATAACTTTCCCTCCATCGCCAGCTTATAACGGAGTGTACGTTACACAACGCTCTAAATACGTAACATAACGCCAAGCACACACCAAGCAATATATTAACCCTTAATAACTCACACACTGATGTAAATTGCAACCATAATGGTCCAAACCCCCCCCCCCCTTTCCCAACTTTTGAACTCTATGGTGTGAAGAACAAAAAAAAAAAAAGATCCGACTAAAAGAAATGGTGAACGTTTAACCTTTCTCTTTTGTAAAGAAAGCGGTGAAGATAAAAAATATATATTGCAGAATTAATCAGTTTCAAGTTGTTGCAAAAGGCTTTCATGGTCGAAACGCGTAAAGAAAGATAGCGTTTGGTTTTTCATCTCTCCCAAGAAAGGAGCAAGTTTTTTTTAGAACACTTTAGAGCTAGATATAGTTTTCAGCGATTGAAGTTGTCTAATCTAATATGAGAGGATAGGGTGGATGAAAATATCAAGAAATTGATTCAGCATACACTTTGAGACAGAATTAAGAACCGTATTATAGTGAGAAAAAACACTAAGTATTCCAGGTTGAGGATCAAGTTTCACCCTTAAATTACAGCACACACACCTAGCTCAACATTGTGTGTGTGTGTGTGTGTTGGTGTGTGTGTGTGTGTGTGTGTGTGTGTGTGTGTGTGTGTGTGTGTGTGTGCGTGTGTACGTCCAACCGATTTGCAAGGAGTATGCCTATATATAATAGGCCTTGCTTTCTCAAAATGACCCATATCAACATCTAAACATCTTCAAAATGTATTTATAAGGGATTCCTGAACATTTGAAGTGGTTTTTTTTTCTCTCTCACAATTTTGGTGTGTTCACTTGACCTCTCGATATTTCCACTTTGAGGCCATTCGAAGTCCATCATATAGCAAAATTACCCAAAAAATAAATGGTAAGACACAATCGCACAAACTTTCTCATATAGTGTTTATAATTTCGAAGATAATTTTCAAACCTAAGTTTTAAGAAACTTACCCTTAATTAAGTTTCCCTCATAAAAAACAAACCCTTATCTTGTTGATAAACACTCTATAAATATAAATTTTAAACCAAATTGTTAAAAAATATTTAACAAAATTCAAATTTTCAAAATTAATTATTTGTAAACTAGATATCTTAAAATTATTATTTGTAAAAATAAAAAGTATTCTTTTTTATCATGAAAAGCTATTACCATATTCCCATTTTGAATTAGACCTCAAAGGTCAGTTTTTTAAAAAATTCAAATTTTCTTTAATTTGTAGTAGATAAACTACCCTTATATCAATTTATTTTAAATAAATATAGATAGGCCCTACGTTATTTTTGATTATGTAAAATAGTCCCCGATACTAATTTTAAACCAAATCATTGGAGCTATTTTCAAAATAATCAAATTTTACAAAAATCGGTCATTTGTTAACTACTCATTTTTTTAGAAAACAATTTATAATTCAAACAACTTAATAGATACCTATTTTGAACAAAATCGCTAACGCAATTTTTTGATATATTCAAATTTAAAAAAATGTCACCATCAAACTACCCATAGAAAAATTTTCCCTTCAAAAACAAGTATAGCCTACAGCTTTATTTGTCATGTCCATGTCAAACACTCCCCAGGTATACATTTTAAGCGAAATCGTTTGATGCATTTTCAAAATAATTCGAATTTTCGATAATCATGATCATAATATTTATCTTGATATAAGAAAGTAATATTCGAGATTCAAAGGAAAGAATGAATTTTGAATAAACCCAAAATAAGGAACGAATCGCTTCATGTTTCAATACAACTCGAAGTTATATTATTATTATTATTATTATTATTAGCACCACGTCTTACTACCCGTTCGGGTTATACGCACCGAAGTTATATTAACCCGTCTCGTTGGTTGAATGGTCTAACGCGTCATTTTCATGTTGGACTGAATTTCCGGTAAAGGAGAGCTCAGGGTTCGAATCCCAGTAGAGTGTAATGAGGGTATTTTTTCCTCTAAATGGGCTTACATGAAAATGCGGGTCTATTTCCTCTAAGCTTCAACCTTTCTCAGTTCTACTCTATTAGCGTAATTAGTGTGTATACAATATATGTACAATATATGTAGATAGGATAACATTTGGATGAATTAATTATAGTCCTACAATTTATTCTCTCCACAAAAGATATCATTCATGTATCCTAATGGACCAGCCTGTATAGTGTAATTTTATTTTTCCAAATAGAATCCATATCAAGCGTCGAGAGAGTGATAGTTTAATATCAAATAAGCCCTACCGAAAAGGTTTTAGAAAGTTGAAGATATCGCTATGAGCAGTCATATTTAATTTTTGGCGAAAAAACACGCAGTAAAATAAACCACTTATAGTATTTATTCTAAGTATTGTACTTTGATTCGTGAGTGCGTGACTAACGGTAGTCCTAGAAAACCCTGTTCCCAACACCGCGGCACGAATTGTATTCTGAAATATTGTGGGAGGCCCTAACTACCCGCAAGCGCCTCCACTACAAGAACACAACCCGAATTACCGCAGTCCACCACCCGCACGCGGGCAAAGGCGTTAGTCTCGTCTTGTCTCGTTTGACGGCGAAGGAATGATCGGGGTTTGAATCCCAATGCCAAGTATACATATGGCAGATTTTCCCAAATGGTTTTCCCACCATACCTACTCGAATATTTGTGTACATTAATGGGGCTGGGCATAGGAGGATTAGTGTGACAAATTGGACAAGAAAGTCAACCACAGGACGTCGTTGGTTTGAGCTTATTTGTGGGCTCACCCTCGTACTCATTTTTTTTCCACTGCATCTCACTATTCGTCAGTGATATAGACAATTGAATCTGCTAAAGCAATATTTTATTTGGTCAGAAACATTTATTTTTATAAAAGCTCCAAATATACTAAACCTTAACTTGCGTTCAGTTCCACCCCAACCTAAAAGTGCGCGGAAAAATAAAAATTAAAGTGTTTGTTGATACTCATCCAAGTTATTTACTAAGAAAAACCAGGCACCTCTAAAGCTACGCGTTCTCTTATATTGTTCCGATACTGGAATTATTATGCTGTTCGCTGTACCTCGAATCGTAAGTCGATTAAAGAAGCAATGAACCGGTTTTATTACAACTAGTATCACTTTCACGTCGACGGAATTGTGGAGGGAATGAAGTGTGGTGCTTTAACAACAGTCTGTATGGTCTGCTTTGCCTCGGTTGCAACGTTTTTACCGTCATAAGCAAACAATTTTTGTAAATAAAATAATAAAACTTAGCACCACGTCTTACTACCCGTTAGGGTTATACGCTTGTAAATAAAATAAAATACATGAAACAGTTTTTATAAATAATAAAGAATGTAGTGTGACTTTTAATTAGTTAGATATTTTAACTTTAAAAATAGGAAAACATTATCTTTGCAATATAAAAATTACTATCCAATTTTTTTATGAGATGAATTTAACGTGAAATGTCTTAATAAAGTGCTTATAACAACAACTCGAGCCTAGAGAAAAAGAACACCCAGTCTCCGACCATTAGTTCATTAGTGAGCATACACGGATAATTTGAGCGGGTAGTAAGATGTGTGGGGGGGAACGCGATGGTGACATCTTCGTTAACCTTACGATTAAAAGTGTACGCCAATCCAACAGTTAAAGATGAAAACAATCAAACATCACCGAAAGCTATTATATTTTTCTTAAATTTGTCAAAATTTCCACATCTATCGAAATTGTAAAAAAAACCGCATAGAAGTTGAATACATTTTGTTGTTTAAGTTAATTTAATCGATAGAGGCGTTAGCGTGAGAGAGGATACGAAAATCACCTCCTAGATTATTCCTGTTTTTTCAGTAGTTGGTAGTGGGTTTTTTTTGTGGTTTTTTTTGGTTTTTTTTTTTTTTTTTTTTTTTTTTTTTCCATTTTGCTCCCTTCCGGACTAACCGCATATTTACACTAATGGGGAAGGGGATGAGTAAGGTATAATATAAAGGAAATGCTCCCGCACTTGAGTGTAGGGATAGTGTAAAAACAATTTGGGTGGGTGGGGGGCGAATCCTCTAGACTCGGCCGGGATTTGAAACTCAACCTCTCAGTCATCAGAAAACCATACAAAGCGCGGCTAAGCAGTAGGTACTTTATACAACTGGGTGTTCAAAAAGTAACGTTAAAATTACGATGAAGATAAAAGCAGTAATAATAATAATAATCTAACAAGAGTTTTGTGACCCAAAGAGTACATCTCCGGTTTCCTTCAGGCATGAAAACATTTCATGATATTTTTGAAAATGCCAGGGTTAACTCCGTGAAGGCATGAAGGGAGAGTACATTTTCGTATATAAATTATTACTGAAGTAGATAAGCGTTTGTGCTACGTCCACAACCCTTGGGATGCAATGAATCTCTGTGATGTAAGTAGAGATTTTTAATATTATTTTTACTATTTTTTGTTGTTGTCAAGATGTTAAATCTAGCCGAGTCATAACTTACCTCCATCTTCATGACTTAGTACCTCGTGTCTTCTTCAATGAAACAAAGCAAACGTCAAGACAAAGAAGAAAAAAAGAAAAAAAAAGCGGTTCAGATATTCACGACATTTACTATAGGAACAATGAACTTTACTTTGTGGCCTTGGGGCAATCCTGTTGAAACTGAGCCGGTATGTATTAAAAGTAATAGTTTTATTAATTCACAATTAGACTTTATGTGGGATGGTAAATATGATATCTGTTTTAACCAATTATTCTGGATAAGATGGATAAAATAGTGCGTCAGTAGAAAGATGCGTTTAGTTTAATTTGCTACACAGTGTCTCAAAATTCTTGAATATTTGTCATGGGGCTCCTGATGAGAACATTTTCTCTTCATTTAGAAATGCTTATGACATATTAAATAATAGTCAATATATGTAAAAAAATAAAGTTAATGTGGGCCTCTTTTTACTGAAGCATTATTTCTTTAATAGTGTCCGGAAACGTTGTTTTTTTTTTCTGTAAAAACTGTACGAAATACGGACCTTAGCTCTCGTTTCCTAGCCCCCCATTCCCCCTCTTTTTTGTTTTTTCACGTCTTACTACCCGTCCGAGATATCCGAATTACTAATTACAACAAATATGTAAAGATGAGGAAGGTGAAAGTGATGGGAGTATGGGAAACCATTTAGGAAATAACCCCCTTAGGGCACCCAGTAGGGATTCGAATCTCAAATTCCCAGTAAATGGCCGAGCAGGGTCGATGAACCTGACATTTCCATCGATTACGAGTTAACCTAAATAAATTATTTCAATAACAAAATGTATTTCAGGTCATATGAAATACCGAAATATATTCTCTCTAGATTTGAAAATATAATAAGCCTAATAAATTTAGTTTCTTGACGTGGTGAGTTATGATTTTTAGAATGAAAATTGATGATAAAATAAGTGACCAGCTATAGTTGGATCGCCATTAGCAGAACCTTTGATAAGATCTAAGAATACATTTAGGTTAACCACACTTGACAATGTCTTACATCATCTGTCAAAATATGAACATATATTTAGTTAAGTAGCGGTAATTTAGAGACACTTTTCAAAATGTGTTACATACTTTTTCTAAGAAATTCTAAGAGAGCCAACAATAACCAGTTAAATGTATATGTATGCCAGTCTTTTGATATTAGGTATTTTATCTACATTAAACTAAAAATAAAATAAGTGTATTGGGTTTATTTCTGTCTTTGGAAGAAATTGTGAGCATTAGTGTAACAGTTAGGCCTAGCTAGCTCTGAAGTAAATGGCCAGACCTTGAGTATGGGAAAAATTTTAAGAAGTCAAAATTAATACAATAGATTTTTAAAAAACTTTTAAAACGTATATTTTTAGGGGGAAAGAAATATAAAAATATAGGCTACAGCAAAAATAAGTAAACTAACAAATTGATAACATTTTGTTTGATTTTGATAAAACAAATTAGACCTACTAATACATTATTCATATTTAACTATGCAATTTTTTTTAATAGACTACAGTTTGACCCCACTTGGATTCAAACAAAAAACTTCTAAGAGGTTGATGGTCATCATATGAACCACAGCGACCTTGGCCATGGACGAGGCCTCACTAAAAAATTAGCCTTCAGGTTCTCATTATAAGTGGAGGAGGATTGGATGCAGCTCAAACAGATTGTAAACAAGGAACAGTCCCAACAAAGTCTACTAAGTTAATTATTTTCTTTTTTAACCAAATAAGAAACTAATAACCTGCTGGCAACGTGATGTCACTAACCTTCAGCCATTGTTACAATCGTGACTGAGAGCATGGCGCTTTCCAGAGCTAACACAGGATGTCCCAGAAACGCGTACACAGCCAACACAGCCCAAAGGAGTCAACGATCTCATTGAAGACATTATGAAATAACATGATGACATTTTTAATATTTCCACAACCATACTGAGAGTACTTCCACTCATGTATTCGTGTGTCTCAATAAATCGACAAGTACTTTTCTATTTGGCTTAGGCTTTCATATTTTTATTTTCAAAATGCCAAAAATTGTATACATCATGTTTTTGTTTTAGAGCATAAAAATAATTGTGCCAGTTTGTTATAAAAATATATAATTAGATACATCGAAACAATATATCCTTAGAGATTTAGAATAAATAGTTGTTTTGTGCTAGTTTATTATTATATTTTACCAATAGAGTTGACTCAGAGTTAAAGAGTTTCATGACCCTGGAAGAGCTATGTGCATTGCGAGTGGCTGTTTTTATACTAATTACCCGCCTCGGTGGCGTAGTTGGCTAACGCGCTAGTCGTGTTGAGCCAGACCACCGAGGACGGGGAGATCGAGGTTCGAATCTCGGTCGGGTGAACTGGGGGTGGTTTTTCCTAAATGGTTTTCCACTCTCCCTCCACGCAAATGCGGGTTCACTTCCTCTAGATTAAACCTTCCCAATTCCTAATCCATTAGCGTAATTAGTACTTAGGCGTATAACCCGAACGGGTAGTAAGACGCGGTGCTAAATAATAAAAATAATAATTTTTACTAATTAGTATTCAATCATCACTCTAGGTGAATGCTGGGACATTTCTATTGATTAATCTCCTTATCCTAACCCCTTGGATTGAGTCGTTAATAGATCTTGTTTTAAGAGTAGCAATAACAAAATTGTCATATTTTGGATGAAAATATGTAGATTATATATGATTTAACCTAGTCCTACTCAATAAAAATTAAACAAAATTCGGTAAGTGTTAGTTTTTGAGGAAAAAATAAATATATATATATATATATATATATATCACAAAATTTTACCTCTCATGTATTGTATACTCACCTATAAAATGTGAAGTTTCATCGATACCAATGACCAAATAATTTAAAGAGTCGGACTCACAATAAATTGTAGTGATGGTGAGGTTGCGGTCCGAATCTTAGTCGGGAACGATGGAGATGGTTTTCCCATATGTGATTAATCACTGTGTTTTTTTAACTCTCTCCACGCGAATGCGGGTGCATTCTCCAAAGTTACCCTCTTTTTTCCTTCCCACTCATTTGATTAAGTCATTATAAGCCTTGATGTTAAACTTTTAAATGTCCACTTATATTCTCAAATCAAAGAAAAAGTTTATAAATGATGTTTTGTGGTCTTGCTACCTCTTTTTTTTAAACTTTGGTGTCGAAAAATTTGTGATTTTTTAAATTTGTAAATTGTACTTGCACTTTGAGATAATAAATGGAAATACAAAGTTAATCTTGACCAAAATTGAGTGAAAACACCAATAAAGCTTGTCAGATATATATCAACATAAAATATGAAGCGTGCTAGTCGCTAAATATTTGTTATCTGAATTAAATTATTTTGATTTACAACATGAACAAAGTGAAATGGTAGTATAAACAAGAAAGGCTGATATAAGAAGATGATGATTAGTGAACAAATGATCACTTTAAAACAGGGGTGGCCAACATTTTTCTCCAGTGTGGCAATATTTAACGCTGATTGACTTGAGCGTGCCATTTCACCCCAAAACCTTTGCCCAAACCTTATTCTATCACCACTATCCTTCAAAAAATAAATTACTAAACCAATTTTAAAAACTTAATATTTTCTTTACTCCTGAGTGAAGTAGGAAGAGTTCTTGGCTATTTATGTTTACTTTAGGTAACATAATAAAAAAATGCATTAACGAAAACAAACTCTATTTATAAAACATCTAATGGGAAGAAATAATTGCATTTGCCCAAAATACACAATCCAGAAATAATTTAAGATTTAAAAAAACAACATAAATAACAAGTAGTAAATAGTAACATACCGCGTAATTGTATAATTATGTTCTTTTGATAATAAGGGTATTAGTAAAAACAACAAAAACACTAAAAGAAATCACAACAGGTATTTAGTAAACATTATAATCAAAATAATAAAAAGGTATTTCAGTTTTATAGTGAGATATTTCCCTTCTCAGTGAAGTTTTTATATCTCTTTGGTATTCACGTGCTTATCAATAGTTTAGTTGTTGAAGAAGCAGGAAGAAGCAACCTTAAGAGTGCAACTTAAAAGGTCTTCATGTACCACTAGTAGTTCCCGGAGTTTAAAAAAAATTAAAGTCGATACACCGTTGATGTGGGCAAAATCTTAAGTATCAAAAATAAGCAAAATAGAGAAATTTTAAATTATATATATTTAAAACTTGAGGTTATTCCTTTCGAAAATGATTCCCGGGGTTCTATACAACAGATTTTTAACATTTTTTTTTTCTTTTTACTTTCTCGATATATTACAGGTAGAGAAAGTATTGTGATCGTCAAAAAAATTGTACTCGAGATTTTCATTAATCTCGATGGGACCCCCCGAATCGGAAAAAGTGGTTTTTGAATTCCCGTCATTCTGTCTGTCTGTCTATACCTTCGACTAGAGCCTAAACTTTTTACCGATCGGGCTAAAACTTGGTATCTATGGTTTCATAGGGTTGCCCCGAGGGTTTTTTGGAATTGGTTATCTTACCCTAAAATTAAGGGTAGTTTGCTGAAGGGCAAAAAGAGAAAAAGCCGATTTTGATTAAATTTCATTTCTAAACATTTATAAATATCCTAAACAAAATGGCTACTATCAATATTTCGGCAAAATGACTTTGAGGGCTCCGGTCTGATGCGTAAATTCTCACTTTTTATCATATCTCTGAAACTATTTGAGATATGAAATTACTTATCATTACAAATATGTAGATCAATTTATGATACAAATCTTATATTCGAAACATATTCTTATAAAACGAATAATTTTCAAGCTATACGCAAATACATATATTTTTTTAAACTTTTCGAACACTATAGGTAAAGTATTGCGACCTTAAAAAAAATCTAACCTGAAATGTTGATGGATGTCGACGTCTAATTACCCCACCCCCACCCTCACCCCCGCTCCGAACCCTAAAAAGTTGTCTTTGAAATGCCATCTGTCTATGAGTCTGTTTAACCCTAAAATTAAGAAACGAAAAGAGAAAAATCAATTTTCTGAAAATCGGCTTTAACGATTTTGATTAAAATTAACGATTTTATCAAAATCGGCTTTAACGATTTTGAATAAATTTCATTTCTGAGCTTTGATCAATATTACAAACCAAATGGCTACTCTCAACTTTTCGTCAAAGTGACTTTATGGGTTCCGGTCTGATGCGTAAATTCTAATTTTTAATTTTATCTCACCCGACTCGGTGGCGTAGTTGGCTAACGCGTTAGTCGTGTTGAGCCCGACTGCCGAGGACGGGGAGATCGAGGTTCGAATCTCGGTCGGGTGAACTGGGGGTGGTTTTCCTAAATGGTTTTCCACTCTCCCTCCACGCAAATGCGGGTTCACTTCCTCTATTCAACCTTCCCAATTCCTAATCCATTAGCGTAATTAGTACTTAAGCGTATAAACCCGAATGGGTAGTAAGACGTGGTGCTAAATAATAATAATAATAATAATAATTTTATCTCCGTAATTCTTTGAGATATGAAATTACTTATCATTGCATACATGTGGATCTATTTACATTAAAGATCTTTTACTTAAATATATTTTTATACCACCAAAAGTTTTCAAGCTATACACAAATATATATTTCTTTTAACTTTGCCAACATTTTAAAGTAAAGTATTACGATCGTCAAAAAAAATCTAGCCCGAGATGTTAATGGATGTCGACGTTTCATGACCCCCCGAACCCTAAAAAGTGGTTTTTGAAACGCAGTTTGTCTAACCCTAAAATTAATAGCAGTTTACTATAGGGTGAAAAGAGAAAAATTCCATTTTTTCAAAATCAGCTATAACGATTCTATCTCTCTCATTTTAGACTTAATAGTTAAAAATTACCTATTTAATTGGTCAAAATTTATAAAAGAGAAATTTAATATCAGTGCAATAATCATATGATATACCCTAGTAAAATGACAAAAATTTTAACCGGAAGTCAATATTTTAATACGAAGTGTTGACCCTTGGGGACCCAATATCTATATTTTGTATTGCTCCAAATATACAAATGAAGACGTGGATTCTTTAAAAATAAAATTAAGAAATTTAAAACCATGAATAAAAAATGTTTTACGTATGTCTAGCGCAATTTTTCTCTGGTTTTCTAGTGAGTAAATATCTCCATTTCTAAAAAAATAAATCAAGAAAGTTCGTGCGGAGTTCCGTACCATTTATTTTAAATTAAAACTTAACAACCTAGGAGGTGCCCAATAATATTAAAAAAATTATTATTAAATGTTATTAAAAATGTTTAATATGTATTCAACCTATATTATTATTATTATTATTATTATTATTATTATTATTTTAGAACGGATTCTTACTACCTGTTCAGGTTATACGAATATTTACAAGTTTTCCTAATGAGTTAGGGATGAAGAAGGTTGAATTTATAGGACGTGTATCCACATTTGCGTAGGAGAGTGAGAAACCATTTTGGAAAAAACCCTCAGTACACCCGAACAGGATTCTCCCCAATCTTCCTGTCATCGGCTGTCTAATTTAACAATAGAAGGACGTCCTAGATCATGCGGCCACCGAAGCAGTTCTGGAGTAATTAAATTCCCACTTCCATTTTCAAAATCTAAAGGCAGATATGATTGCAAAATTGTTGTAAGATGCCTTAACGGTCCAGCGAGCTTGTAACTAAAATAAGAGTGTCGGTGCCAAAGTGTCATGATCAACTAGATATAAATTAATTGCCAAGTTCAAGTCACCAAGTTATCGTCCTCCTGATTCTAAATGTAAATAATAGGAACGGTGACAGTAAGTAATCATATCGGTTACGACGTGGTTTCAGAAGGTAAATAGGACCAGAAATAAGCAAACATTTTAAATTAGAAGTGAAGGGCATCCAAACAGTCAACATTTTACGTATAAAAAATTAAGGAAAAATCAATTTACTGGATGAACGTAAAAGAGTAAATCTTAAAAATTTAGTTTTAAAACCCTTCAAATTTAAGTAATAATCCATGTAAAATATTTAATGTGATTTGTGCTATAACAGCCCGTTACTTACAAACTAAAATTTAATTCAAGTTATTATTGCGTTAAAGGAGGAGAGGGATTTTAATTATTCGGGGTTTACATTTTATTTAGGAGAGTGCTAAGGCATTTACCTTACAATTTACTTGCCTCGTCCAAAGTACTTTTATTAGTCGGTGTGAGTTGGGGACAACTCGAAGGACTGGTTAGACATATGTTACTAAAATTTATTTCAACAACACATTTAGCGCTAAGTAACCAAACGTGACAGCAAGCATTATTATGTCAACAATAATAAGCTGAATATATACATATCATATAACTTAAGGCGCCATTTAATGGTTAGTGTATTTATTTGTACAGCGAATTACTTACGACCGGGGTGAACACATTTAACTAAAGTCTGTTCACCGTAAGAATTGTTTTCTGAAAGGCCTTTTTCCCTACCAGAAATCTATTATATAGTAGGATTTTGGTAGAAAAAGACCTTTCAGAGAGTAATTCCTACCGTGAATGGAGTATACACTAAGGGGGTATGGATGAGTAAGGTAGAATTTAGAAGAAACGTGTCCATATTAGCATGGAGGGATATTATCTAAACACTCTCAGCACCCATTGCCGGAATTTCAGCCTTGACCGGTAAACCAGACTTAGACCAGCTTGAAGTGATGTATGCGTGCCCACCGATGCGGATCCTATATTGTATTTATTTTATTTGCGGTATGATTATATTGCGTACACTTTCCAAACGGTCGATTATACCTGTGCATGACCTAAGAAACTAACTTAATTTTAGAAATAACACAACACCCAGTCTTATGGTTGTTGCTTTATCACTCTAAAAGTGTATAAGCTAGTTGACATTCTGCACAGTCTTGCGCAGGGGTTAGCAACCTACAGCACGCGTATCAAGAGTGGCACGCGGAACAATTTTAAATGGTACGCTGAGCGATTTGAATAAAAATAATATAAAACCTTTACTTTAAATTAAAACCAATGATGTAAGTAATATAAGTTAATTTTGATTACGTTTTTATGTTTCAATGATTTAGTTGTTTTGTTTCAAAATTTCAAAATAATGTGTTCAGAACTTAAATTTTACAACAAAAATTTATAACTTTTATATTTATTCTGATTTATTTGATTTATATTAATATATTAAATATTTATGAAACAGTAGTTATTTAATGTATTTGATTTAGAATCATGTTGTTACATTTACATTTTACAAGATCAGCTTAAATTTGTTTTAATAGTTGTATTAGTTAACTAGTATGAAAATATGAACGATTTGGGTGGGCTTAGGTTGGTTGGTACTCTGAGCGACTTTGCAATAATATTTCGTCACAACACTACTAAAAGGTTGCCGACCCCTGGACTAGAGAATTAAATCACAAGGTGTATTTGAGAGTAACTTTAAAACTGAAAACATGAGCTATCTTAAGTTATGATAGTTTTAATAAATTATAAAGATGCATATTTAAACATTTAATATATATTTCCCACTGAATCTCTCCTTCCTTGAAAATTATACAAAAAATTGTTAGTTTTTAACTCAGAGATTTGACTAATATTATAGGTACGCACGTAAGCTACATATTTTATGTATTTTATATATTTAATCTGTCTGCCCATACTTGATTAATGGTTATTAAATATAACGTACAATACGTGTTTCATATAAGCTCTCAAAAGTGGAAAAAATTGTTTAGTAAAAGGATGTACTTTAAAAGAAATAAATATGAAATACCAAAAAGTTAAAATTGTATAAATCCTTTGTATTGAGGATTCACGCCATAAGCGTGCATTATTTGAAATAATAATAAAAACCTTTTTCATTCATATTTCAGTCAGACAAGGTGATAGTTTGATTCTAAATCATTTTACAGTCAGAGCAAAAAACTTAGCTACATATATATGTGTGTGTGTGTTGTGTTTTTTTCCCCCTACGTCGACAGAATATAGATTGAAAATCCCTTATTAGAAAGTAAATATTTTATAATTTCGACCCAGTTCAAATAACATAACAATCAGTTTATTGGGTCAATTATGCAGAACGAAGCAATATATTTTCCACAGTTGAACCTTATTTAATGGTAAAAACTTACAAAATGTCTAGGTTGTGAAGGTCACTTAAGTTGTTAAAGTGGTTACTAATTTTATCTGAGTCTTCATTTTATGGCAATAGGGCTTATAGATACTATACCTATATAGCCCTTTATATCTTCGACCTTATAAAGGGAATCTAACTTTCTAGTTAGGTACCACGTTCTTATGTACGGTCCAATATTCATAAGGACCTTATCAGACAGCTAGAAAAATTACTATATCCACGTATTCATACGTCAAGCCATGTTATATGCAGCTGTCAATTTTGATATATCTTATAAGTAGCTAAATAACACCAATAAAATAAATTTTATAAATTTTGACCGCAAAAAAGTGTTTGTATTTTCTAAGAAAATTAGCGTGTATGTTGTATTTAAAAGATCATTTGATGACTAGATCAAAATTGTATTGGCTGTATTTTTTTTATTATACCCAAATGTTGCCATACTTAAGAATTGCATAGAGGAAATATAACCGGCCCCATGGTGTAGTGGTCTGTGCACCTGACTACGAACCTAGGGGTTCCGGGTTCGATTCCCGGCATGGACGAAAATTTATCATTGATGAAAATATGGGATAACCCTTTCACATTGATAAATTAACGGCTGGGGACTGGATGTTGTGTCTGTCCTAGTCTTAAGTTAGATTATAAGGCATACGACAGGCCCAACAAGCCGGTAGTGGAAAAATATATGACTTGAATTTTTAAAAAAAACTGATCCAGTCCATAAGCTGGGCACAGTTATGCATGTAGATGTAAATTCTGTGGTGTAAATTTACAGATAGCCCAGACGCAGAGTACACAGAAATGAATATATTGTGGCGTATTAATCCAATATGGCTGACCGGATGAATGCACTTGGTGTGAATATATCACCCAAAACGGAGATATTTGTGACCACGCATCGACTTATCGCATAGATAAGAGCCGCGACGCGAAGTACTCGGCGCGAGTCACTCTCAACGCCCAGAACCATGACTCTTGAGTCACAAGGCCCAATTTCAATCAATGCCGGCTGTATTAATGGAAAGGGGGCAGTTGCACATATGTTACTTTTTTTTCTATTATCTTCAGTCAACATCCGATGCAGTTATTTTATTAATGATATCGACTGTAAGAAAGATCGTGACTTCCAAAAGTTGTCCAAGAATCTCTGGAGGAAATTGGATTGATTATAATAGAAGCAAAGCTTGTTCTGGGATGAATACTTTTTAAGTCTTGAAATACCCTGGCCCTGATTTTTACAGGTTTTTCTGACCAAAAATTACCTTTTTTTCCACAGTATTTTATAGATGAAAATAAAATCACACTATCTTTTTTGGGTTCTTCGACACAAGGGCTTTTGAAGACAAATATTTCAGTACTCTTAGCAAAATCGAATGAAATGTATATACTGGGTTAGACTCTTATACTTGGTATTTAGAAAATGATTGAAAAAATATATAATAATTTCAGTGATCTTAGAAAATTTCCCAACTTCACCCTGACTTTTGATGGTAGTTGTTGGCAATTATTTAATTCTTTTAGTCTTTTGTGTTGATGGTCACGGGTTCTAAGGCATCAATCAGGTTTGGTTTGCCGCTGACTGATAGTTCGGGGTTAAAAACCAGGTGTGCACTGAGGATGGATTTCCAAATTATGATTTCCAGTGTGAATTTTTACCATCCTTCCTTCAGGCAAGTACTGGTGCAGTTGCTTTAAAAAAAAAGTTTTCCTGTATTTTTTTTAGTTTAATTCACGAACAAAAATCCAATCAAATATTTTTTTTACATGTAACCAAATTCAACTTAAGCCGATATCCAATTAAAATATATTTCAGGAGGTACTCAACCTTCTTATAAAATGTGAATCCACTCAACTATTACTATCATTCTGACCAGGGCTCCTACGTCGGTAGGCCAATATCAATCCAATAAGCTGAGTATAGAAACTCTGAAAGCCTTGAGTGTATATAGCTCAGAAAACTTCCCCTTAAGAGTCTTGAGCCCAGGCCAAGAGGAGAGGGTGAGATGACCCACAATATATATTGAAATGGAAGTTTGTGGGTGAAGGGGAAGTGAGGTCAAGGAAGAGGGGGCACTTCTTCCTGGCCGAAGCCTCGCAAAGTCCAGGGGATCGGAATCTCGGGTCAGCGCGTTCAATACGAGAGGACCCAGGGCATGGCTTCCCATTCTTACTGGTCGAGGAGGGGGGAGCCCCGATATGTTCTCATGTTGGTGCCGAGGCGACCACGACATAACTCTTGCGGGACAAGGTGTGTGTCTTAGGCCGGATTGGTAGTGTTCCTGACTTTAATATCGCGAGGTCGGAGTTTATCTCTGGCCTTGAGGTAAAATCGAAGGGAGCGCGAGTTTTACGGTCCATATTTTTGCAATTTTTTTAAGGGAAAAAAATTGGCCAAAATAAATAAGATCTTAATCCAATGGATAAGTTTAATCTTCTAGAAATACTAATTTAAACATATTTGAATATCTTTCATGGACATTGCGTAATTTGATCAATACTTTTTTATATGCGTTTAAAAATGTCTGGTTAAATGCCATGATTTTCATGACATATATTAAAGAACGGTTGAGATTAATGTATGTGTAAAAATTATAATAAATGTTTCTATTGAAGAAATATTTTATTTATTTTGGGGAAAAAAAAAGTGCAAAAATACAGACTTAAGTGTGAATTCGTTCCTCATCACAACTTAAGCGGGTTTCCCGTTTCCCTCCAAATGAATACTGTTGATGTTTCTATTACTTAACTCTTAGATATAGTAACTAAGAGAATTGTCACATGGGTGAAAGATCTAATTATTTGGGTTTTTTTCAATTTAAACTCGATATTTTAAAAATTTTGACATACACTACAAAATTGATTCAACTTTTCTTTTTACCCCATGCTCCACGTTTTACTACATGGTAGGGATGTCTGCATGTATAGTAGAACCTTTTTGGTTCAAAGTCCAAGAGATATCTAAAAGAATTCTAGATATCTTAAATTTGAACTAAGCATTTTTATAAGTATCTATACATACAGCTGGTAAAAAATAGATATATAATATCAAAATATCCTATATAAAAAACACATTTTATATATACTTTATAAAACATATACAATATATATATACATAGTTTATATAAAAAATAATTTAAACATAAACTATAAAAACTTGAAAACATTAACATACGGAAATTGCCGATCAGTTTTTGCACTTAAATGATATTGCGTCAGGAAAAAAATAGTGATCTTGGTTTATTATAGTTTGCTTATCTTGATGCAATAATCAAAATCTCAAAATTCACTGATTTCAATATAAATATTGTATTTTACGTGTGGTCGGAATTCAAGTCCATGCTTGACATCACGTGATTACACTGTCACACAGAAGCGCTGGAAGCCTAGTCAACACATCCTCTATTCTAAGAAACCCACTCGCCTCCAGTGCAGATTTCTCACTTTCTCTTTTACTATGAGTCAATAACTCTTAACATTTGTTTCATATTTTTATTATTGCTGTGCCATCGTCAGGATGCATAGATTTCAGTGACCAATAACTACACTAGATATTATATCTGAGGGAAATGCGTGGATACTATTTGAAAAAGTGTTTGCATTTTCTTATTTACATGTGGTCAACCTTCTCTTAAAATTAATATAAAACAAACCTGCTGGTTCGTCGAGATTTCCGGTCACTACTTCTTACCCAGCACATCATCTTCTTACAATACAACTGAAAGCGAGGTGATTTGGAAACAGATAACAAGAGAGAGAGAGCAAAGATAAATATTTTTTTCACTAAGCCCTGCAATTTTTCCAAAGGTCATATTCAGTTTAGTGATTAAAGTGGACTGTGGATTACCAAAGAGAGGTACATTTGAGGCAACTTAACTACCTACCGCTGCACTTTATATTCGTCTTTTAAGCCTTATAGCTGCAACGTAAGTTATATCTGATCATATCAGGTTAGACAGCACTCTCATATACAAATTAAACTAATGAACATTGTTTAGCAGCTCCAATCAAACATAAACAATTGAGTCAATACCGTGTAGTTTTGCCAAGATTATTTGTCTTCATTTAAAAAAAATTCTGACAGATATTAAGAACTTTTGAGTTCACCATGTGAAGAAAATTAAACTCTTATGTTTGTACTGGAGAAACATTTGATTTCTTTTGAAAAAATAAGGTTTTGCTATAAAAACTGCGAAAACAATGGCCTTTTTGCGTCCTCTACATCCGAACCTTAGGCTACGTGGATGAATAGATTGTTTATAAGTACAACCCAGGTTAACTAGGAAAGGGGATCGGAAAACCACAGAGAAAATACAAATTTGTAAAAAAAATGTACCCAGCCGAGATCTGAAACGTGACCTCTCTGTCACCTGAAAAAATTTTAATAATGAGATAAATGAAGTCATTGTGGGTAAAATATGTCATGTCGAAATATGACTTGAACCCGCGGAGTTCCACGCTAATGAGTGGTGGTGGAAGAAGGAAGAACCGACAAGAAAAATGGACAAAACGCGGATAGGAATCCAAAGGGACGTGTCCAGACTTTAGAGTACACAAAACCCATGTGCAGCAGATGTCACCACCGACTTCTAGCGGCCATCACTCGGACTAGCAGAGGATGGTGCTATCACTACTCTTGCGACAGATGGAGGGTGGAGGTGGGAGTCCTGCAGACACCAGATTGTGTGCATTCCACCCCAACAGAATCCTAATCCCCTTCAGCGAGAGGTTCACTTTGCCAGGAAATGGACGGTCTTCAAACACGCTTCACAGTACACAAACCAACTGACGCAGGGCGTCGTGTTTGGCGCTGGTGTAGCAAGATAAACAGTCACTGTGGTTTCACAAGTTCACCGAAAAAACAAGCACCTAACAGAAACGTGTGCACGTGACGAGCTCTCAAGTCAACCATAAGATGTGAATCCCCCATCCATTATAACCGCTCTGCTTGAGTTGAAATAGTTTCACCTTTGTCTATTTTACTCAAGGATGAATGCTTGGGAGACCTGATCAAATTTCAAAACAAATCAATTCGAATCAGTCTGCATGCGCTATCTAGCGAGATACAAGCAGACAGCTGTATCGACTGTTGTGAAGATATTTGAAATATCTCGTTATGTATAACGTATTGAGTAAGTATCACGACACAGCTCTATAATTCGAAAACATCTATCATGAAAATAATATAAAGAACTGTATATCCACTCGAAAATAAAATATATTTGTAGGCTCTAATTTGAAATAATTTATCAAGATAATTGTTTAAAATATGTATAGCCACTCGAAAACAAAATATAGTTATAGTTATAAACATTCATTGTGATAATAATCTAAAAATTCTATGAAAATAGAGTAGGCCTACATTTATAATTTGAAAACATGTATCAAGGGTTGCCACTATTTTTTTACTCCTAAATTACCTGTTTTTTTTTCGGGTTTTCCAGAAGAAATTAATATTTTTCCAGGCAGCTTAGACTGAAGCAAAATTTCATTTTTCATCAAACTGACTATTGCGAAGTCATGTAACTTTTGTTTAAAACAGGATGATTTAAGATTGATGGGGAAATAAAGTACATCTTCTGTAGCTATACAACCTTTGTTTAGGGGTAGTAAGATATTTTGTATCAATTAGCTTAATTCCTCAATTCCATTTTTTCTGTATCCCAATACCTAATATTCTAAGCTTTCAGTCAAATGTACCAAATTAATAAATAAATGTCAGTATTTTTACTCGATTTTGCAAAATTCCCTAGGTTTTTTTCAAGGTTTTTTCTAGACACAAAAAAAAAATCCCTACATTTTCCCGGTTTTCCAGGTGCGTGCCAACCATATTTATCGTGATAGTAATCTAAAAGATCCGTATATCCACTCTAAAGTAAAATATATTTATAATTTAAAAACATTTATCGAGGTGATAATATAAAATATCTGTACATCCACTAGAATCTTTTTTAAAGGTATAATAATCAGCTGCTACTAGTTTGTGTTACACAGTATCAAATACATATTCTCTAGAGCAGGCATGTCAACTTGCGGCCCGCGGGCTGCATGTGGCCCGATTAATGGTTACATGCGACCCACGGACCTTTTGATGAACCAACATAAAATGTGGCCCTAATTATTATTTTTATAAACGTGGTAGGGATATAATATTTGAGATTACATTTGGAAATTGGTTATTATTCGGTGAAATCTAGCAAATGAGGTGGTTGTACCGAATTTTACTCATAAGCTCACCAAAAATCAATTCCCAAAAATTGTTAAATTCGCGCGCCAAATATGTGTAATATCTGTCAGCACATAAGTGTGTTTTCGCTCATGAAAAGTAACAAACACCCGAAACAATCACATTTACCGATTCGAATCTGTCATCTATTTTAAACGTGACTTCAACAAGAGATGAAATAAAGGCATTCAAACACTTGATGCAAATATAAAGTTTCAAATTTTTTGTGGAAAAAAAACAGGATAAATTTTAACATTTTATGTAGGTTGATTTTATTTTTACTATATTAAGGATTTTAAAATGTAGATTTTTCCATTTAAGATGGTTACAATATTTAACTTTATGAAATGTAACCCCCCCCATCATTGCCAATGATGAAACGGGTTTGACACGCCTGCTCTAAAGTGCGAATTTCTGCACCATTCAAGTAGATTGTGCTCTCTATTTTCGGCAGACGTGTAAATCAAGCTGTGTGTATAAGATAAAAAGAAGTCAGGCTAAGCACATACACACCATTTTAGAAGATGATACATAACAGAACGGCGAGGAAACGTTGCTTCGTGGTGCAATCGTAAAACTTTTCTAGGGGAAAGAGAGAGACATATCCCAGAATGTTTAGATTCACGTCTTGTAACGTAAATAAAGGAAGTTGTGGAAACTTTTGTTGACACAATATCGAACAAACTCTAAAACCTCCCCACGTCACCTTGGAGAAGTGTAAAGTATAATTTAGGAGATTAGTCTTTATATCGGCTTCTAAGGCAAAATGCAAAAGTTTAAAGAAACAAAAAACAAAACAACCCTTAATAAATGCAATCATTTAACTAAAGTGACATTATTATGTATTGGATATTTATTATTTCCTGTACTTTAATTGACCACCTCTGAGATGCAGTGGTCAGAGTTCTTGGCTACAGATACAGAGGTTCCGGGTTCGATCCCCAGAGCTTCAATGTATTCTATGAATCAGTGAGTCTATAACGGGGCCAACTCAACCTCGTGAGGAAAAATGAGGAGATACTAGAATTAAAAAGTAGCGGCTTCGTTCTAGAAAACTGAGATTAATGGTCGGAGGGTTCGTTGCGCTCACCACATGACACCCCCTAACCGCAGAAATTCACATTAACATTGCCGGCCGATCGGTCGGTATGTATGGCTCCGAGTGCAGACTGACGACATGGGGTCGACTCAACTTTGAGGCATGTTCTTTAATTCTTTTTAAATTGTGGCAATTTCAGAAAATAAATACTAACTTTTATTTTATACTCCTACGAATCTAATAAACCTTGAATTTTATAGAAAACTTACTTGTGATCACCAACACTGATTGAAAGTCACTAAAATTTGGCATCCTAAAAATATGTATTATTTGTAAGGCTGTGCCGATTCCGATACTCGATTCCTCGATATTCATGGTATCGACTAGTATCGCAATAATGGATACTATACGCTAAAAAAATCTCGATACCACTCTTCAGTATTCAACACGGTTGACTCCTCAAACGGTTGATTTTGAACGTCAGTGGCTAGACATTAGTTACTCGTAGTTTTGCTTTGTCCTATTATTCTGTTCACTCAGCTCTAAACTCAATATAAACAAGCCATTCCTTTGCAGCTTATAAACACGGTCACGGTCGACACAAGGTCGATTTTCATTTATCAAAGGGAACTGTATTTCGAAAATGAACCTAAGGAGAACACTTATTTTGTATTGAAATAGTCGAGAAAATATTCACTTCATAAGGTCGATTTTCCTCAGCGTTTTGGCAAGGGAGTGGTGAGCAAATGAATCGGCAAGCTCGCAGCTGCATCATATTTCGTCGCTAGACTATTATTATTCGAATGATTTTTTAAATAATCTACATAAGATATTCATGTTTTATTTATCGACTTTAACTATTGTAAGCATCGTCACCTTCAATTTCAACAGTCTTCATAACCAGTGTCGCCAATATTGCTTTTATTCTAAATATCTTTTCACTTAAGAAAATTATTTAATTAATTTAATAGATATTGTGAAACGATTAAAAAGAAAACAAAATTATAAAAGTTGAAACACAAAAGCTTTTTAGTTTTTGAAAAACTTCGAGTTAAAAAATTTCCGTTATTTTTTGTCCATCCGGAAATATTATCGTCAGTCATATAATTTATGACATTCAAGGCTATTTACATTTCCGTATTCCATTCGCTTCATACTTGAGATTGTTTTCAAAATGAAATTCATAGTAATAAACTGATAAAAAAAATTCTCTTATTTTCCTTTTTTCTGATATATTTTCAAAATGGAACGTTTAAAAAGTGAAGGAAGTGTGGCAGTATTTTGATACATATGAAAGTGATGTGGACTATGTTGTTTGTAAATTCTGTAAACGCAAAATTTCGCGGGTGGAAAGACGCATACCACCTTCCAAAATGTCTAAACATTTAAAAATTCATGAAGCAGAAGTGCTTATTTAATTTCATGATGAATGGTATCGATCAGGGTATCGAGTATCGGGCATATGAATTAATAGTATCGGTCAAGGTATCGTAATCGAGAAAAGAAGGTATCGGCACACCACTAATTATTTGATATATTAATAATTTATAATAAAATTCATCTAAAAAAGACTTTGGTCTTCCAATAATTCTTCTCTATGGATTACTGTATCTGTACCGTACTGTACTATACTATACTGTACTGTGTTCCTCTTTGATGAATTATTAAGGTGAGGATCTATGAGACGCAAGAAAAGGTCAGTGTTTTTGCAGATGTTATATATTTTTTTTAATTTGGTTAAAATAAATCAAACATTGTTTCAGTACAAACATAGAATTTAATTTTCTTCACATAGTGACCTCAAAGAGTTATTGAACATCTGTCACGAGGTCCTGGAATTTAATGATAGCTATTTCTCTTAATTTAAAATAGTTTTCCATCCAATGCCGATATGCTCTTGACAGTTATTCAGGAATGGTTGATATCACCATGTGAGGAAAATTAAACTCCAATTTTGTAATGGAGTAAGACTTTTTTATTTTGTAAAAAAGAAAAGTTTAGTTGACAACATTGCCCTTTTCTCACGTTCCCTAAACTTCCACCTTGATCAAAGGGGCTAAGAATGTAAATACAATTGTTCTTTCTTTTTCTACCGTTGTGGCAACACGCTCCGGTGGCCTCGTGCTCTAACGCGCTACTCTGGTAGTAGGCTAGACTGCCGATGACGAGGACGAGGTTCGAATCTCTGTCAGGTGTACTGAGGGGGATTTTCCCAAAATGATTTTCCACTCTCCCTCCACGCAAATTAGGGTACACTTCCTTTAATATAACTTTCCTAATCCCTAAAACAACTAGTGTAATTGGTACACAAGCGTATACAACCCGAATGGGTAGTAAGACGCTGTGCTGAGAGATAAAAAATAAATAAATTTAATACTATCAAAATTACACTGTAATCATTCGTACGGTCTGTCCACATATTTTCACAGATGGAGTAGGAATAAGGTACAATTTAGAGGATGTACACCCCATTTTCGTGGAAAGAAAGTAAGAAACTATTAAAGAAATAACACCTTAGTGCATCCAGCCGAGATTCGAACTCCAATTCCCCGTCATGGTTAGGTAAGGAAATACGAGACCAACGTCTTTGTACACAGTTTCGGGAATCATTAAATTACCGGTAATTGGACCCAAAATGAAGCAAAATAGACAAACACAACCAACTTTAAAAAAAGCCAAATACAAATCAACTTATAAAACAAAGTTGGAGAGGTCAAAATTGTTTGCCCAATTTTAATAATGATTTTAATTGCATAGGTAGGCTCGTTTTTGAAGGTACAAACTTTTTTTACCGCCAACAGTGACCACATTTTATTATATTACTAGTATTATTTTATAGATATTGATAATATCTATCAAGAGTGACAGTATAAGATCATATGACTTGGTGTATGAATAAGTTAAAAGTATATTAGTAATATCTCAGATGACATAGGGTCCTTCATATGCAAATTTGACTGTATTTATTATTTAGCGACCTCACACGCGTGCACATCAAATTTCATTAGTGTGTAATTAATACGGGCTACCCTCCCCCTCCTTTTCCTAAAGTAAGGGGGGGAGGGTCCAGAGACATAAATATGGCTTGTGAAAATAAAAGGGGCGGGGTGTTTAGTAGGAGAAATTCAAAATCCAATATGAATAAAACTATTTTTATCCATAAAACTAAAAAAAAATTCGGTGGGGAAATGGTCTAAGGGCTGGCAAAAATTTTATAAACCGTGTGCCACTTATAGACTAGTTAAATTTTGAAGAAGTCTAGTGTGCCGACTCTTGTTAACTTTTTTTAACAAGTATTTAAAAATCAATAATAATTGATGGATATTATGAAAAGTAGTGTACTACTCAAATCAAATTTTAAATATTTTAATAATGCCTACATTTTAAAGAAGTAAAATGTATTAAATTGTAAACTTGAGTGTCTAAGTCAATATTATTTTCAAAGTAAAGATATTGACACCTTCCTTCAGAGGAAAAATGACAAACTGATATAACTATGTTTAACTCAAAAAACATAAATAATCGTTTCCGTATTTAAAAAAAAACTATATTGTATTTTGCTATCCACGATATTTATGTTCGGTTCATAACTTGTCTTCAACAATACACAAGATGCACTAAAGTAAGAGCCAAGACAATTTCTATCCGTTGAATAAATAAAGTATGACTTTGAAATATTATTGACTCCAAAAATGTATAACAGTTGGGAAAAATGTTATTTAATGTTTATTTTAATGTTGACTTGCCACTCAAAATGTGTTGTTTGCGTGTCAAAGAGTTGCCATCACTGCTCTGAGGCATCTCTTTCGCTATATACTGGACTTACGATGAGGGTAATATTGTGGTTCAAATCCCGATCAGGTTTATTGAGGTTGGGTTTTTTTCTCTAAAAAATTTTTTACACCCTCCCTTTATGCAGATGCGAGTATACTTTCTCTAAATTAAGCCTTCTTGATCCCTAACATATTAATGAAACTAACATATATGAGTAAGACCTGAAAGGGTAGTGAGACACGGTCACAGAGAAAACTTACCTAGAACTAAACGTTTATTTAAATCAACGACTCAAGATTTTATTTTTTAATATATAACTAAAAAATTAGTTACATAACGATCTAACCGAGATTGGTCAAAACCATTTTGGTTTCTTCATCTTCCTGTCTTAAAGAATGAGACGACGCTCACCAGCAGGTGTTGTTAAATTTACAAAATCATGAGTGAGTCGAAGTGTTCGTTGTAGGGTAAATGTGTTTCTTAGTTTGTTTATTACATGCTGTGAAAGAACGCTGGCTTTGTGTCGATTAATTTCTACAACTTTCAGAACATTCTAAATTTCTCATTTCGGCGTCCGTTCAGCGTGTAGTACATTCAATCTCTATTTTAAAACTCAAAGCAACTATTTTAGACACTAGGATGCGCCTGAACACACACACATACACCCACCTATGTTTGGCCTATACAAACAAGTAGAACCATGGCTGCATTTATAAATATTAGTTATACAAATGTTTTAAGTTCAATTTTCATGCAATAAAAATTAACTTTGTTATGTTTCTACGCCTTTTACTTCCCGCCCGGGTTATCCGCAACGTCCACTAACTTAAAGATATTATCAGAAGAAGGGTTTTAAGAAGATGCACCAGAATTTACACAAAATGGGGAAACAAAGTAAAATTCATATGGTAAAAAATAATTTGATTGCACCTTGCCGTCATTCATATCGTCTCAAGTCTTTCTGTGTAAGAGATGAGCACATCAGTATATTGAACCATTCACCAGAGCAGTATTTCCATCAACATCAACACAGAGAAGAACTGTAAAATGGAAGTGCCAATATGTGCGTCGGTAACGACCAAGAGATTTACATGCGCAGTAGAGAGAATGAATAATATATATATATATATATATATATATATATATATATATATATATATTATTTTATATATATATATATTATTTTATATATATATATATATATATATATATATATATATATATAAAATAATGGCAAAAGAAGAGCATAGAAATTCGCGGATCATTTGAGGGAGGTAAAAAAAAAAGGATCGTGAAATGCAAAATTGAGTGCTTAGTGCAATGTACTGTTCGAATAATAGACGAGTTGAAAGGCAAGGGGAGGGAGGTAGGAATGGGAAACAAAGACGGAAGGAAAAGAGAATAGAAGAGAGAGATAATAGTTCAACAAATAGAGGTATAGTGTGGGTGGTGGGCCTCAGGCGGAGTAATTTGCAGATCTGACGCAGCCCCTTCTCTTTTCAGAGGTTTCCCGCTATTAACATTCTGTGTACGACCGCCCTTGTGTGCGTGTGGACGTTTCGCTAGCTTGCGAGTTGTTTTATTTCCTTCCTCTGGTACGAACACTACTGGGGGGAAGGGTCAACGACAAGTGGACAAATTGTTTTGTACCGCTATTGTAAAAAAAAGAGAGTATAAAAACCGTTCTAATTACGATACCATTCCAGCAAGAAATGATACGCCTTACCTATCTTTGAAAGGGGAACGTGGTGACCTCATATTCAGGAGTGGCTGCTTTAAAAACTTAAAAGAATTCTTAAAGGGAAAAACAATTACGGTATTATTTTGATCAAAGAACAGGGGGGGTTTAAGGAGAACAAGCTTATATGAGGTTATATACTTTTTTTAATTCAAGTTTTAAGCTACACTTTTTAAAATATATATCCTTAATATCGGCATTCTACTCCCCCCTCAGACACCTATTTTTAAGCAAAATCGCTAGTGAAATTTTCGAAAACTCTCTAATTTTTAAAAATTAGTTAATTTCAAAACTAGAATAAAAATCAGGATTTTACCTCAAGGTATGTCGATTTAAAATATAGTTCACTGCTACACATAATTTTGATTTCCTGATGTTTGAAGTATAATTTCGATGTGTTTTTATTGCTGATAGCAAATTAAAAAATATAATTTTATTATCACCCGAAGATTTAAAAAATAATTTAAAAACCATTTTTAATTATTTATATAATAATTATTTAGAGGATTGTCATGTTTATTAATTCCTGTCCATTTTTTTTGACTCTCTATTATTTCATTATATTTTATATTTGAATGTCAAAGAACAATCTAGATTTGTATTTTAGGGGCGGTGTAGTCAGTTGGAGATTCAGATGAAATCTGTTTTAGGTAACTGAGCAAGAAGCCAATGGTAATTCCTTATACATAGTACGGTAAAACAAGTAGCTTTCCAAATTATTCATTGAAGTGTTCATTAGTTATATGAAATTGATTATACTATAATACTACTTAGTGCCAAGAGTTGGAAAACCTTCAGAGTGCTTACATAGGTATTTTAGTTATTACTGTGTTTTATTTTGCCTCGAAAGTATGAAAATGATGTAGACAGTTTTTTGTTACGTGTGTGGTGAATATACTATAAAATCTAATCGCAAGACTATAAGACCAATAGTTAAGAAAACATATAAGCTATACTTTGGGTGACAATAGGTGACCAGGGTAAACCTTGGGCTCCTCAAATTGTCTGTGGCAACTGTGCAGTAAGGAGAGGTGGAAGGGGACGCGAGAAAATGTCAGTTTTTTTTTTTGCTGTTTTTATGAAAATACTTTTTTTGGCTAAAATAAATCAAATATTCTCCAGTATAAACAAAGAGTTTAATTTTCTTCAAATGGTGATATAAAAAGCTGTTGCTGAATATCTGTCATGAGCATACTGGCATTAAATGAGAAACTTTTTAAATGAAGAGAAAAGTTGTCACTAAATTCCAGGACATCCTTGACAGATATTCAAGAAATTTTGAGGTCACCATGTGAAGAAAATTAAATTTTATGTTTTTTACCGGAGCAATATTTTATTTATTTTGGCCGAAAAAAAATTTTCAGCCATAAAAACTGCAAAAACACTGGATTTTCCGTGCATCCCTTCCAGGAGGATGATTGACAGGTCCTTGGAACTCTATGACGTTTGCTGTACCAATGATCTTGCAGTAACAAAAAGATTATTTGACCAACTTCTGTTTAAATAAGAAATCTGAAAATTTCTTGAAATTTAAACAAAGTATACAATATATTCATCTTTGCCTTCCACTATCACACCAGTGTTTTACAGTCAAGACCTTCCAGTTCCAAAACCACCTGAAGACATGGACCATTGTTGATGAAAACAATGGAGACGAGCCGGTCTCTATGGAAAAAGGACATAAACAAGCGAGACTTTCAGTCCTTTACAGCAAATGAACTACATCTAATCTACCAGGGTCATGGCTTCAGTGGACAAAATAACATTAAGAAGAGTGGCTATAAGAGCAAATTCTTCTTCAAAATGGTAACAAACATTCCTTCATACCAAATGCTTACGCAGTTCAAATTAAGGAAACTTACGAAAAACATGAAAAATATTGTTGACAAAATAAATTACATTAGCTAATGTAGGAATATAATCATGTGGTGACTTAAAAATTATAGAAATCTTGTTAGTCGTGCAATTAGAATATACAAAGTATTGCTGCTTTATTTGTGAATGGGATAGCTGAGTCAAGGACAAGCATACTCTGTGAAACCTTGGAATAAACGTCAGAAACTGACCCAAGAAGAACAAATGTTGTACACGATCCTTTAGTTGATTCGCAAAAGTATTGTTATCACCACTTATATATAACTTGGTATGGTAAAAAAGAACTTTGTTAAAACCATGAATAATGATGGCTCTAGTTTTTTTTTTAATATCTAAAGCAGAATCACCCCAACCTGAATGAGTGAAGGAAAGATAAAGAAATTTTTGTTTGTGAACAGATAATAAAACATGGATAAAACTTTTGATTCTACTGTGAATGAAATTGAACTAGAAGCTTGGAAGACATTCAAAGATGTATACAGCAATTTCTTGGAAAACAATAAAGTAGAAAACTATCAGGAAATCGTGGGGAAAAAGTATTCAGGCATATGAATCAATGAGGTGCAACAAGTCACTAAAAAATTTATTTTTATACTCACATTTGGATTTTCCCACAAAATCTTGGTAAAGTTAATGAACATGGAGAGTGTTTTAACCAAGTAATTGCTGTTATGGAAAATCAGTACCAAGAAAAGTGGAGTGTTAACATGTTGGCAGATTATTGTTGTAGTTTAATCAGGGATGTGCCTTGGACTAATTAAAAACAGAAATTATAAGCTTAATTTTTTTTTAATTAAGTTCAAAAATATTATTAAGTAATATAAGTTTCAAATGTAAATAAAATAAACAAGTTTGTTTGAATCGTATATTTATTTTTAACTGAGGGTGATAAAATATTCTGAAAGCAAATCTGGAAACAGCGTTAAAAAAAAAGTCCAAAAAGATGTATCATACATAAGGAAACAATTTTTGAATAAAGAAATGTATAAAAAAAACAGTGTTCTTATTAAGTTTGAACCCAATACATCAAACTGTTACAGATAGATAGAGACAGGGAGATGGGACAAACATAATTTGTAGGACTAAATTTTTCTAGTTTGGGGGCAAATAAAACGTCAAGATCCATCATACTCTTGAGGGTGAATATTTTCACGATTACAATACGTTATTTATGGGGAAAAAAGTTTGATGGCAAACATAATATTTTATAATTATCATTGTAAAATCTTGTACAAAATAATTAGGTGGCAAACCGAACCAGCGCGAATATGGGAACCACTGATTGAACACCCGTTTGACGTCTAAATTGTGTCGGAAGAGATAAAAGAAGATGATGCAATTTGTATCTTATTGCTAGAGCTATACATTTAAATTCCAACAAGAAACTTATTTACACTTTGCATCTAAGCTGGCGGCCTTTGCGGTACTTGAATAAACAGCGAACGTGATGACTCACGAGTGTGAGGGGAGTTCATATTTAGAACAAAGACGAGATTTTGAAGAAGGACCAGAGCAGTCGCGTTCCAAGAAAAAAAAAACTTTGTGGGGCTGAGGCGACGTATATATATTACATATCTAACCTGTCAGTGCCTTTTTCCCCCCTCCAATTGGGACTTGTTAAACGAGTTTTCTTTCGAATTTAGAATTTTAAGCCTGATATTTAAAATTTAGTCGACATTTTTGGCCCAACCTTAAATTTTTAATGTGTCAATGGCTTTAAGCCCTGAGTGTGTTTATTAAGCTTTAATTAAAAGTGTTTGCGGTATCGGGAGGTAAGATAGAGGTGCAAATGTTTTGTCTACCCTATATAGCAATAGACTGTATTACCGATGACGGGGAGAGTGGGGTTTGAATCCCGGTCGGGTGTACTGAAGAGAGATTTTCTTACATAGTTTTTGACTCGATTTCCCCAAAAACGCAAGTACACTTTCTATAAATTCAACCTTCCTCATTACTATAACACTTTAGAGTAATTGGTAGGGCCTATATGCGTATAACCCGAACGGTTAGTAAGACACGGTGACAAAAAACTATGTTCTGATAAAATTAAGCTGTATCCTTAATACTTACTTTTAGTTCGTCAGTGGTTAAAAAGTCATTGATTCTATTCAATATGAAAAAAAATTCTGTTTGAAAAATACTTTTAAATAAAATTTCACCGTAAGTACTTATATAATTAAAGTGAATAATTTTGATGTGTTGTATTAATCAAGTTGGGCTATCACCTCACAAATGACTATAACATAATCAAAAAAATTCCTCGAACCGGAGTTAAAGATATTCGCACCAGTGAGAACGCTGGATTATCAGTGACAGGATGGTCGGGGTTCGAATCCCAACCAGGTGTGTAGAAAGTAATTTCCTAAAAGGTGTCCCATTTTCCTTCAAAGCAAGTTTGGGCCTATTTCCTCTAATTATACCATTCTATTCCATACTTAAGTCATGTAAATTTACAGATAGCCCGGATGGGTAGTAGACACGGAGAACTGAGGAGGAAAGTAGCTAAATTTAATAACCAAAAATCTTAAATCCATGAAATGAAAATCAATAAACAGTCTCGAATTGTTTGTAATGAATTTATTTTACGAGTAGTAAATCTCTATAAGTTATTTCGTATATAAAGAGCTAAGGAGATGTGAACAAAAGTGAAAAAAAATTCTTATGTAGAGTACGCTCCAAGTAATTTTCATGTGAAAATAAAAATTGCAATTTTGTTTATAATGTTAAACACTAATCAAAATTGTTATAGTGGATTTCAAGGAAATCATTTTTTTTTTCTATTTTTCCCTTAGTAAACTATCCTTAATTTTAGGGTTGAGTATCTTATTCCAAAAATCCGTTGGGGGATCCTTATGGAAACCCTAGATACCAAATCTTAGCCCTCTTAGTAAAATGGTTTCGGCTCTAGTTCGAGATACAGACAGACGGCATCGCGAAAGTTACTTTTTCGGTTTCAGGGGGGTCATGAAACGTCAACATTTATCAAAATCTAGTTAGATTTTTTATGACAATCAGAATATTTCTCTCTCCGAGGAGTCAAGCGAAAGTAAAACTTTTAAAAAATACCAAGAATGAGACGCCGTGATAGTAATCATATAGGCCTACATCAAATTAATAATGTCCGTGCGTAACGCTTTTTGCCTGTTACCTGGGGGCAGGCAGAGCCTCAGGCAAGGTAAATGTGAAGGAGGGGAAGGGGGTTGTTAATGCAGCAAGCACGGTTGCCAGGTTATAGTAGTGCTTCATTAAAATTCTGGTCGTCTCGTTAGCTTGGCGGTTTGCATACTTGGTGTGGAAAAAGTAAACACATGACCATTATGCGACATATATAAATATATTTGTATCAACTCTACGTGACCAAAAACAACTATTCGTACTATGTTGAAAACATTTGCATTATTTTTAAAGCAACACATTCTCCTTTTAAAAAAAATACCAAATTATTTAACTCAGCGTTTAATAGGTCACTTCGCAGTCATTTCATGAACTTTTTACGCTCCTAACTCTCTCCCCTCCCAACTTTTTTTTTTTTTTGCCTAGTTCTACTCTCATATTTCAACGAAATGAGTCTCAATGTTTCCTACGGTTCTCACGGCAATGAAACCGTCATGGTATAATGTAACCAAAAAAAAAGCATACACGCAACATGTAGAGTACGTACACTAACGGGGCCCATTGGGAGCAAAAGTTGTTACCAGTCCACTGAATAAATACCATTCCCGTTTCCGCACCGCGTGACCTCATTATTACCCGGGCGCATAGCGTCAACCTCAGTGCAAAAGAGGGTAGCGGGGGAATTGCATCAACCTCCGCGTCAAAACGGTCAAAACGCTCTGGTTCCCACGACTAGATGATTTTACAGGCACTCTTAAACTGAACGTCTCACTATTTTGAAATAAACGACGAGCAGTACATTATTTCGATCCCCAAACTCATAAATGACCGGTAGTCACAAAGATTAAGGAGTAATTCTAGTGAAAAAAATAATGGGTTAAAGGTGACGAGGAGGTCAAGACTCGAATCTCGGCCGGGTTATTTAGGGTGCTTCCCATATAAGAGTTTAATTTTATAGACATATTAATCTCAACCATTACTGTTAGGACATATTAGCATTTGATAAAAAAAAAATTTAAATGAAAAAATTTCCCATGTTTCTACCGGAGAAATATTTTATTTATTCGGTCGAAAAATTTGTTTTGCTATGAAAACCGCATAAATACTGACTCTTAACTTGCAATCCCTACTATTCCGACTTAAAAGTTTTTGTTTTATTTTAATTTTATACATTTAACATACGCTTTATGAGCCGAGGGATTATATCAGCACACGACTTACAAACTAAGCCAATTTTATTGAAAAAACACAACATTCTGTTCTCAGCGTTAATTAACCACAATTTCACCCGGAATAATTTTTTCTACCCTAAACCCAATAGGTAGAAGTGTTACCGACTTAACTAAGATCTATCGATTAGACTAAGTAGTTTTCAACTAACATATCGAGCGAACAACGCCTACTAATTACTATAATAAATTACTAACTTAACAGCATGCTCATAGTCTTATCAAAGTTAAGTGACATTTTTTGTCTATTTACTTTTTTGAAATATCTGCCACCAGACGAGAGACAAGGCCGCAAATGTAGTACAATCGATTAAAGGCTTATTCAAAACAAGGATGGCGGGGGAAAAAAATAATGACAATAGGGTTTAATTTGTGCCTAAACTAGCTGAATTCAACCCACTTAGCGAGGAAATTGCAAGCCAAACAGGAAAGAGGGTGCGGTGAACGACGATTTTGTCGCGTAATGAGCCGATGTAACGCCATTTTCCGTCCATGAATCAGTGTTTACAGGATTGCCCAGTGGCAATTACCATATAGTGAGTGGCCTAGACTAGTTTGGTGGCTTTCAACAGAAACAAGTGATTACTTGGTTGGTGAAATAAACTGCAATTTCCTGAATGCCAAAAACAATTTACTAAATGTGAAAAACAAAGACCACCTGCATCAATTCATGAAATCTGCATAACTAAGTAGTGTTCGACACATTGCAGTAAATTGTTTGTTCGTGTCCTTTGACCTAAGAGGATGTATTAGTAGATGAAGCCATATATACAGTTAACTTCAAACCACTTTTACATTATGTACTTTTGCACTTCGTCAATAAGGCTGCATTACACCGGAGGTAACATTGTTGAAAACACGTGTTATTAACAAATTTTAAAAATGGGTCCATAAAATGTTATTAACTTTTGTCATCGATAGGTGTTGATAACATTTGTTACTAGCATTGTTAAAAGTCACTAAAAATAATAATAACATTTTGCTATTAACTTTTGTCAATAACATTTGCTTTCAACATTTTATTATTTTTTCCATTAACATGTCGATAACATTGTTGCTATCTTTGTTAGTAACATAAATTTTGTGATCACTCTGGAGGCGGTCCTGATCAAAGGATGTTGAAAAACAAAATATTACTAACAAGTTATTACTGTTGGCAACTCTGTTTGAAGATTTAGAGGAGATCATGAACCATAATTTTAGTACAGACGACTCTGCAGATGAAGCAGCTGTACAAATGGTTGGTGAGGTGACTGGGACTGAAGAAGCTCCTCACACATGTGATGTGAAGAAGTTATTCAAGTCACCTACCAAAAGAAGTGCACGTACAGTTCTAGGAATATGTCCCCTTGTGATAATCATTTACGAAACAATAACATTACGCTGTCAAAACTGTCACCTGTAGCTAAAAAGCGCAGGGTAAGAGCAAGCCTTTCGGGCACTGAAATGGCTTTTCTGTAGTTAGTGTCTTGCCGTGAAATGTTTGAGCCTAGAAGGCTCACAAGGTACTCAAAATCACTACTTGACATTCGCACAAAACCTTTGAAACTATCAATAATTGATAAATCACCAATTTCAAGTTTTTTTCGTCCTTTTTCAAGTCACTTATGATATAATTTCTACTTTGCTTGTCCCTACTTTGAAGGTATGGATGAACCCACATCCTTTTCCTATTGTTCTGTCTTCCTACACAAGCTGCAACAAGAGCCACCTCTTCCTGTGACTCGAAATGGAGGAGCTGCCAATAACATGTTGTTACCGAAAATTATCTCGGCAATTAACTTGTTAATATACATGTTTCAATAACTTTGCTATCCACTCTTAATTTTAACGTTTCAAATTGTTAGTGGCATGCCACCAACATTTTTGTCGAAAACATAGTTGTAACATTTTATTATTAACATTTACCAAAACAGTTGAAAAATTGGTTCAGTAACATATTTGTTACTAACATTTTGCTACTAACAATGTTTTTGCCATTTCCTCGGTGTAAGCCACCTTAAAAGGAGCGTGTATTCAGGCCCAGCGCAACCTGTGCATTCGTACAGGGCGAAGGCCAAATTGTGTGCGAGATCGGTTATGACTACAAGAAAGACATGTCCCTACAGAACCAGTTATTGACATCCTGAAAAAAACCTGTAAAACCTATCAAAGTTCGAATGCCAACTTGGACATTTATGAGATTTCCCAGAAACATTGTAAGCACCTATCTCAACTCCCCGTCCCTTTCTCTAGCCAAGACTCTATGTTACTTGGATTCCACGCAATTCAGTGCACCATCCAACATGTTATCATAAGATTTTATTTTCAAATAATAGGTAGCGAAGGAGGAGAAAAGAGGGGTTATAGTGTGTTAGGTATCCTACAATCCGTTCGTGTTATACGTCTATGTAGGCTATAGACTGATTTTGGTAGGAATAAAAGTATCTGGTAGTTACTAAAGTTACTAAAATAATTTTAATATATCCATACACCAAGTCATGTTGTCTGCAGCTGTCACTATTGATAGGCGTCATCAATAACTATTAAATAACACAAATAATATGTAAATGTTATTAATGTTGGTCGCAAATAAATATGTTTGAATTTTAACACTGTTTTTTAATCAATTCTGGGTATACTAATAACGCTAGTAGGTTATGGATGCGTAATATTTAATGTATAGGAAGTGTACCTACATTTGCATGGAGAGAGATGTGTAAACAATTTTTGGGAAAAACCTCAACACCCCTACCAGATTCGAGCTTCGGTATCCCATTATTGGAAGTCTAGTCAATTGCTGAGTGACGCCTTAGATCATGCGGTCACCAGAGCGGGTATGATAGAGCTAGTTCTTCGTATATATCACACTCATGGATAGTTTGGTAGACCGTTGTAACATTACTAAAAATAGCAAGAATTTTCGGATGAATGGGAGTTTGATTGAGCCTTCATATGTTTATTATGTACAACTCTTAGGTTTCGTAGCCAGTTGGATTCTTCTGGTGGATATTTGCGACCGGCCATTGTGGCTGCTGACCTAGAGGTCCAAGGTTCAATTCCTGGCTGGTATCAGGGGATTTTTCTCGAATGGGGAATAATCCCCATGATTACCAAGGTTTGGTTAAATAGTCTTAAGCCCATTTCGGTGGCCGCATCATCTAAAACGTCACTCTCACAATATACCAGACTGCCGATGACGAGAAGATCGCTGTTCAATCCCGGCCGAGTTTATTGCGGGTGGTTTTTCCTAAATGGTTTAACTCTCCACGCAGATGCGGGTACACCTCTTTCACATTCAGCCAGTCCATTAGTGTGATTAGTACATATGCGTATAACCCAAATGGGCGGTAAGACGCGGTGCTAAAAAGAATAGGCTTAAGTTAGGATCTTCATTGGCTTCACCTCATAGTCCTTTCACCCAATCAAGACATGGAAAGAGCCCCCAAGCAAAGGATTTACGAGTAGCAAATTCGTGAGTCCCCTGTACTCTTTCCACAAACTGAGCTACAGATTGATTTAGACAAGACATGCTGCTATAATTATTACTTTCTCATATAGTTTATTATAGTTTGAAACACACAATTTTAAAAATCAGTTAAATAAAGGTTTCCTCAAAGAAACAAACATATTGTTATGTTACTCATATTAACACACTACAGATATAAATTTTGAACACACATTTCAAACTTTTTTTTTATTTAAAAAAATTAGTCATTACTAAGCCACCCTTGATTTATTTTAGTTTTTTAAAAACCAACATAAAATCTTGTATTATCAAAATTATTTAAAAATCAGTCAGCAGTAAACTTCCCTTACTGACTGTCTCCGAAAAAATAATTATACAGTGAATATTTCAAAACACTATCCAGATATCCATTTTAATTAAAATCATTAAAGCCATTTTAAAATAGCGTTGGATCTCCAAAATAAATTACTTCTAACTACTCTTAAATTTAGAGCCAGAATTAAAATCATTATTTAACCTCAATGTATGCTATATAACATATAAATAAATATAAGTTCTACAGACAAACAGATAGGCAAGGGCAAAGAGCATATAAATTATATTCATAATTTAAAGCATACTACCAAAAAAGTATTTCTTTAATAGCTATGGTACTTATAAGTCGTATAAAGATATGTGTCATATGAGCTAACAGAACACAAAACTATATGGGCCACACAAACAAAATCTCAAATAAAAAATTACCCACTCTTTCCTGATCCATTAATTTAGATTTCCCTGTCTGAAGCCTATATTGAAATAGATATGGACGTTAAAAAAATATAAATTCTTCATTTTTAGGCTGTAAATAATTATTTTAAGTATGCGCTAAAAATAAATAGATAACATAGACTTGATTAAAAATAATGTTTTATGAAGATGAAATAAATAAATCTATCTCTCTTCCATAGACATTCATATATAGTATTTACAATTTTTCCTTATCGATTATAATACTAATAATATAATAATACTTAGCACCGGGAAACTAGCGCGTTAGCTAACTAAGCCACCGAGGCGGGTCTTATTGATTATAAAATTCCCTGATTTTTCTAGCGGTGATAAAATTTCCAGACATTTCCAGGTTTCCCATATTCTCCCTGTGGCCAGCCAAATAATGTGTCTGCCTCGGACGAGGGAGATTGGATTTCGATCCGCAGCCCTGTGCAGTGGAGAAGAATAGGGGATGAAGGGGTAGAGATTTCCCAAAGTTGTTTTCCATAAACTCCCAATAAAAAATTACATTACAATTCTCTATGGATTCCCCTTCACTTTTTTCTGTAAAATACTCGAACTAAAAGCGCAAAACAAATATTTTCAGTTTAGATCAAAGGTGGTAACTTAGAAAAAATGCACCTTATACAAATGTTATCGCAGTAAATGCAATTTTTTAAGCGATTTCACAATAGTTAAATTCTCAGAAAAAGTTTTGTATTATATAAGTGTTGGCTAGATTTTGCCATAACGTGTGAATAGACCCTCGTGACCATAATAAAACACCCAAGACATTAAGTTTTCGATCATGACCAACAAGTATTTTCGACCTTATCAATCTCTGGAAATCTTCACACAAGCCATCAAAGTAACAATTTCAACAAAAACAAAAATTACGTGAGTCAGGACGGAGTGGGAGGGGCATTTATTACTGTTATTACTCTTCATTTCGTCATTTCACAGCCTTCGCTACATAATATCGCAGTCATAAAAAACCATTCCCCCAATTTTTTATTTCATTTCCTGTAGGAGATGTATACTCCCTCACGAAACGACGAATTTCATGCGACCCATGAACATTACCACCACACCTACCTACACACGCTCCAATGTACAGTCTGTATAGTGAACATTACCACCACACCTATCTACACACACTCCAATGTACAGTCTGTATAGATGAACATTACCACCACACCTATCTACACACACTCCAATGTACAGTCTGTATAATGAACATTACCACCACACCTATCTACACACGCTCAATGTACAGTCTGTATAGTGAACATTACCACCACACCTATCTACACACGCTCCAATGTACAGTCTGTATAATGAACATTACCACCACACCTATCTACACACACTCCAATGTACAGTCTGTATAATGAACAATACCACCACACCTTCTATACACGCTTTAATATAACAAGAACAATATATTAATAAACAATTAATCCCAAATACATACATTCAATTATATAACAGGTTGCCACTAATTTATAACATTGAAATTCCCTGACATTTCCAGGTTTTCCAAACAAAAATATTAGTACTTCCAACAACGCAATATAATGTGGCAGGAATGATAGAAGGTAGCTTAGAATAGATGCACACACATTAACATGGAGAGAATGGGTAAACCACCCAAGTGCACCAGACCGGGATTCAAACCTCAAACTTCCTGTCATTACATGCAACGCAAGTAGTCTATGCCCCAACTCCATGATTAATAATAACCACGTTTACTAAAGATAAAAAAACTTTATGGCCTGGGCCCATCATGAAAATAAAAATAAAAATGTATATGTTTATTTATTTGAAGCTTGTTTCTGAGTATGGATGCACTGTTTTTCACACATTTACACAAAACATTTTATTTCTAGTTGTAAATAGTGGCTGTTTGAGAGCAACGCTTTGGACTTCAAAACAAATACCGTACGCATGTAAGTTTAGAAGTGAGAAAACGCTAAAAAAATCTGTATTTGAGCATGCGCAAAGGGTCAGTAGATTGAAAAATAAAATTTGCAACGCTTTTGATGTGTTAAATAAATAAACAATTTTGCTATAACGCCTTAACATAGTTAATTATTACATTATTTTAATTAAATTACAAATGATATAGAAAATAATGATCAAGAACTGTTTTGTCACTATTTTGGAACTAGAATACAAAAGATCAAATACCACATGCGTATACGTAGCACAATGCTAACTGGCCATAAATTATTATATTATTATTATTATTATTATTATTATTATTATTTTATTAGCACCGCGTTTACTAACTTGGGTTATACGCACTACGCTAACGTGTAATGTTAGGGTGATTGTGAATGAAATGGAGACCTACATTTAACGTGGAATCCGAACCACAGTGAGGCTTGGCATCCTCACATTTCACAGTTGTGATTAATACACATCTTGTCAAGGGGAAGGAAGGGTTGGCAATCAGATAAATCTGTGCCGGAACGGGATTGAACCCGGACCCCTCACACAGATCGACACTTACCCCTAGACACAGGTCACCAACTGGCCATAAAGGTGTGGCGAATTTGAGTTTGACAGCTATCACAGTAAAATAAACCTTTTCTTGACGTCGTGTGCTGGTTTTAACTTTATATTTTCAGCATATCATTGGAATCATTCTGCTTTTTGAATGAGTCATTGACTCAATATTGGCCGCCCCCTAATTCTCTTTACCAGCATTTCATTTCATCTTTGTCTTCAAACGAAAATACTATCAAATTCTGCATTAAATTGTCTTACACTTTCAATTTGAACTATTTGCACCACTTGCGTTTAAGGCAGTTGTGTAGTCAAAGTGTTCTTGTTTTGAATAAACGTGTACAAACAGTGTGGAATGTGTTGTTTAAAACGTTCAATTAAACAACCTAAATTATACATTTTTACGTGGTGTGGCAAAATTCACTTTTCTTCGCCACATTTTTGTCTACATTGAAAAATATGTTGCCCCCTCTGGTCTAAAAAAAGCCAGCAAGCACTCAGTTTGAGATAAATTTGGACCCTTTTGCCTTTGTACCTTCCAAGTTAAAATTATTATTGATTCAATGGCTAAAAGTGAATACATAAAATATTTTTGTACATTTAACAAGTTAACAAGTCAATGAAGGTGAAAAATTTCTACTAAAAATGTCAAACGTGTTGACTCTCACAGTTTAAGAAACACTAATCTAGAGGTTAAATAATTGGTAATCTTAAATTTGCAAATAAAAATACTAAAGCAATAAGTTTCTAACAAAGTGATGAAAATATAATTCAAGTTTAATATCAGGTCATAAGAGACAAAACCGTTTGTAAAAGAATATAATAGATGTTACCTTTCAGCCATGTCTGACCTTGATCACGGACAAAAGGTGTCAATTCACGCTCACCTGAAACAAATAAAACATGTACTTAACTAACAAAGCTTGTGTCTGACATTAGAACACACAGAAACAATATTTTGTTTTATAGACCCCACATCTTACTACCAGTTCGGGTTAAACTCTATGTTCTAATTAGATAGCGGTTTAAGGGATTAGGAAGGTTATATTTAAAGGAAGTGTACCAGCATTTGCGTGAAGGAAGAGAGGTGAAAACCATTTATGGAAAAACCACTGTCAGTACACCTGAACGAGATGTGAACCTCGATCTCACCGTCATTGGCAATCTAGCCTAATACAAAAGAGGTGACCTAGTGATCTAGGGGTAAGGTGTCAAGACTTCTGTGCGGGGGTCTGGGGTTCAATCCTTGGACCCATTACAGATTTATCTGATTGCCGAACCCTTCCTTCACCTCTGACAAGACGTGTATTAATCACAACTTGTGAATGTGAGGAATGCCAGGCCTCCACCGTGGTTCGGATTCCACGTTAAACTGTAGGTCCTCCATTTCATCTCACAATCACCCTACCATTACACATTTGCATAAGTTCGTATAACCCGAACGGTTTAATAACACTCTCGTCTAAAGCATGGGTTCTTAAGGGGGCTACATAGGGGAGCCAATACAGTGTCACTCAAGTGTTCAGCTCTATCACGATTTTGATAAAACTATGTGTAGTATTGAAGTTTGGTCTTCACTGGAATGAATACAAAACTCTATTCTATGTTTCTATAGATAAGAGAGATATGTAAATATAGTTTAAAATATTAAATTTTGCCCTTAGAAAAGTCAAAATAAGCTATATTTGAGTTGATTGTTAAAGACCTAAATCCAAGTGAAATGAAAGGGCAATATTATAGGAACATAGATTGGAGATTTGTGAATTGAATTATATAATTTATTAGGGGGGTCACAACACAAAATTTATTGGCATTATTATTAACCTGAGAGGTAGCAATTGGTAACATTTTCCCTGTACACTAAGGCCATCACTCGGCAAAGGACCGGTCAAACTTTGCTCTGAGCGAAGGAGGAGGTAGGAGAAGTGGAAGAATGGCAGACGAGCAGGTTAATCCTTCTCTCGCTTTCTCTTGCTGTTTGTACTTCCACCCGGCTCATCACCTTCGGTAGAAGCTTGCAGGTCGTGGCGCTCTTTATTGAAAAATACATTTTGACCACATTTTAGTAAGTGCAAGCTAAAAAAAAGCTAGCGTCAAAATACAACTGCGGACCATAGAAGAAGGATGAAAATAAGATTATACCTCACAGCCCACCGCAAGAAAAGAAATTGAAATAAGGGGAAGAATCTATGCATTGCTGATTTTAGGTGACTATTTTTTTTAGTATATATATCAACAGTGAATTGCTTAAAAATGACACAGGCCTAATTATATTCATGCATTTAACGTACACTTTTTAAACAGACAACCTAACTTAGGTAACAATGTAATCTGTACTCCACATTCAGAAATATAGCCTAGATATTCACCATTCAGATAGACGGACGTATCCATCTACAAATAGAAATTTTATTCTCTAGCACCCCCGATATCAAACTAGTGTCCTCTAGATGTAAAAACTTAAACTTGTGCTACACAACCTGCATTTTTTAATTACTTAGCTACCATATTTATTAAGAGGTGATTTAAGTGCAATGGAGCGATAAGGTAGTTTAGCAAATGTGCACCTGCATCAGCATGGAGTGAGTATGGGTAAACAACAGGGACAATTTAGATGTTGTGCATCTAGTTAGTATTCGTATCTTTACCTCTTCCTCAAATCAATCTAGTTTCTTGAGAGACAGAAGCATTAAATTTTATGACCACCAGTGCATGTGTTCAAAGCAGCGTTTCCCACCGCCGGGCCGTGGGGCCAAATCCCGAAAAGCTGGTCAAAATATGAAAATATTATTCGATTTGTATGAAATTTAGTACATAGGGGTTTTAAAGGTTGCTGATTGCGAAACAAAAGTCAGAATTGAAAAAACAAAATGGTGGACCCATTATGGCGGTTCTAAATTCATAAAAGCCGGCAAAATATTCAAGTTTTATTCATTTTGTACGAAACTTGGTACCTAGGGGTTTTAGACGTCACTGATTACGAAACCAAAGTCAAAATTGCAAAATAATAAAATTACGGATCCAATATGGTGATCATAAATATTTAAACATATACAATTTAGTCAAAATAACATATAATAGGCCCTACACCTTATTAACCAGGAAAAATTTAAGGTGTAACAAAATAAAAGATTTACTAGAAAAACAAACTTTTATTTATATTGAAACCATAACCTTTAAAGCCTATGTCTCAATAACCCATGATACAGGGACAAACCTATTGTTGTTGAAGTTATACACTAGAATTTAAAAAAAACCTTTTACTCTAACCCAATAATACAATAACGTACGAAACTGGATAGAACTATTATTTGTTTTAGTTAAATATTTAAATAATAAAAGTCATAAACTTTTAATTAAATAATTATTTAACTCACGAAACTGAGCGAAATCAATTTAAGGAAAAAACTTTGTAAATAGGGGAGAGTGGGGCAAAGTTAACATAGTAATAATATTAATTTTCGCTTTTGATTAATTTTTATTTTTTACAAAAATTGGCATTTTATTTAGATAGTAAAATAAATTTAGAAATGATTTGGAAACTACTTACATTTTTTAAAACTGTTTACATTTAATCTTTCTTTAAAATTATACTTATGTTCTATTTACCTTTAAAATAACTTTAAGAAATTATAAGACATTTGTTTCTGAAAGCATGTGTTTTACACTAAAAAAGAGTTCTTACGCAAGAGATTTCTTCCAATTCTTTAGAAACTGTACTCATATAGGCTATAGGCCCTATTCTTGAAAATATTTGAAATAAAATTACAGCGATTTTAAATTGCATTTGATTTTAAAAATATATTTATTTAAGTTAGAGTATTGTCAACAAAAACATGATCTTCTTATAGAAAACTGTAAAATTTTAAAGTATAATCTATGTTAATAAGTAAAACATGTATATTTACTATCTCTTTTGAAGCATTTTAAATTACACAACTAGTGATTTTTTTTCCATATATTGACTCAAATTTAACAACAACTTTCACGCAGAAAGATTTTGCAAAATATTTATTGTACTATTCAATCAATGAGACTGAAAAAATTAAAATAAAAATAAAATGAAAATCTTAATAAATTAATAATTAAATACAAAGGGAAATGTATAAAATAAATCTGTATTAATCTTTTTTTTACATAATATGTAAATGAAAATTATTCATTGTCATCAGTTGAGTTACCTGTATCGTAATCAGAGGATTCTAGCATCGAAAAAGAAGTGTTGTAGCCAGCAGCATGACACATATAAATGGTTGGTGAAATTAATAATTCAACTGCTTCTGGTGACATAGATTTTACTTTTTTTTTTAGGTAATTCTCTCAAACTTGAAATAAAGGGATAGGATGCTACTTAAAGACATAAAATAAGCTCTTCCATTTTTTTGTTCTGCTGCATTTTCGCGCGGTCTTCACGATATATGTTTATATATTTATTACAAGATTCTTGCACATCTTCAGACATTTGTCCTATCGGCACTAATGCATTAGCTATGATTTCAGTGCCATGGATCAAAAGTTTATGTAGAGAGGTTGGCATATAAAACCAGGGATACAAATCCACAAATTTACTAGCTGTTTCTAATGTGTATTCTTTATATTTAATTAAATCAATTTCATGGACGCTTGAAATGGCTTGCAATATAACATGACATCTTTTAATTAGACCTTCATCAACGCCCGTTATAGAAGCGGAAACAGACAAATTTTCAAAAAATCTCCGAGCAGTATTACCGTCATTCGTATTACCAAATCCAGGCTTTGGTTGATCGACAATCAGTCCTAATTGTTGACGGAAATCTTTTTGAATAATTTATTTTCTATTCTATGTTTTTTCTTTATCTTATTTTCTTCGTGCTTGCCACTTTTTGATCTCTAGTTTATAGGACAAATGTAAACAACATTCAAATAATCGAATCCACATGTGTAGTGTAGACAACCCAAACGATAAACTATCTCGATTTATCTTTTTTAATAAAATATCGTCGATATTGTTAAAACCTTTGGAAGTTGATTGGCATAAATAGCAACGTTGAGTGGATACAGTATTGGTAATTGCATTACAAACTTTGCCATATATCATCGTTAACGCAATTTTATAAGAAACTGATATTTCTTTTCCATTTCTTACAATCTCAAAAGGTACAAGTTTTGTCTCTTGTTCTTTAACACACTCAATTTGTTTTATAGTGTCTTCCGTATTTTCGTGCAAAAATTCAATTTTAATTGGCCTAAAAAATCGAGAAGATGAAGGTCTTGGATTTTTGCATTAGTAACTCCATCTTAGGATATGATTTGTAGTGGAACAAGTGAAGTGAAAAAAATATTTGCATCCGATTTACTTCCGTCATCTTCACTAAATTTTTGTTTATACGTACTTTGGCCAGAGCTGCCATCACAACCCCACTTGCAAATAAAATTCAAGTTAAAAAGTTTTTCAGAACTCAAGCTTTTAATAACGTCCATTTGAGTCGATAAAATTTGTTCAACTGTATGGTCTAATAAGGCCTGTAGTTTTACTTTTCCACTGCATTCAGTTACAGTGATGTTTGATGTATCAGGATAACATTTACGTTAGCCTTTAAAACTTCTTTATACGAGGGATACAATTTATAATTATTTTCTAAGCGTATATATCTTAAACCCTGATACTGACTTCGCGATAATTTCTGCTCAATTATAAGTGAAAGATTATATCGCCGGAAATAATGGTTCCTGGAATAAACTTCAAAGATTTTCGATACCTTTGAGCTTTTGATGGGCTGCCCGATGTCACATCTTTCACAACTTCCGCAGTATACAATTTTCCTGAAGATCGAAGGCTCATTTTGGTTGCATAGGAGAGTTCTTCAGTACTTGCCTGGGAACGAATTTCTTCGGTCCACCTTCACTTCGTTCTTTCGCTGGAATCTATAAATTTCGAATATTGTAATATAACCTACGTATAGGGAACATAATTCTCCTAAACTTTGTAGTATACGTGTAGGGAACATGATTTTCCTTTATTTTGTGATCTAGGCCTACTTATAGTGAACAGAATTTTTCTAAGCTTTGTGGTATACGTGTAGTGTTTCATACCCGACTGTGATTTGAAAACCAATGTTCCTGTCATCAGCAGGCCACGACGATGATAACACGAGAATGAAGTCTTAGACCAATGTTTCCCACATTGGGTGATACCGTCCTCCAGGGGGTATTCTTGGTTTTGTGAGATGGTAAATAATTGCAAGGGAGTTGTACGGCAGCGTATGGGGTTGTACTGATATTGCAGGAATAATTTTATGCTAAGAAATACAAGCTATAGAATAACAAAATGTTCTTATATTAAATACTGTACTTATGTTCTATAATTTTGACAATACGATCAAGTCCTTATTTTTATAACCATTTAACATACGTTATGTTTTAACGTGTGTTTTATTTATAAGAATTATAAATTACTCCACGTAAAATGTGCATTTATTTTGTGATCATATTTTTTGCAAACGAGGAAATATTGACCTGTTGGAAAGATAGTATTTCTGCAAGGTTATTATCATTGATTTCAGAATGCATATTACATTTAACTTGTGTGTGAGGGCTGTAACAGCATCAAATTCTCAAAAGGGGGCAGTAGGTTAAAAAATAGGTTGGGAATTACTGCTTAGAACCATGCAGATAGTGAAGTCCCATATAGTTAACATTGTATTCCTTCATCGGAAACGTATACATGTAGTGGACATTGTAACCTTTCATCAGGTGTACACATATAGTGGGCATTGCCTTCCTTCATTAAAAGTACAGTGTACACATATATTGGACATTGTTACCTTTCATTAGGTGTAAACATATAGTGGACATTGTAACCTTTCATCATGTGTACACATATAGTGGACATTGTTACCTTTCATTAGGTGTACACATATAGTGGACATTCCTTGCCTAAATTTATTTCTAGATTTATATTTTACTTCAACTTTATTTGGTTGTAAAAATATATTCAACCCTACTTCCCTTGTTTAGGCTCTCCACGTAGAGATTGAAACAAACACATTTTACTCGATGGTAGATATAAAGTGAAAGCTATTTTAATCACATACCAACAAATTAAACTATTTTTTATAACTTATTTAAAAACTATATCCATACAAGCTTATTGATAGCTATTGTAGTATATTTTTGTTGGCTTATAAATATTTTGAAACATACAAAATAAGTTATAAATATAAAAATCGGAATAAATCAAAACACAAGCATAATATTTCGTAGTTATTTTGTGGGTATAACTAATAAGTGATTTTAAAGGTCACGCCTACCTACACCATATTATCGAATATTATTGAAAAAGACAGGCTATAAAGTTGTCACATAATAGTTTTAATTACACCACCTAGAAATCAAAATATTGTACTACAAATATCTAAACGTTCTATACAATTAAAGTTTTCACCACCACTTACTTTAAAATTGGAAAGAAAGATAATTGTCATGCAACTGTTACACATTTAAATAATGATTGAGTTCCCTAATAATACAATAATCACACTAAAGGGGAAGAAAGTGGAATTTATCAATCAGAGGTTTTATACCCTCACTTGTGTGAAGATAGAGTGAAGAATAATCGAAGGAAAAATATCTCAGACCACACGACTGGAATTACAATCCCGACCTACCTATCACCTGTAAATTAGATTAGATGAGAGAAATGATTTTGTTCACGTGCCCACTGGAGAGGGCTATTATTTTTTTAGTCATGATTTATAAGATGTTTAAACAAAAAATTAAATGAGTTCAAACTATTCTCCGGCTGGGATTTACCCAACGAGTCGAATGATCTAAGGCGTCACTCTAACAATAGAATTGGTTGCCAATGACGTGGAGGTTAGAGTTTGAATCCCGGTCTGTTGTATAGAGGGGATTTTTTCCTGAATGGTCGATTTCCATTCACTCTCCACGTTAATGCGGGTACAATTCCTTTAAAATTAAACTTTTCTTTTCCCTAATATATTAGCGTATTAATTAGTGGATATGCAAATAATCCATAGCAAGTAGTTTGATGGTTGTGGAAAATTAACCTAAAAAATAAATATTTAGATACAAAGCTAAAAAATAAAGTTAGAAGTACCTAATTATTTTATGTACAGGAATGTAAATCACGATTTAATATACAAGAGCAGCATTACCAGCAACTTGAAATATTAATGTTCTTATTTATTTAAACAACTCGAGCACTGTCTAAATTTGGAAGTAGTTTGGTTGTGTATCAATCCAGAGGGCTATTGTGAAATATAAGCCAAAAGAGTGGCAAAGCTGTCGGCTTTACTAATGAATCATCCCGGCCTTGAGTGACAAGTCTTTCGTCCTTCCTCAATCTCTAATCGTTTACGAACCGAAAGAAAGATAAGTAAAGAGAAGAGGTGGAATATTTTTTTTACTCCCAAAAGGCGACGAGGTATTTCTACCTGCCCATGTAGCACCCTTAACTTACGGGTCCGTAAGCGTTTGAGAGCAACAGACTTCATACTGATTCAGGCTCCGGATATTGATGACATGTGACAGGTCATCTTTTTTTTTTTTAATGATTATCAACACATAGGTTGCAAATCATTGTAGTCATAACGGCACTGTCCGTATGGAGGGGACCACATTTCAATTAACTTAAACTAGTTGAATAACATCTGGATACTGGAATCGTGCACAGGACCTTTGGATTTGCGCACCAATGCTCTACCACTGAGCTTTCCTATCGATTCCCGTTGTTGTTTTTATAATATTAGGCGTTGAAAATTAAATTAAGCCTATTTGATAGAAAAAAAATTAAATTGTATAAATGATCCTTATTACTTTATTACACCAGGTAAATTGTATTTTAACATTTGTCACCCTCTTCAGAGGCCACATGGTCTAGGGTACTACTCTTTCAATATACTTGACTGCCAATGACAGTGAGATCGTGGCTCGATCCTGGTTGGATGTACTGAGTTTTTTTTCCTAAATGGTTTCCCCCACACACTTGCTCCGCAAATGCGGGTACATTTCCTATAAATTTAACCTTTATCCTCCCTAGCATGTCAGCGTAGTTAGTACGAGTATTACGTTAACAGCAGTTGAATTACAGATTCATTTCTTCCACTCCCTCCCCTCCACCCTAAATATTTTTTATTGAATTTTCTTTTTGTCCTTTATATTCTTTTTGATCATATCTATCCCTACCCTTCTTATCCAATCCATGCTTTTTACACTATTTGCCCTTTTGGCGGTTTTTTTCACCTTTTTAACTTTTATGCACTTTTTGCCTTTATCCATCCTATTCCCCCTTTTACCCTTTTTTGCCCTATTAGTATTTTACCCTTTTCTAACCTTAGCCTTTTTTTCCCTTTTGCCTGTTTTATGAATTTTTTCACTTTTCACCCTTATTTATTTTTGTTAGATTAGCACAAAAAAAGAGCATTATGTTTCCTTTTTACCCTTTTTGTTCTTTATACAATTTTTATCCTTTTTACTTACATTTTTTGATCTTTTTACACCTGTTTACACCTTTACAACCCTATTGTCCTTATTACCCTTAAATATTTCTCCCGGACAAAGCCGGTTACTTTATGCTATACAGTATATAAATAATACATAATGTGTATAAAGGAGCCCTTGAGTGTATCAAGCTGAGTTTGATAAAAAATAATATACATTTAGCATTATTAAGCAAACATAGATTCTTTTACAATAATGAGTAAACACTTATTGTTGTAATCTATCTTTATTTTAATTAAGGTAATACATTTTGTATTAATTAATAATTTTACCTTATCACCATGTTACCTAAAACTATAGAATGAAACATTAGTTGTTCAAACTTGTGTCCTATATTTTAATGTTGTGCATGCGGCGATATTAGCGCTTCGTGGCTTCAGTGTCTCTGACAATGAATCCAAAGAGTAGCCAGACCAGTATATATTAGACCGTGGTTTAAATGTGTTTGTTTGAGTCTTCCTTACGTCTTTTTTCTTTAGCGTAAATAAGATTAGTGATAATCTTTGTCACCGAGTTGAAGTACTGGTCGCTGACGGACTTCCGTCCGTCTTGATAAACTACAACATTTCATTCAATATTTGTTTAGGTTGTTGCAGAAATATACGTTTTCTGACATAATTATACGAAAAGATTAAAAAAAGTATGCATATAGTTCACAAATAAACTAATGCCTTTCATTGGTTGTCTGCATATTAATATAAAGTTTGTATATGATAATGAAAACGGTATTAAAATAATCAAATATAGCTGCATGTATGCATTTTTTTCTGTGTAATATGTTTCTTGTTTAGATTTCTCGTTTGAGCTAATACTGCTCAAAAACCGACACTAAAGCTTGAGTCAAAAGTTCACCAAAATTAGAAAGCGTACGTAATCCGCTTGAGCAGTGTAGCAATTCACACGCTAGAATAAATGCACGGTGACCCATGATGCATTGCAACGGAAACTTAAAACAACTGAATATCAACATATTTTCTGGTGGATAGACATATTTTTAATATCGTTCATCAGATAAATGTTTTCAAATTATATTTATCTGTCGTGGCACAAACAAATACATTGATACACACAATTTCCATTAACGGGTTATTTCAAATCTCCTCACAAGAGCCAACTAAACTGTTTGGTTGCTTCTGGCTGTCTAGCGCATGCGTACTGATCTGAGATGGTTTGTTTTTAGATTCTATTGGCTCTCCCGCGCCGAAGATCTCAAGCAGAGCAGACAAAGTCGAGATGAGTTTAATTTTAGCAGAACAGCTCGCACCGATGAGGTAGGAAATCTTGTGATTGGTTTAGAGTTCGTCACGTGACCACGATTCTGTTCTGCGCTTGTTTTTCGGCGAAAGTGTGAAGCCACAGTAAAGTATTAAAAAAACTCACTTAATTTAACTATTGCTGTCTAAGGTCACTAGTAATTTTGTCTTATAAAAAGAGGTCATAAGTTAACAAAGCTTAAGAACCTGTGCCTTAGACCAGTGGTGTGCTGTCCTGGGGTCCTAAGTTTTTAAGGGGTCACCGAATTTTCCTATGTATGATATAGAAAATACACCCTAAAAACCTGTTAAGATGCAGCTTTTAATATCCTGTAAGCAAACTATAATGTGCAATAAAATTACTTTGGCTAGATATATTTGAAAGCCTTAGAAACATGCATAGGGAACCAAAAATACATCGTAGGTACAGTATAACAAATAAGAGGAGAAAGTTTCACGTTTATTTTTATTGATATGGTGGCATGATAATAAATACATCAGTGGGGTCGCATCCAAAAAAGGTTGTGTACCACTGCCTTAAACCATTCGATTCGACCACCAAGGTGTCAGTATTTGTTAAATAACGACTTTATTGTTTAAAACTAAGTATGTGGGCCTATTAGGAACGAGCCACTATCTATTTTTTTTATGATAATTATTATTTAAGTGTGTGTGTGTGTGTGTGTGTGTGTGTGTATGCGTCTGTCTGTCATGAGCATTGCATGTTATCTACCGCACGCAGAGGGCTGAAATTAAAATATTATTAGCCCTTATGCACGAACACGTGTACCTCAAAACCAGAATTTTAATATTAGGATGATTTGATTTACTTAAATTAATTAAAAGTCGATTCGGGAGAAATCAAATTAAGAGGTTTTTTTTCTGTCTGTTTGAAACAAAGAAACGTGTTGCAAGGGCAACCACGCAATTAATTGGGTGGACCCCAAGCAACGCCGGCTATTTCTGCTAATTTATAATAATGAATGCGTTTTAAATCAAATTCATGATGAATTTTTTAAGTGATGACCAGGAGCTATATTTTATGATCATAATATTTACACCCACTCCGATGGTCGAAGATCTCGGTTGGGTGTTCTTTGAGTGTTTATTTCTTAAATGGTTTTCCACTATCTCTTCCTCAACGCAAATACGGATACATTCTTCTAAATTCAACCTTCTTTAACGCTAACACACTAGCGTAATTAGTTCATAAACGTATAGGTTCACAGCCAAAACAGGCAATATAGTGCGGAGATAAAAGAAAATATATTTTCAATATAAGGGAGACATATCGTCATTACTTCCCAACACTTTGTCTTTTAACCAAACAGAGGCGTGACTCATCCCGTCAGCTGTTTTAATCCACATCATCACAAGAATTTATTAATATGTCCTCATTCGGGTTCAAGTGTCGTAGTGACGTCTTTGGCAAGTCTAGTCAACAACTAAATTGGTAGCTAGCGTAGCTGAAGTTTACATACAAGTTGAGGAATAGGCCCTACTATACATATGCTTGCATGTATGTTATCGGTGTATGCATAGGTGACACGAACATTTTATTTAATCCCACGAATAGGTTGTAAATCGGTTTGTGGTTAAGTTTTGAATTTAATAGATTAAATATACTGGTCGCTGAAGACGAGATGGAGTTCAAACTCCGGTCGGGCCTAATATGTGTGTTTTCCAAATGGTACCCACTCTCTTCCAGTTAAATGCAGGTAGATTACTCTAAATGCCTCATCCCTCTCATTATAATAATTATCATCTATAACCTGAACAATATTAGTAAGACGCGGTGATGAAAAAAATAGATTGCATATTGCCGCATGAGGACCGGTGTACTTGGCTCACGTTGACGGGTAGGTCGGAGTTATAAATCCAGTCGGTGCGTGTGCATGTATTTTTAGCATTTGATTGGTTCATCCTTCCCACGATGATAAAAATAATTCCAAAAGTCGTTTTCCTCATTCTTCATTTTATTTTTTTTTTAGCCACATCTTACTACCCATTCAGGTTATGTATAATTATGCTAGGGTCTTAAGGATTAGAAGGTTATATTTAGAGGAACTATAACCGCATTTGCATGAAGGATATTGGAAAACTGTTTTGAACAATTTTAAAAAATTACAGTACACCCGACAGATTCGATCCTCAATCTCCCAGTCATTGGCAGTCTAGTTACTGCGATTGTAACGCCTTTGACATGCGGCATCGAAGCGTTTTCCGCACTTTTACATAATGATACTTGGCTAGGCACTTAAACAATTAAATATAACAAAATATAACGTTACACTTTATTATTATAACACATGTGGGCACCGACTAAAGCGACATACATGGTAGCCGTGACGGACGTGTTGATCAGCCGGGTTTAGAGGTTTTTAATATTTTCGACTCTTGAAATCAGTCTCTGTATTAAACTCTTCATCTGAGCTCTATGTAACAATAAAAAGATGCGAACAATATATATCAGTAGGTCGAGTTATAATCAGTCAGGGTGTAGTGTCATTATTTAATTTATTGGTTATTTCCTTACATATATAAATAAATTCATAAAATGTTATTTACATTTCTTCATAGTTTATTTTATTTATAGCAAATTATACATTAGTTATAATTATATACTAATTATATAGTATTAAGATTATGAATTAATTTAAGGAATATAACGATATTGATGAAGGATATGTGGAAAATATGTTTGATAAATTTTTAAAAATTACTAGTATCATCATGTAATTATCTAATTCAAGTATTGGAGTAGTATATATACATTGTTACGCCATTTTATACCCATCCGCAATTTACACTAACGCTTAGATTAAAGTAGTAACTTCAGATTAAAGTGTATACATATATATATATTTGGGCATTTAATAGGCCACAAAACAGCAGCAACATTGAAAATTTAAAAGCCAAACAAAGAAATATCGTATTAGATACCAAGCTAATTTACACTCGACATTAAATGCAATACTACTGAAGTATTGTTAAGAAACAAATAAAATTTTACTGAAACGATACTTATAAAATTAAACTGTTTAGATAGTTTACTTAAGTAGGGATGTTTCTAAACATATATATTATAATAATTAGGGTCTACCAGAATTAAAAACCAGCTTAAATTAGAATAGTTACGGTAATTTAATACTACAGTAAAATTTTTATAGGGCGGACCTTATCTGACAGCTAAAAAAGTTACATATAAATTCACTTTCATACTTCAGGTCATGTTATCTGTCTGAAGCAGTTGCTTTTGATATATATTATACATAACTATAAAATAACACCAATAATAGAATAAAATGTTATCAATGTTGATTATATAGTAAAAGGTTATCAATGTTGTCTGCAAAAAATGGGTTTGTATTTTTAAGGAGGTTTTCCCTATCAAAGTCATACTAAAGACGTTGTTCATTAAGATTAAAATGTGTTATTTACGAGTGGTGGAATAATAAATCAATTTGTAGGTTGTTCAATTAAACTACTTCTATTGTTGTATTGAGAAACTCAGGGCTCTCTCTTTATTGTTAATTAAAAATTATTCATTAATATTAATATGTGCACGATGCATATGTCTGAAAATCCTTAAAAGTTAGTTAAAAACAGTAGGTCTATAAAGTTATAATAAAATCTCTTAGAAATGGATGTGTAATATTTAAGAATGTGCAAACTCGTTTTAAACTATTTTTAACATTTTAATTTGTTTATGGATTAACAAACTTTTATTTTTAAATATGAACATTGTTGAAGACGAACTATAATTTTCATTTCTATATGTAGAATAAAATATAACTGTGTTTATTGAAGTTTTAATGATGAATTTCGGGAAATTTCAATCAAAACTTTAAAGTTTTTCCAGATATATAATTGAAAATGTTAAGAAATGTAAAAAAAAAAAAAATTAACCAAAAACAAAAATTTGTAAATCGTGTAAGTAAATGATTTCCAAACAAAAAATAATAAAATGTTCAAACAGTTCCAAACTAGCTTGAACAGCCTTAATTCAAAATATAAAGTCGCGTCCTGTACAAGGCCTTAAATAAAATAATATAAGCCTCCCTTTTGCATAAGTTAAATCATCATTGTTACTATCCTTCAAAATATTCATTTAAAACTATTGAATAGTTTCTTTATTTTAATAAGCATGTACAGTTATTGCATCGTGGTATTTCCTTTACAGCTAGATTAAAAAGATCTGAATTATTAGTTTAATATGGGTGTGAAATATGTCTAAAGGAGACCAAATTAACTGAAGATGAACTGAAGACACTAACAAACGCGAAGAAAAAAAAACTTTTCCTAACGCCACAAAAATAAATTTCAAGAAAACTTGTCAAAAAGTGTCTTTAAGCTAAAGTCTCACTCATCACATAGAGAATCGAGTAAAAAAATCCCTAGAAAAATGGAAAAGTTTCTTACATTTTTTGCAAAAGATGAGGAAGATGAGGCAAAAAAAAAAAGGTGGAATATAAACAAGGTGATAAGCCGCGAAAAACTTACCCAATTTGTCTCCCTCTCCAAAATATCACACAAAATAAAACTTGGCCCATACCCCCTTTGCCCTGCCCTTTTATACTCCTAGTTTATACCATCAAGTTCAAGCTCGTATTCGGCATCAACTTAGAAACTTACTTTAAAAAAAAAGTAGAGACAACGCAAGAGTAAAGGGACAAAACAGGTAAGAATGAAAGCATAAAAAGGAAAGTAATATCAAAATAAAAAGAGCATCAAAAGGTGCTGCTTGATATTCATACACGCCCCTATCTACCCGCCTTCTACTAGCGTTAACACACTCACCTAAAATTGTATTTCTCTATTCAAGGAATATTTAGGGTTTGTAATTTCCGCCTCTGCTTCGCTACTGTGGGGGTGGACGGGTGGTGGGGGGTAGACTCCTAATGTAGTCAGGAAATTAATGCAACGAAGGTGAGTTTGTTGCGAATTCTAAGACAACGTTCGTGCAAGAAGCACTTCAAACAAAATAAACACACTTGAATTATTACGTGGTTTCTTTGTAAACATGGTAATCAATTGATTATTTAGATTGTGTAGTGTTATGATGTGTTTATTTTATTGAGCAAGCTTAGTACTTGGGTAATTTAGCGTGTGCGAATTATGAGGTATATAGATTAACATTTTTTGTATTAACTAAATACTCGTATATCTGTGGTGTATCACAAATTATTCAATTTTCCTCGAGTGTTGTAGCCTACAACTTGAAACGTAAACCAGTTATTTAAAAATATATGATGATAATTGTGACTGCAGAGAGACTCGAAATAATACACTAATGTTTATGTGTATTTATTTTAAAAGAGTAGCATCTTAGATAGATTCACCATTCACCTGCTTTTTAAAAAAAAAATTCTGGTGATAATATAGGGTCTGACACCCACAATATTGGTAATGGAAACTATATTATTATTATTTATCCTTATTATATTTTTATTATTTTTATTATTATTATAATCATTGTAATCACTATCATCATTATCTTAATCTTTAAAATGACCTGGCCACTGCTGATTGGTCTTGTGTTTATTCTACTACGGATGTTAAATGGCTGAAGATAATTTTACCAATTTAGTCCAAAGGAAAATCAAAACGCATATTCCTCAAATTACTATTTTTAATTCATCCAAATATCCGAATTGGTTTTCTTCTACTCTTAAATACTATATTGGGGGAAATTTTTTTTTTCTAAAAGTCTAAACTAACAAATAATAGTGTATTTTATTCACATTATTCTCACTTTCGTAAATTAGTTAAAACTACTTTGATTATTGACAGAGCCAATTGGATTAACTCAATGGAAAATATTATTAAATGCAAACCTAAAGAATTTTGGAAATTTGTTAAAAATAATCGTGTGAATAAAGTATTCCCGTCTAACCTAGAAATTAATGGCAAGATTATAGCGGATCCTTTATTAATTGCTAATAAGTTTGGGACCTTCTTTCATTCCGTTTATAATTCAGCCTTTCCTGTCTTACCCTGACCCGTTATTGAAACTAGTGCGCCCTTGTATCCATGCCACATTACACCCTTGGTTGTTGTTAATGCCATAAAAAAATTGAATTCTTCTAGATCTGCCAGGTAAGATGGAATTCCAAGTTGTATTGTTAAAAGCCGTGCCAGCATTTTCAGCCCTTTGTTATTCTATATCTTTAACATTAGCCTGTCAAATGAAACTTTTCCTCTTACATGGAAACAATCTGTTGTCATACCTATTTATAAAAAAGGGGTAAAAATAAATGTTTGTAATTATAGACCAATTTCTCTCTTAAACACTTTCTCCAAAGTATTCGAGAAAATCATACATGAGCATACTTTCCACCACCCTAAAAATAAACTTTCAGATACTCAACATGGCTTTACAAAAAAAAAATCTACTGTCACTAATTTAGTAGAATTTCTTGGGCATGTTGTCCCTCAAGTCTCTGCCCAAGGTCAGATTGATGCTATTTATTTTGACCAAAGTAAGGCATTTGACTTATGTCAGCATAGTGTTATTCTCTATAAACTTGGTAATTTTGGACTTTCTCACTCATATGTAAATTGGTTCAGCAGTTATTTGCATGAAAGATTATTTACTATTAAAATTGATTCACACACCTCAAATAAATTTTTAGCACCCTGTGGCATACCACAGGCTTCTAATTAAGGTCCTCTTCTCTTTAATGTGTTTATTGATGACATTGGAAAATATTTTAACTCATCTAGTTATTAACTCTTTGCTGATGATGTAAATGGTATTCTACAATGGTCTTTGGAAAATGGAATGTCTATTAATAAATCTAAGACCAAATCTATATCTTTTACTAGGAAAATTAATCCTTTCTTTTTTACTTATAAATTGGGCGGTGAATAAATAGTTCGCACCCTTTATATTAATGATCTTGGTGTTCTCCTGGATAACAAACTTTATTTCCACTATCATATTGCCCATGCAATTTCCCGTTCATTGAAATTACTTGGACTTATTAAATTTATTACTTCATCATTTAAGAAAGTTGACTGTTTTTTATGTTTGTACTACGCCCTGGTTAGATCTAAGTTAGAATATGCTACCGTTGCTTGGAATTCCATTACCTTAACTGACTCTCTTAGGTTGGAAAACGTTCAAAGAAAATGTGTCGCTGCGTGCTATAATAAATTCTTTAGTAACCGGATGTATGATGATTATGATAGAATTCGAAACCTCTAAGGGCTCCAAACTCTCTTCTCGCGTGGATTTTATTGTGATGCTCTTTTTGTTTTGAATATTTTCAATAACAAAATTTCTTGCAAATCTGCCCTTGATCATGTAAGCGTTCATATCCCTTCTCAGGTTTCTTGTAATCCAAAATTATTTTTTTCTCAATAGCTCTTATAAGGTAAGCCCTATAGGTCGTTTTATCCATAGCGCCAATTCTAGATTTGTCAAATTCGACTTTTATCATAAAAGAAAAACTAAACTCAGAGAGTTATTTAAGAAAATCCCATATCAATAATTTATCATATAGAGGTTCTGCCTATAATATATACATTTACAATATTCTGATCTATTTTTTTCATATTGTTACTCTTTTTAACCACTCTTTAGTTATTTGTTATTAATGCTATTTTTCATAATTATAATTATAAATTATTTTTTTCGTAACTATTCATCAGTATATAACATTATTTAGCCATTTTTGTTTATCATATTTTCTCGTGTAAATATATGTATTTGTAAGGTACTTGTGTACTTTTCAGTGCTGGCCTGTTATAGGTCCTACGACTGTTGGTCGGCACTATAATAAAGGAAATTGAAATTATCATCAACATCATTATTATTATTACAATCGCTATTTGTTATGAGAAAATATGTTTTGACCTTTTTAACCATGATTATGGTAAAATTCGAAAGCTTTTAGGGCACCAAACTCTCTTCTTGCGAAAAATTCTATTGGGATGAACTTTTGGTTTTTAACTTTCTTAATAGCAACCTTTCTTGCCAATTTGCCCTCGACATGTGGGTGTCCTCTCGGCTTCTAAAAATCCTAAAATATGTTCTATCAGTAGCTCTTACAAACCCAGCCCTCTCGGCCGTTGTATAAGCAGCAATGAGAGATCGGGGTTCGATCCCCGCTCAGGTGTAGGTACCATTTGTGGTTTTCCCAAAATGGTTTTTCAATCTCCCTCCACGCATATGCGGGTAGACTTCCTCTAAGCTATAGCTTCCTCATCCATACCTCATTAAAGTAATTAGTACGTATGCGTATAGCCTGAAGAGATAGTAAGACACGGTGCTAAAAAAATAAATATAAGCAACGCTAGCTCTAGATTTCCAGAATTTGATTTTCATCATAAAAGAAGCACCTAAATTAGAGAGTTATTTAAGGAACACCCGTATCATTAATTACTATCTGTTTGTTTATTGTGTTACTGTTCCATAAAAATATTATTACTGAATCCTATTTTTATCTTGCCTTTCTCCTAGTTAGGTTTTCTCTCTATTAAATTTGTCTTATTGTAATCACCTGTATACAGAGACGATATATTTATTATATTTTAATTTGCAAACCATATGTTCTTAATGTACCTTCAGTGCTAACATGCTAGAAGTTTCGACTGTTGGATAGTACTTTAATAAAGGAAAATGAAAACAATAAGATGAGATTATTAAATTATAATCTTTATAACACAAAGAAAATGTGATTTTTATTTTGTAAGCCATGTGTTCTGTATTTTTTCATCGCATGCCTGCGGTATAGACTGTTGTTTGCACTTTTGTTTAATAATTGAAAATGAAATGAAAATTATTATTATTATTATTATTATTAATGAACGTTGTCATTATATTAATAACCTATATTATTATCTTGAAGCCAAGATCATATATGTTACAATGTTGGCCATGCAATTTATCATTTGTTGAAATTAACATTCCCATTAAGTGGATGGACTACCTTGTAAAATTTGAGAAGCGCTATCAGCGCAACTCCTAAGAAACGTCCATATATTGAACTATTTGGACTGTTTAGCCGACACCGAACTTGAGTTGCGGTGTTGTCATATCTGCTAAGTTTGGTCTAAAAGAGTGAGGGGGAGCGAGCTAATCTGTTGTTTACATGGGTCAAGTTTCTTGGAAGGGAAAGGCAGGCAAGAGTGCGGCTTTTATCAAAGACCACACTTTGCAGAAATCTGCTGCTTTATTTTTAGCTTGAACTAATATAATCAGTAGTATGGTTTGCTTAATATTTCTTACCTAGAGGAAGAAAACATTTTTAATTTGACGTTCTCGTATTAGACTGGTTTGCTGGTGACGAGTTTGGGGTTCAAATCCCAGTAGTGTATACTGAGGGTGTTTTTTTAAAACGGTTTTTTATACACGCTATTATTATTTATTTATATCACCACGTCTTACTATCCGTTCGGGCTGTACACTTATGTAATAATTACTATAATGTGTTAGGCATCAGGAAGGTTAAATTAAGAGGAGGTGCATCCATATTTTCGTGGAGTGAGAGCAGAAAACTATTTAGGAAAAACCACCTGTGAGCACCCGACCGGAATCGAACCATGATCTCCCCGTCTTCAACATGTCAGTTGAACACGGTGAGTAGCACATACTATTGGACTTGATCTCTGGTGGTGGGGAGATTGAAATTCAAATCCCAGTTGTGTGCAATAAGGGTATTTTTCCCTAAAATGGTTCCCAATCTCACTCTACGCAAATGTGGGTACATTAAATCTAAAATGTTACCTTCCTCATTCCAAGTTCATGCATGTGTACAACTCAAACTGGAAGTAAGTCACAATGAAAAAAAAAAAAAACTATTGTGATGACTACCAAAAGTGTCGGCGAAACTTTATTAGTTTCGGGCAAGGTAGTTGTAAAGAAATATATTTTTGAGGAGTTTTTAGGGGAATGACTCAAAGCCAATGGAAAATGTTTGAAAATGGAATGCCACTAAAAGCTATTTGGGGTGGCCCTTAAGCATTTAAAAATAATAATAGATTGTTATAGAATCTATTTGAAGTTTGATACAAACCATCTTTCAGCTTCAAACTCAAGTATATCAGAGGGAACCAAACAAACTGGAGGAAGACACATTTTGATGGGGAGAGGGGTGGAGAAGAAATTGGTGGTAATACCCCTCCCTATCAAACCTCCCCCTTCCCAGTTCACCCTCAATGAGTAACATTGGATATAAAACTATCGACAGACACACCGTAGAATGTAGATCATTTCCTCAGCATCTGACTTAACCCAAGCTATGAGGGGTGAGGACAGTGTCTGATAATAATAATAATAATAATAATAATAATAATAATAATAATAATAATAATAATAATAATAATAATAATGGTGATAGAGATATCTTATCAATTAACATAAAAAGTGTTTATTTTTTTATATCTTTTTTCATGGACGCAGAAAATTGGGGGTCAGAGATGTACCCTTCTTTAAAAGTGTTAGAACCCTTAAAAGGCAGGGGGGCCACACACATATGTATAAAACATAAATAAGAAATTGTGTTTTTTTACTTTATTATTTACTTTAGTTTCTTATATTACATCATCCAGATACTACTAATAATAATAATTTTAATATAAACTTAAAGACGCACTAAAATCTCCTATTGTAAAACTAGCTTGACCTACATTAGCTTGTAACAAGTACAAAGACATAACTATGCAGTAATTGACCCACGATGGGTGCCCCAAGGAAAAAATACACCACCGTCTCCAAATCTTATGAATAATTGTAGATCATTAAAAAATATTTATACATTATTGGAATTATTTTATAATACGTAATAATATAGAGTGGGTAGGTTAAATTTAGAGGAAGTGTACCCACATTTGCGTGGAGAGATAAGAGTGTAAACCCATTGAGGAAAAACCACTCTAAGTGCATTACCATACAGCCATAATATTTGATAAAATTTTTGCTGAAAAGTTTCAATATAATGTAAAAAACTTAATCTGAATTGAATAAAACAATATTAATAAATATTATAAACAAATCTATAGTCAATTATCAATATTAACACTTATAGAGGCTAAACAAACATTGGTCTCTGTGAAATTGTCTACACTTTCCTCCAAGGTCAAGCTACGGGTAGTAGCTCAACAGTCAACATATCTAATCCCTGCAGCCTTTATTGATTCATGTGCTTCTTAAATAATTTTTAGTAAAGTTTTGAAAATGACCTGACAGCTGTTTCTATTGATTTTACAGAAAAATATGTACATACATTTTTGTACAGCATAAATTATGCGCAATAAAATGACTATTGAGTAATTTTTTATTGAATAATGAGATCTTTACGAAACAATGATAGGTCTGAAAGACAACGCTTTCATATATTACCAAATTAATTTTGGGTGGGTGGACCTGCGTGATGAGCCCTATTTTGAGCGTGGGCCTGTGGCATTCTGCCACCACCCTATAATTACACCAATGAACTTGTAGCTATCAAGAATTTCAAACTCTATTAACCTATTTTTTTATTAATTATATTCGATAATCAAATATAGCTTTATACGTTTATACATATTTTAACATGTATAACACTCGCTTTGATGGCCTCATGGTCTAACGCGCTACTCTTACAGTAGACTAGACTGCCAATGATGGGGAGATCAAGGTTCTAATCTCGGTCGGGTGTACTAAAGTTAGTTTCTCCAAACTGGTTTTCCACGCTCCCTCCACGCAAATGCAGGTACAATTTCTATGATTATAACCTTCCTGATCCATAAAACCACTAAACAATTTTTGAAAAAAAATCTATTCACAAATTCTCTGTTTATTTGACAAAAATTTTAATCCGACCATTTACCTCAGGAACTGAAAGAAAATATTTTGACCAGATTAAATAATATTATATACATATATATTTATATATAATATGATGTAAATCAAAATATAATATAATATTATATTATAATATATATAAAAATATAATATAATATTATATTATAATATATATATAAAATATTATATTATATTATTAAATAAATATTATATATCTATATAAATAAATAAATAAATATATATATATTCAAATTTGAAGATAGCATATAGAACAATTTTTTGCAAAAAGAAAGATTTTATTTTTAAAAATTTATAATTTTTATAGAATAAATATTACACTTATTGCCTGTACTTCAAAAATTATAAACACTAACTCTAAAAATAAGTATTTGAAATTACAATAAACATAAAGAAATATACTGCAAGAAAATGTTTTTCACCCAATTGTATAGAAAATATCCATCCATCGATTTTGACCAAATTTGATAGGCTTGAACACAAGTTTTACATTGAAGCATGATCATTTTATAATCTATTTCTCCCTTATCAATCACTTTTGTGTTAGGGACGTTCATAAAATATATACACATCACTAGCTATTTTATAATTTTAGCTACACACATTATATAATAATAATAATACATCTATTCTACAACTTTATACATTCAAAGTCCTTCATCAAAACTTCTGCAATGAACACAACGTTTTTAATTTTATTAGGGACCTGTGCTACAAATTTTGGTTGAATTCCGACCGCGTGAATTGAGGTGTTTTTCCTCGTGATTGCTCATTTCCTCCACGCAAATGTGGGAACACTTTCTCTTAATTACCGTATTTATTATCTACCCTACTTTATTATTGTAAATTTACGGATAACATCAAAGAATATTAAGAAGTGAAGCATTTCTAATATCACAAGAACAAAAAAAAAGACATGGAAATAATCTTTACACTGCACACTCTTATATGTGTTGAGTAACATCCTCCTCTTAGCATGTGTGATCCCCCCTTCCCTTCCTCTCTAAGGCTTACGTTATTTCCAAATCTTTGACTATGGCACGCGAGGGGTGCGAGAAAGTAAAAATTATATTTGTGATGAAACTATTTTGTAAAATAATAATTGTCAAAATTAAATATGTATCTGTGTTAATGTTATTAATTTTAAAAGCGCGGTGGTCAAGGCATGTTCAATAGTCCCCCCACCCCGTTTCATTATCCACCTTTACAATTGATAGCAAAATAGTTTCAAGATATTTATCTATTGTGACAAGTGTATTTCTTGTTCAAATTGTCAATACTGTAGTCCAAAATGATTTAGTTAGCCCCGTATTATCGATACCAAATTATTGACTCTGTTTACAGATCAGATTACCAAAGGTAGGGCCAAAGTGTTTGATTGGTACACCAAAGTGAACCGAGCCCGTGTGGGTTTTACGCCGATGTACTAATTAAGCTAATGTGTCAGAGAAGGGTAAGGTTGCTTTTAGATGACTTACACTCACATTTGCGGGGAGGGTGAGTGGAAAACATTTTAGGAATAATAACCTCATAGCACCAAACTGGGATCGAACACCAATCCCCGTCCTCAGCAGTCCAGTTTTTTGCAAGAGTAGTGCCTTAAATCATGAGGTCACCAAAACGGGTCCTGTAATTATATTAATTAGGTATTCTACGCACATTATTTGAAATTAATGGATGGATTTTAAACTACAGTATTAAAATTGTATTTTTCATGCAGAAATGATAATAAATTCATGACACTTTTTTTTATCCAATTCACAAGAGTAGAACATTTATTTTTCTTTCGTCTGGTTGAGAGATAAAGTAGTTTTTTATTTTATTTTCTTCGATCTCTTTTTACAGAAACGGCTTCCATTGCAAAACACGTGGTATTCACACAACTGATTTAATAAATGAACGCAGTCGAGTTGATATTTTTCCTGAGAACATCTGCTCGTCACCGTGCAACGCTTGGCATCACTGCCATGAGTTTTCTCGAGAGGTTCATTTTGTTCAACCTTACACCGCTAGGTCACAGGCTACTGCACCACAACACTTTTTTGAATCAAAATAAAACTGTACCACTTTATTTTAGTTTAGAACAATATGTATGCTGAAAAATGAATGGATAATTATTCTCAATCATATTTACTCGGTTTATACTTTGTCTGCAGATTTAAAAAAAAAACACACTAAACCAAGAAAATACGATCATGCAAAAATTATTTAAACAAAGCTGCTTACAAATATTTAACTTTTAACTGGCGTTAAATTATACTAAATGATAGAGAAATGTGTTTATTGTAATAAAATGAAAACCGTTTTAGCCTAAGTCTTCCCACATTTAAATGACAAGCCCAGTTTGTTTCATGCAGTGATCTTTAAATTATTTTTTAAAACTTAAATTTGAATTGGCTGGGTAGATAGGAATAAACTATAAACCATGTAAATGAATTGATATTTACAGTAGTAAAAATCTGATTAAAATATGTATAATAGTTTTCTTAGTAATCATGTACAGAGAAATCGCCTTAGAAACCGGCCGCGCTCATCTCTCATGGTGATCCATCCCCTTAAGGTGGGGTGAAGGAAACACTAATTAAGATATTCTTTAGAAGTTTGTATGACGAAAAATATTTTTTTAGCCAAAATAAATTAAATATTGATCCATTGGATTCATTTAGTTTTATTTGATAAACATGGTAATCTAAGCAGTACTTGAATATGTGATGGGCATCGCGGGATTTAACTAGGAATTTATTTTTCCTTACAAAGTATATCCTCAAATTCCACTATATTCCATACACATAACAAATATTCAAGAACTTTAGAGATTAAGTGCAGCAAATAGCTAAAAGTATCTAAAACTTACTACAGAATTATTTTATTTATATATGGTGACCTGGCGGTCTAGGGGTAAGGTGTCGGACTTCTGTGCTAGGGGTCCGCGGTTCTATCCTTGGTCCCAGCACGAATTTATCTGATTACCAAACTCTTCCTTCACCTATGACAAGATGTGGAAAAACGATAAACTACTGACCTAAGCTTGCGTTCCCTTTGATCCCAACTAAAGAAATTTAATTTTAAAGGAAATTCTAATTTTTTTGGGAAGTTTGAGATTCCGCGGATAAGTAACGACGAAAATTGTTAAAATAGGTTGGAATAACTATTTTTTTGAAATTGAATGGATTTAGAAACCCTTTATATATATCATTCTGAAAATTGAAAAATGACACCTGGACACGGGAATCGAACCCGGGACCTTTGGCTTAGTACGCCAATGCTCTAACCACTGAGCTATCCAGGATTCGTCCCGTGCCCATGGTCATTCTTCACTCATATTTTAAGGCAGAGTCTATGATGGACAACATTGGCGTACTAAGCCAAAGGTCCCGGGTTCGATTCCCGTGTCCAGGTGTCATTTTTCAATTTTCAGAATGATATCTAACTGTACCAACTACCGTTAATATAGCTTCGGCTATTTACACTTAACCTTTATATATAGTTCTCAAAAGGTTAATCCGTATATAAATTTAATGTTTTACCTGCACTGATGGGCGCGAGAACTACGGTGTGTCAGTCTTATCTTGTGTGATTTTCCGGTTACGGGCTGGTCAGTGTTTGTAATCCGAATGAGGGTACCAATACGCGTTTTTAATCAATGATTGTTCTCCTCTCCCTCTCTCCGCAAACGTGAGAGCACTTCCTCTCAAATTTACCTATTTCATCCCTAGCCCACCAGCGTAAATAAGGGTTACGCAATGGAAGCGACCGTGCTCAAAGCGACCGGTGTTAGAAGCGGCCACAAAAACTTTATTCGTGGTCAGAGCAATCAAACATGTTTTTAAAATTCATCCAAAAACGAATGAGCTGGGTATGTGTCAAAAATAATATGTACACAAAAATAATTTTAACAATATTTAACATAACCTAACCTTACCTAACCCACCTAATCTAACATAATTTAACCAACTTAAATCTAAGGAATAAGGTGAACCTGCAAGAAAACAGCGCAAGATCTACATATAACTGGACAAAAGAAATGATAACATATGTCGGGACTTCTAAAAGACGAAGGACTTGAAAATATGTATTAATACATTAAGCTACGTGAATAAATTTTAGATTAGAATTTTGTTTTTATGTATTATGAACACTGCATTTTAGTTAATGTACGGTATATAAGAATATAAATAATTATTAACAGAGATTTAATATCTGCAACTAAATTTAGTAAAGCAATAGGCTAAGTACGTGAAAGGTAAATGACTCATAACATAATGTGGTCGCTTCAAACACGAATGTTAAAAATTTGGTCGCATACAATACGATTTTTGCTTGGCCGCTCCGGATACGGTCGCTTTCAACATGACACCTAAATAAGCGGTATATCCCGGACAGGTATTTAGACGTGGATGATTTGAGGAATGGGGGAGATATATGTTAGAAACTTCCCACATACTCTCTAACAACACAAGGGTCCCAAAAGTCCAGCTATCGGGGCAAAGGAGTGTTCTCTCCCAGCGTTATCGTAGGAGGCTTGTCTGAAAGTTTGGTCACGATGTAGGGAACATAATCTGGTTTTTACAACCCGGAGGTGGACACATTATTTTTAAGGTGGGCGGCTAAGCGAACAAAACGTGAACGTAATAGCCCACTAATACTCTTGAGGTCCCGTAAAGAAATAATAATATGTGAATCATAGAGGAAACACCCCTTTTGATTGTTAGGTTTGTTTTCTAACAAGCACGTGTAAGATGTGGTTTATATAATTTTGGAATTTGAAACGTTGTTCAAACATCAAACATAATTGAGCATAAAAAAAAGTCTCAAAAATAGAGAAACGAGGAACGATTAAACCCTCAATTAATATTGCAATGAATTATAGCTAATTATATTGTGATGAAACTAGTTTTGGTCAGATATAATGAATCTAACTAAATCGTGTAAAATATTTGGTAACGTCTAAAAGAAAATTTTAGTAAACAAATGTATTTAAAGCACATATAAAGATATAAGTTATTATTTTAGAGGTAAGAGCAGTGGCAGGCCAAGCAAAGGTTTCCGAGTGAGATTCCCATATGTCAATTTTTAACATATATTTGACTAAAATTGATCTTAAAAATGTGATGTTGCTGATACACGTTTTGATATTGTGTTGATTAGATTTATTTATGTGTTTTCAGTAAATGTTATAAACATTTCAACAAATACAAGTAATGCGATACAAACCTTTTTTTTACCGCGGTTCCCCTCGGGTTATAGGTCAACGCATACAATAAATACGCATTGGGAAGCTAAGATTTCAAAGGAAATGTACCCTAATTTGCGTGGCAGTAGAGTGGGGAACTAATTAAGGTGCGGTTGAAGGGAGCGCAAGTGTTTTTACAGTTTTTATAGAATTGAGATTTTTTGGCCAAAATTAACCAAATATTTCTCCAGTAGCAACATAGAGTTTAGTTTTCTGCACATGCTAATATCAACAGATCTTGAATATATGCCGAGGGTGTCCTGGAATTTTGTCAAAACTCTTTAAATAAAGAGAACAAGTTTTGACAAAATTCCAGGACATCCTTGACATATATTCAAGATCTGTTGATATTAGCATGTGCAGAAAACTAAACTCTATGTTGCTACTGGAGAAATATTTTATTTATTTTGGCCAAAAGAATGTAATGATATAAAAACTGTAAAATTACTCGCGCTCACTTCTGCCGCACCTTAAGGAAAAAAACTCAGTGCGACCAAACGGGATTCGAGCCCTGACCTCCCCGTATCCGTAGTAACAGTTCACATGAGTTTGAAATTTATTCCTTTTGTCCACTGACGCTGGTAGTATGAGAGTAAATTAACACGTGGACATTAGGACCAAAATAATGATGGTAAAAAATATAAAATAAGTTAAAATATCTCACATAATGCGCCTTTGGGTTCTGACGAAATTAGCCCTATGTTAGTGAAGTCGTGAGGCAAAGTGGTTGAATAATGGAACTCGCGGTGTAAACATTAACGATGATAAGTAGCTATAGATGCGAGACGAATACACTCGGAGACATACAGAAAGATACATCAAGTTTAATGTTCGTTTTAGAATAAAGAGAGTAAGGAAAAAAAGGAAGAAGATAAAGAATGTGAGGGAGGAAGGAAAAAAGAAAAGCTGTGTGTAAGGCCCCCCCACGTTACATTATAACAAGAAACAAAATGAATAGTAAAAAGTAAAAACCTACTCAAATAAAAACATTCCTTGGTGAATAGAGAAACCGCGGAGAGTAAGCTCGTTCGCTGGATGGTTTGGCGGTAATGGCGCGGCGCTATTATAGGAGCTTTACGTCTGGTAAGTAAAATTATACTTATGAGATAATGGACAGGAAAATTAACTCAAATTTGGGATTACTACCGGGAAGATTAGGCCATAAATAACGAACCCAAGGTCGAAAATAGAACGATTATAAAAAATTTGAGGCACAAAAAAAAAGTACAATGTTGAAAAAAAACCTGTTGGTAAAGAATTTTTTTTAGATAATGTTGGAAGCGACCTAATAGTGAGGGGGATGGGGGGGGGGGGCAGTAGAGATAGATCAGTGGTTTTTAAACTGGAGTACGCGAATGCAATTTAATAACTGAACACCCGCTCGTTGATCGAATGGTCTAAGGCGTAACTCTAGCAATAGATTGAACTGACGGGGAGATCGGGTTTCCAATCCCGGTGGGGTGTGATGGAGGTGGTGTTTTTCCTAGATGGTTTTCTTCTCTCCTTCCAAGGCAAAGTCAAGTATACTTCATCTAAGTTTTATTTTCTCTTTATTTTCATACCTAAGCTGCAAATATATTTTATCAAAAGCCATGTAAGATGTAAGCTATAAAATAATAGAATAACAATATAGTCTAATCAAATTGACAGACTTTCTTCCCAAGTGAAATAAAAAATTCAAACCGCACTAGTACGACTAGATAGAGGGGTTCTAACTGAAATAGGCTTATATATTATTGTATTTTATAAGCTCTTTGGGTAGGTACTTGAGAAAGGTCTTTACGAATAAGGTTAGAACGCAACTGAAAAAAGGTTGAAAACCATTGGGTTAAATAACTATATATATATATATATATATATATATATATATATATATATATATATATATATATAATATATATAGTGCTAAAGATCAAGGTTATTGACGACTTAATTTAAGGGGTGGGGATTTGGGGGAATGTATTCCCCATTAGCGAAGAGGGGATGTAAAAACTCAAGATATTTCACATGTGGGAAACCCCCGTCTTACCCAGTGCACCAGGCCGAGCGAGATTCGAACCTTAGACTCCCGCTCACCTGTAATATCCAAACAAACGAGTCTGACGAACTTTGTCCGCGTGATCACCGGTGAAGATTAGAGAAACCACGTTAAAATATATGTGTTTTAATCTGAAAACTAATAAAATTATAACTACTAAAAATCATGTTACTTCACCATAAATCTGTGTAAATATCTGTAATTGACTCTGTGCTACGATTTTGTGGGTTGACGTAGTTATAACTTGTAGCAAGCCAACTAGAAGTAGTTTTAACGGCACATACGAACAAAACAAAAATGAACGTTAATTTTTTTTGAAAAAGTATTTTAAAATCGAAATTAAGGGGATACTATTACCAAAAATCGACGTCATTTATATACCTGAGTTCCAACTTTCCTCATAAGTGAATGGCTATTTTCGATTTATAGTAAATGGGTAAATACAGTAGACATAACACACTCTGTACATTAATTTGCAATGGGTGCACCGTTCTCAAGTGAGCAAGGTCACCCGATATCCTTGAAATCTTCATGGCCAAGGTTTTTTCACCACATCATACTACCCATTCGCGTTGTAGGTATATAGTAAGCCTGTGAGAACACAATAGTTTCAATTTAGAATTTAATCTGAACATTTGCTTACTAAAGGCGGCGCTACACAGGCGGCATTCGCCGAATATCAAATATTTGCCTGTTAGCGAACTACTTGCCAAACTGTTTGTAGAATGACGAACACACATCTACACACATGCGCGCGCCTATTTGTCGAATATCAGAGTCAAGAAGTTTAGCAGTAGGGAATGGCGAACATTCGTGTTAAACATGAAGATTGAAATGAACAAAAATTACGACCCAAAAATTGTCGCAGATTCATTTATGGATATGAATAGAGCATACACGTATTTTTTGTCTTTTTAGCATCGCGTATTACTACCTGTTCAGATTAAAGGTATGTGTCCTAATTACGCTAGTGAATTAGGTATGAGTAACGTTGAATTTAAAGGAAGTGTACTCACATTCGTGTGGAGGGAGAGTGCAAAACCATTTTGGAAAAACCACTCTCAGTATACCCAACTGGAATTAGAATACCGATCTGTCATCGACAGTGTAGTCTAACATGAAAGTGACGCCTTAAACCACGTGGCCACCTAAGCAATTTGCAAAGACCCTTCGTGTTACGTTCTTAATCTGTATTTAGACATGTTCTGAACGCTGTCATTAAAGAATATATTTTTATTCTTAAGGTCGTTAATAAAACAAAATAGACCTACGCTAAATTGTTGTGGTCGATTCCAGCCAATTATATCTCATTCCTATATCTATTTAAGTTATGGTCTGGATTCCATATAGCAGGTTCTTTTTCATAGAGGTTCCAAAATCGCAAGACCAAGGTGTTGTGCCCCTCCAATGCCACAGTAAACACAATAAACTACTGGCTGACGATTGCTGACAACCGACGGGAAATGTCTGCAGCTCAGCGAATACCAAACATTCGTCATAGCCCACTCATCCACACTTCGAGATGTCTGCCTAATGACAAATATTCGTTACAAGGGATACACCAAATTCCGCATGAGAAGCGTCGCTGTAACACAAATCTAATTTGAATAGAGTATCCGTAAGGATCGAGTCCAATCAAAATAAGATCAGTAAACAGTAATAAAGAGATTACAAATATCACAAAATTCGCAAGTTTCTATGGTCAAGTCTGATAACGGATCAATGCTAACTTATTTTAAAAGTAAAACTATTCAAAAGGATGAAATTTATATTCGAATTTCGAATTAAATTCGATCAAATCCAAATCTGAGATGTATTTGGATTTGAAATTTCGAATCCAATTCAAATTTTATGTGTATTAAGATTCTGAATTTCGAATCGAATATGAATCCTAACAAGATTCAGATTCGGATACAAACAACATTTTGAAGCTTCGGATAGGCTTAACATATTATTATTATTATTATTAGCACCGCGTCTTACTACCCGTTCGCGTTATACGCACTTAAGAGTTGAGAGAGGTATAAATTAGAGGCGCTATGGTATGATGTGTATACTATGATTTTGGCAGAAAGAAACTTTTAAAAGATACATACTTTTTTTATGCTGTCAACGATGATAAACATTTTACTATATTATTAGTAAATGCATATCAAAAGTGGCAACTTCATATTACAAGACCTGAATTATGAATATGTGAAAGTAGATCTTGTAAATTTTCTCACTTTCAGTTAAAATTTGGACAATATGTTTATAGTAGTACTCTCCTGAGTTAAATTAGCTTTAAGTCATGTGCTAATATAATATATGAGTTTAAAGAAGCCACGTTAGACACCTCGAATAAAAAAGAAATTTATTTTATGAACTTTGTGTATATATAATACGGTGTACAGCAAATAAAGACAGGTAAAATGTATTATTTAGACATATTCTACTCACTTCATCGTCAATGAGATTATCTACCGATTAAACGTTTCCAGCCGCGAGTGATCATATTATGAGTATTTATACAGTAACACGAACGATTATTCAAATCGTTGTCTTCTCGAGTGGGTCCATCTACGCTGAGGGTAGAGAGAGAGAGCTTTGTAATCCATGACGGAGTGGGACACTTCAGTTAAGAGTAGAGGACTTACCCTCCCAACAGCTCTCCTCCGCCGAAATTGAGTGACGCGCGGAAGAGAAGAACAATCGATACCTAACAATGATCGAGTAGTTAAACAACAATAACGACATGGGCCACCAATTTACTGGAGGGGGGGGTTAGCACCATAACGCGCGGAGCACCATAACATACACGGGGCAGGCCGGACATTCGTCATGTTTCCCTTCCCTTGCCCTAAAACCATTAATCAAAGGATGAACTGCCAGCTCTTGAGGCTTAGATCGATTAATCAATCATTAGGTATCGATGAACCCAATACCCCATCATTAGACTAACAAAATATATGGAAATACAATTAAAATGTTAATGTGAGTTCGACCAATGTAATAATAGACTAGAGATATGTGATGAATGATCTTTTGATTTGTTATTATTGAGATTTTCCGAAATGTGCATCTCAAATTTTGATTATATTTACATCGAACGCTAAATAGTGCATAAAAAGTGATCTAATATCAAATCTTTTATCTGTGCTAAAGTGGTTAGGGAAGCCAAAATATTATAGGTGGCTTGTTACTCTGACCGGTGGTCACACGGTATTCGAGGCAAGTCTCGCAGTAGGCTGGATCACCTGTGACCCAGGGTGGTCAGAGTTTTTGAATCTTGGTCGGATGCCCTGGAGGTTGTTTTCCACATGTGATAATTATTCCAGTCCTCTCTTCACGCTAATGAGAGTGCACCTCCTCTAAACTAACCCCTTGAGATTAAGTTGCTTTCCAACACCTTTGTTCAGTCGGCAGCGCGTCGAACAACTGTAAAAAGGATCCTGAGTTCCATTCCCAGCTTGAGGGAAAAACGTATCATTGTTTAAATAAAACAGTTTACCAATTCACTGTGCTACCAGGGAACTGGTTGATGCGGGAGTTCAAGAGTAAAGTAAGTTTGTATTATAAGTCGTTTAGGTACTGATATAATCAATCGTTTCCAAATCGTGCAGGTTAAATACCTGTAAACAACTTAAATCATTAATAGCCCTTGTATTGAATTTTAAAAAATATTTATTGGGTGAAATGCTCGATATATGATAGTCACCACACCCAACTATGATATTATATTTAGTATATTCGCTTAGTTTTGTATGGTAGATTACAATTCTATATTGTAAACAACGTATTTCCCTTAGTTGAGCATATCAAATTAATAAAACATTATGTTCGGATTAATAATACCACATTAAAAATAGGTATATTTTAAATACTTCTCAATGCACTTTTTTAAATACTTGAAAAAATCCCATCAAGACCAAACTATTTCGGGAAGCCACAGAGTAAAGTACATAATCTCAACAAACGCCCTTTATTTCTCCCGACACTTTAGACGAGAGAGCATGGGTACACTCACAAAATGAGGACTGCTAGAGAGCATTTAGAAGTAACTCCCTTGACTGATTTACTCCCGCCTTTACAAACGGCTTTAAAGAGCTTTACTTGATATTAGCCTAGTCATCATGTAGCTCCGTCTTTCTCCTTCACTACGTCTTTATGTGTTACGCACTGGGATAAAAAAAAAAGGAGGGGTAAGGTAATGGGGGGGGGAAGGGGAGGGGAGATGGGCTCTTAGCCTCTTGGCACGCATCATTACGGCACAATGTGTCTGGTCGGTCTGAGGTTGCTTGAGAACCCGTTGTCTCGTGGGAACGACGACGCTGGGTTATTTTTAAAAAGGAAGACTCATTTCGGCCAAACCCCACCACATTACGCCGACCAACTGCTAATGGAAGAAAATTGCTTCGCCTCCGGGGCTTTTATCAAAAACCTGTTAGTAAATCTTTTGTCTGGAGGGAAAAGAGACAAAAGCAAACAGATATAGTTACGTATCACTTTTACTTAGTCGCGGGACTCATTACAATTACCACTAATAGTCTAGTAGTGAACACAAACTATAAAGTTTATTACGAATATGTTTTGGTCCTATAAATTAGACGTGCTCGCAACGCATAATGTGTCTGGTTTGCTGGTGAATATTTTTGAAATTTTTGGGCATATTCTTAGTAAATAAGCTTTCCTTTTTTTAAAAAAAATATGAAAATTAGTTGGGTAGAACTCCGGGAATTTGTACCCTAATGTCGAAAGGAATCGCTTCACATTTTTGATAGATTACTCATACTCCTAGCTCAAATTTTAGATTATGAAAATGTACGCATTAATATTTAACACTTTGAATGATCTATCACATTATGATTTCCAGAGAATTTTGTTCAGGCTCTCTATATTGGCGATAATGATAAATTTTGCATTTCTCATCCCTATTATTTTGCTAGAGCCGTTAATAGAAGTATATTAAAATATTCCAATATAAATAGATATAATCACACAAATGAACATTAAAAAATTCAAAGAGTGTTAGTAAGGATTTGTAAGACTCAAAAATATTACGATTGAGATAAGAAAGAACAACTCTCGATCTCGTCACTTAAGTAAAAAATTAATTTCAAAAATTTGAGGATTTGAAAAAAAGGGGAAAAGCATATGTTATAAGGGGAATCGTGCAGGTTATAAATTGGTTATGGGCCGAAATGAGTTCCAAATGAGTAAATATGATAAAATGACCCCCTCCAAGATACTCTTCCCTTCCCAAAACACTTAAATACATCTGCCTTGGCTCTCAATAACTCACTTGGAAGTAAGTCTTCCCAGTACCTGTTAATCTTCAGCTCAAAAAACACCGCGCGATTAAAAAAAAAAAAAAAGTAACTGTGTCATTCACACTAAATGAGCAAACATTATTATCTTCTGTGGGGCAGTAAATGCCGGTCTCAAAGTGGGGTGTGTAAAGATAGAATTGAATCGTTCATAGCACAATTAACATTTACCATTGACACTACAGGTCAAAGCCACAACTTGTATTTGTAAAAACTCAACAAACATATTGTGAGGCAAGGGTTTAATCCCACTTTACACTTTACGCGTTTTTCAATTATTGTTTTTAAAGCTATTAACATAAAGTTTAGTAATATAGTTTATATTAATAAGTCGTAATTTACTCGACCCACCAAATGAATTCATAAATAAAAATATAGCAACTAGTTTATTTGTAAATCAATGTATTACAAGTTTCTATGGCATAGAAATATACAATAGTGAAAACTGACTATTAAAATTACTTTTATAATAACATACTTGTTACCCATATCGCTGAGCACGCGGAATAAACGTCAAGCTCACTTGTTCCAGGTTCAAGGTGACGGGAACGCTTGTGCTCGAATCCCAGTTGGGTGTTCAGCGGATGATTTTATTAAATGGTTTCCCACTCTAACTTTACGCAAATTCGGGTAAATTTTTAATAAATTCTAAAAGTAAAGGATAAAGTGCTTGTCTCAGACCTGATGTTTGTGGTTCAAACCCAACCGAGGCCGACGGATTTTTCTTGGAGATAAAAAATCCGTAGCTCATCTTCTCGGAGGGCATGTAAAAGAACCCTGGAAAGTATGTGGAAATACCTCTCTGGAAAAATTGTAAATCCTTTCGAACTCGCTCAGATATCAAATGCGATTATCATTCTCTTCTCACACTCACGTATAGACTACAGCGATTGGTGGTTGAACGCTAAAGTGTATTTAACGTCGGGGTTCCCCGATCCGCTGTATTTTGATAGTTTGATACTTCAATATTTTATTCAAGCCTTTACGAATTCATTCCCTTCTGCTGCGAATCAATGTCCTGAAATATCCATTGAAAAAAAAATCTGATTGAGAATTTACAAGATAGATTTCACTCGTAGATACAGTTAAATTTTCATTTAAAAAAAAGACCCTTATCTGACAGCTCGACAAGTCACAAATTTTTTTCATCCATTCATACGTAAAGCTGTCAAATTTTATACTTATAAAATTTTGAAATAGTTTGTTTTAATGTTATTAGCAAAATGTATGTTTCCATTTTTCTAAGGGGCTTCTCCTATAAAAATTGGACTCTACGATCCAAATTGTGCCGCAAAGGACCCACCCGATCCAACACGTTAAAAACATAATTTTGACGAGCCATGTCTCAGGGCCATAGAGGCATGTCCACTCAATGAATTTACGGACGACGCCTCGCCCAACGTGTGTTGACGTATGATGGATCACCTGTTTGTAAAAGTTGGAAGAGGTGCGAGTATTGAGTGCCACCTCCTCCATAACGAGCATAGAGGACAACACTTCAGTGGATAAGAGGTTGGTTGAAAAAAAAACACAAACCAATCGGCACATAATGTGCGCATGAGTGATGACAGCAAAAAAATAAAAAGGTGAATGGTGGGGGAAAAGTTCACATACATATTCACCATAAAGCGGATTTTTTTATTTTTTATTTAATAGATTAGAGGAAAATGTGAAAAACAAAAATAGAGTTTTTTTAAGGAGGTTTCCAAAATATATATTGAAAGTTAAATTAATGATAAAAGCAAATAGGCATACTTATGGAATAGGGTTAGACACTTTTTTTGTACAGTTATATTAAACCTCAAGGTTATCCAGGGCTTAAAATAATGAGTAAGCGTGGGAAGGATAAATAAGAGGAGGCACACCCTCATTTTAGTGGAGAGGGAATAGTAAAACTAATCATAATATAAATAGCTAGTGGAAAAACCACTATCAGAACACCCATCCAAGATTCGAACCTCGACCTCTTCATCACTGGCAATTCAGTCTAATATGATATGTGTATGTGTGTGTTCCGATTCCCGTGACCAAGTGTCATCTTTCAAAATTTGCTAATATATGATACTTGATCAGCACACGAATTTCTATGAGCTAGCGGAAAGGGCCTGCCAATTTTTCCGGGAAAGATATTTTAGCATATCTTCCGGGGTTCTTTTACATGCCACAATCTACATAGGACCAACGGCTTTACTTCCACTCCGAAGGAAGTTGTGCTACGGATTTGTATCACCCAAGATAAATCCATCGACCCCAAATGAGTATGAACCCATGAACAACGGGTTCTGAGGCGAGCACTTTACCCCAAGATCACCAGACCAAGAGGTCTGTATAATCTTGACTGATTTGCTGATGACAAGGGAGTGCATGGTACGAATCCTGCTCAATGCACCTAGGAAGGGTTGTTTTCCAAAGTGGTTTTCCCCCCTCCATCCAAGAAAATGCGAAACACTCCCTTTAAAATTCTACCTTCCTCAACTATATATCATTATGTAACCACGCGGATATTCTGGACGGCAAGGCGCGGGGAAGAGGGAAAAACACTTAGGTTTTAGTTTTCCTCCCGCTTTATCTCTCTCCTCCTACTCAATTGCTGGTACATTTCCACAAAATTTCAAGTTCCTCATCCCTACGACATTAGCGTAGATATGTAAATAGATCGAACGGTTAGTAAGACGCAAAGCACGGGTAAAAAAAACCACTAGAACCAAAATCGTACTACACAAGTAGATATTAATAACTATTACAGTATTTTTTTTGAAAGTATCAGTAATGTACTGAAAGTGGTGTTGAATGAAAGTAGTTAAAAAAATTTTTAGAGCCTAATACCTACAGTCCGATTATGAAAGGAAGATACTTTTTTCTAACCGTTTAAAAACAAATAAAATATTTTAATCTATTCAAACTTCAAGTCGTGGTCCGTAGTTGACACTTTTGAATGAGATTGATAACATAGTTAAATATTTAGCACCGCGTCTTACTACCCGTTCGGGTTATACGCTTAAGTACTAACTACGCTAATGGATTAGGAATGGGTAGAGTTGAATTTATAGGAAGTGAATCAGCATTTGCGTGGAGGGAGAGTGGAAAACCATTTAGGAAAAACCACCCCCAGTTCACCCGACCGAGATTCGAACCTCGATCTCCCCGTCCTCGGCGGTCGAGCTCAACACGACTAGCGCGTTAGCCAACTACGCCACCGAGGCGGGTAACATAGTTAAACCATATCAATTTTGACAAAAATCAAAATTTGTATTTTCTCAAAGTTTCTTCTTTCTCAAATTCGCAAGGGTATGTAAAGAGGCAGCAAATAGTCACTCGGTTCGCCCTTTGTATTTAAGTTATAATTTATTTTCCACGCACTGTGTACAGAGATGTTGAGATTGTCGGTTCAAGGTCTATTGAACCTTTCCCAACAAGTGAGAGTCACTCAAAACAATTATTATATATTCATCTGGCTCTGAATATATTTAGCTACTTTTGACAAGTGAGGTCAAACGAATCACTTGTCGAAGAAACAAAACATATTTTCAAGTCGCATGAATACCTAAATGCTTTTGTTAACTTTTCAAGAGGCTGTCAAGAAAAGCCAACGTTACCATGGTCGGATAGTACTAGAAAAAAAACGAAAGCATTTTACAAACTGTATAAAGTGGCGTTCCAAATGACAGTGTAAGCCTATAAATGACAAATATCATCTGTTTCGGTGGTCTCATAGTCTAAGCTGTCACACTCGCAATAGACTCGATTGAAAATGACGGAGATATCGGGGTTAGAATCCTGGTCGGGTGTATTGAAGGAAATTGTCCCTAACGCGCGCGTGCACGGTGTCGCAGTGTTTATGACAAGAACTTTTTTGTTTACTAAAGAATAAAATGTCTTTATTTAGTTTATTTTTCCACATTGGTTATCTCATCTATAATAGGCCTATACTCTATGTGGCATTTAAACAGAACCTTTTTAAATTGAGAGAAAGTTCCTGATAAAACTATGCGATGATCAGGACAGACACACAAAAACTGGTGATATTACTATTTGTAAAAAAATTAAATGTTTCTGTTGATAATACTGTCCCTGTACTGACGTCCCACAACAATTGTTGTTCTGATTCATCTAACCAATAAAGCCACCTAGTACACATATCAGACAACCAGAAAAACTTGGGTAGACATCACCATAGCCTGAAATAGTTTTTATAAACGCCATTTTTCAAAATTACTACCGTTAATTGCGTATCTTATCATATCTCTGCTCTTAAAGCACAGAGAATTATGATTTTGGTTCCTAGATACATGTTTTTGGGGTCAAAGAATTTCTTTTTAGGATTAATAATATCACACCAGTGCTGGGTGTTGCGATAAACAGGCTTATTTTGATTTATAAAATCCTTGGAAAGCAAGAACATTTACCAGACCAGAAATCCGTTAACTTCGCCACTTTTGACTACACACACTTACGTCACCGACTGGAATTCTTCTCTCCGACAGGCAGGCAGACAGTCCAACAAGCAGTTTCCTGTGTGATTACAATGGAGTTTAGTTTAAACGAGGTCCTCCACTCGTAACAAAACAAACATCGACTCGGGGAGTTGGCATGTGAGGCACGTCGGTCAGGAGGTTAGCGGACCACGACGTTTACCGTACCTGCCCCGAGGATTCGTCCTCTTCGCCAAGATAAATAACGAGAGGATACAAAACAGATGGAGGGAAGAGATGGGGGGTATAATACCTCCCAGCATGCTAATGGTCTCATCAGGAAGGATAGCGAAATAGCAGCAACCACGAGCCACCGAGGACTCATTCTAGCCGACGACAGGATACAAACCTAAAGTATTATTATTATTATTATTATTATTATTATTATTAGCACCGCGTCTTACTACCCATTCGGGTTATACGCACTTACGCTAATGTGTAATGGTAGGGTGATTGTGAGATGAAATGGAAGACCTACAGTTTAACGTGGAATCAGAACCACGGTGGAGGCCTGGTATTCCACACATTCACAAGTTGTGATTAATACACATCTTGTCAGATGTGAAGGAAGGGTTTGGCATTCAGATAAATCTGTGCCGGGACCGAGGATTGAACCCCGTACCCCCAGCACAGAAGTCTGACACCTTACCCCTAGACCACCATGTCACCTAAAGTAATATTCTCGTTGCGAATAGCCGGTACCGACAATTTTGTGAAAGTACGCATGATTACTACCCCAGTTTATCTTTGCCCCCTATATCCACGCACTTACCCAATATACGTCCTCTCCATGGCTTTTTTTTTTCATGATTTTCGACTCTCTTCCCTTCTCCACGAAGTATTTAACAAGATATGTTTTGTGTCATTTCAAAAATTGTCAATCCTTCTATTCAATAATGTGCTTGGTCATATATATAGATATAGCTCAATTCATTGAATATTGAAAACAAGTTTTTTTATTGTTTGTTGCATTTTTAGTCTAAGAATAACTTTATCAATCTTAGTAATGTGTCGTACTAGAAGATTAGAATCAGCCTTCAATTTGGTTAAAACTATAAGTTTGATAGTGATTTTATATCTTCAATACTAACACTTTAAAAAATATTCAAAATATATATATAGTAGTCAAAATTGATCATAGGTCACATTAATTTATTTATTTCACAGCTGTAAAAATCGAAGCCATCTGCCAAAACTGACAGAAGAATCCCACATTCCTAGGTATATAGATACACGAAAGTAGAACTATTCCCTTCTAAAATGGTTAAGCTGTCACAATAAAAGTTTGGTTGACTTACAAACTAACTTATTTCTCGATCGAATAGACCTTTAAACCAAATAGATCCTCAGCCGTCAATTTATCACCGTGAAAGCAGGTAATCGAACCCGGTAACATTAGTTTGGTAGAAAAAAAACAAGCTAATGACTGAGTTACGGTGTCGGCTTTCGATGATTATAATATTTATATTAGCATTTAATAAAGAGATGAACAACAGCCAACTAGAATACAAAGGTAATTACTGCTAAACACAACGTGAGATTCAACATTAAATACTGTTCAATAGCAAGTTGGATCACATGTTTAATTATATATAGTTTGGGCATTTAGGTAAATTAGTACAAAAATAATTAACCTCACGGTTTTAGTAAAAAAATAATTTTTTAGCCACAAGGATTGGGTCCACGAATAATGTGTCTGACTTTGACAAAGTAGGGTAGGGATTGATCAAAGCCAAATCCACTGTGTTTTTATATTATGCAATCTGTTTCAACTTCAACTTAGGATAGTGAAGATGGAATATCTTTCTAAACATTCATCATCCCTAAAAAGCTGTCCATAAACAAAGTCACGCTAATTTTGTTAAGTTTTTCACCCCCACCCTCTTTTTTCACAATGTTGTGAACCTTCCTTCTAATATTACGTCACGATATCATGTATCCACTTCCCTGATTTAAATAGTATTTTTTAATTGTAGAGCCTATATGACCCTTTCATTGAAACTTGTTCGTATATGATCGCCAAGTTCGACGATCGAGGTCGATAAGTCGGTCGTTGTTCGTTTATACGTGCCCGCAGTCGGGTTGATTTCAAAATAAATACGCTTAATAATAATGTGAAGTCACGCATTATCTGACTCCTCCTCCCCCCCTGGTCACGCCGAGCACTACTCCCCCCCCCCTCCTTACCACATATGCTTATGTAGTTTATGGATATAGCCCCTAAGCCTGGTAATCTAAGTTTGCTAGTTTTAAATAATTCATGGTCAAAAGGGACAATAAAAGTCTGGAATCATAATAAAAGTAGTGATAAGATAGTCTTATTTTCTTAGGAAGGGCCTTCCTTATCTGACAGCTTGAGAATTTACTAGACCTACTTTCCCTGTTCCTAAATCAAGTAATGTAATCTGCCTGCTGCTGTCACTTTTGACAGATATTATCAATATTAACTATAAAATTACACTAATAATATAGTAAATAATATCAATGCCAGCCACAAAAAAAATGTGTTTGTATTTTCTAAAAACAAGTTTTTTATGTGAATTGAACTATATTTACCGCCAGATCTTCATAAAACTTTAAACCAACATAAAATAAATTTAGAACATCAATCATTGACAAAGGGTCTTGTAACGGCTAAATCTCTCCCAAGTATCAGCTGCAGAACAAGTGAATAGGTATGTGAATAAGTATATATATATAAACCCTAATAACTTTTAAACATTTGTAGGATTAAGTACCTCCTTTGGTTATTCGACTATAGTTATAGTATAATTCTGGTAAAAATGGGTTTTTAAGAGAAAAAAATTGTTTTGTGGACAACATTAATAATATTTTACAATATTATTAGTTTTATTTGGGCGTACGTGTACTGGGCTCTGCTTTTGATCCCAGGCTACCACAAACATCCCCCTGCCGCTTTTCCACCGAGGTGGAATGAGCGCTTCGATTGCTTTTCCAAGATGGATTGGGAGCCGCTATCTTGAACCACAACTTCCCTCACAAAGTGGATTGGACACAGCTACCTAGAACCAAAATTTCCCTCCTAACATGGATTGGGCACTGCTACCTCGAACCACAATTTCCCTCCTAAGGGGGCGGCCAGACTGAGCGCGCGAGCGACTAAAATATAAAATAGAACACATGGGTTGTAATGAGAGGTGGCCAGACTGGAGCGCGCGAGCGAGCGAGCGACTGAGCGCGCACGCTTGAAAGATAGAACTGGTTCTATTTTTCAAGCGCGCACGCTCGACCCGGTACAGTCTAGTTTACAGGCGCTAGGCAATATTATTGTGTGTTGGTTCATCGAGTGCTAGGAAAACTTCTCATTTTGACATTTTTATTAATTTTTTATTACTATCGATAGGTTTAGCACACTTTCTGGAAATTGAAAAATGACACCTGGACACGGGAATCAAACCAGGTACCTTTGGCTTAGTACGTCAATGCTCTAAATACTGAACTATCCAGGATTCGTCCCGTGCCCAGGGTCATTCTTCACTCATATTTTAAGGCAGAGCCTATGATGGAGTGCGGAAATCGTCAGCTACAAGTATGTGATTATATTAATATCACGAGCTATCTATCAGATAACGCAGCCATCTTCGACTCGGTAGTTGGCTTATTGCTGCCATATGTACGGGATTTCATACTAAGAATTAAATAGCCAAAGCTATTATTTATGCTTTTAGTGAGGATTACTCCATCTAGATATCATATTCTTAAAAGTGAAAAATGACACCTGGATAGCTCAGTGGATAGAGCCTTGGCGTACAAAGCCAAGGGTCCTGGGTTCGATTCCCGTGTCCAGGTGTCATTTTTCAATTTTCGGAATATGATAGCTAGATGGAGTAATCCTCACTAAAAGCATAAATAATAGCTTTGACTATTTATTATTATTATTAGCACCGCGTCTTACTACCCGTTCGGGCTATACGTACTTACGCTAATTTGCAATGGTAGGGTGATTGTGAGATGAAATGGAGGGCCTACAGTTTAACGTGGAATCCGAACCTCGGTGGAGGCCTGGCATTCCTCACATTCACAAGTTGTGATTAATACACGTCTTTTCAGAGGTGAAGGAAGGGTTTGGCAATCAGATAAATCTGTGCCGGGACCGAGGATTTAGCCCCGAACCCTCAGCAAAGAGGTCATACACCTTACCCCTAGACCACCAGGTCACCGTTTGACTATTCAATTCTTATTATTAGCACACTTGCTATTAACGGCCTAATTTAATTGCTAAGATCATAAACCATGTATATAATTATATAAAACTGATATGTTAAAATACTTCAATATTATCAAAGTAGGCCTTTACAAATAAGAATCACCATTAGCGTGGAGAGAGGAGGAGAAAACCACAACAATAAATCACTTGTTAAAACCACCCTCAACTCACTCAGCCAAAATTCGGAGCCTCCTCGTCAACAAATAACGAGAGGTATCAGCTAATCACGCGCTCGCTCGCGTGCTCGCCAGTGTGGCCACCCAGTCGCTTACGCGCTCGCTCGCTCGCACGCTTGTCAGTCTGGCCGAACCCTAACATGGATTGGGCACTGCTACCTCGAACCACAATTTCCCTCCTAACATGGATTGGGCACTGCTACCTCGAACCACAATTTCCCTCCTAACATGGATTGGGCACTGCTACCTCGAACCACAATTTCCCTCCTAACATGGATTGGGCACTGCTACCTCGAACCACAATTTCCCTCCTAAGATGGATTGGGCACTGCTACCTCGAACCACAATTTCCCTCCTAAGATGGATTGGGCACTGCTACCTCGAACCACAATTTCCCTCCTAACATGGATTGGGCACTGCTACCTCAAACCACAATTTCTCTCCTAACATCGATTGGGCACTGCTACCTTGAAGTACTATTTCCCTTCTAACATGGATTGGGCACTGCTACCTCGAACCACAATTTCCCTCCTAACATGGATTGGGCACTGCTACCTCGAACCACAATTTCCCTCCTAACATGGATTGGGCACTGCTACCTCGAACCACAATTTCCCTCCTAACATCGATTGGGCACTGCTACCTCGAACCACAATTTCCCTCCTAACATGGATTGGGTACTGCTACCTTGAAGTACTATTTCCCTTCCAAAGTAAATTGAGCCCAACCTAAGGCAATATAACCTAATCTAACATTACCTAACCTTGTTCCCCGTCTCACTAAGTTTTTAATTTTACCTCGGGCATACTGTACGGAATAGCTAACCTTTAGTTAGATGATAGTGTGGTTTGCTGGCGATTATTTATTTATTTTCAATAAATATTATACTGTTAAGTGCCCAATACACCTGTTTAAATTTCTCCTAGTATAGATGACGGTGCCCAATTTACTCGTTTAAAATTCCTTCTAGTATAATCGGCGGTGCTCGATCCAACAATCCCTTACATTAAATGTGCCCGATCCACCATAGGCCATTTTATTTTATAGTATCTATTTTCCTATTTAAAAAAAGTTATAGATTTAAATCACTTGACATGACGTATTAATGTGGTTTTATCAATTTTTGTAACTGTCGGATCTTGTAGCAGAATACGAATGTAGCTAGTACCTGTTAACATTTAGCGAAACTGGCCTTCCTACGCTGACCTTTACTCGCGCACATGACTGATTGATATGCGCGCGCACACGGAGGAATAGTGGGCGGTAGGCATTCATTAGAAATAACACCTGTTCAATAAGAAGGAAGTTGACATGTTCCGTGCCAGGGCGTCACTCATTTGGGCCTAACATAATACCAGTTTGGTAAAGTGCTTCATAGATTGTGTTGGTTGGTTGTGTTGATGACATCGGCAAAACGCGCAGTAGTTAACACTTAAAAGTAGCGAAAGTTTTTATGTCTGAAACGTCTATTGAAATTAAGAGAAAGTGTTACAAACGTGTTTATGGCATCTAAATCATATTATATGCGACTCAAGTAAACGGGCCGTCCTCAACAAATGGAAACATTTTGAATATTAAAAAAAAAAACTCAATGGCCTAAGCCCACACTCGAGCTATACTGACTAAAAGAAATTTAAACATTTTGTATTTTTTATTTTATTATGTTTTACATATTATAGAGTACATCTATTGTAACATAATTTGAAATAAATTTCAATTCAAGTGCTTCTTGAATGAAATTATTGCCACGGGAGTTGTAGTTTTTAGGTAAAAGTAAGCCTAATGAGCGCATGGCAAGTTAAAAACATTTTAAAGTAGTATGTGTCAAAAATAACCTTTGTTATAAATTATTATTATTATTATTATTATTATTATTATTATTATTATTATTATTATTATTATTATTATTAGCACCGCGTCTTACTACCCGTTCGGGTTATGCGCACTTACGCTAATGTGTAATGGTAGGGTGATTGTGAGATGAAATGGAGGACCTACAGTTTAACGTGGAATCCGAACCACGGTGGAGGCCTGGCATTCCTCACATTCACAAGTTGTGATTAATACACGTCTTGTCAGAGGTGAAGAAAGGGTTTGGCAATCAGATAAATCTGTGCCGGGACCGAGGATTGAACCCCGGACCCTCAGCACAGAAGTCTGACACCTTACCCCTAGACCACCAGGTCACCCCTTTGTTATAAATGATATTTTAAGTTTAACCACCCTATCTTAAATAAAGGCCTCAAAAAGTCCACCAGGGTAGTGATGTGGAATACAAATATTTAGGAAACAACATTAGTTAAATCACAACAATACACAGAAAATAATTTTTTCAGAATAGCCAGCACAATAGCTTTCCCAAACCCAAGAATAACCTCAATTAATTTCAGTACAACCTAGTAATAAATTACTATCGATGTAAATAAAATGACCATGGAAGTGATGGTCGGACTAAAGGACAGTTTTTAACCATTTATGTGTCAAAAATGTGATATTTAACTAGTAAGTAATATTTTTAAAATTCAATATGGCACATTATGATCACATTCAACCCAGTTGTTTTTTGTATTATTATTATTATTATTATTATTATTATCATCATCATCACCACCTCGTCTTACTACCCGTTCGGGTTATACGCACGCTAATGTGTAATGGTAGGATGAATGTGAGATGAAATGGAGGACCCACAGTTTAACGTGGAATCCGAACCACGGTGGAGGCCTGGCTTTTTGTAATAAAACACCGATCTTTTATTAAATTTTTTATGTGGGAAGCGGTGGTTGGGGCCAGTGAAATTACATTTTAAAGGTATTTGTACTTTTTAAAATGTAAATTTATATTTTCATCTAAAATTTGGTTCATGAACTAGTTACTATATGCATATGAATGCATTTGAAATAATATGAGATTTAGCCTAGAAATATTTAAAAAAAATGTATTTATAAAATTTGTGGAGGGTGACCAAGACAAAGAATAAGAGTGAGGGAAAGAATTTAGCGACTAGTAAGCTAGTATGGTATACCGGTAATGGGTAGGTCGAAACTCAGTACCCCGGGTGAGTGTAATGAGGGTATTTATGTCTAATTTCTTTTCACTCTCTTCACGCAAATTCAGGTGAATTTTCTTACTAGAACACTCTTCCAATTATCTTGGAATGTTCTGTTTTGTCCCCGTTTAAAAAAAATGAGTTTATTTGTTTGAGAAAGGTAAGCTATACGTTTCTAGCCAATTTCTTATCTCACGGCTGCGACTTTTAGCGTAAAACGCCCCCGAAAATAATATCTCTAAATTTACCTTTTCGCTAGTAGTTTTTAATGATATAATGTAAGCTTAGTCTAGATCATGTTGATATCCTTCACCTCCATTTGGGCGTGAACCATATTTTGAAATAACAAACATTCATTTATTAAATCACGTGGGATTCCTGGGCGTCTTCAATTTGTCTCTGCTTTCTGGTAGGTGGACCCCTTAATAACCGAAACATCTCACAATAGCCTCAAGGCCTCAGCATTCAAGTAGAAAGCCTACTCACAGGTCTGTTCAGCGTAGGAATTGTTTTCTGAAAGGCCTTTTTCCTTACCAGAAATCTATTATATAGTAGGATATTGGTAGGAAAAAAGACCTTTCAGAGAGTAATTCCTACCGTGAATGGAGTATAAGGTGCGGCAGAAGGGAGCGCGAGTAATTTTACAGTTTTTATAGCATTACTTTTTTTTGGCCAAAATAGATCAAATATTTCTACAGTAGCAACATAAAGTTTAGTTTTCTGTACATGCTAATATCAATAGATCTTGAATATCTATCAAGGGTGTCCTGGAATTTTGTCAAAACCTTTTCTCTTTATTTAAAAAGTTTTGACAAAATTTCAGGACACCCTTGACAGATATTCAAGATCTATTGATATTAACATGTACAGAAAACTAAACTTTATGTTGCTACTGTAGAAATATTTGATCTATTTTGGCCAAAAAAAATAATGCTATAAAAACTGTAAAATTACTCGCGCTCCCTTCTGCCGCACCATAAGGGGTGACTCTCCATTCTTCGAGTAGCTCCTATTTACTCACTACCAGTTCGTTGTGCAATGAAGCACGAGTAAAGTCTGTTCAACGTAGGAATTGTTTTCTGAAAGGCCTTTTTCCCTATCAGAAATATATGATATAATAAGATATTGGTAGGAAAAAAGACCTTTCAGAGAGTAATTCCTACCGTGAATGGAGCATAATTGTTATAAACCGGCGTGACTAGGAACGCAGGACCTTTTGTACTGCGGGAAACTAGTGTAGTGTCGCTATCTACATTAAAGGTTTATGTCTGTGTAGCAGGGAGAGTAGGGGTACTTGAGGTGCTCTCACATAACAACTCGTAAAAAAAAAGGAAAACTCCCCAAAATTAGGACAGTGTGGGACAACCCCTTTACGTTTTCAAGGATTCAATTAAAACTACATGAGAGCAAAAACAAAAGGGAGGGAGGGGAAGGGAAATTAAAGTAAAGAATTAAAAAATACTCCCTTTTTTACCATCAAGGGATTAAAAAACACACGGAACTAGATTTAGGAGAACAGTACCCCCCACCAAAGTTGTGAAAATTTAATAGTTATCTACGTATCTGGTGCCTACTTTCCAAAGTAGAGTATGGATTTTGCTGTCACGCTGGATTTTCTGAAATGAAGTTCACAGGTTGTAAAGGTGGAGAGAAAAAAAAAAGTTGGTATTTTTTTAACCAACGTGTCCAACATTGTGAAATGTTTCTCTTCGGAGTTGAAGGGAAACTTAGAGAACGATGAAATAATAATAAAAAAAAGTTCGTCAACTCGTGAGATCTTAAGGCTGTCCGAGCTCTTTTATTTTATTGTGTGTATGACACGCACACTTTTTTTTTTATATGGTGAGCTTTCCCTTGTATAGAGGCCTCGTCGTGGATTGTAAGACGGGTAACGAAAACGAAAAGAAAACATTTCGGAAACATGAAAAAAAAAAAAAAAGAACGCGTATTTGGGATTGTTAAAGCTATAAAAGTTTATTTTCGTATTTTAGGTCATATAAACTCATTATAATAAACTGGTTTGATTTACTCGAAAATAATGATAGAATTTCCTTTAGTAAACATTTTTCAACTAAACCCTTGATTAAATTTATTTTCTTATTAAAAAAAAAGTGATCTGCCGGTGCAGCAATTGGCTAGACTTAATTTTTTCCTAGCTATTATTATTAATTAGGGCTGTTTGACGTAATTTTATAATCACAAAACCTACGAAATAACTTGTTTGTATAAAAAAAGACACAACCTTAGGGGACAAATAAAAAAAAAAAGGAAACACTCTAATGTCACCAATGATTAATATTTCGTTTACGTCGGAAATCAAACCCGATACCTTTAGTTCAGTTTGCAAAAAGCGTTTACGCCTGAGCTAATATGTCTCCCTCGTTGATTACATTGTGACCACATCACGTGCGCAAGATGGAAAAGGAATAAGGAGAAGGAGAGAACGTGATGGAATGTGTGCATAGAAGGAAAGAGGAAGAAGAAATGAGCGCCGAGTTTAGATCCATCCAAATATTCTTCTCACTGCCTCTCTCGCGGCTGGATGTCAGAGGAAAAAAGGCTTGCATTTATCAAGGTTTCTATTTCCAGACCGAAATTCCGGGCCCCTTTCTTGTGTTTGTCAAAAACAAAACAAATTCGAAATCTTTTACAACCGACATGATATTGTGTATATATGTATGTATGTATATAAATTTTTTTATATTTTTTTTCAAAAAGACCTACTGCGTGCCTTTGAAAAAATGTTTTGTATTTTTTTGTTTAGGACCGCTGGCAATAAAATTACTTTTATATTGTGACTGTTTTAGTCGCATTCTTTTTCTACTGGCTCTGTTTTAAAGAATGAGAGAAGAGCCTAACCTCTAGAGTTATAGTAAAAATACGAGTCTGTTACAATGGATGATTTATAGCTTTGCCTGAAATTTGTGGAAAAGAATACCCTTAACACATAGTTTAATATTATATTGACATGATATAAATAGAAAATAAACGCTTATTTCATTGAATTGATCTTTGAGTTCGCAGCAACTTTGAACACACTTTTCATATTTTCAAAAATATGCACGGGTTTTAATAGACAAAACAACTAGTATAATAAGCAATCAACCGAGTTTGTGGTTAAAAATAGCCATGGTTTAGAGTAATGTTGAGTGTTTTATAAACATATTACACATTTATTAACAAATCCTTTTAGGATAAATATCGCAGTGTCATGTTAAACTACAGTTCGATTTTTATAAAAAGGCCTTTAAGAAAATACAAACTTTTTGCGGGCAACATTGATAACATTATACCGTTTTATTAGTGTTATTTTATAAGTATTGATAATATCTATAAAAAGTAATAGCCGGAGATCACATAACTTGACGTATGCATACAGGAAAGTAGATCTAGTAGCTTTTTTTTTAGCATTTTGTTCCTATCAAAATTGGACTGTACATAATAAAACATCATTCAAATACTAGAAATGCCATGTCAATCTGTAGACGGAACCTATCCCGGTTTCACAAATTTTATAAGAATCCCGTAACGTATCATAAAACTAAGATACCAACCAAATATATTCATTCAAATCATGTTATTGGAGGCTTACTACCAATATTTTTGTTTCCCTGTTTTTTTAATGTGCCAAAACAAATACATTATTTATAAACTATTTCAAACCACGACATGAATTAATCAATGACATGACTATAAATCAAATTAAGTTTACTAGATTCTTTAATAGTACAAACTTTAAACACCGTGTTTCTCAATAGGCGGCCCGCGGGCCAAATGCAGCCCGCGAAGGATGTCAGTCTGGTCTGAGGTAAATTGTTTAGCTGAAGAATATTTAAATAAAAAATATATAACCCAACTACACTGTTTTAAACTGTACATATGACAACCCTGTGCTAGGTGTGACGGGCGAAGGGCGGGAGAATATAATTGCAAAGTAACAAACAGATTCGCTCGTATATTGCACTAGTGAGTAAACATGACGGTAACCGGTCTGAGTATGACATATGTACATGATGTACTTAGTTTTCATTTTGAGTAGTATGTATACATAAATTCTCCAAATTAAGTTTTCACGCACTTTGGCACGGTCCTTTAAAAAAAAAAGAAGATATAAATGTGGCCCTTTGTGAGAAGTAATTGAGAACCACTGTCCTAACACTACTCTTCATTAAGTTCAAGAGGAATGTGTTATATTCTTAATAAATATACCTTCGTCGATGTGCGTCAATAAAATGAGAGTTCAACTGCGAAAATGTATATTGTAGCTCGCATAAAAGTTTATGTTTTATGAAAGGGAATACTAACTAATACTAATATCTACAAATTTTCAAAATTTGGCATTTATTGAACTTCATCTGGGAGTCAAAAAACGAAAAATAAAAGTTGCCCTGCGCAGTTGTCCATTGGTCAGTACGGTGCATGTATGTTTAGAAACATTGTAAAGGTCGCAAATTGCAATAAATCGAATCTGAATATATATATAAAATATATATAATAATCGAATGTCATTTTTATTGAATAGCTCTAACTAGGATTCATCTTCAAAAAAAGTAGCTCTAAACAAAATAAAAACAAACAAAAGGGTGTACACTTTTGGTTTTTCCAAGTATTTGTTTACTATTTCTAAACACAAGATTATATCTTAAGCACAACACACCTTAACCCAAACGCCCAGTCCTTCTACCCACTAAAGGACCACCTGGAGTCGAGCCAGCAACTCCTCTAGACCTTGTAGTTGGTGTATCTAACCACTCGGCCACGTGGGATATAAAAGCGTTGATGTAATACTTACCTACACTTGAAACTAAGGGAACCGGAAGTGGAATAGCTCGAGTACTTGCAGAAGGACATTATGTAGGTATGGTCTGACGCTATGATCTGCAGTTCTAATTTTATTGAGGAAAGAAACTAAATATTAAACGTTTATTGACTGTGTATGCAAAAAAAAATAAAAAATTCTATACTTCAAATATATCTACGCCTAGTAAAGGGTACACAGGCCCTGAGAGTCCAGTCAGTTCGAATACCGAACGGGTGCACTATCCCCCAATTACTATTATCGCTTTCCCTTAATTGTGATTTTTATTCTTCACCTTGTGATCATAAAGTAGTTGTGTGTGGATGGTCCGAACAGGAAATAAGGAAGGAAACACTTGGGAAAAAAAAATTCGCAAAAAAAAAAAAAAAACTCTCTGAATTTGGTGCTGTTGCCGTTTGTTTTCGTCAAATTGCGTAAATTGAGGTAAGCAATATAAGCCTACATGGCGCAGTCAATGACAGCACAATAAACTATGTTTCTATACCCTCAAAATGGCGGAGTAACGATGGAATGGTTAGCTACTACAAAGGACCATCGAGGTTATTCTTACCGCATTGGACGTGGGCGCCTGTGTTGACCATGAAAGATACCAACCACACAGCTGTGAACACACAGACCAAGGAAAACAAGAGAAAAAAGACGACGCCGATATCGAAGAGGACGAGGTACATAAACTACAAGGCGTAAAACCAGCAGCAATATGAATTACTAACCGTTGCACAAACATGCGTTTCCTAGAATATACTCAGGTGGTCGGTAGATCTATTTTTATTTTTATTAGATGTAAACTCTTAGGGCCGTACGCAAGAACTTGACTAAGGGATACATTGTGGACACTAGCGTGGGTTTGCTTGCGTCATCATAGGTTAAAGGTGGAGCGAGTGTGACTCGGGACCACACTAACGGTTCACTAAACATTCACTATACGTTCTTGCATAACACCCTTATGCCAATATTTTGGTTATTATAGAATCACACTACCTCAGATAAGATTACAGGAGGGGGAATTTTAAGATAATATACTCTCATAACCTCTAGATAAAGAATGGGAAATAGCAGGCATCTCTCCTGGATTCAAACCCCGGCCTTAAGAGTCAAAAACATCGACCATCCGTCTTATTATCCGTCCGGGCTACACGCATACTTACAACAACGGATCCGCTTCGGTGTTGGGTGCTCTAAGGGTCCTTTTATACAGGCGTTTCTTGACGCGCGACAAGCGTGACTAGCGTCCTGGCGTTTGTTTTTATGCCAGCAACATAATATGTCGAGATTCGTGAAAAGGGTTGGAGGAAATGAAAAACAGAGACCAGGGTTGCCAGTCTCTTCTTTTCTACCACTCTTGATGGATCCGTTTATAGTAGCCATTTCAGGAGCAAATAAAGCGGTAGACAATAGATACCCAACCACAAATAATAAATACACTCACTACCTGCTACATAAAATGCATGAGTTTAAACACGAGTGGAGTAGAGGTTAATTGCCCTGCAGTCTCACCAATACGGCGAAACAAAAGCTGAAGCCTGTATAAAATGCCCCATTCAATATTATGTATCTTGGACAGTCTTGCGTCCTTTTTTGACGCAGCGTTCTCTACGTTACGGCAACACACTTTTCAGATCGCGATGACATAAATGACGCACGGCAGAGAATAAAAGCACTCATTGGCACATCATATCCCGTATATTTAGAGAACGCGCGTCACGAAACGCCTGTATAAAAGGGCACGTCATTCGCACTATAGACTGGAGTGCAGATTTCAAGGAGATCGGATTAAAAACCCAGTCGGATGTACTCCGGGTGGTCTTTTCTAAATGGGTTTCCACCCTCAACCTCCTTCCCATACAAATGCGGCTACACTTTCTCTACATTCAAACTTACTCATCCCTGACACATTAGCGTAGTTAATATATCTGCGTAAAGGGTAGTGAAACTCGATGACAAAAATAAAAACAGTAAAGGGGTACGGATGACGGAGGTATGGTTGTTCGCTTGCCGCTAAGGAAATGATAATAGGGGAAGCCGGGGCATAGCGGGCACCCGAGGTATAATGCCCCCCCCCCCCCCCCACGCGTATTTCTCTGTTGAAAAATGTGGCAACCTCAGAATTTATCTCCCCTTCAGTACTTCACTAGCGTCTGTGGGAAACAGTCCCCTTGAGGAAAGCTTGGGTTTGCACTGTGTAAATTGCTCAAACCAGTTTTGCATTGCTTTTATGTTATTTCGTCATACATTGAAGTGCTCATAATGGAAGGCTAATCGTGTTTATTTTGGATGGTTTTCATTTGGGTGAAGGTAAGTAAATATACTTTGTATATATACAAAGATTTTGTCATTCCGATGTTTTACAAATATAGTTTTAGTAGTGTGACTTAGAAGTGGTGTTTGGGGAAGAATGGGCGGGTATAATAGGCATGGGGTGCACAGTTACACGGCACATGGTTCGTCGAACCAGGGAACTGGAGAGCAGTTCGTGATGGACTTGCCTTATGGAGAACCAGGGTGACAACACGGCACGTGATTCGTTCATTTTGTGACGCATTTGGTTCCTTTAAAGTCTAAACAATGCGGAACCTTTGACTTGTCATCAGCACTGAATCACAATCATGGATGCTAGGTAGTAAATATTGCACCTGATTCATTGTGTGTTATTTATTGTGGATTTTTGTTGCAAGATCGATTGAAAGGACGTAAAAAGATGTGGTGGATGGCGTCGCATATGAAAAGTAGACAAAGGTAGGGAAAATCTGGCTTTCACTAGGCTACTATGAACTAGTTTCATGTTATGGATATATAAAAGTTGATCCACAAATTCAAGAGCGTGGGCCAAATGCGCGCCTTCTGTGTCGTGGCTTTAGTATTCACGCACAGATGACTGTGCTGTAGTATTGCTCAGAATCATTTCCAGGTTATAGGTTTTTTTTTAGCATGAATCAAAGAGGAATATGATATTTAATGCACATGGGACCTATGTTCTCTCACATGAGAAAAAGAGAACATGTAGAAAATACTGGATCCTTAATGTTTTTTAGAGCTATAGAGGAAACAGTAGTCACATTTAATATTTCGGGTGATTCTATAGTTTCTTAAATTATAACAGAATGGTTCGGATTCATAAACTTTGTCTTGTAGATTTTACTTTCAGACTAAACTGATTAATTTTTCTTCGCCCATAGTCGCATAAGTATAATCGTGTGAATCTTCTGCAAGCAACTCCAGGCCATAGAAAACAACCTTCGCGAAGGTTCGCTCCAGCTGAAAGAAGTCGGACTAGGAGATACGACACCAAGACGACCGTCCTAGCACTTTTGAAACGATCCAAATGACACAGTCAGCGCACATGAGCGAATAAAACTTACGGTCTAGTACAATAATTCAAAAAGGAATTATCTGCTTGAGGATGTTTGCAGTTTGACACGCACAAAGCCATCCTTGTGTGTGATAATCCTTATTAGTAATTCCCGAAAAAGGGTAGATTATAGATATATTTTCTATGATGTTACAGAGAGAAATATAAAAGCTCTGACGATGTTTCAAGTGGCTTTCACCAGGAGAATATACTGTGTAGCCCATAGATGGCCAAATTAGGTATTAAAGTTCATTTAAAAGAAAGTACCACTGGGAATGATATATCTGATCCATCGACCATTCATAGCCCAACCCCTCCCCCCTTCATCAGTGGTTCGCGAAACTGACACGGACACAATATGACACGCCAGGATGACCGCGGGCCTTGCAGTATGTGTTGTAAACAATAACGTCGAAACGGGCTGTCAGCTCCCTTATACCTCTTCCCCTATATAATCCGATACTTCCTATGACAGTGTCAATCACGGTGGGAGGGGAAGGAGTGAGGCTGCACAGGGACCAGATCAAAAGTGACAGCAGGCCACCCGACGGAAACGATAGTTGGTTCCATAGGCCCCTTGCCCCTCTTTTCCTACAATGTAACTGACCAGAAAAAAAAACCCGCAACAGCAACAAAAGCGTCAACAGCGCGACATTTTCGAAAAGATGAGCACAAGGTTGTGGACTAGCTCTAACAGCTGATATATAGCTTTATAATTTGTCTATTAAAATAAAATCTTAATACAAACAGCCTTCATCAGGGATGTGCGTTTATAGACTCTTGAAGCACGTCTTTTAATATACATCGAATGGGCGGAATTGGTCATTTTATTAATTCTTTAAGATTTTTTTTTTGCAAAATAATTATGTAGATTAAGTAAGAATAGCTGAAATTCCCTACCAATGTACCTTTCAAGCCATGTTTCATAAAATTGAAGCAGAATAATCTATTCTTTGTCCATATTTAAAGCTGACTATCTTCATCTCCAGTTTGGGGTGATGGTCAACCATTTATAGGCCTATTATTGGTGCAAAGGTTGTAGGAAAGCAAGGAATGAACAAAGTCAAATCCATTCAATAGTTCAGTTCAAGGTGGACATTTTCACAAAATCAACAATAAAATTAAATAGCTCGTTTTCGTTTAGTAATAAAAGTTGTAATACATTTATGTCTAAAATTTATGGTTTGGATTAATTTTTGTACAAATCACATTTGGATTTTTAATTTCAAATAACAGTAATCACGACCCAGACCATTTTCAACCCTTATGATGGTAACTGAATAAGTTGATCCTATGGATTATCTCAAAAGTTACGGATTCAACTTCAGCTTAGTGCAATAATTGTTGGGTTTTTTTTAGCCAATTATGGTTTTGAAATATTTTCAAGCGATATATTGTAAACGTAAGTAAAATTACTTGTCTTTCTTTCTTTTTTTCTCTTTTTTTTCTGTGCAACGCGTATTACTACTGCATAGTTACACTTTCTTGTAGGTTAGAGACAAGGTATATATACTTTGGAATAAATGCACCAGATTTTTCTGTGGTGTGAGAGCGGGAAATCATTTAGGAAATAATAACCTTAATACACCCGGGCGTGATTCTAACCCTAACATTTTCACCCTCAACAGTTCAGTCTGAGAGTGCAGACATTGATGAGGGCTTTATTTTGTTTGATTATTACGTTTACGTTACATGTGGTAGATTTTATAACACATCCACAACATAAAATTACATCCGTTTTGTATCTAATAATAGTATTCTATAAGATAAAGACATTAATTCTAAAAAAAATTGGTTTTAACAGGGGATTTTGTGAATTTAAAAAGAAAAATCGTTCAAAATCCAGTATGATACATTTAATAAAGGCCACACATAAGCAAGTAGGCTATCCGCGCCTTTAAGAATAAGATGGTAAAACTGGTTTCAAAAATATCTTAGCTTTATAGTTACAAGATTTTACCAAAAATAGATATCTATAAGTATAAACTATCCGAAATGAATTGAAAGACAAACTTGGCTCTTGAGCTAGTCTCATTATTATAGTCCTGCCCTGCCCTTGCATGCTCTCTGGATAATACAGTTCAGTTTTCAAAAGTAGGGACTTTTAGGAAACACAAATATATATTTTGCAGCCAAAATTAATATTATTTTACTATTTTTATTAGTGTTAGTTTATATAATTTTATAATATCAATCAAAAGTGACAGTTGCAGATCACCTGACTTGACGTATGAATACGTGTAAGTAGATCAAATAATTAACTTTTATTTAACTCCTATGAAAAAGTGACTGTAGCTTGTATTCACTTGCATTGGTGGTCAGGATATCAAATTCATCAAATTAATCTGGGCTGGTTTGTCAGTGATGGAGAGGTTGGGTGTTGAATCCCGGTCTAGTGTAAAAAGGAGGCTTATCCTAAAGGATTTTCCATCCTTCCTTCAAGAAAACTCTAATACATTTCCTCTAAGTTAATCCATTAGCGTAACAATTCCCTAACACGGTGCACAGAAAAACCAGCAAAAAAAAAGTTATAAGTTATTCAAACGAATGTGAAGCAAATAACCCAAAGGTCTTCAAGCTAAGTTGAAATTGAAAAACAGAGATGAAGTGAAGTTTACAAAATGTCCTTCAAATAATTATCTTAAAACCTCTGCCAATGAGAAATGTAAGTTATGAATTTGATTCTTAGGGACCGCTTAATCAACGAACAGGAATCCGGCAACGTCTTTTTTATTTTGATTAAGATCTCCAAACTGATGTCTTTTCTACTTTGAATTTTTCTCATTAGCGCCAATTTTAACATAAATATATAAATTAGAGATGTACCGATTCAGTAAAACCTATCACCGATACTGATTACCGATTGTTTAAAATAATTGTTCATGCTACGATTATTTACACCGATTAAACCCAATTATCGATTATTTATTAATAACTATTGGGAAATATGCCTAAGAGAATGATAATAACAGTTAATGTAATTAATACAAAAAGGTTTTATGCATTAAAAAAAATATTTTATGCCTAACCGGCGAAAGTTGGAACTAGATTGTTAGTTTTATCAACGGTATGAACTTTTATTTCTTTATCTGGTTATGTAATTTTTGCATAGCCCACAACCCAGATGCAGTGTGTATATAAGTGGATTTTTTTTCCTTACGATTTTTATCACTAAACTTCCACATAGAAAATTTTGCTTTGAATTTTACTTGACATGATAATCTCCGATTACGATTAATTGCCGATGCACTCATAATCGTCCTATAGCGATTCATCTGTATCCTCATCGCTACATCCCTAATATAGCCTTATATATATATACAGCACCGGTGATTAGGCGGTATGAGGCTAATGCCCCAAAATGTACTGGATTGCCGTAGTTATCCATGTGAGATATTTCAGTGTGGTATTTCCACCCTCCATCCATGCTAATGCGGGTGGATTTTCTATTGGCTACTCTCCTCATTCTTAATTCTTAAATTAAGGACCTAAACCTATAAAAAATCTTGGTGCTAAGCGCAATAATAATAGTACATTTATATTTCCTTTACTATATTGCCGACCAACAATAATCGAATCCCAAGACCTATTTACATATCAGCACTGAAATATACATAATAATGCAACATGTAAGAATAAATTACTTAAGAAAACTATATTAACTAAATAATAATTTAAAATGTAATTGAGGTTAAAAAAAGACTATACGGTAAAAAACTGTAACTAAAAATAATAAATATGGTCATTATTTAAATAAAAATTAATAAAGCAAAATTGTGCAAAGCATAAAACTAAGCATATTAATAATGGGTAAGTTTCTTAAATAATTCTCCGAGTTTGACTCTTCTTTTGTGATAGAACTCAAACTCAGCAAATCTAGAGTTTTCGCTTTTACAACGGTAAAGAGGCCTGAGCTTATGTTTTAGTGACAAAAAAACTTGTTTTTACTACGAGAGGCCCGATAAGGGACATGGATACCAACATGTTTAAAGAACAAGTTTACAAGAAAATCGCTATCAACAATTTTAAAAACCAAAATGGCGTGGTTAAATTAATAATAATAATGATGATGATGATAATAATGATAATGTAAAGTTTATCAACTAACGCTTTTAGAACGGAAGCTAATGACCAACGACATAAGATTGAAAACTTCAATGATATCTAAGTTGTTCACCTTGAAGGAGCCACAACTGAATTGCAGAGACCAGACTAGCTGATGCCAATATGAGGTTTACAAAGCTATTCATGGGGCCAGTTTCATAGTCAGATTTAGTACGCCTAAAGTGCGAGTCGATACTAAATACAGGACGACACCTACTAGACCAAAATGGAATGGGCCAGTTTCGCATATGAAACTGGCCATTCCATTCAATTTCAGGTAGGTGTCGTCTTGTATTTAGTATAGCGCCGCACTTGAGGCGTACTAAATTGACTATGAAACTGGCTCATGGGTTCATACGGAGGAGAATTCAAACATTTCAGCCCTCTCAATAATCTCGACACCGTAGATGAGTTATTAAGGGTGATGGAGTCAGGGAGTATTGAGGGGGAAGTGTGGGAAGAGGGAGAGGAGAGGCTGTGTTTATCCGAATGATGATTTAAAAAAATTTATATATATATTAGAAGTATTTAACGTTCCCATTTTGAGCCAATTGACTATATCAAAACATGACTTACAAACTCATTCAATTCTATAAAAGACCCAATAACTAGTCCTCAAGACATAAATTCATCACTATGGAAGGAGACGCCCCAATTTCCCCTGTGATGAATTTTTCAGCCATGTCGGGAATCAATTTCGGGCCTCTTTAGTTCAGAAAATAGACACGCTCCAGAGTGAGTTAAAGTTTGGTGCGATGGGCGAGTTGACTTGTTAAACACGACTAGGACTACGTCACGATCGCAGAAAGACAAAACTTCAACGGAATTAAAAGAAAATGTACCCGCATTTTACGTGGAAGAAAAGTGAGAAACCCTTTAGTACACCCAACCGGGACTCAAACTCCAATTTCCCCGTCAACGGCAATCTAATCTATTACGAGAATGACACCTTAGATCTAGCGACCATCAATGCGAGTCGCTACCGTAATTAAGAATGCGTAGGCTATAGCCCGGAAAGATATTTAAGACTCGGTGGAAAAACCACAACTTTGTACATCAATAGAAAACAAACTCTAAACTAACAATTGAGTATTTTCCTATGGTCTCAATCCTGTATTTCCTACGTTCGTGCTTGTGCAGAATATAAAATGTATCGAATTGAATGGCAGCTGGCTGTTACGTGTTGGTACGGTTGTATATTTCTAATATTACCGACCACTGAGTTAGATACATAAATGGAGGATTGAACTGGGGAAACAAATTAACAAAATGTCAAGCGCATCAAGTCAAAACAGACCGCACAAACATTACAGGGAATGAAATCCGCTTAGCAGCTAGCGGATTACGTCATCCCACCAAAACAAAAGGTTTTGACGTGAAAAGAAAACATGTATTGGAATTATTCCAAACTGGTATTGTTTCATAAAAAAAGAAAATATGACTGTGTAAAATGTCCACATATTTAAACGGAAACTTACATCACACACACATACATATATATATAATTTTATATATATATAAATATAATATCTTTTTATTTTTTATTTATATAGGTACCAGAAAGTAAATGTTTGTGTCCGAAAAAGATAAGCCACTTTAGATAAGCTGTAAAGCTGAAATTAAGCAAGACGATAGATTCCCCCATATAATCCCTAAAATCTAAAAATGAGAAATTTCAAAATGTCACCAGTAAATGGAGGAGGGGCTATAATTAGAAAACCACTTTTAGGAGGAGGTGGAGTGTTAAAATTTGTCAGACAAGTATATAGACAACTCCAAATAGCCAGATAAATTTTAAGGCTGAAATTGCTAAGAGTGAGTTGGAGAAGGGGGATAAATGTGTTAAAAAATTCCAAAACTAATAAGTTATAAATAAAATTACTTATCAGCGTGTAGACATGCTTTCATGTAGTAGAAAATTTAAATTTGACAAGTATGTAAAAAGACCTCTCCAGACAACTAAATAGATCCTTAGAATTGAATTTTATAAGTAGGAGATTTGAAGATGGCATAGGAGGGGAGTGGGGTTAGATTTTTTTAAATAATATAAACAATTAATTTCAATTAATTTTCTGTATAGTAGAGAACCGAAATTCAGCAAACAGGAATCCATCCCAATAAAAATAAAAGTTTAAATATTTTAATTTTAAAATGGCACTCTAGTAGAATATAGGAGGGGTAGGGGGTTAAAGGCACCTAAGTAAAAAAGGGAGGTGGAAAACTATAATTTGTCAGGAATGTAGAGGGAGCTGAAATTTATAAATAACAAAATAAAATTATATGTTTAAAATGAGGTGGCCCAATGGCTAAAATAATGTTATAATAATGGAAATTGATAAAACTAAAGAAAAAGGGAAAATAAACTAATAAGAGTAAATTTGATGAAGAAAGCCCACCTAGGGAAAGAGGGAAAATGTGGGAAGAATCCAATGCACAAAAGTGACATCTTCTTCCTTTCTTCTGTCTTCTATAGTAGAAGTAGTCACACACACATTTTAACACAAATAGAATAATATTTCGGCATTGTTGCCTTTATCAAACACAAAGAAAAAAAAGAGAGGATACACTTCACAGAAACACTGGATTACTCCATTTTAAATTTAAGGAAAAACTGTTAGAAACACACTGTGCCAAATGTTTTTTGGGAGTAAAGATAAATTTCGTGGCTATGGTTAGTATTTATATAGGCCTATATATTATATTAAAAAAATACTAACAATGATAATAATAACTAAAATAATATTTAATAAATAATAATAATAATATAATAATAATAATAATAATTTGAAAAATTATAGAAAGAAAGAAACTATCTTCTGTTGAGGCCTGGTGGTAATCTTGATTTGGTAATACATTGGTGGGTCAGTTCCACTTTCTTGAGTTGAGAACTGTTGAACTGTTTGAGAAATGCTCTTAATATTTTGGTGGTGTAGCAGATTTGAAAGTCCTGGTTGTGGTATCAGCATGGATGGGTACAGGCTTGTCCGGATCTTTGTGGTTTGTGTCAAAACTATGATTGTTCATTCGTTGTCTGAGAGAACCTGTAGTAAGGCCTATATACTCTGCATCACATGATTCCACTGAGTTGATAGATCAAGCTATTTGTTTTGCAATTGTAATGACCAGGGATTTTATATTCCAATTTGGTAACTTTGCTGTCGAAGGATGTAGATGGTAGGTGGATTCCACATGTGCTGCAACGGGTTGCTACAAGGGTATGGACCTTTGGTAGTAGGCTTTTCTTTTCGGAGTCTCTTGGGGTCAGGAAGTTTGGGATGGACTGGGATATTGTGGAGATTGGGTGGCGTTTGAAAGTGACTCTTGGGGGTGAACTAAGAAGGTTTTGGGTCTGGGTGAAACTGGTTAGGAATTTGTAACCACTTTTAAGGATGGTGTTTATTCGTTGTAGACCTTGATGGCTTTGTGTTGTGAGAGGGATGTCTTCAACTTTCTTTGGAGGGTCAAAGTCGTCCCTGGAGAGTGCTCTGGAGATTTGGTTGTCTATCAAAGGTTGGGGTAATCTCTGCTTTGGAAAGCTGTGGAGAGTTGTTTAGAATATTCAGTTAGATCATCGGGTTCTGAACATATCCGTTTGGCTCGTTTGGTTCGGTTGACAAGGCTGAATGGTAGATACCATTTTGTGTATAAAGGATGGCTGATATGGTAGTGGAGGTATTGTTGGTGATTGGTGGGTTTTATATGTACAATGGTGCGAATTTGGTTGTTTTCAAAGAACAGATTCATATCAAGGAAGGTAAGACTATGCTGTGATTTAATGTGGGTGAAGTTTAAGGGGCTGCAATTGTTGAGATATCTAGAAAGATGTCAAAGGATTCTTCGGAGTGAGTCCAGATCATGAAAATGTCATCGGTGTAGAGAAGCAATAGATAGGGTTGGATGGGCAAATATTGTAAAAAGCGTTCTTCTAGTAGTCCCATGTAAAGATTTAGATATGAAGGAGCCATCCATGTACCCATAGTTGTGCCCTTTATCTGTAGGTAGCGTTTGTCTGGAAAACGAAAGTTGTTGAATTTAAGGATCAACCTAGCCAGCACCACCAGGAAAGAAGTGGTAGGTTAGGACCCAGGAGGTCTGCGCTCTAAGAAATGCTCCATTGCTGACATTCCATGCATATGAGGGATGTTAATGTAGAGTGCCGTGACATCAGTAGTAACCAGAAAACAGTTCGGTGAAAGGTTTTGAATTTTGTCTAAGAAGTGTTTTGTATCCTGTATGAATGAAGGAAGTTGTTTTACAAAGGGTTGTAGGTGTGAATCAACCAGAGATGAAATTCTCTCAGTTGGAGAGCCGCAATCAGATACAATCGGACGGCCAGGCGGAGGTATAATTTATTTGTGGATTTTAGGAAGGAGATACAGGTTGGGAGTTTGAGGTTTTTGTGGAAAGTGAAGTTGAATTGAGTTAGTGGTGAGAATCTGCCGGGGACCTTCACATTATTAGTTTATTTTCCTTTATTCTTTAGTTTTACCAATTTCCATTATTATAAAATAATATTATAGTAATTATCATATATGCGTATAGCCTGAACAGGTAGTAAGACATGGTTGTAAATAAAATTATTTTGATAAAGAAATGTTTTATCTAAACATTTGAAAAAATACAGCCCCTGGCTTGAGTTCTCTTCGATTCCGCCTTAGGAATGAAATCTGTAGCCAATTTCCTACCCCAGCAGATGGCAGAAGAGGGCCTAATCTCGTTCTTCCGTTGGCGAAAAGAGGCCAAAAATAATATAAAAGAAACTGACAAAAAAAAAGTTAAAACAAAGAGAAGCTCTATGGGATCGTCAAAAATAAAACAAAAGAGGGATCCAGTCAGTTTGAGTTAAGGGAAGTAATTTTTTTTCCCTCAATAGTCGAAGTTCTTCTATTTGGTACAGAAACAGGAAACCCTCACTTTCCATTACCTCCACCTACGATTGTGTATATTTTTTGTATTCTGAATATGGATAAAAGATTAGCTTTGGTTTTTTTATAGGTAGAATAAAATGTATGTAGAAAAAAGCTGAGACTTCAGTAAAATATAATTACATTTCAGGTTACCCAAATCCCCCACCCTTACCCACAAGCCTCGAACTCCGCATTTCCTACACCTAGGTTTGCAATGAGTTCGCAAAACCCATCCCGTTCAACTTATGACCTCCTTTATACCAGGTCGCTCTCCCCTGTTTCATGGTAATTTAATGCTCGACTGCCGGTTCTAGATTTATGACGCGCTAACGACTCAAAAGAGTATTTTTTTTTATTTTTTAAATTAAAATTGAGCATTAATCTCACTTGGGAAAACATGTACGTCTTTTCTATACTTTTTGATGCTTGCCACTACATTAGCCCTGTACGGCCCCGAGTAAAAAAAAAATAGTTAAAAATTATCATAACTTTATAAAAGTAATTATTGTGTCATGCCTTGGTTTGAGATATTTTTAAAGACTAAAGGTCAAACTCAAACAACTACCCTGATATTTAGACTTGTAGAGTTTTGAACATCTTTAAAATGTAGCTATTGTTGATGTCTCTTTCATAAAAGTAATTTGTAAACATATTTTATTCTTTAATAGAAATATCACTTTCCTCACGGAAAAAATTTAAGACGCAAACATTAAAATAATAATGAAAGATAGTTTTTAAAAAAACTTTTCACCGCAAACCCTTTTTAACAGGTTGAGAATGTTTTCTTGATTCAGCCAACCCTTTATCAATAGATATATTTTTAAAATTTTAGTTTTATACCTAAACCTAAAATTATGGCGATCTGCGTATCACTCATGGAAAATAAATATAAATCATATCATCATTATTTCAAAATGAGAGAATAAATAAATTACTATGAAAATCACAATGTAGTGTGAACACTTGGGAGCCTGTATTAAACCGATTAACCGGGTAATAGATACACTATTACGCTTGGACCAGAAAAAGTCTCGAAGTAGTGCTGTTTTCTGTAGCCTTCACTCGACAACAGTAAAAGTGGGGTCAGTGAAATAGTTCTTTCGTTTTAAATGTATTATTTTTCAATTTTAATGCAGGCTCTAAAATTTGGCGTGGTTGCTTGGCTGGTCTTAATTCCAATGTATTCCAATGAAGACTTCAAACTAACACACTAAATTGCGACGCCTAGTTCGAGCTGTATTATCAAAATTACGTGTTTATCCATGGTGTAAAACTTTATTCGTGGGGTAAAATGGTATTTAAAGAGTCCTAATTAGTCGGAGTGAGACGGGATCTTAAGTGGCAGCTTCAAACCCAGTGAGCCATTTTGAATATTGCTTGGAAACATTTATTGATAGCAAAAATAAGAAAAACCTACATCGCATAATTGTTTGAAATATTAATTAAGTGAATGGCTATAAAATGGAAAAAAAAAGTTAAGTTTTAATGAAATACTGAGAATCTACTTTTCTAAGAAAATATTAATTTTGGTCTTTGTAATATCCCCTTATTTTTAAGATTAGGCAATTGTGAATGTGAGAAGGCCAGGCCTCCACCGTGTATCGGATTCCACGTTAAACTGTAGGTCCTACCATTTCATCTCCAATCACCCTACATTACACATTAGAGTAAGTGGTATAACCCGAACGGGTATAAGACGCGGGCAAATTTATAATAATTAAGATTAGGATGATATAATTATGTCAACGTCATTTTAATGAGCAACTATTTGTAGTCTACTAATGCACGTTTTTTGATATCACTCTCAAATTAATTGTTATGTACAGTAACGTGGACATGAAGCTCCGTCTGGTGAATACTTATAAAGCAATGGAAGGACAGACATTTATATATCCGATACGATAAGACACACATTCTCAGCAGGGAATATACATTAATAATTATATTTTAAATACACAAAAAAACACTGGAAAAAACCCAAATAACACCATGAGGGACGAAAGTTATATTTATTATTATTATTATTATTATTATTATTATATCATCATCATCATCACACCGCGTCTTACTATCCGTTCGGGTTGTACGCACTTACGCTAATGTGTAATGGTAGGGTGATTGTGAGATGAAATGGGGGACCTACATTTTATCGTAGGATCCGAAACCACGGTGGAGGCCTGGCATTCCTCACATTCACAAGTTGTATAATTATACACGTCTTGTTAGAGTGAAGGAAGGGTTTGACAATCAGCTAAATCTGTGGCAGGGACCGAGGAGTGAAACTCAGGACCCCCAGCACAGAAGTCTGACACCTTACCCCTAGACCACCAGGTCACCAGGGATGAATGTATACCGGACTTGAACATGCCCTCGAATATTTCAGTTGGTAAAGTAATGGAAACTAAAGGTCAGGTTTTGTGCCAGTTTTATAGTCGAACCTAGTACGCGTCAAGTGTGGTGCTGTACTACGAGTAAATACAAGATGACATCTATCTAGACAAGAAATGAAAGGCCAGTTTCACATGAAACACGCCCATTCCATTCTGGTCTAGATAGGTGTACTCCTGTATTTTGTGTAGAACCACTTGAGGCGTACTCTGAATATGAAACTGGCCCTAAGTCAAAGATGAAGGAGCTCAAATCACTGCCCAGGCCATTTTTTCCAAATAAAAATCCAAACCAAGTTTAGAGAAATAACTTTTAAGAAGAAATCACATTGCAAACGGAACTATAGTCTTAAATTTATTTATTTTCCATATATTGTGGAATTTTGAGCGTATGGATATTTTTAAGTTAGTTTGTAAATTGTGTTATAAGGTGAATATTACGTGCGCGTCAAATTTCTCCAAATTATAACTAACTCGATGATGTAATTCCTCGCGAATGACGAGGGGAGGAAGGCGGTGCATTTAGCAGCCATGACCGGGTGTGAAACAAGTGAATATAATGACTACCAAGTCCATGGGGGGTATTATGATGCCTCAAAGCCACAAAGCAGGAGGCGTGGGGGGGGGGGGGGGGGTCAATCCAACCAAGGTCACCACCACTGACGTTGGCCGAATTATACACTGGTCAACACCACCATCAATTCATCACAGTAGTCGGGTCATAGAGCATTGAATGCGCCAGGCGGGTGGCACCCATGCGAAGTCCCTTTCCCCTTTCCCACAGCACCAGACCGTATTATTATAGTGTTTGGCGTTGAATGGGTTGTCCTATCCAGCTGGAGAACATTCATTCCCATCAGTATGATGAGTCGTTCATGCAAGAAGGCGCGAAAGCTAATTGCATTGCCAGAAGGTGCAAGGCGAAGAGAAAGACAGAGAAACCAAACATAGTTGAGTAGGTACGCGCACAAACATTGTGGAGTTAGGCATCGGCTCGTATATTTAATAAGCCCATTTCCGTTAATTGAAATTACGAGAAAGCGACTGAGCTTATTTTGGCGAACAATCACTCCTTTTAAAGTTTAGAGGACCAGGATGTCTTCAAAAATGGTAAATTCCCCAAAAACCCGAGTTCACTGGTGAATGTCCAGGTTTTTCTTAATGTTTGTGTAGTGGCTCATGTGTGTAATCATTCTTTGTTTACATCACCATGTAAAACACACACATCAGTGTTATAATGATCCGGTCTATAAAACTGAAATTAACGGTCGAAGGGGGGCGGGATGGGAAGGTTCGTTGTGATGACCACATGACACCCTCTTTCCGCAAATCTCCTCCTCTATCTTCGCCAACAAGCGGCAGCCGCTCTGTCGGTATAGCTCGCTTACAGGCTGGCACCATGTTTTTTATTACTTTCTCTCTATCTTACAGGTAGAGAAAGTATTGTGATCGTCAAAAAAATCGAAGTCGAGATTTTGATGAATTTTGACGTTTCATGACTTCCTGAATCCGAAAAAGTGGTTTTTGAATTTCCGTCTGTCTGTCTGTCTGTCTGTCTGTCTGTCTGTCTGTCTGTCTGTCTGTCTGTCTGTCTGTCTGTCTGTCTGTACCTCCAACTAGAGCCTAAACTATTTTACCGATTGAGCTGAAACTTGATATCTTGGGTTTTCATAGGGTTGCCCCGAGGGGTTTTTGGAATTGGACATCTACCCCTAAAATTAAGGGTAGTTTACTGAAGGGAAAAAACAGAAAAAGATCGATTTTCTCAAAATCGGCTCTAACGATTTTGATTAAATTTCATTTATGAACATTAATAAATATTCCAAACAAGATGGCTACCCTCAATATTTCGGCAAAATCGCTTTAAGGGCTCCGGTCTGATGCGTAAATTAACATTTTTTATAATAGCTCCGAAACTATTTGAGATATGAAATTACTTAGCATTACAAATATGTATATATATTTATAATACAAATATTTTATAAGAAACATATTTTTATAAAATCAATAATTTTTAATCTATACGCAATTATATATATATTTTTAGCTTTTTGGACATTAAACTTAAGTATTGCGATCGTAAAAAAAACTAACCTGAAATGTTGATGGATTTCGACGTCTCATGACCCCCCGAACCCTAAAAAATAGTCTTTGCAATGCCGTCTGTCTGTGTGTCTATTAAAACTTAAAATTAAGGGTAGTTTACTGAAGGGCAAAAAGAGAAAAAGTCGATTTTCTCAAAATCGGCTCCAACGATTTTGATTAAATTTCATTTATAAACATTAATAAATATTCCAAACAAAATGGCTACCCTCAATATTTCGGCAAAATCGCTTTAAGGGCTCCGGTCTGATGCGTCAATTAACATTTTTTTAAATAGCTCCGAAACTATTTGAGATATGAAATTACTTAGCATTACAAATATGTATATATATTTATAATACAAATATTTTATTCGAAACATATTTTTATAAAATCAATAATTTTTAATCTATACGCAATTATATATATATTTTTAGCTTTTTGGACATTAAAGCTTAAGTATTGCGATCGTAAAAAAAACTAACCTGAAATGTTGATGGATTTCGACGTCTCATGACCCCCCGAACCCTAAAAAATAGTCTTTGCAATGCCGTCTGTCTGTGTTACTATTGAAACTTAAAATTAAGGGTAGTTTACTGAAGGGCAAAAAGAGAAAAAGTCGATTTTCTCAAAATCGGCTCCAACGATTTTGATTAAATTTCATTTATGAACATTAATAAATATTCCAAACAAAATGGCTACCCTCAATATTTCGGCAAAATGGCTTTAAGGGCTCCGGTCTGATGCGTCAATTAACATTTTTTTAAATAGCTCCGAAACTATTTGAGATATGAAATTACTTAGCATTACAAATATGTATATATATTTATAATACAGATATTTTATCCGAAACATATTTTTATAAAATCAATAACTTTCAATCTATACGCAATAATATTAAATTTTTTAACTTTTTGGACATTAAAGTTTAAGTATTGCGACCGTAAAAAAAAAACTAACCTGAAATGTTGATGGATGTCGACGTCTCATGACCCCCCGAACCCTAAAAAATAGTCTTTGCAATGCCGTCTGTCTGTGTGTCTATAAAAACTTAAAATTAAGGGTAGTTTACTGAAGGGCGAAAAGAGAAAAAGTCGATTTTCTCAAAATCTACTCAAACGATTTTGATTAAAATTCGTATCTAGGCGTTGATTAAGATTATAAATAAACTGGCTATTTTCATTTTCCTATGAAAATGATTTTTAGGGTACTTTACAGAAGCGTTAATTTCCGTATCTCCACAACTATTGGAGAAACTAAACAACTTATCATTGCAAAATTGTAGGACTATCAGAAATAAAAAAAATTTATTTGACATATATTTTTATAAAAGCAGCAGTTTCTGAGATATTTGCAAATATATTAATACAATTTTGTGAGCTTTAGTTGTAAACATATACTACTTAAGTCTTAACGCAATAATTCTCCAATGCCATAGAGTAATTAAATATAAGTATATAAAAAAGTATGTTATTTTTCCTTAAATCTCTTAGGAGAAATGTTTGCATAGCAATGATCTATCTCCATTTTAGACTCAATAGTCAATATTTACATTTTTTATTGGTCAAAATGTATAAATGAATAATTAAATATCAATGCGATGACTTGAAGATCTGCAACACCTTATAAAATGTTAAAATTTTAACCAGAAATCGAAATTTTAATACGAAGTGTTGACCCTTGTGGAAGACACTAAACTGTTTGAAATGCTCTTAGGTGGACAAAGATGCGCCTCTTTTCTCATTGATTCTATATCATTGTATATTATTTTATGCGTGTTCTTATGTGGAGTGGTGATGATACAATGTACATTATTCCGTTCAGAAATCTTACGAGTTTATAGAAAGAGAGAGAAAGTCTGTGCGGTGTGCCGTACCATTTATTTATTGTATATTGGCAAATAGAATATTTCTCTTTGGTTAAGGCCCTTGACCCTGTCTAGTGCAAGTCTAAAACCTATTTTGTGGGATGGTGGGTGGGAGGGTAAAAGGCGTGGCGTGGCTTCACAACCGACTAAAGTATCTTTCCGCGCCAACAAGAACAGATGGATCACGAAAACCATAGAGGGTGCTAGCTACCGGACAGGTTTTGCGGGAAAATCATACGGTTGTAAATATAAGTTTTCTCGATAACGAGTGAAATTTTTAAGTTAATATTTACAACACCCCCTTTAAAATAAAGTATCGATGTTTCTTAATTGTTACATTTTCTTATTTTTTGTTATGAAGTCAGCAATTTTCTATTGAAAAATGTCATTTTTATCGATATTTGATCACTGTTAAAATTATAGAGGAGAGTTGTATATAAAAAGTATAACTTAATCAACATGCTCCTATTCTTGAACAAACCGCTTTGAAAAGAAAATTGCAAAACAATCAAAATTCTTTAAGATAACCGTTTGTTCCCATGGCTCTGCATTACCACGCCAAATGAAAAGGGCTAATCGCCTTGAAAATAATAACGCAATTTTTACATAATTTATTTAAGTGAAAAATGGCAGCCTGGAAACGAGAATCGAACCCGGGACCTTGGCTTTCCTTAATGCCTAGAACTATTAGAACTAAGCTTAATGGAATCTAAGAAAATGTACTACTAACACAATCGTAATTTTTTTTTTATGTTAAATCTCTTAAAGCAGAATTTGTTGTTTAAAAAAACCTTTCAATCCTTTGTTTGAGTACTTCAACATGATCCACCACGGATAAAACACCCTCTCCTCCCCAACCCTACAAACAAAAAATTGGGTACGTGGAAAATGCAGCAATCTGTAATTTTAAAATACATTCTAAAAATAAATTAGAATCGATACAAACAATTTCCGTTCAATTTTAAACATTATAATAGTTGGAGCAGTAAAATATTGGTGACCTGGTGGTCTAGGGGTAAGGTGTCGGACCTCTGAGCTGGCGTCCGGGGTTCAATCCTCGGTCCCGGCACAGATTTATCTGATTACCAAACCCTTCCTTCACCTCTGACAAGATGTGTATTAATCACAACTTGTGAATGTGAGGAATGCCAGGCCTCCACCGTGGTTCGGATTCCACGTTAAACTGTAGGTCCTCCATTTCATCTCACAATCACCCTACCATTACACATTAGCGTAAGTGCGTATAAACCGAACGGGTAGTAAGACGCGGTGCTAATAATAATAATAATAATAATAATAATAATAAAATATTTTGCTAGAATGCATGTTGAAACTATTTATAGCTATTTAAAACATCGCCCTTTGTAGGCCTACCTGCAAAACAGGAAACTTGGTGATACGAAAAGAATGGCATGTAATTGATAGGTCAGCAATCGGAAGCACGTGTACAAACCATGGAATTAAAGAATTTTGCAGCTCTGAAAGCACCTCCCCCCCTCCCATCTCCTTCAGAGAACAGCGTCAATTACCAGGATGTGAACAAAAGATTGCTCATCAAGTTATAGTTGAATGTTTATCTTACCAGGTACTTACACCAGCGGTCTTGCGGTACAAGGCGTCAAGCTCGCAATAGACTGGATCGCATGTGACGCAGAGGTCAAGGGTCTAATTTTGACTTGGTGCACAAGGGGATGATTTATAACTGCGATTTTATCAACCCCTCTCCAAGCTAATTTGCCTTCAGCCCCTCTTAGCTATCACCTTTGAATAAGTCGTTAGTAATATTAATGTAGAATGCGCTAATTTTTATTTTTTTTAAGTGAAAGAGTGGCTACGAAACGCTTACTATAAAATTCCCTGACGGCAAAGAAGTCCCTAAATTTTCCATGTTTTCCATGTCTGTAGCCACAATGAAGTAGTACTAGGCCTATTTGGGTAATAAAACAAATCAATAAACGGATTCTTAATTAATGAGGACCAGTGTTTCTCAATCTTTTTACGAGGATAGCACTCTTTGATACATCCTCTATATTTAACGGCTCCCCGCTATAAAACGTCCTTATGTCTAGAATTATGAATATAGGGAGCCCTTAGTAAAGGGCATAGGCCTACTTGAAATTAAAATACTTTTTAACTAATTCAAATTTACTGTGCGAAAACTTAAATTAATACAGAGACATTTTTAGTACAATATATGTGGACCTTTATTCAAATTTACCCAATGGAACCATCACGGGGGGGGGGGGGGTCTACAACGTGCCCCAGCACCCCCTTTTAGGGCCATTAGCCTGAAAATAGAACCAGGTTCCCCAGAGCTGGTAGTTCGTTGGCTGATCCTTCCTCCTAACCTCTAGGCCTTGAATATTTGGACAGAAAATTGGCAGAATATAAAACGCTTTCTGAACACTTATTAGCACCTCCTTTTTTTTATTGGACTCGAAATACTTTCATACCACGGGCAACTATTTATTGTTGTTTTTTTCTTTACAAACAACAGTGCAGTGTCGAATCTCTTGTGTGTGTTGTTTCAGCTATAGTGACAATAAGACAGAACCAAATTATTAAATTATGTCATCCCAGGCTTTCTATTTATTTATTTTGACTCTATATGGGTCACTAGAATCTATTAATCCATTCATAAATTTATCAATCCACGTATTAATCTCCTAATATACGTATCAATTTCCTAATCTACGTATCAATGTACTAATTCTGGTATCGATCTCCTAATCTCAATATCGAGTTCCTGTTCCAAGTATCGTTCTCCTAATCAAAGTATCGATCTTCTAATCCACGTATACGGTCCTAATCCACCTATGTATCTCTTAGTCAACGTATTAACCTCTTATTCCACCGTTTCAATATCTTAAAACCCTTATTATATATTAAATTTAAATTTCCTCTGATAGAATTTTATTTTTCAAGATTCGGATTTGAAGGTAAATTGGAGATTTGGATTCGTAAAATAGTGGATTCAACACACCTCTAATAAAACACCTTTTTACTCTAGTCATGTAAAATAACCTCTCTTAGGAATACACACAAAAATTGCTATTAAATTTAAGTAAATTCAGATCAAAGATCTCACAATGCATCAATATATATTTTTTTAACTCTTATGTACAAGCAATTGATTACATTCTATGTTTTTTAACTGAGATTTCACTATTCCTAAACAACATGAGATTCCTCCGCGTGTTGGTTGTGTCGTGCAGATAAGGCAATCAATTGTCTAGGACATTTTGTGCTTAAAGAATATTAATGTCTTGATCCGTATATGAATATATCAATTCACGTAATAATCTCTTAACCACTTATCAACAATATTAATCCACATATTAATTTATTAATCCATATAATCTTTGACACGTTTATAAAAAATTCATGAACTCAAGGCTGAAATCTGACTGTCATTCCGATAAATAGAGTTCATGTGATTAGCCCATCCCTACTAGGGTTTTCTAGAAACGCAATGACATTGTTACTGCCCTACACCAGTTTTACTGTTAGTTTGTACAAGTACCTAAAACAGTACAAATATCCAGGGACAAACTATCGGAAATGTCCTTGTGATTGTGAAGTTTCATTGAACAAAATGCTTTTCCTAAAAATGAGCGACGACAAACTGTCATCCGTGTGAACAGGCCCTTAGTCTCAATTATTACTCTCAAGTCTTCGGACACAACATCATCACCGCTCCTTGGAGACCTTGAAATGGACCAGTGCTCTCGATCACTGCACAACTATAGCTTTATTTGAAAGAGAAAAATTAAAAAAGAACTTTTTAATATTTTAAAGAACTGAAGAAAATAAAACGAAACTTAGTAAAACAAGAAATAACGTTTGCCATCATTATAATTAAACGTATACCATCCATCCCTCCCTTTCCTACTGTTGTTTTTTCTGGGGAAAAAATATTGTAATTATGAAGATAAAAAGGTTTTTTATCAAACTCAGTTTATTTTGCTCCTTCACTTATTGCAGTTTAAAAAAAAACATGCCTCAACCGTTTATTTATTTATTTTTGTTTTTAAAACTTCAAAGCTAAATATATTTATTCGTTCAAGTAAAACCAGTCACGAGCTGGGAGACCGGTCGCTCCCTCAGCATCATAGACTTGTTAAAGCAAATAAAGACTATTATTTTTTTGTAGATTTATGTATCCGCTTACAGCCCCGGGCCGATGCAAGTGAAACAAACAAGTGCGAGCGCAGTTCGTCACGGCGTGTCGTCGAACCCAGACGAGCGACGAGGGGGTACGAGTGGAGAGACGCTACGAACTAGACCGGATGCGGAGAGGGTTAATGGGATATTAATGTTCTATTTTTATTCATCAATAGTCTGAATTTTTACTAAATGCCCTGTCGTTTGATAGCCCCATATTAAGATTTTTAAATTATTCTATTTTAGTTGTGGGTAATTCAAGTTGAATTTCTGAAAAAAACTATTAACACACGTACTTACAAACTAACTTAAAATATAGAAGAGAAACAATAAGCAGTTTTTTTTAGCCGTTAATTCATCAATGTGAAAGAGGAATCCCCAAAAGATAAGTTTCAAAATGTTTCGGGGAAACAAACCAGGGATCTTTAACTCAGGATGAAGTTAAGGGCACTGCCTACTTAAAAGGAAATATCTTCACTATGCAGTATTTCTTACGGGAATGGCAGCTCCTATGCTCAAAACTATTAGATCATTCTCAACTACATTCAAATGATCTTTAGAGACCCTGTTATAAAAACCGCCTTACTTTGTTGTTTGAAGGAGGCTAGATATATATATGTCCAACCTTTTACTTTTATCTCAGCGTCACGACATCTCGCATGAAACGTCAATGAACCAATTTTTGTATGAATCCCCCCACCCCCACCCGCTCCACTCCCCACCGATTGTAAAACTTAGTCCATAATAACTTGGTGATACCTTTAAACTCCAGTTTGGCTTGTGCCTTATTTTGAAATAACAAACTTGGTTATAAAATAAAGCGGTATTTATTAACATCTGCAATGCAACTCAACGCTTTGGTAGATCGGCCCCTTAATGTAGGAATGTAAGGAACACAAGAAAAGGTCAATGTTTTTGCAGTTTGTATAGCAAAACTTTTTTTGGCCAAAATAAATAAAATATAGCTTAGGTACAATCATCGAGTTTAATTTTTTTCACGTGATGATATCAAAATTTCTTGAATATTTGTCATGAGCATAGTGGCATTAGATGACAAACTTGTTAAATGAAGATAAAAGTTGTCATTTAGTACCAGGATATCCTTAACAGATATTCAAAAACTGTTGAGGTCACCATGTGAAAAAAAATGAAACTCTATGTTTGTATTGTAGCAATATTGGTTTATCTTGACCAAAAATATGATTTGATATAAAGACTGCAAAAACACTGACGTTTTATTGCGTCCTCTACATCTCCACCTAAAGTATGACCCCTTACTCAGAGAATTATTAGACCTACTTATTACTTGGCAGTGTCGTTAGAAACATCGACAGCACGTTTATGAATCCTTGGTTCAATCCTGGCTTCTTAGTTCACGTGACGTATACGTGTAAACGCTTGTGTTTGGAAACTAAACGTTCCCATACCATAGACCGGACGTAGTAGGATTTGGTAAAAAGATGATGTAGAAAATACAAGAATATTTTTTAGGGCCAACAATGATATCATTTTACTATTTTCTAGTGTTATTTTATAGGTAGGCCCTATTGACATTATATAATTAGTTGCAGATCACATGAACTGACGTATGAAGACGTGAAAGTAGATCTGGTAACTTGTTTAGCGTTCAGATAAGATTATTTTTATGAAAATTGGACTGTTCCAATACTTATTTGTGTGTAGTCCGACACCTTAGCTCAGTTTGTAGAGCCTCTGTCTACTGAACTAAGGATCTCGAGTTGAATTCTTGGCATGGCCATAAAATTTATTTATCGGTGAAATGTGGGTTTCCCCATTTAACAGTGATGAATTAACGGCCGGGCAGAGAAGGGGGGGTGTTTGTTCTAGATGTCAATTAATTTATAAGTCGTGGTCTGATATGGTGAGTCGGTTCTGAAAGAGCACGTTAAAATACATCAAATAAAAAAAAAGTATATCCTAGTTATCTAACCAACGCTGGAAATGAAATTTTCATAAATAAATACACATGATTTTAGATAATAAAAACCATGGAACTTAAATACGGTCTCAGCCAAACTCTTCAAAACGCGATATGATCCCCACGTTAAACAAGACGGGGAGGAGGGAGGCGGGCGGAGTGTAGGCACCCATCAACAATATAAAGGTCGGGATACAAACGTGCGGTGATGTATGACCACCCTGACTGAGTATCAAGTGATAGAGGGATTCCTAGTAATTATATCGGTAGCTATCCCTCGACCAGATCTGTCGGCGAATGTCGGGCCCCTATAGCCTTCTCCTCTCGCCATGTGACAGAACCCAGATATTATTCAGTTCAGTTATTTGGCCCGCAAGTGAATAATGGCCTGTAGAATTGATTAATTGAATGAAGGCGAGCAGGTCTGAATGGTGTCGACGCGCCGACCAGATAATGGGGGGAAAGAATTTGAGATGGGGTGGAAGTGGCAGATCACTGGGACACCAGAAGGTGGAAGGGTAGGGCGTCGGTGGGCTAGAGGGCACTTACAGTTTTCAAAAAGGGGTGAGGGAAAAATCAATTCAGGTTTGAACATAAACAGTTCCAGAAGAAAGAATAGATTAATTTAAGCGAAACCTGCGTTGTATGAAAAGATGGGATGGAAAAGAAATAAAATACAATAAAGCACAACTTTATGTGTCTCTTGAGATTTAAAAAAAAAAAGCTCCAAATGATCATATAGGATCTTTTTTTAAATAACAATGTAATATTACAATATTATTTTTTATTTATGAATTATGAAAAGGATGGCCATTTAAATTTATAACAAACAAAATTTTTTGTTAAAATCAGGAATTTAAGTTTTTAAGAATATAATCTATCTTCGAAACACAAAAATTGTAAGCAATTACTTTCCATATTCTTCTCTTGATAAAAAATATTGATAAAAAACTTTCTCATCCACTTTGGTGGACACGCGGGCTAAAATTCAAACTCGCCTGGGGTCGATGTCACACGATGGGGGTTTAAATCCCTCTCAGGCTTACTGAGAATATATGTTCATTAAATGTTTTTCCACTCAATGCAATTGTGGGTATATTTCTTCTTTAACTCTACCTTCCTTAATCCTACCGCTTGAGCGCAATTAAATGTTGACAGCCCGGAAAGATGGTAAGACGTGGTACAAAAGAAAAAAAAACCGCTCCAATATATGCCTATTGCTCTAAAAAGATGCCATCGGAAGCACTTAAACAATTTAGATAAAGGAATGGCATTTAATCAAACCCCCATGTCAAATGATACTATAAAAGGGCCAAGCTAAAAATGAGTTGTAAATTTTGGGAGTATAAAAAAAGTGAATTAGTTTGGTGTATTCTCTTCGTCGCAATTGAGTGATCAGAGTGATGAAAAAAAAATGAGAAAGGAAAAAAGTGGTCCAAGAAAAATCGTCAGAACAAACTAATATACAATTTACTGTAAATAAATATACAGAAAATATGGATATAAAAAATACGTATGCCTATGGCATACACTAAGTTCAAGGGAAAATAATCTCGAGAAAAATAGATCACATTTATAAGAATAATATATATGAAGTGCGTACTAAAAATTAATATTCGTGAAATAAAAAAGGTTTTTACCTTTAAGGGGGGAAAAGGATGTAGTTGCTCCTGGAGTCTCAGCTTTTCAATTGCGTACCTGAAAACAAAAATGTCAAGTTTAGATTCAGGAAACATAAAGTTGCATGTAATGGTTTCTACTAAAGTGTCGAAATGTCATTTCAAGAAGGTAGAGGAAAAAAAAAGGTAATCCTAAAGGAAAAACTTGATTACTTTTGGGAAAGAAAATCAAAAGGAAAAAATATATTATCACATTTTTAGCGGCAAGACAAGTTTGTGAAGTACTTAACTCATCTAGAGAGATAATTAAGAAAAATGTCTCCGAATATTTTTCTTAGAACTAATTTGCATGGGGTTTTTCTTGTTGATGTTTTTAAATTTTGATTAAAATAGATGGCGTTTGCTTAAGTTTCAGCAGGCAAATCAAAGCAAACATTTAATATAAAGTAATGAATTAGATGACGTTTCAGATTGAGTTGCATGGTATATTTTAAAGTCAAAATATATATTTTTAACAAGTGTGTAGAATTATACGTAGGTAATGCCTTATGACAAGTTAGTTTGTATTTTATTTGGATTTTGCAGAAGTGAATATACCTTGTTAAAACAGAGTGCCTAGCTAAAATACCAATAATTTAACAAGTTTTGAAATTATTATTTAATTTAAATACATTTTATATGATAATACATTTAAATTAAATAGTAATATATATATTATATTTATTCCCATGTATCAATTTATCTATTTCCGTGTCCAGGTGTCATTTTTAAATTCACGAAAAAGCATATTAGATGTCAAAGAAATAACCTAGAACGGTGTGAAAATTCATACCTTTCATTTAAACTTTTGTGCAACTCCTTTTTTTGTAAAAGAAAATATATACCTGTAGACAACATAAATTGCGCCAAAACCAAGTGCTCTGAGACCGACTATAGACTCCACTTTCTGAACTATATATACATTTTGTGATGGAAATCCGGGCAATCTCGTTTTATCATCCCAAATTATTGTTCATAAATAGCTTGGCTCAACATTTACAACCACAATAGCTTCTCGTATTATAGGTATATTGTTTGGCTGTTGGTTCTATACAACTGTGGGGCTATAAAAGCAATTTGTAAACTACTTATTTTTTAAAAAGTTTCAGTCTTGAAATACGAAGAACTGTGCTAAAAACCGACGAGAGCATGAGACGTCAAAGCTGGCTTACACACTCTTGTGCTTCTTCAAAGATTAATTTTAAAATGATGGTGGATCTTTAGAATTGTAGTTACGAGCGCTTGAAGAGTTCACGTCAACCAGTTAAGTACCAGAATATACCAAAATACATTTTATATGAGTGCGTGAAGAAACAATTAAGTAAAGTATAAATATATATGTCACAGGAAAAGTAGATTGTTAGGGACAGTTGACTCGGCCTAGGTAAAGTCGACTCTTATTAAAAGTATCAGTAAAAATTGATAGAGAATAAACAGATCAACTTTTCCTAGGAGAGTTACTATGCTGCTGTGGTTTAGTAAAAGTTGATTCCTCGATGTTGCTCTCCACATGCGACTTCGCGCGCACATCTTTGTTTTGAATATCCCAGCTCTATTTGTTTAATGTTGTTTTCTAGGTAGGTTAGGTTAGGTTAGCTCTGCAACTCAAAGTGTCACAAATCTTTACCTTGCTGTAATAAATAATAAATATTTATGTATCTCTTTGTATCATAAAGGTTTTGCTTTTTTATTTGTTTTTTATTAAGTAGTAGACCATTTCCTTGCAAAAAGTCAATTTTACTAACTCAAGGTAGTAAGAGTATACTTTCCCTAGGTACGGTCAAAAATGTTGATCGAAATTCATCACTTTTCGCTTTTAATCAACTTTTATTAAAAAGACCAGTAAGAGTCGACTCGGCCTAAGTAAAGTCGACTCTTACTGGAGAATCTACTTTTCCTGTAACATATATACAAATTTAACTAGAGAAGTAAGTCGTCAAACAGTCGTACGTTTGTATAGAGATCGAACTACGCAAATAGCCTAATATGCTGCAAATTACACGATATCAAAATATTAAGGTTATTTGAAATGGAGCACTAGGCTAAATCATGGTTTAAATTAGGAGGGATACAGCACACTTAACTTGGTGATACTGATTGATTTTGTTTTTATTGTCATGTATCAATGATGATTTGAAAAACTAGGGATTAGACCCCATTTGAATAGTATTTTTAGCGGCCGACCCTTATAGCATGATCTAAAGGCGCTGCTCTCTCGCAAAAGACTAGACTGCCAGAAACGGGGAGATCGGGGTTCGATCCCGGATGGGTGTACTGAGGGAGGTTTTACTAAATGGTTTTCCAATCTCCCTCCACGCAAATACGGGTACACTTACTTTTAAATTCAACCTTTCTAATCCCTAACACATTAGTGTAATTAGTAAAGCGTACAAGCCGAACGAGTAGTAAGACGCGGTGCTAGAGAAAACCCACTTATAGCACTGTATTATAGGTAATATCTATCAAAAGTAATAGCTGCATATCACATGACTTGACGTATGAATACGTGAAAGAGATCTATAGATTTATAGCTGTCAGCATATATAATGTATATTCGTAGAAAAGTTGGTACATGTGTGTGTCTATATATATAATATATATTAGATATATTATAATATATAAATTATATATATATGATATATATATATATATTTTAATATATGATTATAATAATAATAATATATATATATTATATTTATTTATATATATATATATATGATATATATATAATATATCCTATATGATTGTAAATGTATCCAAAATCTCTCACGAATGGATATATAGATATACGGTTCCATACTCATACACACACGTGTAGTAAGAATGGACTTATGGAGATATGGAGATATATCCATTCATATATAGATATTATGTTCAATTGCAAAAAATTGGAGTACACATAGTTAATTATATCATATGTGTGTATGTAAGATTGAATATATTATTATATATTATTTGGTATGTCCATTCGTACAAAAATTATGATTTATATGTAGATATAGTGTGTGTTTGTGTATATGTATGAAGGAACATACCTGACCGCTAGAAAAAGTGAATTTTATTTTCTTTCACGTATTCAAACGTCAAATCATATACGGCTGTCACCAATGCTAGACATTATCAACACTTATAAAATAACAATACTATAATAGTAAAAAGTTATTAATGTTGACAGCAAAAAACATGTTTTTATTTTCCAAAAGGTGCACCTAGTGTCCATAAGTAAGAAAATCAAGGTAACAAACTACTGTATATACGTACACACACAATTATTGCTAAAACAGCTCGAGGCAAGTGTATGTGAATATATATTTACTTAGCTTGAGTTGTATTTTCACTAAATAAGTAAATACTCTATTGTAGGGAAATTAATACTAGTTTCAAATGATAAAAATAGATGAATCAAAAATAAAACAGAATTAGCTTACAAATCTTATATTTGTTACTGCAGAACCTTATTTGAAAAAAAAAAAAAAAAAGCCTGTATGTGTCTGATATTGAACCAATTCATATGTACTTATTCAGTGCACCGACCGGTACTTTGAAAGGTTAGCATCTCCTTGACGGCTGCATTATTCAACTATAATATAACTTCTAAGATTGGATCAGCTTATAAGATAGGGCATAGTGTAATCCCTAAGGCCATGTGTACACAGGAAACAAATTGTTTAAACACTTTTTTGTCATTACCTTTCTGGATAGCAACTGCAAAGCAACAGATGAACGACGAAACAGTCGCGTCGTTGGTATGTGTGTTCACAAGGCATATATTTGTTGTCAGGAAAAAAGAAAGTTCCAGAAACTTAATATTACGCCCAGTATCATCATGGACATAGTAGAAGTAGGTGCTATTTTTGCTCTTGTAGCCTTCAATATAAAACGACGACGACGCGAACGTCAATTTTGGGTACACCCGATTTACAGTTAAAAGACTTTCATCTGGAAGGTTTTATACAAGTTTTGAGCACTATAGAAATAATTCCGAGAAGTTTCTTTTCTACTATAGAATGAATGTTTCCAGTTTTGATGAACTTTTTTTTTAGGCTCTAGTTGGACAATCGATTTCTCGGCAGGACACCAATTGGAAATGGTAGGCACTTTATGCTGTATTTGTTCCAAAACTAGACTGAAGTCATGGGCTGAGCTGATCCAAGTACTATCTTGTGAGCAACGACAAAATTGTCACCGGTGTACACGGCTCCATTTGCTTGCACTAAGTCGTAAGACAAAGAAGTCTTCGCAATGTTGTGGCACTCTACAGCTCTTTTCAACTGTTGAAACACCGTTTTGTCGTGTCATTGCGTGTGTACGCCACATTAAAACTTATTGAACACATTTTAATGACTAAAAAGTTTTAGACAATTTGTCGACTGTGTACACATAGCCTAAAGGTAAAACTGCTACCTTGCTTGGTTCCACTATGGTGAAGTTGTAAGATAGGGTCATAGTGTAATCAGGCAAAGTAAGACTACTACCTTTCAGGGTAAGTAAAGTGTACATTTTATTTATTTTATGTAATTTTTATCAAGGAAGAAAATGTTGAATTAAAGGAATAAATACAAGATGTATGAGGAAAAAAAGAATTAAAATTAGAGTGGAGAAACTAAGGGTGATCCCAGGACCTTCTATAAATGTAAAAGTCGATCAAGGCTCCAAAAAGGTTACCGACCCCTGGTGTGAACCATCCAGGTAGACTGTTACCCTTCGGGGCGAACTAAGTGTACCTAAAAAAAATCATACTAGCACAACCGAAACCAAAGTTGTTAAGAAACTAGAAGAAGGTATTTACATATTTTATTTGTCAATGTTTCGGAAAGTATATTCCTAGCATTCCCAGGTCTGACCCACATAACTGTAGCTCACGGCAATCACACGCCATATCGATCGTATTCACAACAAACTGACAGTAACACAAGCTGCACGGGACGGGAGCGTTTATGAAGTCAAGACTTTGTTTGAATCAACTCTTTGGCTAGTACTCTAAAAAAAAATATGATAATAATAATTCCCACCCCGTTTATTGCACGAAACTACGACAGTGCTTTTAAATAATATTTTCGGTTGCGTACCCCTTAATTTATAAAACAAAACCGGTACCAAAAAGAGTTTTTTTTTAATATTAATTATATTATCCTTAGTAATACTACGGTTTTTACTTTCTCGCTAGCTTACAGGTAGAGAAAGTATTGTGATCGTCAAAAAAATCGAACTCGAGATTTTGATGAATTTCGACATTTCATGACACCCTGAATTCGAAAAATTGTTTTTGCAATGATGTATGTTTGTGTGTCTGTTTAACCCTAAAATTAAGAGTAGATTAAAAAAAAACGAAAAGAGAAAAAAATTGCTTTTCTCAAAATCATCTCTAGCGATTTTGATTAAAATTCGTATCCAGGCGTTGATTAGATTATAAATAAAATGGCTATTTTCATTCCCCTGTGAAAATGACTTTTAGGGTACTTTACAGAAGCGGAAATTTCCGTATCTACGCAATTATTTGAGATACTAGATAACTATCATTGCAAAATTGTAGCACTATTAAAAATAAAAAACTTTATTTGAAATATATCTTTATATAAACAGTTTCTGAGATATCGTCAAATATTTAAATGCAATTTTGTAAGCTTTAGTTGCACATAGATACTACTTAAGTTTAACGCAATAATTCTCTAATGCCATAGAATAAGTAAATAAGTAAGTCTCTCAAAAAGTGTATGTTCTTTTTCCTTTAACCTCTTAAGGTAAATGTTTGTACAGCAATGATCTATCTCTATCATCTTAGACTCAATAATTAATATTTACCTTTTTTATCGGCTTAAATATATAAATGAGGAATTTAATAGTAATGCAATAACCATAATATGTGCATCCCCTAATAAAATGTCGAAAATTTTAATCGGAAGTCCAAATTTTAATACGAATTAGTGATCCTTATGGACCCAGTATCGATATTTTGTGAATGGTCTAAATATACAAACAAGGACTTTAATTCTTTAAAAATAAAAATAAAAAATTTAAAACCGGGAGTCAAAAAATGTTTCACGTAAGTATAGCGCAATTTTTTGCTTGGGTTTGCTATTGTATAGTATGATCTCGTTTCAAATATTTTACGTGTTTTGAGTAAATATTTCCATTTTCAAATAATGGTGTGAGAAAGTCCGTATGGAGCTCCGAACCATTTATTTTTAAACAAATTGGTCAACTTTAGAAAGAACTCTGTTAATTTTACTAAAAGATTTAATCAAACAAAATTAGTAATATATTTTTCACGCCGGCTAAACAAATTTCAGCTTAGTAAAAAAAATGTACAAACACCACATGTCACTATAAAGGTAAAATTTATTTCGGCTTAGGCATAAAAATAAGGTAAAAAAGTTATTGGAAATAAGATTCTTATTTAAATGAAAATAAATAACTACTTTGAAATCCTTAGAATAGTTTTATTAGCACAGTCTTTTTAAATTAAATTTTCCCGTGCTCTTAACAAACACTCGGGGGTGCCAGTAACAAGTTGAAAGCCATTTGTCTACTCTAGAGACTCACGCCCAGATTATACGTTAACACAGGTGATGGGGAGATCAGTTTTCAAATCCCAACCAGGTACATTGGGGTTAGGGTAGGTGGGGTGGGGGGGATTTTCCCCATGCATATTCGAATCACATCTAGGTACAGTTGGGGTAAAGGGAGGAGGATTTTCCACATGCAATGTGAATGCAAATCTCAGCCAGGTACATTAGGGGGGCGGGGGGATTTTCCACATGTAATTCGAATACCAGTCAGGTACATTTGGGATAGAGGAAGGGGGATTTTCCTAAACTAATTCGAATCCCAATCAGGTACAGTTGGGGTAGAGGAGGGAGATTTTCCCCAACTAATTCGAGTCCCAGCCAGGTTCATTTGGGATAGAGGAAGGGGGATTTTCCACAACTAATTCGAATCCCAGTCAGGTACATTTGGGGTAGAGGAGGGGGATTTTCCACAACTAATTCGAGTCCCAGCTAGGTAGATTGGGGGAGGGGTGTTTTCCAAATGTAATTCGAATCCCAACCAAGTACATTTGGGATAGAAAGGGGGGATGGGGGTTCCATATGTAATTTAAATCCCAGCCAGGTATGTTGGGGTGATTGGAAGGATTTTCCACGTGTAATTCGAATCCTATCAAGGTAAATTTGGGGTAGAGGGAGGGGGATTTTCCAGATGTAGTTCGAATCCAAACCAGGTATATTAATTGGGTCGGTAGAGCGGGGGGATTTTCCACATGTAAATTCGAATCCCAGCCAGGTACATTGAGGGAGCGGGGGATTTTCCACATGTAATTCGAATCCCAGCCAGGTACATTGAGGGAGCGGGGGGATATTCCACACGTAATTTATTCTGCGATTTTTCCATCCTCTCTTCCCGGTAACGTGGGTGCATTTCCTTAGCCACAATATTCATCTTTACCCCCTAGATTAAGCCATTTAACAACCTTTGTGTTAAAACGTATCAAAATCCCGCAAAAATGAGCACGCGGGTAAAAGGCATCAGTCTTGTCTTGTATGGTTTACCAGTAAAGGTTAAATTTGAGTTAGAATCTCGGCTTGGTGTAATGAGGGAGACTTTTACTAAATTATATGCCACTCTCTCTTCACTGCAAATTGGTTATATTTTATCTCGATTCTACTTTTCTCTAATACCAACTTCATTAGTGTAGTTAAGTGATGATAGCTCAGACGGTTAGTAAAAGTCGATGCAAAAATATATAAATGAGATACTGTTGCTCTACCGTTACTTAGAATAGATGGACATTCACGAGACAAAATATAGTATTTATTATAGCCTATGGGATTATCACATTACGATCATTAAATTTAATACTAATATCTTTACGATTCACAAACTTGAATAATTTTATTTATGTTCTTATCAAGTCTCGTTTCTTCTTTGTTTTCAACTTCTTCTCCTCCCTATTCGATTAAATAAGAAACACGTTTGGGGAAAGTTTTTGATTGATTACAGTTAATGTCTTAAAATGTTGGTTCTGCCCATTCAGGAAATCTAATTTAGCTTACGCCTTGTGAGATTTTTCCATACAAAAGAAGACTAACATATAGAATGTTACTTGCTACCCATTCAATATAGTATTACTTTATAATTAATCTTTATATATTATAATTAATTCACGCCTTAAGAATTTTTTTGTTGTTGCTAAGGGCAGAAATATCAACTTGTCACTATCAGGGCACGAATTAATATTTCAAAATTATAGCCGAGTCTCACTATGCCCTTTGGTTACGAAAAAAAAAGTCAGAGTGAAAAAAAGGTTTTGTAATAAATAGTGAAGGAAGTTCTGAAAGTTAGAGGGCCAGAATTTCCAAACTAAATTTTAAGACTTAAGATTCTTTTAAAGTTGATGTTCCTTTCAAAAGGTTTCAGAACAATTTTATCGTGTTATTTTTTGTATTTAATGATATTTAGATAAAAACTTAAAAAAAGGATTGCAGGCTAGCTACCGTGATTTGCGGTATTCAGAATGATTGTATCTAGTTAAATAGAAAGGTACTGTGGAGTGAAAAGTAGGTAAATAAAACTTTACGGTAATCCTGGGTGGTAAGGGGGAAGTAAAATAGTAGAAAAATAACTCAAATTTAAGTTGTATAGGACTACATCTGGAATTTAAAAAAATAAGGCTAAAATTATCCTTTGTTTTTAAATAGTTGCCTTTTGCTTCAATATGACCATTACGATAGAGAATACAAATACTTATTTTACTGTAATAGGGCTTAGTGTGGTTTTTTTTCTGTCAACCTAGGCAGAGAAACATGTCTGATATTGTTAAACAATATAAGCCAAAGGTCCCGGGTTCGATTCCCGTGTCCAGGTGTCATTTTTCAATTTTAGAATAAAATAATTATAGTTTTCATGACGTCAGTTTGCATTTCAAGTGTGGCGCTATACTAAATACAAGACGACACCTACCTGAAAATGAATGGAATGGGCCAGTTTCATATGCGAAACTGGCCCATTCCATTTTGTTCTAGGTAGGTGTCAGTCCTGTATTTAGTTATCGACTCGCACTTTAGGCGTACTAATCTGACTATGAAACTGGCCCTAAAGGTCAATTTAGTCAATCACGTGAGCCCGTTAACTTAAAACAGCTGATTATCAACATATTTTATTTTCTAGTAGATACACCTATATATTTTAGATAATTCTACCGATGGATGTTTTCAAATTATAATTCTGTGTCATGGCACAATTATTACATCGATACACACGCTTTACATTAACGAGTTATTTCAAATCCCCTCACAAAAGCCAACGAAGCTGTCAGCTTTATTCTGGCTGTAGAGCGCATGCGTACTGATTTGAGATGGTTGAATTTTGAGATGTTGATTGGCTTTCCTGTGCCAAACATCTCAGGCAGAGCGGACAAAATAGAGATTAGTTGAACTTTAGCGTAACAGCACCAATGAGGCTGAAATCTTGTGAATGGCTTAGAGCTCGTCACGTGACTACTTTTCTGTTCTGCTCTAGTTTTTCGGCGAACGTGTGAATCCACGGTAAGACACATTGCGCAAATCCTAAAAATCACGCGACCACCAAAGAGGGGTTTTTCTTAGCAGAAACATCAGATTATTAGAAACTTATCTTTATTATATTTTTGTATTTTTATTTTTTTACACTGTAGTAATAGTAATGAATACTAATTAATTAAATTATTTAACTTTTTGTGGAATTTTGACTTGTGATTGTTTATTTAACCACAATGTGGCCTATACTCTTTCTCTAAAGGAGAATGATGATACGTCCTAAGATCCCCTCTTCTCACTCTCTGATTTTCCGGACTAGCTATACCCCTAGAGCATATTATTAGTGTTTTTTTTAAAGTAGACACTAAGTGAAAATAATGTTATAAACATTATTTTTAATGACATTAAATTATTTTACTATCCAGATATTAATGTCAACAATTACTTGCAAAATATGTAGGAGCGTTCTTTAGATGTGTTAGTATATCATTAATTAAAATGAACACTCTCTCCAATTAATAGTCCTTTTAAATTGCTGACATTTTACAACGTTGTAAATAGGTATTTTATTATTATATAGACGTTAACAAGTGCAGGATATAAAACATAAAATATAGCTAATATTATGTGTCGTGATTGTGACAGACATATCCTAAATGGTACTTACAAGAATCTATTGATTAACGACGACAACTTTTGCTTAGTTCTAGCTTAATAAGTCTATTTATTGCGTATTTTTTTAAACTAAAAGGCTATTATGGAAGGCTTTGAGCTGAGAGTATTGGGGTCGATCTTCACTTCCCATTCCATCTCGTGGTGTCTCACAATCATTTCAAGAGAGAGCTGCGCTTTCTTCCTTTGTTCTTTTGCACGATATTGTTTTCTGATAGCCGGTATTGCCGCTAGAGCTATAAAAAATATTAAATGAAAAAAATCATGTCATGCCAGCGAAGGTGAAAATATTAAGGTGGTCAGGAGGGGATTAGGATTTAAGATCCGTATTTGTCCAATTTGTACTCCTGAAAACGTTTTTGGACAAAATAAATATTTCTCAAATCGATAAGTTTATTTTGATTTTTTCCATGGAGTAATCTCAACAATTATTGAATATTTGTCATTGGCATAGTGGGATATGAACAGAAACGTTTTAAACTAAAAGAATAGGTTCAGGATGATTGCAACACTTTTATCATAAAATTCCCTGATTTTTTCAGGTTTTCAGACTAAAAATCAAAAACAAAACCGGACTAACCTTTTTACAATTTATATTTGTGAATGGCTTTTTTTTTCGTTTACTTTCAAAAACAATTCTAACGGCTACTAAAGATAAACATTATCATAAGTTCTTTGCCAGTATTTAATATTTAGGTATTATCTGTAACCCTGTGTCATCGTCATCGTCATCATCATCATCATCATTAACTGTTTCCAGCCTGTGGCCGGGTCAGTTCAGTAAAATTCCTCAATCTTCCTCTATCCTTCCACCACTCTTCCTCCTAAATACCTATAGTAATGCATTTTGTTAACACCGAGAAACAAATCTCTCTTTTTTTTTTATATATTTAGGTGCATAGTCAAGTATTTTAATTCCCTGAATTTACCTTCTTTTTTTTTCGCAAAACAAGTAGTTCGGGTTTATTATTAATTGCCGTCATCAATACGAAGCCATACTAAGCCTTTCAGATTCGGGCTTCTCTTTTCTAAGTCATTGGTTCTAACCCACATGTCCTACTATATAAATAAATGCTACAAACCTAAAAAAAATTCTCATATATTTTAGCTTGCAGCAAAATTTTCAAAGTAGCTTTTCAGTAAACTCCCTGATTAAGTTTTGCCTATAGAAACCAACATATAATATTTTTAACTATAATGAACACTCTTTTACATTATATAAAATTTAAATAAGAGTGTTACAACTAATTTAGTAAAAAATCTAATTTTCAAATATCAGTCATGGGTAAACTACCCTTAAACTATATAAATTTATAAAAATAAAAATACATTCTTATTTTTATCACGTAAAACAGTTCCCACATAACCAATTTTGACTTAATCGAAACAATAATTTTTGAAAAATTCGAATTTTTGAAAATTGGTAATTAGTTTTTAAACTATCCATAATTTGATGGATATGGTATCTATTTTTAAAAAAACTTCAGATACCATTTAAATAATAAGTTTGAACGAAATCCATCCAACCGTTTCAGCTCTAGCTCCAGCGACATACAGAAAGAATTGAATTGCACACTTTTTTGGGGTTCGGGGGAACATAAGATTTAATGATACATTTTAATATCAAGGCCAAAAAATATTCACGATCACAATTATTTCTTTATAAGAAAGTGAAAATACCAAATTAAAATAAATAAATAATGGTATGGTTCCCATAAATATGTGAAAAAACCATAAATGTTCATCTCAACCTATGCATGTAAAGCGAAACCTACGTTTAATAGGATTAATTCTAGACCATTAAATGACCTTCTATCAAGAGCGTTCAAGTATACAGTCAAATGGATTTTGGCGTAGAGGATCTCTCTCACGAATGGTAAATTGGTTTTAAGGGAATAAATGAAGCTTTGATCGGCTCAAGTTGATGTTGATTTAATTATGTCGTCACGTGGAGGGGCTTAAGGGGGAGAAAAAAAAAGTTGTTTTGACTTTTACTATCTGTTGGAAAACTACGTTTAATTAAAAGACCAACTAACCTTCAAGATACGCTTAGGTGATCGAATGGTCTAACGCGCTACTTTCGTGTTAGACTAGTCTGCCGATGACGGTGAGATTGAGGTTCGATTCTAGGTCGGGTGTACTGAGGGTAACCCCCACCCCCAAAAAGTTTTCCACTCTTTCTCCGCGTAGATGCGGGTACACTTCATCTAAATATAACCTTCATAGTCCCTAAAACCATTAACGTAATTAGTACATATAGCCCGAACGACTAGTAAGAATCTGTGTTTTAAAAAAAATCAGACGTTAGTAAATATATTATTATTATTATTATTATTAACTCGTGGGTTTTTTTTAATCGCGATCCCCAATCGTCAGCAGAATCCATAAATAAAGGGAGTGTATATATATATGAACGCAACAAGTTTATCAGAGAGAGATAATTGTACATCTTTGACCAGGCAAAAAAAAATTGTTCGATGGAGTTCAACAACAAAACGAAACCTTAATTCTGACGGCATGATCAACGATATTCATCCCCCTTCAATGTATTCAGAGTGGAATGAAGAAGGAGCTTTCATTCATCCATTGTGAAGCCCGAAGAAGATTCTACTTACTTCCTTCCGGTCAGTAATTTACTAAAGGTTTTGTTTGTGTTGATATAGATATCTACAACGTCGTTCCAAGAAGGAAAGAGTAAGATCCCAAACAAAGTATTGAGGGTTTTAGAACTAAAAATTTAAAAAGATAATTAAGTGGTTTTTTTCTCCCCTTCGATTGAAAATGCCAAATTTGGTTGAATCCAGCTCCATCTAAGGGTTCGGCCAGACTGACAAGCGTGCGAGCGAGCGCGTAAGCGACTAGGTGGCCACACTGGCGAGCGCGCGAGCGAGCGAGCGAGCGAGCGCGTGATTAGCTGATACCTCTCGTTATTTGTTGACGAGGAGGCTCCGAATTTTGGCTGAGTGAGTTGAGGGTGGTTTTAACAAGTGATTTATTGTTGTGGTTTTCTCCTCCTCTCTCCACGCTAATGGTGATTCTTATTTGTAAAGGCCTACTTTGATAATATTGAAGTATTTTAACATATCAGTTTTATATAAATATATACATGGTTTATGATATTAGCAATTAAATTAGGCCGTTAATAGCAAGTGTGCTAATAATAAGAATTGAATAGTCAAACGGTGACCTGGTGGAATAGGGGTAAGGTGTCTGACCTCTTTGCTTAGTGTTCGGGGCTAAATCCTCGGTCCCGGCACAGATTTATCTGATTGCCAAACCCTTCCCTCACCTCTGAAAAGACGTGTATTAATCACAACTTGTGAATGTGAGGAATGCCAGGCCTCCACCGTGGTTCGGATTCCACGTTAAACTGTAGGTCCTCCATTTCATCTCACAATCACCCTACCATTGCAAATTAGCGTAAGTACGTATAACCCGATCGGGTAGTAAGACGTGGTGCTAATAATAATAATAATAATAATAATAATAATAATAATAATAATAATAATAATAATAATAATAAATAGTCAAAGCTATTATTTATGCTTTTAGTGAGGATTACTCCATCTAGCTATCATATTCTGAAAATTGAAAATTGACACCTGGACACGGGAATCGAACCCGGGACCTTTGGCTTTGTACGCCAAGGCTCTAACCACTGAGCTATCCAGGTGTCATTTTTCACTTTTCAGAATATGATATCTAGATGGAGTAATCCTCACTAAAAGCATAAATAATAACTTTGGCTATTTAATTCTTAGTATGAAATCACGTACAATTATAATAATTGTACAAATGGCAGCAATAAGCCAACTACCGAGTCGAAGATGGCTGCGTTATCTGATAGATAGCTCGTGATATTAATATAATCACATACTTGTAGCTGACGATTTCCGCACTCCATCATAGGCTCTGCTTTAAAATATGAGTGAAGAATGACCCTGGGCACGGGACGAATCCTGGATAGCTCAGTATTTAGAGCATTGACGTACTAAGCCAAAGGTACCGGGTTTGATTCCCGTGTCCAGGTGTCATTTTTCAATTTCCAGAAATGTGCTAAACCTATCGATAGTAATAAAAAATTAATAAAAATGTCAAAATTAGAAGTTTTCCTAGCACTCGATGAACCAACACACAATAATATTGCCTAGCGCCTGTAAACTAGACTGTACCGGGTCGAGCGTGCGCGCTTGAAAAATAGAACCAGTTCTATCTTTCAAGCGCGCGCGCTCAGTCGCTCGCTCGCTCGCGCGCTCCAGTCTGGCCACCTCTCATTACAACCCATGTGTTCTATTTTATATTTTAGTCGCTCGCGCGCTCAGTCTGGCCGCCCCCTAAAACTAAAATATCATACGATATTTAAATAATATAATATTAGCAAAAAAAAACTATTTTCTATAAAAATTGACAGAATTGTTTTGCCACTCATTTTTATTTTCTCGCTATCTTACAGGTAGAGAAAGTATTGTGATCGTAAAAAAAAATCTAACTCGAGATTTTGATGAATCTCTACGTTTCATGACTCCCCGAATCCGAAAAAGTTGTTTTTGAATTTCCGTCTGTTTGTCTGTCTGTCTGTACATCAGACTAGAACCTAAGCTATTTTACCGATCGGGCTGAAACTTGGTATCTAGGGTTTTAAATGGGTTGCCCCAATGGGTTTTTGGAATTGGATATCCATCCCTAAAATTAAGGGTAGTTTACTGAAGACAAAAAGATAAAAAATCGATTTACTCAAAATCCCGGCTCCAACAGTTTTGATTAAATTTCATTTTAGAACATTTATAAATATACCAAACAAAATGGCTACTCTCAATATTTTGGCAAAATGACTTTAAGGGTTCCAGTGTGGTTCGTAAATTCTACTTTTAAATTTTATCTCCGTAATTCTTTACGATATGAAATTATTTATCGTTGCATACATGTAGATCTATTTATAGTTAACATCTTTTACTCCAAATTTATTTTTATAAAATCAATAGTTTTCAAGCTATACGCAAATATATTTTATTTTAACTTATCCAACACTTTAAGGTAAAGTATTACGACCGCCAAAAAAAATCTAACCCGAGATGTTGATGGATGTTACATGACCCTCCGAACCCTAAAAAGTTTTTTTTTCAACCCCGTCTGTCTGTGTGTCTATCCAACCCTAACATTAAGAGCAGTTTACTAAAGGGTGATAAGAGAAAAATTCCATTTTCTCAAAATCGGCAATAAATATTTTGATTAAAATTCGTATCTAGGCGTTGATTAAGATTATAAACAAAATGGCTTTTTTCATTTTCCCATGGAAATTAATTTAGGGTTCTTTACAGAAGCAAGAATTTCTATATTTCCGCAGCTATTTGAGATACTAAATAACTCATCGTAACATTTTAGTACTATTAAAAATAAAAACTTTTATTTGAAATCTGTTTTTATAAAATCAATAGTTTCGGAGATATTGGCAAATATATTAATACAATTTTGTGAGCTCTAGTTGTGAAGAGATACTATTTAAGTTTAAGCACACTAATTCTCAAATGCCATAGAGTAAGCAAATAAGTAGATCTTTCAAGAAGTTGATGTTATTTTTCCTTTAACCTCTTAGGGGAAATGTTAGTACAGCACAGGGGCGAATCCAGGATTTTCGTGTGGGTAGGGGGGGGGGGGGGACCTCAAGAAATTTTGACATAAAAATACTTCAAAATTTGAGAGTAAATTTTGAAGTGATTTTTCAGTGTCACGCTAAACTTGAAAATAATCCTATAATGACTTCTGTTCTTCCAACAAAAATTTGGGTATGACCTACCAAACGTGCCAAACGGAGAGACGTTTCAGATATTTTTTTAAAATTGCAATAACTTCGTATATGTTTCTTGGAGATAAATTATAGTATAACTCGAAATTTGCGATTAGTATTGAAATTTACTATAAGCAAATAATAAGAATATCAACAAATAGTGATTATTAAGAGGGAAATAAGTTTAAACAATATAACAATTATTATATAGTTTTTTTTAGCTATTCAATCAATTAGACAAAATAGATGGAATTATTCAAATTTCAAACAATCAAACTTTAACTCCACTCTATAATATAGCTAGCTATTTCTCATTCTGAATCGAAATCTAACCACTAAGCCATACTAACACGTATGTGTGTGGTGTTATTCAAAGATTTTGTTTAAAGCACGTTATTTAAAAATAAATTATTTTAAAGATCTTTATTTATTATTAATCTTTGAAATAGTAATGGTAAAAATGATAAAATAAATTTAAACCTAAACAAAGTTTGTGCAACAAGGTTAGAGGCGCGCAATTTAAATTTGGGTAGTTTCATTCATGCCTATTTTCACCACTTTAATACTTAATGTGATTGTCTTAAGTATTTATAATGATTACCGTATATTAAACATTTAATAATATTACTAATAACCAATTTAAAAATGAAATCTGGTTAGTGAGATAGTATTGCGTGACAATAAAACTAGTTGTGATTTTAACATGGATTTAAATGGTTTAATTTCTTGAAAGGGGGCGCGTGACCCCCATACCTCTATCCTGGATCCACCCCTGGTACAGCAATGATCTATCTCTCTCATTTATACTCAATAGTAGATAATGATCTATTTTATTGGTCAAAATTTATAAAAGAGAAATTTAGTAGCAATGCGATAGCCATAGTGCATCCCTTAATAAAATGCCGAAAATTTTAACCGAAAGTCAAAATTTTAATACCAAGTGTTGACCCTTGGGGACCCAATATCGATATTTTTATTGGTCCAAATATACAAATGAAGACTTTAATTTTTAAAAATATAATTATAAAATTTAAAATTATGAGTCAAAAAAGTTTTACGTATATATAACGCAATTTGTTCTCGGGTTCGCTATTGTATATTATATTATGAATTTTGAGTAAATATCTCAATTTTTAAACAATAGAGCGAGAAAGTTCGCGTGGAGTTCCGTACCTTTTTTTACATGGTGTGCGCGAGAAAAAATGGTTTTGTCTGTACGATTCTTCAACTTTTTTTATCACGCCTTACTACCCGTCCAAGCTACCCGTAATTAATAAAATTAATAGAATAGGAATGAGGAAGGAAGAGTATTATAAGAAATGTATCTGAAATTGCAGGAAGGGAAAGTGGGAAACAACTAAGAAAAACACTTCTTTAATACTCCCGGACGGAATTCAAACCCCATACTTCCCATCAGCGGAAAACTAGACTAAGTCCTGATTGTTATAATTAGCTCACTTTTGACTATCAATATTGTCACTAAAATAAATGGCTTTTTATAACTATGTATTATTTAATTTATTAATTATACGTGCTAAGAATGTAAGTACAATAATAATTGTAAGAAGTTATTTTCTTCCAGCCATTGTGGCAACATAAATTTGGAGTTTTCAAATAACGGGATTCCTATGAAAATCAAACTGTAGACGAACTTGAAGTTTGGTTCACGTGTTTAGAAAAAAAAAATGTAGCATTGTCATTTGCTATTAAATCTGAAATTGGGAAAATAAGAAGAAATGTACCAACCATTCATTACCAAAGTAAAAGCCTGTTATGTTAGTGACCAAATCATTGTGTTCCGATAAGCTAAAAGGTTATGAGGGAGCGGATAACATAAAACGTTTGTCTCATTGTTATTTAAAGAGAATATAAAAACTATTAAGATTAAAGTTACAGAAAATGAAATTAAAAATTAATGTGGGTTAGTAATTACAAAGTTAGAATGAAAAACACTGTGCCAATATAAAAGTGAAATCTGTTTTTTTGCCTTTCTAGTTGTTCATAAGCTTAGTTATAAAGAGAGTCACGATACATTCGAACGACAAGAAAGGAAAATAACGTCATCAATCTTCGTTTCAAACACGAGACTTGACGTTATCAGTCGTAATGAAAGCGTTTTCTTTCAAAAGCGTGAATCTTAACATAATAATGAATGTCTTTGAAAATTTCAGCTCAAAACAAAACACTCGTTTAATGAAACATATCATAAAGGAAGTTAAACAAAGATAACAGGTTTCGTTAAAAGTTTCGTCCTGTGAGCTTGTCGGAAATATCGTGATTTACACATGGATTAAACCTATAGGAGGGACTACCTCTCTTTATTATGCATCGCGTATTAATACTAGTATAGGCTTTACAAATATGTTTCACAATCTGTATCTGCATTTGGTAGGAGGAGTGGGTAATCATATAGAGAAAAACACCTTCAATACACCCAACGTCTTAATTTTCCCGTCATCGAGAATCCAGTATATTGCGAGAGTAACACCTTAGACCAGGCGACCACCAATGTGGTGCAGACTTCACGTTCAAATTCATAAACACACAGTTTCAGCCGTGTGTGTGTATTTATTTTGTACCACATCTTAATACCCTTCCGGCTTATCTGCGAATTTACTTCACACTAATGGGCTAGAGATGAGGAAAGCATAATTTAGATTAAAAGTACCCGTATTTGCACGGAGAGCGAGTGGGAATTAATTTAGGATAAAATAGCCTCAGTAAGCCCAGCTGGGATTCAAACCCCAGCCTACAGGTCAATGGCAAGCCAGATTAGCTTGACGTTTGACCGTTTGATTACCGATTCAGTTTTGTTTTTAGTATAAAGCTTTAGTGCTAGTGGGACTAACCAAAAGAAACATAGACTTGCCTTAAAATATGAGTGAAGAATGACCCTGGGCACGGGACGAATCCTGGATAGCTCAGTGGTCAGAGCATTGGCGTACTAAGCCAAAGGTCCCGGGTTCGATTCCCGTGTCCAGGTGCCATTTTTCAATTTTCAGAATGTGTTTATGTTATATTACTAACAAAATTCATATGCATTCAACAGGAAAGAGATGGAAAACCAGAGGAGGTAAAAAAACAGGGTATCCTATTGGGGGGGATCGAATAAGACCTTGAGTCAGCACTCCATCTCTTTTTTATTATTTAGCCCGCGTCTTACTACCCTTTCAGGTTATACGCTTAAGTACTAATTATGATAATGGGTTAGGAATTGGGGAGGTTGAATATAGAGGAAGGGAACCCGCATTTGCGTCGGGGGAGAGTGGAAAACCATTTAGGGGAAAACCCGCCCCAGTTCACCCGAACGAGATTTGAACCTCGATTTCCCCGTCTTCAGCAGTCTAGCTCAACACGACTAGCGCGTTAGCCAACTACGCCACCGAGGCGGGTCACTCCATCTCAAGAACGACTCCACCGATAGCAATAAATATTAAACTTTCAATATTAATAGTTATACAAATTTGTAATTTGATTAAATTAATATTAGCATGGTGGGAGGTTGGGGGGGGGGGTTACGTAGACAGGTATTAATTTATGTGTGGTTCAGCGGTACGAAGAGAGATCGGGTTCGAGTCCCAGTCAGGTGTATCCCTTTATATATATATATATATATATATATATATATATGTATATATATATATATGGGTTTTAAAAGTGCATTTTGTAAAAATATAGCACATAGCTTATAAACTAACTTAACTTAGGACACCTTTCACAACACACCCAATTATAACACCAGTGCATTTACTAATTAGATTACAAGACAAATCCGTGTTCATTTAGCAGCTGATACTCGACCCCCTGGACTCGAACAAGGGTCTCCTAGAGTTTTGTTCGACCACTAAACCACTAAGCTACGGAGGCGGACAAAAGGCGATTGTGGACCATGATCGCCACACGCCACGCGCCACACATATTCCCACAGTTGGCTTTGAAGCAAACCATTGAACAGAAGGTAATCTATATATTTCTAATCCCCGTTAATCGGTGAATGTATGGACACTGCTGTGAAAGGATTCCCGTGATTGTAATATTATTTTTAAGGCTCTACGTATTATTTGTCTGTGGCACCCTAAATATATTGTATGAACTGTCAATGGGTTTTTTTTCCTACAAAACCTGTGATTTAGACCAGCAAAAATTGATTCAAGTGACTTTTCGACTGCGCAAGACAAGTAATATTTGATTCTTGCTACCAAATGAACGCAGCGCGAAGGGGAGACGAGCAAAAGATTACTGTAATATGGGTGGTGGGGGGGGGGGGGGGTAAAGGCACACATCCGTTGTGCAATAACACGAACGTTATAAAAAGGGAAGGAATGGTTATTTTCCTCTCTCACCCCGTTTGACGATTCCTACGTAACAGGCAGAGAAGCTCAAAAGCTTGGGAACAACCCTCTCTCCCTTCTAATCAATGTTCGGCGGCGCAGAAACATTCTCGCGACTGTCACTTCCAGTCAAGTTGGGGGAGGCCCGGCTATAAGCGGGAGAGTGGCTATTTTCCAATCACACGCCTGTCACAAACGTCCTCCCAATGTCACGTCGGTGCAAGTTGGCTGCGAATACATTTTACAAATAGTCTTCACGACGAAACAAGCACAGCTTTCACATTTGTTTTGATTTAACAAAGTCTAGAAATAAAAAAAAAACTAATATATTGGAGTTAAAAGGTCACTCCAACGAGGTTTCGATTGATATGTCTTAGCCTTATTAATTAAGAGTTTTGGGAAAAATAATAACTTAAAGGTGACAGTTTGAGTGTCGAACATTTAAACCACGAGAAATTTTTCAATTCAGAAACAAAACATTAGAAAGGTTCATTAAAAAAAAATTACCCGCCTCGGTGGCGTAGTTAGCTAACGTGCTAGTTTCATGTCAAGCTAGACTACTGAGGACGAGAAGATCAAGGTTCAATCTCGATCGGGTGACTAGAGTGGCTTTCCACTCTCCTTTCACGCAGATGCGGGTCCAATTCCTCTATATTCAACCTTCCCAACTCCTAGCCCATTAGCTTAACTAGTATTAAAGCGTATAACCCGAAGGGTAGTAAGAAGCGGTGCTAAATATGTAAAGAATTTTTCAACTTTCTGAATTTGAAAGGGTGGCAACTAGCTTAATAAAAAAAGAAATAAATGGGCTAAGGAAGGCCCATTTCTTTCTTTCTTTTCGCTCTTCTCTGATTACCCGATTCAAACTATCTACATAACCTAAGGATGATAAAGGAAGACTTTAAAAAAAATTGTGCCAACACAAATTTGTGGGAGGGAGAATGGGGGAAACGTTAGGAAAAAAAATACATAGCTGAGACTCGAACCTTGACTCTTATATCCCTGGAAAATCAACTCAACAGAGATTGACGGCTTTATCCGTGTGATGATGGGTACGGATGGCACTTTAATTCATCTGTAAACAGTGAGTGTAATAATTCATTATTTCTATTCATAGAGGAGAGTTTCTGTAGATATCGAATTTTTTGCTTATGACGATAGAACCACTGACTGATTTAGATGTGATTTTTTTTTAAAGAACGTATAATAATTCTGGAGAGATTTTTAAGCTGTTTATAAACATGTTATGTCTTTAGTGAGCTGATAAGTGACGTTAAAGCCAATGTAAATTATGATTTTTCACACATAAAAAGAGTTTCTAATCTGTGTATACTCAATTATAACTGTATAACCACTTAATAGATTTGGATGAGTATTTTCTTATATACAGAAATGTAAAATATTTTCGGGAAGGCTTTGGGCCAATGATCAACGAGCTATGCCATTAGGGAACTGAGCAGTGACGTTAAAACCAATACAATTGATGGTTATTCACAAAATGATTACTACCCAAGGGAAATTATCTTCTTCAAAGCCAAGGAGAATCTTCAATTTTAAATCAAAAGAAAAATAATAATGTGGTTTTGTTTTGTGTTTCGTATTCAGTTTAGTAGGTAAAAAAGAGTTTCTTTGGATGGTAGTAAATATACAGGTAACGTTTTAAATTTTTTTTTTATTTGATCTTCTATTTGCATGTATTTAAACAAACAGATTATGACTTCTCCCAATAAAGATGGAACTGGAACGCCAAAGAAAAAATAAATCATACACAAATAAAATAAAATGTAAATGTGTGTACAAACGATGTAATTTAAAGGCCAAATACCATTTCTTAAGTACTTGGTGAAATCTAAAACTGCGCACCTCGACTGTATTTTTTTCTTTTTTCTGTAGTGTGAGATGATTGCCTAGACTGCTTGACCATCGGTGCGGGTAGCTCCAAAGCCAACAAATTTAGAGAGCTGAAACTAGAGTATAGGTATTTTATAAAAACTGAAGGTGTGTATTTGATCATTTCTTTCAAATTTTTAGAGCCTAACGTCATAGACAACTTGATCATGATTCGGATAGCTCATAAACCAAGCAATACAAACGGAATGAATTTGAAATAGCCTCACCTACCATGTAAACCTTAGGCGTAATTTTAAATTTTATTTATTTGAGGTATTTAACGTACACTTCCTGAAGCAACTTATTATATCAGCCCACGAGTTTCTATGAGCGAGAGCGAAAAGACCAACCAATTTTTCAGGAAAAGATATTTTCACACTCCTTCCAGAATTATTTTACATGCCAAATTCTATATAAGACCGACGGGTTTACTTCCTCCTCGAAGAAAGTTGTGCTACGGATTGTTGTCACTCAAATTCCGTTGGCCCTAGCTGGGTTTGAACCCACGAACATCGGGCCCTGAGGCGAGCACTTTACCCCAAGACCACCGAGGTCGATCGTATTTACCATATTTTCTTTTACTCTAACATATTCAACATGTAAAAGTTTTTTTTATAGAGACAAACACACTTGAAGATTTCCAAAGATAATAATAATAATAATATTTAGCACCGCGTCTTACTACCCGTTCGGGTTATACGCTTAAGTACTAATTACGCTAATGGATTAGGAATTAAAAAGGTTGAATGTAGAGGAAGTGAACCCGCATTTGCGTGGAGGAAAGTGGAAAACCATTTAGGAAACCCCCCCCCCCCCAGTTCACTTTCCAAAGATAGGCAACCCTATGTTAAGTTTAAGATTGATATTTTTCTTGCTTTGTAAGTAATTCTGAACCAGAGAAACTTGGACATATGTAGGCCTAAGTATTCAGGGAAACCTCATGCAATTAGGTTTTTTCCAAAACACATCTCAATCTTATTGATTTTAATTAATAAATTAGTATTAAAAATTATTTATTAAAATATAATAGACTAAAATATTGTATCAGGTTACATTGTTCTCTTAAGAGGCCACCATACTACTCGAAATATATACCGAAACATGTGCGTCTTATTGAACTAATTTATCAGTTATTATTATTATTATTATTATTATTATTATTAGCACCGCGTCTTACTACCCGTTCGGGTTATACGCACTTACGCTAATGTGCAATGGTAGGATGATTGCGAGATGAAATGGAGGACCTACAGTTTAACGTGGAATCCGAACCACGGTAGAGTCCTGGCATTCCTCACATTCACAAGTTGTGATTAATACACATCTTGTCAGAGGTGAAGGAAGGGTTTGGCAATCAGATAAATGTGTGCCGGGACCGAGGATTGAACCCCGGACCCTCAGCACAGAAGTCTGACACCTTACCCCTAGACCACCAGGTCACCAATTATCAGCAATTAATAGGATTATGTTGAAGAAAATAAAGGATCCAACAGATTTAAGAGTGTCACTTGTATTTTATGGTTTTATTTTATTTTATTTTTTTTATTTCTTCATCGAGAAAAAATATAGTCAATAATTGTCAAAAAAAACCTTCATTTTACCAGATAAATACGAAGAACTAGACTAAATTAAAACCATGGGGGTCCTATCTATGAGCTGTGAGATAAAAATTTCTCAATGTAATCCTGTGGTCCAAACACAAAAACTTAAGATATTAGTTAAATTTGAATCTATATCTGGGTCCAGCTAGTGCTGCTGCCGAGTGTTGGCCGACCGAGCGCACGTCCATCATGGGTAATGATGAAGGGAGGGGAGAGAGGGAGAATGTCAAACAGAAGAAAAACAACTTGCGTGGTAGGAGTACACGGGGGAGGAGAAGTGAGAAGGGGCCGGCCGTCTCTTTGACAGACCACTTACATTACAGCTATTGACAAGTTTTGTTCGAGTTGAAGCCAAAATGTTCTTTCAGTTTTAAAGAATATATGCTAAATTTGTGTTTCTATTTTTCTAGTACTACAATAACCTGCGTACATAACTTTTTTATGCTACCGAATCTTACTACCCATCCTGGCTATACATATATGTACTGATTATGCTAATTTGCTAGGGATAAGGAAGGTAGAATTTAGAGGTAGATTACCAAGAGTTGCAGGGGAGTGGAAAACTATTCAGGAAAAAGCTACCCTCATTACATCCAACTGGGATTCGAAACCCCATCTCCCCAACATTGTCAGTCTAGTCTAGTAGGGAGAGTGACACACTGGCCTAGACCAGTCACCCACCTATGTGGAAGACATGACTTCATTCTGCTTTACTTTATGGTGGAACTCGTTAGTGCCTTCACTTAATAAATTTGTAAACGAATTCGTCACTATTAGATATGAGAAGCGACGATTCATACATATGTTTATAAAAATAGAATTTTAATTATATAGAGCTTTCTGTAAAGCTAAGTTACTTTATGGAACACTGTTATTAAATGATTCACATTATTTTGTGATTAAATATGTGACAGTGTTTTTGTAAAAGGACATGAAGTATAAACGCTTGCTAAATATGTAAAACTTCCGTTTAATAGAAACTTCAAACTTTTAATTAAACTCAACCCCCCCACCCACACCCACATGTCACCTCTTATGGGCGATATTAAACTCTGAATAATTTATATATTTCCTTGAAACGATTTCTTGGAAATCAACGAATACATAATTCCACTGCTGTCGACTGATATTCACAAGACTAGCAACAGCATGGCCTTGACATTACACACATTAGAATAAGCGTTTCTTGGTAATACAGCCTTCAGTAAGTAAATGGACAAAATAAAACGTGAGAATGTCTAAAGAAAATAAGCATAGGTTGAAACAAAATAGACTGTGGTCAAATAAAACATGATAAACAAGAGTTATTTTTAAAAAACTCAAACACTTTCTATAACTTTCCGCATCCTGCGATGAAAACCAATGTTATATTTACAAGACAGCTGTAACTAGACTTTATTTATTCTTGCGTTTTACGATCTGGGCTTAAATGCACCTCTATTTGTTTTATGCATGAATTGTATTTTAGTGACATCAATATTGAGTAATTAACATATAAGCGATGATACTTTAAAATAGTAGATGAATGAATACATTTCAACGTTTCTTCAAGGTTGAATGAATCTGATTTTAGGTCTTATTCATAAAATATTCTTTACACCGTCCCAAACCTAATGACTATGAACAACCCATTCTAATTACACATCAATATCTATAAATAGAATAATATTATCTGACAGCTATACAAGTTAACAGATCTACTTTTACGTATGCATACGTCAAGTCGTGTGATCTTCAGCAGTCGCTTTTGATAGATATTATCAATACCTAAGAATAGCACTATTAATTTAATAAGGTGTTTATTTATATCAAAATCCTAATATATTTTCTGGAGGCATTTAATGTTTTAAAAGTAATATACCTTTGATGAGTCGGTAGTGTGTCTGTCTACTGAGCTATGGGTATCGGGTTAGATTCCAGAAATGGGGGGAAAAAATAGTGAATTGAGTTTTTTCCCCTTTCACAATGATAAATGAACGACAAGGGGCTAGGCGTTGTAAAATTGTTCTTTATTTAAGTCAGTTTATAAGCCGTGTGCTGATAAAATTAGTCGGTTCAAAAAGTGCACGTTAAATAAGCTACATCAAATAAAAAAAATTCAAATCCCGTGATTTTATTTCAGGAAAGGTGGCAGCCCTACTCACTCCACACCTCCCCTCACCTACAGTTCCAGAACGAACAAACAAATGCGTCGATGTTGTTTGTCCAGCGACGAGGCGTGTTAGCGGCCGACCGACCGAGCCGCCGAAGTTGCCAACACCACCTGGGCGATGTTACGTCACGACTCGTGAATGAATAAGCCAGCCAACATGGCTGGTCCCACTCGACGACAGAAGCAGGACTGGTTTATAGGCCTTTCCAACTGAATATATTACCTACAAGGTTGGTCAAACGAGGAGGTCTAGTCCAACCTTAAGTTGTTTTTTATATTTAATGCGGAAAGCCCCGGTCAACTTTTCTGACTTCAACTAGTTCATGAAAGATGAACAGTAAACCATTCATAGGTTTATTTCGGCCTTGACTTGACAAACCGGCTGAAAGAATTAACGCCTGACTGGACACGAAAAAAGTTTTCCTTTAGGAATCTGGATATAGTTTTATTTTAATTCTTGTGTTCTGTCTACAAGCAAATTATTCTATCTGGTCTTAAGAATTAAAATTTAATAGGTTAATAAACCCTAATAGCATTAGCCTGAGGAAAGACAGAAAAAAACTAATCTGTAAAAAGCATTCATAGGTATCGAACTCATTCAACCTTTTGGTTAAGATAGACATGTTTGTTTAGATTGTTTATTCAATTGCAGAGTGTATATATACATCCAAGTAAGTTTTACAAATTAGTACCTAACACAACCCAACCAAAATTTATCAAATTTAAAAAGAATTAGCTTCGTTCAAATTCAAGATAATTGGAACTATACTTCTGGCCATCATCAATCGACTTTAAAAACAAAAAAAGTGTTGGAATTCCGGTGACAGAGCAAGCGCTTCTCTGCTTTTGTGCCGAAGGTAGTTTATTACAGAACATATATATGGATTAGAACTGGTATACTTCCCTCGCTGAAAGAACATGCCGATGCAATCCCCCCCGCAAACTAGCTCACATCTTACAAGGGAACTAAAGAGCGATAACCTAAAAGCGATAACATCTAGTGAGGTCGAAATTTAGCTTGATGCGTAAACAGGTGATAAATGAGAAATCCAAAGATTTTTTTTATCGGCGTCTGCATATTTACGCTAAGGGAGTAGGGAAGTGGAAAATTGAAGGAAGAGTATCCGCACTTGCGTGAAGGAGGAGTTGGATGTAATTGAAGGATAAAAACCACCCAAGTCTTCTATACATCATAAACGGGATTCAACTACGACCTTCAAAGGGTTCGGCCAGACTGACAAGCGCGCGTGATTAGCAGATAGCTCTCGATAGTTGTTGACGAGGAGGCTCCGAATCTTGGCTCAATGAATTGAGGGTGGTTTTTAACAAGCGATTTAGTGTTGTGGTTTTCTCATCCTCTCTCCACGCTAATGGTGATTCTTATTTGTAAAGGCCTACTTTGATAATATTGAAGTATTTTAACATATCAGTTTTACATATATATATAATATATGTATGGTTTATGATCTTACCAATTAAATTAGGCCGTTAGTAGCAAGTGTGCTAAACCTATCGATATTAATAAAAATGTCAAAATGAGAAGTTTTCCTAGCACACAACGAACCAACATACAATAATATCGCCTAGAGCCTGTAAACTAGACTGTACCGGGTCGAGCGCGCGCTCTTGAAAAATAAAACCAGTTCTATCTTTCAAGCGCGCGCGCTCAGTCGCTCGCCCTCTAGCTCCAGTCTCATTACAACCAATGTGTTATATTTTATATTTTAGTCGCTGGCCCAGTCTGGCCGTCCCCGAAGTCACCGGTAAACAAGACGTGACTGAAGCCTTTGTCAACGTGTCAATCAGTTCGGATGATTAAAAGTTCACCAAATGTTTTGTCCAAGCTGCCTATATAGCTACGGCGCTTTTGTTACAATCTTGAAAGAATAAAATTAAAAGTTCAATAAAATCTTAGTGCCATATTTTCACAAATATATAGGACTTAATTTCAAACATATTTTGCGTGTTCTAAAATACATTCAAATCAAACTATTTACATTTTGGGGCCACAGCATCCAAAAATAACTTGCCGAAAGGCGAACAAATCCTCGGTGTTTAGAGAACGATTTAAACTAGAAGCATTAAAAGCTTATCTTATACCACCATCGCAACTTATGGTGTGCGTTTACTGGAGCCTGGATCTATCCCTTGGAGATATTTTTTCTGTTGTGTAAATATTTGTAGCCATATTGTATCTCGCAAGTAACACAGCAAATAACTTTTCATCCCCTAGCACAATGGCCTGATATACAAAGGATCTAGGGTTGATCTTTCCTTAGCCTTGGGGGTCGTGTACAATAAATAGCAAGGTTTATTTTGCACGGTCTGCAAGGAAATCTGGTATATCCTAGCTAGACAAACTTTTCTAAGGTTTTGTCAACCCATTATTTGGTTCGGTTTCCGATGTTACGGAAACACTCAAATGATGTTTTATAAAATTTATAAAACGTCATTTGAGTACTAGGCTATATTTAATATATAATAATTTGAATAGTATATTTAATATGACCTATAATACCTTTTACAGAAACATACGTAGGATATATTTAACTGGCTCGGGTTTGTTGGCACACTTAAGGTTATTTCACACTATAGGGAATGCCACGCTCCACTCACACAGTGCTCAAGCTACACTCAAATATCGTACAATGCGAATCAAATGGGAGTGTTTACACTATAGGGAATGCCACGCTCACGCGCACTCATAATGACCACCGCGATCCTTGTCGAGAATATTTTTATTTTTATTTTATTTTATTTATTTAGCACCGCGTCTTACTACCCGTTCGGGTTATACGCTTAAGTACTAATTACACTAATTGATTAGGAATTGGGAAGGTTGAATTAGAGGAAGTGAACCCGCATTTGCGTGGAGGGAGAGTGGAAAACCATTTAGGAAAAACCACCCCCAGTTCACCCGACCGAGATTCGAACCTCGATCTCCCCGTCCTCGGCGGTCTGGCTCAACACGACTGGCGCGTTAGCCAACTACGCCACCGAGGCGTGTGAGAATATTTTGAGCGCGGTATTTTGATCGTAGCCCGAATGGAGCGCTACTGTAAACATGACATACACAATATAGTCCCAAGCTCCAGTTTGTTTTCAACCCGTCGAAAAAACATGGACGAAAGATTGATTGAACTTGTGCGTACCAAACCTGAGCTATGCAACGTGGAAACAAATTTCATGGTGATTATGTTAAAAAATAAATGGTACGGAACTCCGCACGGACTTTCTCACTCTATTGTTTAAAAATGGAAATATTTACTCAAAACTCATAATATATGTGAAACGAAGTAATATACACTAGCAAACTAAATTGCACTATATTTATGTAAAACTTTTTTGAGTCCCAAATAATTATTGCTGCCAACATTCGCAAGATACTAATCATACTAGAGGTGCGATTTGTTTGTAAAAAATGTTGGAATTTTTTTAACTTTGGTTTTTATTTACTTTTTAGAACCGTGTCTTACTACTCATTCGGGTTGAACGCAAATGTATTAAGCTAAATCTTTAAGGACGAGGAAAGTTGAATTTAAAGGATATATACTCGCATTTGCGTGCAGGAAAAGTGGGAAACCATTTAGGGAAAAACACCCTCAGAACATCTAAACAGGATTCGAACCCTGATATCTCCATCGTCGGTAGTCCAGTCTATTGCGAAAGTGACGACTTAGACCACGCGGCCATCGAAGCGGGATATATTTTATTCAGTGTCTAACAAGTATTAGATAAGAAAAATATAAAGGCCAAAAATATATATTTCAAGAAGTAAAATGAAAGCAAAGTGCGTGTGCAAAAGCAAAAAAGTATTTGTCTTCTTACTAAGAATTTCTCCTCATTTTGGCTTGGAGACTTTATTTTATCTCTTATTTTCTTATTTAATTTTTGTTGGACAGTTGAAAAAGTTAAAATTAAACAGGTTAGCAGCATATGTCAAGTCATTGTCTTTAATTTTCAAAGAAAGACTTGTATACAATTAACAAAAAATTAATTATGACCAGAATTATCAACACAATGGACATTATTGTATTTTACTATCAAGTACATAGCATACTAAAAAGTTGTAAAACACTTTGCATTTAAGTTTTAACTAATAATTAGTATAATCTGCGATTTTCCCGTATTATGTCTTAAGTTGAAACAGTGGATATTCTAAAAAACTATTTCTTCTAACGTATTCCAACATGATTATCGAGCCCAGTTCTGTAAAGATATTTAAAGATTTGTCATAAGTTTTAATACCAAGACTGAAGGGTGCATTTTAGAAACGAACGAAAATAATCAAATAAATACCGAAACATTTACATATCGCCAACTTCTGTGACAGTTGTATTAGCGTAGCTATATTCCCTTCTGTCGTACGGCACTTTCAAACTGTCAAAACCCCCAACATGCTAAACTTCCGACCTTTCCGCGCAACTTGCCCTTTCTAGAGTTTTCTGCGAACAATGCCACAGAAGTGACGCTTTCCTGGTCCACCCCCCCGGCACCCTCGTTGTCAAAAGTGGGGAATTAAAATGAATGCAAAAGAATGTCACCACTGGGACTGGAGTAGTGTTATATCAGCTGAAGCTAAGGTAGTTTCTATAACGTTTTCAAAAACTATTTTTTCTTAAATTTAATTTTCTTTGCCTCAGTCGTGTTTTTTATCACCATTGAAAGGGTGTACTGTAGTTAGACTATCCAACTCTGAGAGATACTTGGTTTCGAATTCCTTTTGAGGTCAAGTTAAGTTTTACCGTGATGCGAGTATTTTAAAGTCTAGAGGAATTTCCAGATCAGCGAATTTATAAGATTAAACTTTCCACGAAGCATACGAGTGGTTCGGATACCAATTCGCACCAGCACCATTGATCCAAGCACGTCTTAAATAAGTCCTGAAAAACTTAACTAGAGTTTGACTTTGGAGATACAAAGAATGACGTATGACAGATAGCCCTCTAATAACGGCTTGTACATATTGGCTTTGAGGTGTCTAAACGAGGCCATCCAAAAACATAATTTTTGGCTTTTTTCTAATGGAAAACAATTTGCAATCTCTTGATTAACAAAATGTGCTCTAAAATAAACATTGCTGGGAACATTATTTGACGATTTAGTTGTAATAGAACAACTTTAACGTGCTTACTGAGGTTAATTGACGCAATAAAACTTCAATAAACATGATAGTATATTTTATATCTTAATATATATAATTCTTCTGTACGTGTGTATGTCACTGAACTCCTCCTAAACGGCTGGACCGATTTTGATGAAATTTTTTGTGTGTGTTGGAGTGGGTCCGTGTATGGTTTGGATTCACAATTGGACCCGGTAGGTGGCGCTGCAATCGGGTTCTAGGATTTTATTGGATTTTTTAGGGAATTATTTTTTAGATTTTTTGCATATCAGAACATGTAACCTCAGAATTTCACCCCCCCCCCCCCCCCCCCAGCTGATATTTGTGGAGTTGTGGGCGAAATGCCAAAAATGAAAAGATGTTTTATTTTGTATGTTGTCTTGACAAACACTGAATTTGTAATATTTGTGTGACTCACTAATTTGAGTTCATTGTGAATTTTGTAATTATGATGATCACATAGTATTTGTTTTATTATCGAAATCAACTATGCCACCCAAACGAAAAGCCAACGTTTCGGGCAGGACAGCGTCTGTCGGGTCCGCTAGTATCAATATAAATATTATAGAAGGTGCCCAAACAAAGAACAAATGTGTTAGCGAACTAAGAGAACACTAGATACTCAAAGGAAAAATAAAATGGTTGAATTAATTCTAAACCAGCTTGAACTTTCTAAACAATACTATCACATGAACACACGACTTACAAACTAGCATGACCTTTGACAATGCGCTTAGTACTAATCACCCAGTCCTACCCTCTTGATATGTAATGATTCGATGGCAGGACGAAAATGTGGTGTCAAAAACATATAATTGCTTCGAAAGAACCTCCCGGAAACAAACCAGTCTCCCCTTCACTCGAGATCCACCTCTCGGAACGCTAAGATACGGGGACAGGTGTGCACAAGGACATTAAAGCAATCCCTTGGTGCGTTTCTTAACCATCCTTAGATACTACTTATCTTGATTCGAATACTGTCCGGGCCGAGGTTTCTTAGCCCTATCATGGTGAGAAGGCAGAAAGGAGGAATGGATTGGGGGAGGGGGTTTATGAGTAATTTGGAGTTAATGTAAGTGCAGCCCCAGGTGTGGATAGGGCCTACCCTTGGCTTGCATTAGGAATATGAAAACAATGTAGGTATCTATTAAAATGGCAACTTTTCTGAGGATAGGATAAACTATAACAAGGACGAAGAGGCTATTTTGGAGAGCTACATTCGATGGCTTTGACGAAGTACACCAAGAGGAGATGATACCTAAGGAATTATTTTTACATAAAATTGGGGTTGGGGGTGTTAGGAATTTTACAAGACTCCCACAAGCTACTACCTTAGGCATTAATTGGATGGGAAGGGTTGGCAGGGTGGGATCCAAGCATAAGTCCTACTTGAATAATTATACTTTCTAGAGGGTAGGTGGGGTTTAGCCCCTAATAAAATACCCCCTTATGATGCGGCCTTGACCTCAGTAAACAATGACTGTACTCGTACCCCAACACCCACGTAAGCGGCAAACCAGACGAGAAAAGATGAGACTGATGCCTTTGTCCGCCGATGCGGGTAAGCGGGTGAAAACTACCCCTGAGAACGTTATGGTAGCCTCGTATTCTCGAATGGAGGCCATCCCCGTGCGCAAGGCCAACAGTAATGACCCTTCGGTTACATAAGCGAGCACGTGAACTTCCATTCGGGGAACATAAAATTAATTATTCATGACTACCGAAGCCACCTTCTTCCTGGCTGGTTTGAAATATTAACCCTCTCTCCTATATCCCCTCCCCTATCCCCTCCTCCTCCTCCTCTCTCTCAGCCAGCCATACATGTCATGCTAGCCTCAGTTCAAATCGATCTCTTGACTATTTCGACTTTCAAAAGTAAATATGTAGACCTAGAGTAAGAACGGTATGCGCCCGCGCGTACTGATATATAAGAAGCTAATACGAGGGTAAGGAGAAGGGCACATTAATAATAATAATAATAATAATAATTATTATTATTATTATTATTATTATTATTATTACTACCATACCTGCATCAATGACCTTAATGTCAGGCCCATCTAGTCTGGTTCACCATTAACGGAAAGATCGGGGTTTCAACCCCGACGGGTGGTTTTTCCTTAATAGTTTTCTATTCTTCCTCCACACGAATGCGAGTATCTTTTCTCTAAAATGTACCTTCCTCAATACTACACCACTATAGTAATCAAATGAGTCCAGCCCGAATGGGTTTGTATTACGCGGTGGCGGGGGGGCGGGGGGAAGAGGGAGGAATAAATTGTATTATTAAATCCAGTACCACGATTATCAACGACCAGTAGGGATTGAGAGGAGATAGCTTAGAGGAAATGCACCCACATTAGGGTCGAGGGAATTAAAAAATTACATGTGATTTTCCCTTATCCCAAGTGAAATCATTTGAGATTTGAACCTTGACTTCCTCCACCGTCAGTAGTCAGGTCTATTGTGGGGTAACTCCTTAACTCCTTAAAGTCAGGCCATTCGACCTCCAAAAAGAGTGATTTCCCAAAGTCTTTCAAACAAAATTAAAACTAAATATCTTCGTTTTTAAAAAAGTTCGAAGGAAGTCGTTTTAATTGAAGGTATTTTATAGAAACAAACATTCATAGTTTAAAACATTCCCGATTTATTAAAAATATATATTATAGGGCCTACATATACACAAACCATATTCCGAAAGGAATTTTGTGTTGGTTATTTTAACAACTCACAAAACCAGGATTAAAACAGTGACAATGTTTATGTATATTGTAGAATTGTTAGTAGCTACTTTGAGGTTATTATTTAATAGTTGTCATTACTTTATTACTAGTTTCTTAATTAATTAAGCACGAAAACCCTGCACTCATGTATGGGTGTATAAAATATTAATGATGTTAAATGTAGACTGAACTATCTATAGTATAAATATAACACACACAATGATAGATAAAATCATTCACGTGAAACAAATGTTTTATAAAGGCAGAAATAACAATTTTACTTTGGTGAAAAGCTTTTTTTTTTTCTACTGTAGCAATGTCCGGTTTACGTAATTGCTTTCCATCGAGTTGTGAACAGAAACCAATATTTACTTTGTTTCGCGATCGTATTACAAGCTAAGCTGAAACGAAAATAAATGTCTGATAAGCCTATTTATGGCTTCCTTTATTTAGGTCTACATAATTTAGAGCCGTTTCGTGTAGAATATTGTGACAAAATGTTAGATTACGCGCACGAAGTTTACCTCGCTGGTTAAGTAGCCGATTTGTGACCGAGCGATATTGAAATATTATCGCTACCGCCTGGTTACCAATTTAAGCTTTATCAATTGTTTACTAGCCCAAAAATAACAATTTGATTTTACTAGTCTAAGTTTATATTTCTTTTATCAGTTATTCACAATTAAAAAGTAAAAATAAATCAGCCTTTAGAACATATTTTAAAGAGAAACAGGTGAAACATATTATATTTAAGAGAAAACTTACTAGTCACACATTGAATTTACATTCTCTCTCCAGTCAGGTTCTGCTGTGTTTACCTTAAAAAGCATATGACTACTAAAAGTCATATTGATATAACCGTATAGGTATCTATTTATGAAAAGAAATTAAAGAACAGGCCGAATTAGATACAAATTGTTATCATAATAAATGTTGACCTCAGTAGACTTGGGGTAAAGTACTCGCCTCAGGACCCGATGTTCGTTGGTTCAAACCCAGCCGAGCTCAGCGGATATTTCTTGAGAGATAAAAATCCATAGCACAACTTCCTTTGGAGGGGAAGTAAAGACGTTGGTCTCATGTCAATTATGACATGTAAAATAAACCGTGGACGGTACCTATGTTAAAATACCTTCCCCGGCAAAATTGGTAAGCCCTTTCCACGCTAGCTAAAAAATTCAGTGTGGCAGGAAACGGGGAATCACCACACTTCCTGAGCTCCCTTAGTACATTTATACCAGATGGTGCAGTCAGCATTAGCCAGTCAAAGGGCTGAGTGCATGCCCAGCTCCGGATGGATAGAAATCACATCAAACCAAGCTTCAGGCTGTTGACTTAAGAAAATCATACTAAATATGATTCCTTTATTGAAGTGATCAGCTTGGTGGTAAAAAGAAATGTTAATACTTTTGTACATTTATCTGAAGTGAAGGCCGTAATGGCCTGTAGGTCTATAACGTGTCCGTGTGACTTGTCTAAAGGTAAGTCTACCCTCAGTACACTCGACCAGGATTCAAACCCAGATCTTTCGGTCATCAGCAGTCCAGTCTATTGCGAGATTGACGCCTTCTTAAACAATATGACCAACGAAGCGGGTGTCAGCATATATTTATTTTTGACTAGACTTATTACAGTGCGTAAATAAAGAAACGACTTACCAACATAAGAGATTCAGTCAGCATCCAGTCCCACACCCGTTAATTCATTATTGTAAAAATAGGAACCCCCAACTTAACCAATGACAATTTTTTTTCGACCGAGCCGAAAAGAGAACCCAGGATACTTGTCTCAATTGGTAGACGCACAACCGAATGAGCTTGAGGCGTCAGACCCATACTTCTGATAATCTTCATATAATTTTACTAATAAAATTTAACTTGTTAACATGTAAATACAAGTGTAAACTCAAGTCTAATAAATAAAAGTAGATTAGATTAAAAATCCTTTTGTATGACATGTCAAAACTTCAATAGTTAGCTTTATTATTTTTATCAAACAAGTTTACATAAAATAAAACTATCTTACTTTATTCCTAACCGCTCACATAAAAGCGCTCCACAAAAACAACAACACAATCTTTCCTTCTTTACGCCTTCCTCTACCAAACCTCTCGTCATTTTAGTTCATAAACGCGAGTATTGTTCGTCGTCACTTTCACAAGTTGAAGATTAAAGTGTCATTAACCCTTACGACAAGAGACGCATCATAATGGCCCCACTAAAAGCGAACTCTGATGTGTTGGAAAACGTGGGCCTTGTCTTCTTGGAAGGAAGGCTGGGTGTCCCTCAGCTAATTAAATAACTTGAGTTGTTACACTGGACAAAAGTGGTGTGTCTACCACCCCCAACCCACCAAAAAAATAAAAGAAACTCTTTTAGGAGATTACAATATTATTCTATGCGCTACTGAAATAAGTACTTTAGAGTTAATCACAGTCAGCTTGATTTGACAGTGTTAAACTTCGACAGATTTAATGTTCAAAACTAATAACTTTTATAGTTGTGTTGTCGAACACTTTTTATTTTAGAGCTAAATAAACCTTTTTTTTTTTGGTTAGTTTCAAAGAGTTTTGTGGGAAGAAGTAGAGAAACGTATTTTTTTAAGAGTGGTTTTTATTTGCGAGACGACGAGAATGACGTTGTCCGCGTGGCCATCGTTACGAGTATCTTTCGACTTTTTTTTTAATGACCTTACTTCGTAATTTCCTTAAATAATAGGGTGAAAACACATCTTGGTGTAAGAGAAAGTTGAAATTTTGAATGTTAAGAAGTTGAAATAACACACAACCAGTTTAGATTGTTCGGTTATGTAAAGTCTATAAAATTCTAACCCACCTCGGTGGCGTAGTTGGCTAACGCGCTAGTCGTGTTGAGCCCGACTGCCGAGGACGGGGAGATCGAGGTTCGAATCTCGGTCGGGTGAACTGGGGGTGGTTTTTCCTAAATGGTTTTCCACTCTCACTCCACGCAAATGCGGGTTCACTTCCTCTATTAAACCTTCCCAATTCCTAATCCATTAGCGTAATTAGTACTTAAGCGTATAACCCGAACGGGTAGTAAGACGCGGTGCTAAATAATAATATCAAATTCTACAATTTATTTTGAGGGTGGGGGGTGCCAGTACTCCCTTACCTCCCTTGTGTATACCCTTGAATAAGTCACCCCTCTCTCCGAGCTTAAGCTTACTTTCACCATGACTTCATGTTGTAGGCTATTAATTATTATAGTTAAAGTGCATTACCAGCACAAACTTAAATAATAAGTATCACTTTATTACTATAGTAAATAATTTCTAATTAATTATTTTCATTGGGTAACCGAGACTGTAAGGGACCTCACATAGCTCTAAAAAGTTTCACTAAAATTCATCACCACCATATTAAGTTCCTTGAGGCTAATTAAGTAATATTGTACTAATGACATAAGATTGAGTACCAAAGGTTTTTGTCTGTATTTCATTCTTCATAAGAAAAAGAAAAAAGAAAATATAGTACTTCAATAGAAGTTAGTATTTTAATTGCATTATATTTACAGTAGGTTTCCAAAATAAGAGAGGAAAAAAGTTTAGGTAAAAGTTGGGTTTTCTTAGGAAAATAAAAGACCCAAAACTTTTGAGTTTAAATTGTAAGGCCATTATTGTTTTATACACACAGGCATACCTATTAAAATAATACTTTATTATAAGCAATTTATTTTAGAAATTAGAGTAAAATCTAAATTAAAATCAATATTTTCCTCTAATTTTGTGATGGTATTTTTACTATCCATTTTGGAATGGATAAGGTCAATTAAGAAAACCGGTTTAATGTAGTCTTTTGCTGATATTAAAAGTTGCATTGAATTTATGAAGAGATTTACACTAAATATTTAAGATGATTTCAATGGTCACCTCTACTAAAATTGTTGCAATATTTATGCAATAATGGAGCTTAAACCAATTGATGAATATATTATTTTAGAGTACCACTGGGATATTAGTTTACTAAAAACGATACCATTAAATATAATTAAAAATTATACAGCTTTAATTAAAATGTAACAAAAATGTAATAATAAGCAGTTTAGCAACAAAAAAAAACTATTTTGATTAACAAAATATTTTTTAAGTATAACACATACGAAGTTGATGTAACAAATGTACATCGTACAACAAAGGTAATTTAGAAGATTGTGTTTCTTCGTTTTGGTTTCCGACATGCCATTTATAAATAAAGTCGAGAAAAAAGGGGGGTAAGGCATGGCACTAATGAATACGTACAATCTTGTAAAACTATCTTCAAGCCAAGTCTGCAAGGGCATTAAGCCAAGATTGCCTGTAATTTAACTACACTCCATAGTATTTTAACCCAGAAAACCAGGTCTTTCGCAGTTTTCTCTTTTTTTTTTGTTTTTTTGTTTGTTTTTTTTGTTGCTACAACAAAACGGTAAAATATATTCTCATGGGGGGCGGGGGGGGGGGGAAGGATCAACAGCAAAACATAAGACCATATCCCGTCCATTTACAACCGCGTAGGATGAAGTCGTTAAGGACGGAGAAGCATGGCTGAGAACTAAACAGGAACTCCCATTTAGAAAACGCTTCGCCCTTGATTAGCACGAGATTCATTTGGATGCGAACCAGAAATAGCCCTACTTAAGGCAGATTTTCTCATCAAGCTTTTTTTTTTTTTTTTCTCAAAACGCTTAAACTATTAGCGTATGAGACTTTCCGTTGAATGTATAAAAGTAGTGATGGATGAGCATTCCTAACCAGTGGCGGCGGAACATTATTTGTGTAGGGAGAAGCAGAGGGAGCAAGCGCAAAAGGAAATAAGTTTTTTATGAACCTGCCTTTCACCTTCCCCCCCCCCCTCTTTTTTCCTGATAAATATTTCGGAAATTTAATGTCACTAAACATATTTGAAGTGGTCCTACTCCCCAATTTTTGAAAAGAAGATAATTTTAATAAGCTATTTGGAGTAGTCTTCACCAGGAATTTTTTGAAATTTGGATGCTTCTAAAAATTATTTGGATTGGTCCTTCTTCAGCAAATTTTGATCAATTGTGCCCTTTTCGACCTTGTGTCACTTTTGGGTATTTTTGCAAATCTTTTCCCTTTTGGCATTATTGCCCTTTTTGATTATATTTGCTTCGAACTCTTTTAACTCTTGAGGCCAAATCTTTTCCCTTTTGGCATTATTGCCCTTTTTGATTATATTTGCTTCTAACTCTTTTACCTCTTGAGGCCTAATCTTTTTATCCTTTACACTTTTTACCCTATATCCTTTTTACACTGCACCCCTAATAGCCTACAACCTCTTTCCTCTTTTTAACCTCTATACCCTTCCTACCCCGTTCACGCTCATACCCAGTGAACCATTCTACCCCTTTTCTCCCTTTTGGCCTTTTTTGTGACGTTTTAATCTTTTTACCTTTTTCCCCCCTTTTAACCTTTTTTTTACTATTTACTTTTTGCTCTTTTTACTATCTTTACCCTTTTTACCATTTTTGTTTCATTGTTTCCTTTTTGATATTTTGGTCGGTTTTATACATGTTTGCAATATTTTCCCTTCCAGTATTAATTGTCATTTGATTCAATCTACTTTCTTCCATTTTTACCATTCGTGGTTTTTAAACTTTTTTTACCCCTTTTAAAGGCTCACAGGTAAAAAAAACTATTAATGAATAAAAACTATTTATTATAAATATATCACAACATTTAACAATCTAATATATCATGGCGACATTAGAATAAGAGTTTGTTGTAGATAACAAACACTAATTCGTGTTTAATCTCCATGGCAACCTGACTTCCAAGGCCACCTAACTAATTACAAATAGTATTAAATGTAGTAGGACTTACTCGCAGCGTTAATATATTTTTTTAACTAATTTTTAAAAAATTTCAAAATTCTTGTTTCGAGGTGCACATGTTCGTGCAGAGGGGCTACTAATATTTAAATTTTAAACCTCTGCGTGCGGTAGATATCACACAATTCTCTTAACAGACACACAAACTCTTCATTTTATTAATAAAGATAGATTAATTCACGTATGGCATATAGGATTTTCTGTTGTTAACCATCCAAAAGTTGTACCATACAAATGGCCGATAATTATTATTATTATTATTTATTATTATTATTATTATCATTATGCACCGCGTCTTACTACCCGTTCGGGTTATACGCACTTAAGCTAATGTGTAATGGTAGGGTGATTGTGAGATGAAATGGAGGACCTACAGTTTAATGTGGAATCCGAACCACGGTAGAGGCCTGGCATTCCTCATATTCACAAGTTGTGATTAATACACATCTTGTCAGAGGTGAAGGAAGGGTTTGGTAATCAGATAAATCTGTGCTGGGACCGAGGATTGAACCCCGGCCCCCAGCACAGAAGTCAGACACCTTACCCCTAGACCACCAGGTCAACAATGGCCGATAAAGAACGTGTTCTAGTTCTATTCCCTAAAATTGTATACAATAAGCTGTGCAAAGCAGATCTTGTACAATCTTTGGTGAGCAAACGACGCCATCTTTAGGTTACAATGTATTGTACAACTTTTTGTTTTCGTGTGTACTGGGCTTTATTAAAATTTTGTGCAGCCGTTTATATGTTATAAAATTTACATTCCAACCCCACCCCATTAAAAAAAAAAGAGGAAAAGGAGTTGGTTAGAACCTGAATCCGAAAGAGGTGCGTGAAAAGCGAACTTTTGGGAAACACTGTCATAAAACTATTAAAATTGACAGCTGCATACGTATTTGGGTTTACGTATGAACATTTGAAAAAAATATTCAGTAATAGTTTGAACTACAATATATGGTTCTACTATTAACAATTAATCCTTCTATGGGTAGGTCTGTATAAGAATATTTTATTTTTCAATTAGGCCCGAGACTTTTGAAATGGTGTAATATATATACTCTGCAAAGCCTTCCAATATAAATCAGTAAAACACGTATCAGAGATACGGATAATCAAATTTTCGGATAATTAATATCCAAGATGGTCGGCGCTCTACTGTAATTTTGATGATTTTTGTTAAAATGTGACGAATTTTGATAATGGGATAAGTTTTTCTTTATGAAACAAAATATAACATCACGGGTTTCTTTGATATTCAAACCATCAACCGGGACAAAGGAATTATAATTGAATCTTGCCGCCAAGGGAAATCGTGGGAAGGTGACTTTGAGAAATAATTATTTTCCCATTTATTTGTAGGCTAAAGTCGATTATAATACTTCGTACTAATCACTTTTTTTTTTTCAAATTTTCTCTATTCTAATTTTCAATTGTTCAGTGAAATAATATTAAAAGGTCTCGTTTCTATGTAGTTAAATTTTTAATTTTTTGTATATCATAGGCCACAGATATTATAAAGATGTGTTTATTGAAAGCGAAATAATTTTTCTTAATTAATCGTAAATAGATTAGCCTAAAATTATGAAAAAAATTAAACTTAAGATTTGTTAGTAGATAGAACAAATTCAAAAATAATTTCTCGCATTCTATATGCCATTATTTTACGGCGACATAAGTATTTATTTTGTGGTACCAAGGTCTAGGTTCGAATCGCAGCAGGGTGCCGTGTGGGTGTTATTCCACGTGTGATTTATTTTGTTGTGGTATTCCCCATCCTCTATCCACTCTGATGGGGGTAGCTTTCTCATTCTTTCCCCTTAAATAACACCTTAAAACGCCATGGTTGCGATCATTCCCTTTTAGAGGTTTATTAGCATGCCTTTATCTCTCCATCTTCTGCTTTAACGAGTTCAAACTTTGTGACAAATTCAGTCAATTTTTTCATCCGAATTCCGGCAAGGGAAGAAGACCAAAAAAACTCTTTAATATATAATAGAAACCCAACACTGGAATTGTTATGACAAAGCTCATAACTCATGCCTTGAAGATTTAGGTTCAGTTCCCGCTTGGGATTATTTTTATTACCTTTTTATTAGTAACTAAATTCTAGGTCTTACTGCCCATCCAGTCTATCTGCATATCCAAACTAAAAGGGTAGGTATGATAAAAGAAGAATTTTTGATAAAATGTACCGGCCTTCGGAAGAGAGAGAGCAGAAAGTAATTTAGGAAAATCCATCTGTGTACCCTACCAGAATTTGAGCTTCAACATCTACGTCAGGTCCACCAAGAAGGGACTATTGGTACAATGCTATTGGGCCAAGGTTTTGTAAAAGTGGCAAACATGTCTTAAAGAATGTACAAACCTAGTCGAGCATTGGTGGTTAGATGGGAGGGGCATTTTCTCCCATGCAAATAATTCCCCCCGACTTGAATAAACTCCCGCATACCCTGGAATGAAATCGTCCCCTCTATATTTATTACACTCCCTTTGACATTTCCGAATATTAAGCTGAAAACTGGCCTTGTGTCAAACTCCAAATTCAATATCTTCTTGAAGTATCCCCTTTTTAAAAACTGGACGTGAGAGGAGCATTTCAAATAGCTTCTGCAATATGTATTTAATTGTACAAAAATGTCCAGGTGAAGTCAACTCTGAATAGCTTCTAAAGACAGTCAGATTTTTTTTTAATCTAGAGGACTACTCAAAATATAGTTTATTTTCAAAACACTAGCCAAGGAAGGGTCAACAGGTCCCCCTTTGGTTTGGGGGTCAAAGCCCCTTGAATATATATATATATTTTTTTTTTTTTTTTTTTTTGCCAGTTTCTCGAGCCCCTGGTGGACCTGCTCTCCATCACCGGAAAAAAACAGATAAAGCGGGACTGAAGCCTTTATCCCCATGATCTTTGGTATCATACGGGTTAAAACATTTTTAATTTATCAATACGTTATAGGATAGTGTCAAACACTGGCACTCATTGAAATAAATTAGTATCAAACATAAAGGAACAAGAAAATCAATTAACAATTATTAATCTTTTCCTTCTCTCTCTTATTTGATAATATTTACCGGTTCTTGCTCATCACGCTTTGAGGTTTGACGGTTCTGAAGCCACTTTCAGCAGCCATTTTGTTTCAGAGGATATTAATGTGAATTTAGTGTATTTTTTTTACTAGGATTGTAATCTTTTTATTGATTTATTCAAACCCCACAAAACTTACTAACTACCGTAGCTTATTCCTTAAAACCTATCAAAAAAAATTATCAGTCTCAATGAACGTTAATTTATTCAATTAAATGGTAAAAAAAAATATGTCAGTCACGCCGAAAATTAAAGCTGGGTTTATTAACTAAGTAGGTAGAAGCTCTTAACGACTATAGGAAGATTTATTTAACTATTTTTATCGTAAGGTTGTAATTGAAATTAGAAATGGAGTGAAAATATTTTAGTGGAAGTTAATCTAGAGATGTGTCAGGGAAGATTCGAAGGAAGTACTGTGACAGCCCGTGCGTGCTACTAGACTATGCAGCGATTCTCTTGAGATTTTAGAAAATGTTTGGTTTCTCACGTTCTCCCCCTCCTCTACCTTCCATCTTTAACCACGATAGCAGGAGATGGGCCGATCCTAAACCACATTGGCTTTTTCGTGGTTTCTCTTTCACCCTGCTACGCGGTTATGTCGCCAAAGAGGTAGAGCTTTTCTTCTCCTATCGTGAGAGTATTTCTTTGACCGTGGGAACGGATCGTTATAACCTTTAGAACTTTTTCCTCCCTGGACCTTAGCGGGAGATATAATGGAGCGGTAATGAAGAGTATTAATTTTTTTTAATGTTGTAAATAAATTACAATCCCATCTTTATTCGTTTATAAAGTTTAAATTATACTCTGCTTTAGGCAAAACATGATATTATAGTGTACATATAAATGTGTTAAACTAAAATTTTCCGACGTATATCTACATAAACGGAGTAAGGATGAGAATTGTAGACGAAATATACCCGCATTTCCGTGGAGAATGGAAAGCTACATAGGAAACACCATCTTCAGTACACCAGACCACGACATTTCTCCGTCACTGGGAAACCAGACCAAACGAGTTCGACGTCTTAGTTCACGCGCCCACCGATGCGGGCTAAAAGTTCCTGATGTAAGTGGATCGAGCCTGAGTGGATTTAAATCAAACACATTTTATAGTGATGGCAGTGGCGTTTATTCAATGGAAGCAAGGGAAACCACGCTTCCCTAAAATTAAAAAGGGAATAAAGAAAATAAGATGAAAATAACGTTAAAACCTGTTATTATAATTAGAAACCTCTCCAACAAGGATATTATTAATAATGGTTGAGATGGTAACTCTTCTTTCTTAGCTCAAGCAATTCTTTCTCACTCAGACTGACCGGTCAGCCAGCTGGTATCGCTCTTTATTCCGTCATTCGTTTGTTTCCGGTTCTGTCCGGCCCTCATCGGTGAAAGGGAAGCAGCGTCGTTTCCCTTGGCAAGTATTGGCTCGGTTTACTTTCATGATTGATGTATAATTTTAATCGTACCTAATATAGGCCCTACTGTTAAAATCTTATTCCTAGGTTGTTTTTAGAAATATTTATTGTTTCTAGATATAATTATGGACATTATATTTCAAAATAATGTATTCATCAACAATTTACAGTAAGTTTAGTTTTATTTTACAGAATATTGACGCTTGTTTGATTCTCCAAGGGAAGCGGTCTGTTTCTGTGCGTACAGTTGTAGAATGACGAGTGCGTCAACAAGTGCAGCAGTGGAAGAGGATTGCTGTGTCAAAAATCATAAGTAATATTTTGAAGCACAGTGGTCTCTTGACGAAAAAAGAAATTGATTGAAACAGGCAGATCCACTCCATTTTTAGACGCAGCAACAAAAAAACTTTGACATTTCAATACTCACTTTTACTAAAGTGTTTATTAACTATTGGGGTGTTGGGTTGATGGAAACTTATGTAGTTGACCTTACTATTTACTAACGATATTGGCGTGTAGAATAAATATGGATTCAGTGATGATGATAATAATATTTGCAAAGCTATTAAAAAGGCACTGAAAAGATCAAACTTATTGGCAGACCACAACCTAAGACAAAAAAAAAAAAAAAACTGCAATCGTAAAATTTATTATGATTATTATTTGAGTTCAAATTACAATTTTTTTTAATATATATAATTTAATGATTGAGTCATATTTCTAAGATCACCAATGATTTTGTTTTGTTCCATTCATATTTTGTGTCGCCCCCTTCCTTTATTCTCCATAATACTTTCCACTCTATAAAAAAAAACACAGAAGGAGCATTGCGAGCTTCCAATTAAATTAGACTTTCTCGGGTTTCTCCCGCTTTTATCTTAAAATATACATTTACTAAAAACTCGTATGATTTGTGAGACGAAAAATAGGTCTAAAAATTGTTGTAGAAAGACCACGCCAAAGATCACATGCGAAATAATATACATTGTTACTTACTTACTCCATGACGCTGGAACAAGGGCACTGTTACAGAAAAATTGAGAAAAGAGAAACATCTTTGTCCACCAAAGAGCATAAGAATCAAATTCATTTTCAGACCTGAATTAAAAAGTCTATATACATACTTTTTAATTTATATATATACTGCATATGCTTATATACAAGAAATTATTGGTTTTATAACAAATATATTTCAAATGAAAGATTTTTATCTTTAATAGTAATACAACTTTACAATGATAAGTTATTTCGTATCTCAAATAGTTGAGAAATTATCAAAATTGAAAAAAATGTCCTCTATGTAAAGTACCCTCAAAGTCATTTTCATGAGAAAATGAGAAATGCCATCTTGTTTATCTCGTAATAATAAACAAACTCTAGATATAAAATTTTATCAAAATCGTTAGAGCGAATTTCTAGTAAATGGACTTTTTCTCTTTTTGCCCTTCAGTAAACTACCCTTAAACTTAGATTTGGATATTTCATTCTAAAAACCCCTCGAGCGGACCTTATGAAAAGCCCAGATATCAAATTTTTGCTCAATCGGTCAGTTTCAGTTCTTGTCCGAGGTACAGACGGACAGACGGCACTGGGAAAACGACTTTTTTTTTTGTTTCAGGGGGTCATGAAACATTGACATTTTATCAAAATCTCGAGTTTTATTTTTCTGACGATCACAATACTTTATCTCCGAGATGTTGAAAGAAAGTAAAGAATTTATTTGAGATATTTAACGTACACTTTTTTTGTATCGCCTGATTATATCAGCACACGACTTATAAACTAACTTGAATCTATAACAGACACAAGAGCTTGTACCTACCAGTTAATTCATCACTGTGAAAGGGGAAAACACATATTTCACCAATGATATATTTTTCGGCCATGCCTGGAATCAAACCTGGTACCCTTAGACCAGTAGGTATACAAGCTACCGATTGAGTTAAGGCGACGGACTTTTATTACTAAAGTATGACACACTTATTAGAGGTATGCTAGCTCTGATAAATGAAATTAAAAAATAATTATATTAATGATCTAGGAACAAAGGTGTCAATAAACGTTTATGGACGTCCTTGGCCCTAAGATAATCGGCAAGAAAGAGATTAAACTCAATAATTTAAGTACCCTGATTGGGAAACTATTTGTGTGTTTCAAATTTGATCAAAATTCTTCCCTCAGTCCAGTTCAAAAGTCTTGTGAGAATGACAGTCGTCACCCTAGTAAATTTTTTTTTTATATCACTCGAGGAAAAATCTAAAAATAGGGGTATATATGACGAGCACAAATTGAATGTATTGAATACTCGATCCCCCTTTTACGCCGAAAGAACATATCCCCTTTAACCCTCTTATTTCTGTACGTCTGTAGCAGTGGGACGACCCATACGTGCTGCGTCGCGGTAGCATTGCAATGCTAGGGGCTGTAAATCGAGAAATAAATTAGGTGTAAGTTTACCGAGCTTTGCGATTACAAGAGAGAGAGAGAGAACGCTAACTTAATTAAGATCTGCAACTACATATTTAACAGCTGGTGGGTCGCGTAGCAAAATACTTAATTGTTATAACTAATCACCCCGTTATCCAAGACTGTAACCAGGGGAAGCTTTAGGGGGGGGGGGGTTCAACCACCACCCTCACTCCAGAAATTTGACAAAAAAAATACTGCCTTATTTACGGTTCAAACAAAACAAGAAAATAAAAGTAGCCTATATAGGTATTCTAATGTTTAAGTACTTTTTTTTTAATGTCTGCGATTGTGTTCATTAGTCAGGTAACAAAGCTAGGGGAGATTATGACGAAATATTGACAAAGGAAGTAGTAAAGTAGTTAAGGAATCTTCTTAGTTTGCTTCCAGTTAAGTATAGGTTTAAAGATTTTTTTTTATCGAGTCTTACTACTCATTCGGGCTATACGGTTTCGTACTAAAATTAGGCTACACTAATTGGTTAGTGATGAGGAAGTTTGAATCTAGAGGAAGTGTACCCACATTTGCATGGAGAGCCAGAGGGTAACCAATTAGGAAAAAACACCCTCGGTACACCCGACCGGGATCGAACTACGATCTCCCCGTCACCAGCAGTCTAGTATATTGCAAGATTAGCGCCTTAGACCATGCGGGCACCAAAGCGGGTCATATTTAATTGAACGTATTTTTATAGATACTTTTTTTATATATTTCTAGAGAAACGTAACTGCATTTTCTCGGAATAAGAGGTCAGGAAAAATCAATCTCGGCATAGCCGGCCTCCGGGTTCAAATTCCGATCCTCATGTTACCCACAATCCAAACAAACTAGGGGTGACCCCTTAGCCCGCGTCCCACCAACATGGGTGCTTATTTAATCTAATTAACCATACCCGACACACTATAAATGTCAACATTTCATTATGAATACAATTATATTTATTTATATGAGCAGAGATGTTAATTTTGCGCCATGATTACAGTCCCTGCGTCCGTTGCAGTATCAACTTTAAAAGCATTGATCTGATCAAGCTAGAGCACGGATGATATGAAGACCGACACAAACGAGAGGCGCATGGCGAGTTGTGCTTTTACAGTGGTGAAATGCCCTACGAGATCGTTTGACGCTTTTTGTCGACAGAGCTTCAACCTATTTCGCATCTACAACAGACAAGTCAAACTTGCGGGCCACATGTGACTCGATGCACGGTTTTGTGCGGCCCGCAAACATTTTTATGTATAAACTAACAAACAATGTGACCCGATTTAATTTATGAACGGTGTATAAAACACATTTGGGAATGTGATATTTGGAAAATGGACATTATTCGGGGAAATCTAGCAAGGGAGATCAATGTACAGAATTTTTATTCTTCACTCAGAAGAAATCGATTCCTTTTAAAACAGCAATCCAGATATATTCGGTGTTTGGCATCACTTAACAACTGTGTAGACAGTTGTTTTTTTCTTTGAAAAGGAACAAACCCTCGAGAAATAACGGCTTACAGGAACAAATTTGTCATCAATTATGAAAATGACTTCAGAACATTGCTTCAAAAAGAAGAAGTTTCAAAATTTAATAAAAATAAAGAGTAGGTCTTAGTATTTTAAAAAAGTTTGATTTTATTTTTGTTATCTGAAAATTGAGATTTTTCAACTTAAGATGATGAGATTATGACAGTATTGAATTTTCTGAAGGGTGGTCCCCCTCGATATTTTTAATTTTTAATATGACCCTTAAAATAAAACGAGTTTGACACGAGTGAGCCACAAGATGAACAATTGGAATGTGACAATTTAATGTATCGGGGAGAAATCAGGTCGATTGAAAACAAAACACTTTAAGTTGTATAATCTAGAAGTAGGCCCACAGTGCAATTGATAGATCCACTTTTTTTTATGTATGGCCTCCATTATTGTTGTTCGTTGCATTATCGGAAATTCTGTTCGTTGACATTATCCGGTGAGGTGGAAATATGCCTCGTCTTGGATGTATACTATTTGTTCAGGACATTAGGATTTTCACTCCACATGTCGATGAATTTCCTGCCAAATTCCAATCGAGACATTGTATCGGTGCCTTTTGCCCGGCCTCCTAGATCACCTGATCTAACAACTCCCTAATATTTCCTTTAAAGAGTTGAAACAACAAATCAATGAAAAAATTCGAGGATCTACGACAATATGTGGACAGTTATAATTCTAAATTACCTCTTTTTTTTTTTCGCGTATGGTATCTTTGACCAGGAGACACTTAATATATAGTTCGGTCGCCTGTGTGTATAGACGCTATAGTGTCACAAAATGTTGTCCAGAGTACAACAATGGAGGCTGTAAACAAGTACCCGCAATGATATGTGATAAAAGTGATTATGAAAGTGTGGAATCAGTTATTATATTAAGCCTAACTAGCCATACCATGGGGAAAAATACCCATGGTACCAGCCGGTAATAGAATCCGGGACCCCTAGGTTAGTGACCAGGTGCATTGACCACTAAACAATGAGAGAGGTTTGGATTGCAATAATGAATATGTTGACATGGTTGTCATTTAAAGTGTTATCTTCAAATAAATATGAGGAACAGTTTTATAAAGTGCATTGTGGAGTTGTTTTTCAACTGCGGGATTTTCTTTTAACTTAAAATGGGTTATCCACAATAACACTTTAAAAACCACCACATTCCATTGGGGCACCGTGTAGATACATATTTAGTCATTGTGAAACCAGACATGTCAAGTTTGTTTGATCAAAGAGGCCACATTTAAAATTGAAAGAAAACTGAGGGGGTTGCATTTCAAAAAATACAATATTGTCAGCTTTTTAAGTCAAAATAACTCGATTTTAAAATCCTTATTATTATATAATTTTTTTTTTGTGAAATGTTCAGATTTACTTTTTTTCCGAAAGAAATTTGATTTTTTTTAGCAAGGGTTTGAGTGTTAGCCTTTAATTTCTTCAGTTGAAGTCACTTTCATAATTAATATCAAATGGTGTCCGTAACCGTAAGTAGCGATCTCTCGGCTGTTTTATTCCTTTTCATGAGAGAAAACAAAAGTTTTACACACACACACACACACACACACACACACTATGTGCTGGTAAACATGGCACATATTTGGTGAGCAAATTTAACAGTTTTTTGGAATCGATCTTAGGTAAGTAAAGATAAAAACTTTGGTGCAGCAACCTTGCTAGATTATCCCAAATAACAAATGCCCATTTTCCAAATGTCATATTCCCAAATGGTGTATATCTACAAAGTTTATAAAAAGATTAAATGGGCCGCATTGTATGTTGGTTTATCAAAAGGTCCACGGGCCGCAAGTTTGATATACCTGGGTAAGCATTTCTTCATTTATATAATTGAAGCTAATAAAGAAACATACATTTTAAGAAAGGAAAAAAGGTTACCTAATACTAATAAAGAGAGATAACTGTTAATTATTTACTGAAAAATACTAAAGATCACGTTAAATTTTTTTTCACTTCAAACTCTTGGTATTTTTACTGCGTTCTAAAGTAAAAAAACACCTTGTAGCAGGTAGACAAAATGTATCTTATAAAGTTTTAATAGCTAATGGAGCGTACTTTTGTAAGTGTGGGAATGAACTTTCAAGTTCCTAGTGCCATAGACTAAGTAAGTATGCCCTAATAGATTAGTTAATGTTAGGCTTCTTTTAATTACTGTACTTTTAAATAAATAAGACTAAAGAATAATTAAATAACGTTTCATTTTATAAAGCTCAATATGTTGCTGTACTGTAGTAAAATCTAGCTTGAAGTAAAATTTAAACAAAAGCAAGGTTTATGTGTTGAAACAAAATTATCATAAGCTAGTGCCAAAGACATAGTATCAAAATATTTTAAAAAGTGTAATTGTTTATTTTCCAAAGTTTTAGGATTTATTTGTTCTTTGTTGTTGTTTTTTATACGACGTATTTCTATCCATACGGGCTTCCCGCATTTAATTACTCTAAGAGGTTAGGTTTTATGAAGCTAAAATTCTGACTAAATGTACTCACATTTGCTCGAAGGGAAAGTGTAAAACTATTAAGAGAGAAATAAGACTCAGTACACTAGGCTAAGACTTGAACTTTGACCTTCCAATCACCGGAAAACCAATCTAGACAAACTTTAAGAGTGTACCCGCGTGTATACCGATGCGAATTTCAATAATCTGTTTCGGTTTTGTCTTGTGAATAATCCAGAAACCCGCGCTTTTAATTCAAATTGCATTTATTTTAAAAATCCATTATTTTTTTTACTCACTATTCAGGGTGTGACGAGCCATTTTAATTTAATATATAAAACCCTTAATTTACAATTGTTAACTTTACAAAAGTGCTAATAAGAAATAACTTTATGAAAAGTCCAACAAAAAGTAAAAGTCAAATTACATAACAAAAAAGCTTCTTTGTCAACGAGCTTTATAAATGACCTCATTTTGCTTAACGTTTTAGCGTGCGGATAGATTGTAAATCATACCATTTAAGAGTTGAAGGTATTTGTAAAACAAAATAATAATTTTAATGGCAATCTTAAATTCATCATGGGTACAGTTTCTAAATTCTAATGTAATAAGAGAATGAATATGAGTAACGACTGCAGATATAATGCTTGACAAACAAGTAAAAACGCACGCAACTTTAGAAAACTAAAACAGAAAAATTTAAATAAGTTAGTTTGATAAATGATATTTGCTTCGGTAAACTTGCCAAATCCTAGCTTTGCTGAAAAATAAAAACAGTAGCGTTTATAGAATAACATATTATTTGCTTTTACAGTGCTCATGGAGAAGGAAGGTTACTTCAAAATTCCCTGTATTTTCTAAGTTTTCCAGAAGGAATTCCCACTGTTTCAATTATTCTTAGATAGAATTATGAAATTATTTTAAAATCATTTTGAAGTCATGTGACTTATGTCTTTAGAACGGATGATTTATGCTTGGTGGCGAAATAAATGCAGGGGCTGAATAACCCAATATTTCTAGAAAGGAGGGGAAGGGGTGGATTAGTAAGAGATATGTTAGATTCAAAATTATTAATTCTTCACTTCGCTATTTTGCTCTATACAAATACCTATACCTTGTTTTATTATAATTTTAGATTGTGATTTTTACTACTTTTCCCAGGCGTCAGTGAATTTGCCTAAAATTCATATTCCAACTCAAAATAATAGCGATTTTGAAATAATGAATGTGTTATTTATGTGATGTATAGGAGATATACACTAAGTTTGAAGAGGTTAGCCAAAAAAATTACTGATACTACTTGCATTAATAATGATAATTCATGCCACGTGGTATGCATCTGTTACGTTAAACAGATGGTGTCAATTTTTATAGTTGTAATCAATAATATTGTGACCTTTTGTAAATATGTTTATATTTTTAATTTATTCTGAGGTTCTTCCTATAACGATCCAACTATACATCGTTTCTAAAATAAAGGACGAAACAAAACAAAATATTGATTAAACTTTGAAGGAGTCACTGTTATTTCTTTGATAAAAAGTTTTTGATAAATGAAATACGGTGTAATTTAGATGATCCATTAAAGATCATTGATAAAAATGTTTATTATTTACAAATCTTTTATAAAACATTTGCATTATAGAACATAAGCTAGGATTTTTATCAAAGAAAATGACAAGATCTGTAAGTTAGATTAACCTGGACATGCGACGCGATTAAAAATTTAACCGTACAGTATGAACAAAATCCAAATAAGCTACACACTTAAGTTAGAGCCCAAGTTTGTTTTTCCTTTTAATTAAAAGAGTAACTTGGGTGTGTTTTTTTTGCGGTCCATTTGTAAATATTTTTTTACATGATTGGCATCAAGTTTCGTAATCACAATCATATATTATACCAAGCGTGAGAAAAATGTGATGTGATGTAACTAATAGAACACATTTTATTAAAGACACCGGTGTGTGTGCGTGGTCTAAAGGTCAAGTTCATTTATTCTAGTTCACCGGTGACGAGGAGGTCTGGATTCAAGTCCCAGCATAGTGAACTAAGGGTTTATTTTCCGATAGGGTTTCCCACTTTCCGTCCATAAAAATACGGGTATAATTACTCTAAAATGGTAGGCTACTTTTCTCATCCCTATCTTTTTAGTGTTATTAATAAAATGCGTTCACACCGATGGGGTAGTGAGAAACCGTGAAAATAATGATAAAATTGATCAAATATATTATCAAATATTTAAAATTTTATTTTGTGAAACTATCTTTTTCCCCCATTTTATAAAATAAATACGACAGTGTTGTACCGCCCCGAGTCTCGCTAACCACAAGCAACGAACATCCCCCCCCCCCCCTTGGACCGACGTCATCCTCCACCGAGGCCATGGAAAATAGACCACTTGTGCAGGATAAGGATACTTTGATGATGACTTGAAAGATATATTCGTCATATGATGTCATACTCCCCAACACACACACACACACACACACACATACATACTGACACGGCTTGCATTTGTAAGTAGCCTAAATATGCTGCAATAGGCAAATTTTACTATCTCCTTCTCTACCACTCTCCGTGAAAGTGACAACTTGTTTACAGTCCAATTTTCATAGAAAGAAGCTTTTAGAAAATACAAACTTTTTTTGCAGACAATAATGAAAAACTTTTTCTATTTTATTGTTTTCCGTTATTCTATAAATATTGCGAGTATTTATCAGAAATGACAGGTTGCAGCTCACATGAATTGACGTGAAACTAGACCTAACAGCTTTTATAGCTGTCAGATAGGCACTTCCAATTAGAATTGGACTGTCGGTTGATCCCAAACGCAATGGATTGCTGACGATCGCCCAGCGCAAAGACGCGAGTCTCATCAAGTCTGGTTCGAAGAAGGGAAGGTCAGGAATCAAATTCCAACCCTGTGTTTTGACTTTTGTGGGTTTTAATCATATAGTATACAAGATCATAAAAACAATAACGAATTTCAATAGCTTTTAATTTCCCGCGCAGAAAAGAAATAACACAACTTTTTAGGTAGAAATTACCATGATAAAAATGTTGAATTTTATAAAAAGATGTATCTTCAAAAATCAAAAAATTCAATTTAGGATAATTATTTCTGTTTTAAGATTAGACTAATAGAATAGTTGTATTAAATGAAGGAAATAAATTAGTAACCAAATTTAAGGCAAACGACGTTAGTGGTTTATCATCACAAGCATGCAGTTACAGGTTGCTGTTAGAACTATCACGGGAACACAACAGGTATCGTTCGTTGGACGTGTGAGAAACACTTGCCGCGGAGATCGACGCTTGCCATCTTCAGGGTTCGTCCTTGCGCTGTGTTGATTTGATTCTCTTCTCATTGCATGGAAAACCTTGATAGGAAATTGCATACGTTTAAAATGGAAGGGGAGTTCTGATGGAATCATGTGAATTTTTGGTATTACAACTCATTCACCCGTTATGACAGTCTCTATGACAGAATGTTTACCTGTAAGCTGGTCTCATCACACAGTTTAGGTGGGTTCAAATTACGCAGAAAAATGATAGGTGATCAAATTTTAATTGAAGACCGTGAAATAATAAACCGAATGGACTAAGGGAATTGAAACATTAGACAGGTAGTGCCTATGGACATGTAAGCGTAAACCGACATTTTGTTTTATAGCTAGTGGTCCTAGAGATTATAGTTTGTGACAAATTAAAAAAAAATACATTATCAGTAAACTAGCCATTAGTAAGTTTTTCTAGGAAAAAAAATTGATAGTCATATGAACCATCTTAAGGTGTAAATTTTGAAAAAAAAAAAAAAAGCTTACAAATTTTCAAAAATCAGTTATCAATCATAAGTAAAAATAACAATTTCAAAATATTTAAAAAAATTTAAAATTAGTAAAATACCCTAAATTTTATAAATAAACTCAAAATTAAAAAGATCTCCGAAGTATTACCATGTCACATATAGGCCCAAATATAAGTTTGAACAAAATCCATGTAACGATTTCGGGTGTCCCAGGGACAGACAAATAATTGAAAGATCCACTGTTTACATTATCTAGCTCAACCCCTCGAGAGAGAAGTATTGTGATCGTCAAAAAATCAAACTCGATATTTTGATAAGTGTCGACGTTTCATGTCCCCCTGAAACCGAGAAATTGTTTTTGCGGTGCCGTCTGTTTGTATCTCGGCCTAGAGCCGAAACCATTTTACCGATCGGGATAAAATTTGGTATCTTGGGTTTTATAAGGTTCCTTCTAGGAGTTTTTGGAATTAAATATCTAACCCCAAAATTAAAGGTAGTTTACTGAAGGGCAGTAAAAAAAAGGGGGGAATTTGATTTTCTCGAATCCACTCAAGCAAATTTGATTACATTTTTTATCTATGCATTGTTTAACATTACAAACAAAATGACAGCTCCCGTTTTCCCACGAAAATGAATTTAAAGGTAGCCTACTTTACATAAGCGTGGATTTCCAATTTTGAATCATATCTCCGCAACTATTTGAGATACGAAATAACTGATCATTATAAAATAGTAGTACTTTAAAAATAAAAATCTTTTATTTGGAATATATTTTATAAAACTAATCGTTTCTTAGATCTAGCCTGGGCAAATAGATATGAATACATGGAGTACTTTGAAATATTTTAATTAATTGTTCTGCTTTTAGGTTGATTGAGATGTTCTTTTTTTCTCAATGTTTCTGTAAGTGTGTATTATTTATTTTATGCTCTTTGGTGGAATGTTTCAGAAGAATGTATTATATTATTTCGTTTAATAATCTTGGATGTGTTTAGTAAATGTCTCTATTTTAAGATAAACGAGAGAGATTTTTTGTTGTTATTCAGGAACACATATTATACGTCAAGCTTCATAATAATCCTTGAGGTAGAAAGTGTTATTATTACAATACTTTCTCTTTATGAGAAAGAAACATGATGAAAGTAAATCTCATGGTTGCAATTTAATAGCGGTTATTATCCTACAAACTATCTAGAATAATTTGCTTCTTATATTTTTTTAGATTTCCTTCACATTTAATTACTTAACAATAATGCTCCAGTTTAATTCGTTTAGTGCCGAAGGGCATCGGTGGTACTGTACATTGGATGTGGTACAGTACAGTGGATAATAAATAAAAGCAAAATACTGCAATAGAGGCAAAAGTAGCTACCCTCAGGCTAGCTTGCTACCCCGCCCCCCCCCCCCCCCCAAATGAAAGCTGGGAGGTCTCGAATAAATAGGCGGTCCACACATAGCCCCAGGATTTCCCAATGGAGAACGATTTTGCGGAAACTATAATGGATCCGAAAACATGAAAAGAGCAACTATTATATTAAAAGTTATTCTCTGACGACGGAAATACCTTTAAATAATATAAATTTGCGAATGAGATTAATCGCTAAGTTCATGAGAATATAACTTTCCACAACACTATGTTTTTACTTCTTATCTAAAGAGAAAGTATTTTATTCGTGTAAGTTTTCAACCTCGAGATTATGATAAATATTTACGTTTTATGTTCCCCCTAAACAAAAAAACAAAACGTGAATTTACCATTCTGTTGTCCCATGTCTGTCTTAAGACATAGGTCCAAAACCATTTGATGGATTTTGTTCAAACTTGATATTTAACCAGATGTTATATAGTTAAACTCGGATATATTTTTCAAATTAATTGGACCTAACACTTTAATTGAGGGTGGTTTATAAATGAGTGATTTTTGAAAATTCAAATATTTCTAAATTGGCTTTTACGATTTTGTTTAAAATGTATAATATCATGTGGGGAGTGTTTGACATGACAAATAAAAATTTATATTATTTTTCTAAGTAAAAAATTATTTAAGGGTAGGCCTAGTTTACAAAATGACCGTTTTTTTTTGTTTTGTTTTTTACATATGGCTCCAACCATTAGGTTCAAAGTGGGTATATGAATACTATTTACGTGATCATTTATGTTGGTTATATGTTGTGTTTTTTTTAATATATTAAATTAAGAGTACGGTAGTTTAATTACAATACATTTCATAAAATTTGAAATTTTTTCGAAAATGGCTTTTAATAGTTAGTTAAAAATGAGTATCAGAGAACTTTTTTTCATTATCAATAATAGGTAGTTTAATTTTTTTTTCACAAATACTAACAATTTGAGGGTAGTTTACAACTGATGTTTAAAAACTTAAAGTTTTTCAAAAATTGCTTTAATAATTGTGTGTGAAATTCATAGGCCCTATGAAGTGTTTATTATTGTGATCAACAAGATGATAACTTATGTTTGTTTTTCTGAAGAAAACTTACTTAAGGTTAGTTTACTGATGAGAATGTGTTGCACTAATTATTTTTAAATTAGCAACATTCAACGTAAATTTTCTAAACCAAATCACTTTATCATCACAGGACTTACAACGCTAAAAAAAACTCTAAAATAGACACAATTCCCTGGCCATTATTTATAGGTTGACCACAAAATCTCAGGAAGAAAATTTCCGGAAATTTTCCTCATACAAAATTAAACCCTCCGACTAAAACTCATATCTGGATTTATAAACATGTAAAAATATATCAAAATAGGTCCCTACTTAATTTTATATAAATAATGTTTTGAAATATACTTGTAAATTTTGCTAAGACTTTGATAAAACAGTTTTTGATCAGGATGCAACTAAGACATCTTCCCTCGAAACCCAAATATTTCCATCCTGATCGATAGCAAAAGCCCCTGATATTTCCACGATTTTAAATTCTCTGACTTTTCCGGATATTCCCTGACTGTTATTTAGCGCAGAGAGAGATCCTTATTTCACAAATAATACATTTTTAGCTGTGCCAAGAATCAACCACCGGACTTTTTGACTCGGTAGGTAGACGTACTAGACTCAGCCAAGGTATCGGACCAAAACAATTTAGTTTCAACCTTGTTTAAATATCAAAGTATCATCTCCTTCAGAGATGCTAAGAAAGGGTATATATATATAAAACATATCTAGAAGACCCTAGTTTGAGCCCAAAGGGACAGAGGGTGGATAAATCAAATGGGTGTTTATATATAATGGTATGAGGTTTAGCGCTAAAGTTAGACAGCCATAACAAACATCTATGGCAGTTATGAAATTAACTAAATCAGCCTGTTAAAAGAAAAAAAGGTAGGGGCTAATCCAAATTTTTTTTTCGAAATTATAGGATTAATAAAGTGTTAAGTCAATTATAGCTACACTTGACATTTGACTAAATATTTTTATGGTTAATCAACGGTGGGTGTTAAGTTTGAATGTTGTATGCCAAAAATAATATCGTGTCTGGCGAGTGGACGATAATTAAAGAAAATATTTTTATACAAACTCTTGAACAGACACAACACCCGGTCCTTGTGAAAGGAGACGCCCCCGATTTTGCAAATTATTGACTCATTGAGTAAGGAGGATGGCTAAATGTTTCCTCTTGAGTACCTTTGATTTTAATTTACTTCAAAGAAAATGAAATATTAGCATGGTAATTTTAGATAAAGGGTTTACGCTAAAATTATATTCTCTGTGTAGCAAAAATAAAATCAATTCCGGTTAAATAGTTTTGATAAACGCCTTTTCGCGGTGGCGAGAGCTATAGTTAGTTAGCCATTAGAAATAGTTATATCTAAAATTGCACCAAAAGGTAAATTGCTCGTGAACTCTTTTAAAAATACCGTTGTGTCTGAAAGAAAGGGGGGCCGGGGGGGGGAAGGGGAGGAGCTAGAACACTCGGTACCGTTTTAACAATTAGGTTGGTACGCCAAGTGTTTAAGTCACTTGTACAATTGCACAAAGGACAATGCGCTCGTTGAGCAATGTAAGACGTTATACTTTTTTTTTTACACGAGAGCTCGTAAAAATAATGGCATGTAATTAAAATTAATTACAGTGATCGGGATTGGGGGGGGGGGGGGGGGGTGTAGTCCATTGTAAAATGAGAGCAAAGCCACGCGTGCTAAATATATGTTGGCAGACATGAGACGTGCCATACATAATTTGTCACCTTTATTTTAAAAGTATTCTATTATTTGGAAGAAATAAATAAAACACTAGAGTAGATGTACCCCTAACCCTCGTACAGTCACGCCCTATCAATCATTTATTTTTTACTTTCTCAAATAAAGAAAGTATTGTAACCGTGAAAATTAAGAAGAATATTGATGCTTTGTGTCCTGGAACAAAAAAAAAAAAAAAATTGGGGCTTAAAATTCTGTCTGTGTGCCACAGCCGATGACGTTTACTGAATTTTGTTTAAACTTGATATTTAGATGATAAATGTTCATGCCTTAAAAGGATTTTTTTTAAGTTTAACTTTAACCCTCAAATTATGGGTTGATTACAGATTTTTGAAAACTTTCAATTTTTTTTTAATGACTCAACAATATTGTTTAAAATATATATCTAAGGAGTGTTTTTTTGACATGAAAAATATCACTCTATTAATGTTTTTGAAGAAAACTTAGTTTTAAGTAAGTTTACTGAGTGACTAATCATTAAAATAGGATTTTTTTTTTTCTAAAATGGATATAACTATTTTGTTTAAAATGGGTGTAGCAGACTATATACGATTTTCTTATTTAATTTCTTTTTTGATTCAATGTAATATTTTTGTTTGTAGACTATTTATTAAATTTAAATTAATGGTCGATTTAGTGACAACATTTATAAGAAAGCAATGGACTCAAATGAGTTTTTTAACAGAAAACTTACTGTGACATTTCATTAAACTTGTATGGCTTAAGTATTGAAATTAGGATACTAATCCGCACCCGTAGGCACGGGTTTCCAGTTTCTGACCCGACTTGGTATAAAAAACAGTAGTGAAGTTGACTTACTTACGTGCTTACTTACTCTATGGCATTAGGAACTCTAAACTTAATTACCGCGCTCACAAATGTACACCACCTATTCCTAACTTGAGCTAATTCTATCCGGTCTATCTCATTACACCCTCAAGTCTATCCAAATGTTATCCTCCCATCTGAGTCGGGGTCTTCCCAGTGGTCTTTTCCCAATGGCTTTGCCATTCAATACCTTGAACGCGGTTCTAGATTCTCCATTCGCGCTGCATGACCTGCGAGATTTTATCAACCTAACAATATATGGTGAGGAGTACAGGGTATGCAGCTCATCATTATGTAGCCTCCTCCAATCCCCACTAGTGAAGTTTACTAAGCAGTTAAATTCCGCCACTCCTTATCAGCATTCATGTAGTGATCCAATCACTCGTCATTTTATGAACATCTTATTTTTTACCCATACGCTTTAATGCTTGTGCGGCTAACAACGACTTTAAGTACGGTATCTTCTCTATTTTTCTCTTGAGCACCTTTTCTTACTATCCATCCAGGCTATTTGCATAATCAAACAGATAGGGTAGGTGTGAGTAGGGGAACATTTAGAGGAATTGTACCCGCATTTTCATGGAGGGAGAGTGGAAAATTATTTAGTATAAAATGGTATTCAAACCCCAACTTCCCCGTCACCGGCCAGCCAAACCAAACAAGGTTGACACCTTTGTCTATGTGTCGATCAATGCGGATTATCATAACGAGATAGGAAGGGTGAATATTGTAGAGCTAATAAGCATTCACCTTAAATAATTTTTCAACAATTTTAGTGAATAGTTATGAAAGTCTTAAATCAATTAATCATTCGAAAAATAATGAACTACCTTCACACCCACTTCGTTGGCCACATGGTCTAAGGCGTTTCTCTCGCAATAAACTAGACTGCCGATGACGGGGAGATAATGGTTCGATCACGGTCGGATGTACTGAGAGTAAAACCCCCTAAATGGTTTCCCCCTTTCTCCAAATAAATGCGGGTGTACTTGCTCTAAATTCAACATTCTTCAACCCTACCCATTAGCGTAATTAATACTCAGGTGTATAGCCCGAATGGGTAGTAAGACACGATTCTAAAAAAAACCACCTACACTAAATCACCTTAATTTTTTTTTTTTTACGATATTGGTTATCAGTTATAGCCAGTTTCGTTACAGGGAGAAAATACGAGGGTAAAAAAAGGCAATAAAACTCGGTGAGACGTGACCCTATGTAGGAAATAAATGACAATTTAGTTTATCGGAAACTTTCTAGAGGTCTTGAGAAAATGTCCCAATAACTCGTGGCTCGTTTGAGAAAATAATTCACGACGCCTAATGATGCCATACACCCTTCCAAGGAATAAAGTACTAAACGAGTGATGAAAAAAAGAAGTGTGTGAAAAAGAAGAGAGTAGAGAGATATAGAAATAAATAAGGTGAGGGGAAAAAATACTTAGCAAAGGGAAGACAAAAAAAAAAAATTTGTGGGAAAGATAAAACGATAGATAAAGGGACCAATACATAAAGAGAACAAAAAGGTATATAAATAGAGATAGTGGAGTGAAATAAAAATTGAGGGAAGGCGGTGGAGGCGGAAGGGAGAGGGGGGAGGTCGGTAGAAGCGGGACCACATCGTTCCAATCAAATCAATACAAAGATCTCTTCCCCAAAAAGCAGACTGTAACGGCTCCATTCATTCAAGAGTTTCAGAGAGATCTGAGGGAGAAAGGTCCGCGCTCGCAAGTAATAATGACTGTAATCCGGGCATGAACCAACGGCCGACAGAGTCGAGAAAATCTTACAATGGGATCCAATCTGTTCTGTGAGCCAATTAGGAGAATTCATGACATTATACACCATGACCACTACTGGGGGCAAGGAAATAAATTGCTTGCGAGGACTTGAGTTTCTATACACCCTAAGCTTACCGAACTAGTGAACGGAACGTCCACGATATTGGCAAAAATTTAATAATGGCACAAGTAAAATGATGTTTTAAACAAAGTTTAAAGTAGAGGTTTTCAGATAGCTTGGTGTTCATTTTGTTATTATGTTCATGATACCGCATTGGTGAACACGCGGACTAATTGTCAAGTTAATCTAGTCTGGTTTGATGGTGACGGGGATTAAGGGGTTCGAATCTCTGCCGGGTACTCTGAGTTAATTTTATTTTTCCTAAATGGAACTCCCCTTTCTCTCTTTAAGTAAATGAAGATACATTTTATCAAAATTATATATTCCTCAACACCAGTCCAGTAGTGTGATTAAAATGCATACTGCCCTGCGAAATTAATCACACATTCAACAAACGGAATTTTAAGAACTTAATTTAAGATGGTTGGACTAAGGCGCCAGCCTCACAATCGACTATATTCCCGGTGGCGGGGAGGTCCGCGGTTCGAATCTTAGCTGGGTGCAATGGGTGTGGTTCAACCATGAAATCTATCACGGTGGTTTACCCATCTTTTCTCTACAGTAGTGCGGTTACATTCACTTTTTAAGTTAACTTTCTAATTTCTTTTTGTTTTCCCTTCTAATTCCAATTTCTTAAATTAAGTGATTGAAAATGCTTTTTGTTGAATGTACCTGTACCAATAAATAGATGATATGATACAATCGTAAAAACTTTATCATATAGGTAATGCATTATAGCTTGGAACCAAATTTTCAAAAAAAGGTTTTTAGTAAACTACCCTTAAGTAAGTTTTCCTCAGAAAGACAAACATAACATATTATTAATTACAAAAAAAAAAAAAAAAAATTAATATATAAATTTTAAACAAATCGTTAGACCATTAAACAAAATCAAAGTTCAAAAATTATGTGTAGACAGCCCTCAAATTAGCTATTTTTAACTGTAAAATTAAATATTTAATCTTATTGATCATTGAAAAAGATGCTCAGATGCCCATTTTAAACTAAATCTTAATAGCATTTTTTTTCTTCAGTAGTACTCTTAAATTAATTTTATTTATAAAAATCAACAAAAAATTGTATTTTTCATTTGAAATGTCCTGGAAATACCAAACTAAATCATTAAAGCTATTTTCAATTATTTAAAAAATTTCAAAACTCAGTCATAAGCGAATAATTATTTTTAATAAAAATATATGTTATATAAAATTATTTATAATATAAAAACATAACAGATAACGCTTCTGAACCAAATCTTTACAGTAATTCTTAAAATATTCAAATTTTAAAAAATTCGCCATTAGTAATCTATCCTTAAATTAATTTTCCCCGAAAAAAAAAGTATGTCCTACAGGTTTATTTGTCATTTCAAATAATCCAGATATCAATTTAAAACAAGATTCTTAGAGCTAGTTTTGAAATATTTCGAATTTTCGAAGATGACTTATTTTTAAACAGCCCTTTTAACGAATTTTTACCCAAAAAACCAAGTATTTAAGTGTTATTTGACAGGTCAAACGTTTCCAAGTTATAAATTTAGACATTTTCGAACAATATGGAATTCAAAATAATCACTCATCAGTAAACTACCTTTAATTTGAGGGATAGCACTAAGGTAAAAATAAATGTAGCAATGTATAGTTCTATAAAATCCAAATATCAAGTTTAAACAAAATCTATCCAACCGTTTTGGATCCATGATCAAGGACAAATCGACAGACATACATGGGGACAGACCGAATTGTAAAATCCACTTTTTTTGGATTTGAGTTAAAATTTAACGTAAAGATAGGCCCACATCCTAATGCCGGGATAAATGTTGTTCTTGATTATAATACTTTCTCTTGATATGATAAAGTAAAAGGAAGGATATAGTAGATTTAGTGACTCGGCAACAAAATGGTTATAAACAGTAAGGGATGCGGATAGTGACTTAGATAAAGTGCACCCCATTATCTAGGAGAAATGAGGAAAACCTCACAATGAAAATTACATCAGTGAAATCAGTCCTCGACCAAGATTCGCTCTCCGGATCCCCCCCGTCAATGACAACCAAATGCAATCCGAAATCTTTGAAATTTCGTTCAAAGTTTGTAGGCACAACTATACAGTACAGTAGGGCCTACTAATAGTTGACTTATTATATCGATATTATTAGATATTGCATATTTATGATCAAGAATATTATTTGGTTTGGTTCTAAAGCAAGATTATAAAATTGGTACTGACCAGAAACTTTTTTTTCGCATCGCGTCTCACTACCCATCCGGCTACCCACATATTTATACTAATTGGGTAGAGATGAAAGCGATATAATTAATAATAAATGTACCCGCATGCGTGGATAGTGTAAGCCATTTAGGAAAAAAAAACTTCATAAAGTTTGCAAATGAAATGCGTAATAAAGTAATATCAATTATGTTAATAATATTTATATTTTTATAACTTATTCGATGATGATAATGCATAAAATACTCATTATATCAAGACAATAATGGCTCTTGTCTGTTCACGATTGATAGCTATACTCCATTCACGGTAGGAATTACTCTCTGAAAGGTCTTTTTTCCTACCAATATACTACTATATAATAGGTTTCTGGTAGGGAAAAAGGTCTTTCAGAGAACAATTCCTACGGTGAACAGACTTTATATGTCAAAATGTGGCCTCCTTTAATGGCTGAGTTAGAGAAGTAAAAAAAGCTATTTTTTATACTCAGCACTGGCCAAGAGGTCTCCTTTTATTTGATCGTTTTTGACGAGTGTGGTCAACGTTAGAATACCAGACAGGTGCACCGGAGATGACTTTTCATTGCGTTTTTCCCAGCTTCCCTCTCCGCGAATGTACGTAAAATTACTTTAAGTTTCCATTTTTCATTCGTAGCCTCCATCTATAAAGGCCTAAATAAACCCGGTTTAAACATATATACATTAATAATAAACCATATTTATCAATCTAGAGATAGTTCATGTTGTAACGTGTGCCCTGAAACTTAAGTTTTATTTTTAGATGTTTATAGCAATGCCATTATGCACGCTTAACATATTGCTAATGAAATAATATTTTCACTATACCCCTAAACTAATTCAAATACATCTTAATAGTCTATGTAAAATAGCTAACAAGTGTGCTAAGCCTATCGATAGTAATAAAAATGTCAAAATGAGAAGTTTTCCTAGCACTCAATGAACTAACGTACAATAATAGTGCCTAGCGCCTGTAAACTAGACTGTACCGGGTCGAGCCGCGCGCGTTTGAAAAATAGAACCAGTTCTATCTTTCAAGCGTGCGCGCTCACTCGCTCGCTCCAGTCTGGCCACCTCCCATTACAACCAGTGTGTTCTATTTTATATTTTAGTCGCTCGCTCGCCCAGTTTGGCCGTCCCCTTAGTACCAGTTCGGGTTCAACGCAAAAGCGTTATGGCTTAATATGTAGGGACTCACATCGGTAGGCACGCGGACTAAATGCCGAGCTCATCTAATTTGGTTTGCCACTGACAAGAAGGTCGGGGATCAAATCCCAGAAGGGTGTAACATGAGTGTGGTTTTTCCTCGATGATTCCCCATTTTCTCTACGCAAATTCGGGTAAATATCCTATAACTTTTACCTTACCCACTTCTAACCGTCTAGTTAAACTAAATGCGTATGGCCTGTACTGGAGCTTTGAAAAAACATTTAGGTAAAGATGGGGAAGGAAACTAGAGTAAATGCACCCGTATCAGCGTGGAGAGAAGATAGGAAATCCACAACAATATATACCATAATAAAAACAAACCATAATACATATTACTGAGATTAAGAAATTTTACAGCACCTCCATCGGTTTATGGCGAGTCTGACGCTTTACATCGCGGGACCCCCACAATAAAATGACGTCAGAACGAGTGGGACTGAACAAAGCTTGCGTCCGAAAAAACTCTCCCAGATTCTGGGGTTGTCGGGACTTACATCTCCGAGTAGTCAGTGTGGCCTGACCCCAGGCATTCTTCAACACTTAACTCCTGTTAAGTGGCCCGCAAGTCTTCTTCTCCACATGAACACACACGTCACTGCTAGATGACAACCAACCAACGCAGCGAGGCACACAATCAAGCAGCTGGTAGGCAGGACAGACACAGCTGGTACTAGCGACAAGTACAAGCTTGCAGAAAACACTTTTTATTTTTGTTTTAGCAACGAGTAAAGATAGTACAAAAAAAAAAAGCGTGAGAGTATTTGTTTTTATATAGAGGCATACAAGAGCGGGGAAAAGTGTCACAGACGTCAAAAGATCCCTCGTAATTTATGGTGGGGATTTAGGGGACGCGACAAAAGGCAAATTTTTTGTAGTTTTGCTAGGCGGTGTTCTTCGTCTGGGTTTAAAAATTAAATAAAACGTTATTTAAAGTGACCGCTACAATCGCCCGTAGTCGAGAATGTCAGATCTGGTATATCCGCGCAAAAATGGCTTATGCGAAGTAATGTTTAAAAACTATGAACACCATGAGATGTGTGTCAAGCTATTTTAAAATCCCGAAATCAAATACGATGCATAATGGTTCAGAGCTAATCCGCCATTAATTTAAAATGCATTTAAAACCTTAACACAGTAAGATGAAAAGTAAATAAATCAAAACAAACAGCTACTTGAACATTTATTATGTAAATAGTAAATAGTTTAGAAAGTATTAAAATATTTACACGTTCATCTATATCAAGTTAATAAGTCATATATAAAAAATCAAAGATTTGCAGTTAATAGGGTTAGAAAATTTTATACATCTAATTTCATCAGTCAAAACAGCTTTGAAAGTAAATAAAAGAATATCAAATTAAAAAAAATATTTTTGAAATTATAACATAGACTCAGTTTTGTTGAGAAAAAAGTTTAAAAAAAAAGTTCCTATGCACAGTTACCCTTAATATAAACGCCACCTCGTTGAAGAGTCGAAACGATTTGCTAACGGATCATAGCGTAGGAGTGGTCCCATTTTTATGTAAATACTGGTTTATCACTGCTTAAATTAATGCCGCGTTTATATCTCCACCTTGACAGTAATTATCACCTTTTGTGAACGCGCCATTTTATCATATTATTATATAGCTAAATGGTAAAATGCTATTTTGTCATCAATTTTGGCTGCTACAAAATATTTTGTATTTATAAAAGACCTTCTTGCGAAAATTGGACTGTAGAGAAACTTAAAAAAATACAAACATAATTGGCATAATGTATAACATTTTACCAGGTATATAATTATTGTATTTTAAAGTCAATTTATCAAAGTGACAAGCTGTAGATAACATGACTTGACGTATGAATATATTTTAGTTTTAGTAACTTTTGTAACTCTCAGATAAGGTTCTTGACACCAGAATCTTAGTAGGTTATACAATTGAATTCAGCTGTAGCAGCTTGGAAACCGAGCTTTTACGTCTGTTTTATATATCGCCTACTTACCATGAAGAGTGGTTGAATGAATTGAAGTTGAAATGAGCGAGGATCATGTTTACGGGAGGGTATTCCATTTCACCGATGGTAAGTAGAGTCAGGTGTCGACGTCACCGGTTTCCGGGTCAAATTCAACTTGTTCATTTAAAGTCCACAAATGGAAGTACCCACCGGTACCAAACGGATGCGCTGTTAGATCGAGGAAGCTAAAAGCCGATCAAATATTCATGCGTCCCAAATAGCGGCGTTAATGTGGGCGCCTAGGGACGATTGCAACCCTAAAGGGTCTAACTGCTTTGGGACTATATGACAGTAGGCAGGGATCACGATAGGTAGGCTTATAAACTTATATAGGTAAACTATTATTCCAGGATTAGCAGAAGTGATAGGTCTAATATTAATAAACAAGCTACCGGTTGGATCAGAAATGATGCAACATGCTTGATTTTAGCCAGGGAGGAAGTATTTTTTAAATTCATCATAAATTATGCCCACCTCTCCCTTACCCTTCTCCTATTCCTAGGCGAATGATGGTATTTAAAAAAATTATTTACCTAATTAGCTATGCCTTACCGTCATAAAGTCATAAAATACAGTTTCAAAGCCGACAATGAGCTTTATACATTAAGACTAGTTTAGTATCTATTTCATTTTGGCCTCATAGGGCCTTTTATGCTGTAGAGTCATTCTAGGAAATAAAATAAAAGCTCAGGTGCAGGAAAGTCCCGTAGCATAAATTTGAATAATTATTATTGTATGGTATGACATACAAAAATAGTAGGCCTCCATAAATTTAGATCGGACGAATCTCGGTCGGGTGGTTTTTCCAAAATGGTTTTCCACCCTCCCTCAACACAAATTATGGTACACTTTTTAAAAATATAAACTTCCTCATCCCTAAAACCATTAGCGTAATTAGTACATAAGCGCATAGCCCGAACGAGTATTAAGACCCGGTGCTAAAAAAAAATCTAGTTTCACGTATTCATTGGTCAAGTCGTGTGATTTACAGCTGTTACTTTTGAAATATATTATCAAACGGCCCCGTGGTATAGTGGTTAACACACCTGGGTACCAACCAAGGGGTCCCGGGCTCAGTTCCCAACTGGTACCATGGGTATTTTTCCCAAAGTAATAAATGTTTGAAAGGTCATCAGAGCCTTGTTAATTAGGCTTAATTTAGGTTGAGAGTTTCTATTGGATCCACACCCTCACATTCACTATAATTATCACTCCATCTCATTGGGACACGGAAAGAATGTAAGATTAGTACATACGGGCGTCACCTGGGCAAAGGTACACAAGAACCAGCTAGTCTTCTCCCCAAATGGGTTATAAATGATGTGACCCAGACACGCATAAATAAAATATTTAATACTTATAAATTAACACTTATTGAAACGTTATCATTGTTGACGGCAAAAAAAAAAAGTATTTTCGTAAAGTTACTTTCTATCAAAATAATAGTATAGGTATAAATATAGGGCGATTAATATGAAATAAACTATAATAGGCCTATATCTGGAGAAGAAGGAAACCAAAGTGAAAATCATAACTTGGGGAGATCACTCCTATTGTCCCTGGACGGGATTCGAGTCAAGCTAAATCCGAACCTCCCAGGCCATTCATCAACCTCGCCTATGCTCCTAACCGCTTCTAGCTAACTCGGGGCATGATTAACTTCACAAATCTCTTCCCTCTTCTTCTAGACCCAGTGAAGTGACTTAATTTACACACCGCTAAAGGCACAATTGAAAAGAGTTAGTCTTCCTTCAGACAATGTCTTAATGAAGCATAGAGCACGGATAACCTCAAAAGCAGGCCGCAAAGCCACCCCCCCCCCCTCCTTTTTTGAGTGTCTCGCTAGAAGTTCGTCTCTCTCAGTCTAGGTAATGATCGGTGTGGCTAGCATCAGCTGGGGGCGCTGAAACGCTGCACGGCTATAAATTAGGAGCTAATTATTCGAAGAACACGGGTGTAACATTATAGAAGTTATGTTTAGTTTCATCAGTCCATCAACGAGAGCCCTAAGGTACAAATGTAATGTACAAGCGCGTTTCTTGATAAATTAGTGCTGAAATACTAACATTAATGGAAAACATTTTGATTTTGAAAATGTCAGAAATTGCGTTTCGATAGTTAAAGGTTAAAGCTAAATGTAAGATGTATTTTTTCATTGGAATATTAAAAGTTAATTGTCTACATTGATGTCAACACACGACTCACCAACTAACTTAGCCTAATAAAGTAAAGTCTGTTCAGCGTAGGAATTGTTTTCTGAAAGGCCTTTTCCCCTACCAGAAATCTATTATATAGCAGTATATTAGTAGAAAAAAAGACCTTTAAGAGAGTAATTCCTACCGTGAATGGAGTATAAATCTCAACACACCGGTTACAAATCATTGTAATTACGGCACTATCAGTATAGAGGGTACTAATTTAAATAAACTAGAATAGTAGATCTAGTACTACACATCCAGCTCCACTATTCACTTACCAAGCCTCGTTTATATTGCAACACAACATGTTGGCCAACACGATCCCAACAAGTTGTGTTACAATATACACGCATTCCCAACTTGTTGTGGATTTTGGCCAACATGTTGGTGTTGGGAGAGCCGGTCAGAGCCAACAAGTTGTGTTGCGTTGTGTTGGATCATTTGTTGGAGATAATAAACGACCAACACAACATGTTGGCTGAGTTGGGAGGCTCTGCGCATGCGCTATCTAGTCGAGTCAGTGTCTAGCCTTAGAGAGACATGTGTTTTGTTTTTAGATTAGTTTAAAGTTTAACATCGGGATTTGTATCATAGTTGTGTGATCATGGAATGGAACGAGGCTAATACAGTTAAACTGAATGATTTATATCAAAAGTATTCTGTTCTTTGGAACGTTACCTCGGCTGAACACAAGAATTCTAATAATCGAGGCAATGCACTTGCTGCAATAGTTAAGGTTTTTGATATAGATGTGTCGGTAATAGAAAAAAAAATGTGGCATCCGGGCCCAATATCTATGTGAGTTGTTAGCACAATAAATGAAGAAGTAGGCCTTTACAAATAAGAATTACCATTAGCGCGGAGAGAGGATGAGAAAACCACAGCAATAAATCACTTGTTAAAACCCCCCTCAGTTCACTCAGCCAAGATTCGGAGCCTCCTCGTCAACAGCTAACGAGAGCTATCTGCTAATCACGCGCTCGCAAGTCTGGCCACCCAGTCGCTTGCGCGCTCGCTTTCACGCTTGTCAGTCTGGCCGAACCCATATCCTTATCGTTACTGCTGTCAAATCTTTGGATTTCCAAGTTGATATTTTTCTTTGGTGATCAAGTTGGACAGAAAACAAATGAATTACTATACTCGATAATATGTTAAATGTATAGAGATTAACGGTTGTTCATGTGGTTCCAGATGTCAGTCATGCAATAGATACGAATAGTTAAGACAATCATATACAGGTAATTCGGCCTGGGATTAAAGCATATAGGTACCTGCCAAATCTCGTTAAAACTGCGCATTTGGCAGTAATCGGAACAGACAAACGAAATACCAAACGATCGCGTAAAAACAAGACTTAACTCCACTCAGTAAATATAAATATATATATATATATATATATATAGTAGACAAACTTATTGCCGTCAATTAAACGTAAAGAGCAACATAAGTCAGTCAAAAATAAAATACTCTCAAGGAATTGTGTGAAAAATCCTCTGACGTAATGTAAATGAAATAAAATAAAACGCTATTGGGGCCATGAAATTCGAGATATCGGTAGTGTAATTTATTCGAACTCCAAAAATAGAAAAGTCTGGGAGAGGTAATTTGAAAACACGTTTGACAATTTCCAGTTCGTTTTTTTATTTTTATTTTATTTTGCAATACCTTATATAAAAAAAGAGTTCCATTTCGTGAACTGATGTAATCACATGACGCTCACATATATATCAGTTAAAAAACAAAACAATTTTTCACATATAAATAAGAAAAATATATTTAAGAAAGAATAAATAGAAACAACAAAATGTCAGTTATCATGACATATCTTGACTAGAACAATCACACATGACGTATACGTGGTTATCAACTCGTGTATCGTATTCACGGAAATGGGTCTCTCTGCACACGAATAGCAATGAAGGGATACGACCTCCACATGTGGTGTAGTCCCAACAGAACAGATATTATATTATGTTACTGAAACAACTTATAGTACATACATATACTCACAGAGAGGGGGTAAGAAGGTAAGGGAGAAGGAGGCATAAAATAAAGGGGGAGTGTTTAAAACCCAGTTAACAATTAATTGATAAATAGGGTCGAACGACCCAAATTCGAGGTCAGTAATCGATAACAACGGTTGCATTAGGGGTGGTGTTTTTAATTTTCATATTGTGGCTTAATACTCTTTTTAAGTTTAATTGCTAGAAATTAAACACTTTTTATTTTGCCTCGTTTTAGTGCCCTTTCAGGTTATACCCATATTGTTACGTAAGTAATCCAATGGTAGAGGGAGGATGAATATAATAATTTAAAGAAAATGTGCCTACATTTGCGTGAAGTGGGAAATTATTCAGGATACACCAGCCTAAGCACACAAGACCGGGATTCAAACTCTGACCTCCCTGTTATCGGCCAACCAGACTAAAATTAGCTTGATATTTAGAACGTGTGTTCAGGACATATACTCCTATATTTGGATATAACTATACATAGTTTTAGTGGAGTTATTTAACGTGCACCTTTTGAACTGATTATATTAGCACAAGACTTGCTGCAAACTTAACTCTAGAAAACACACAACATTCCATCTCCCGCCAGTTAATTCGTCACTGTGAAAGAGAAAGAACTATTTCATTATGATTCATTTCATGTTATGAATCTAAACTTACTTACAGTCCGTTCTACAGAAAGTACTTATTATATCGCGTTAGTACTTGTTTAGTTAATACCCCGTTTAGTTTAAGTGGTGCTGACTGACAGTCACAGTGACTCTGACGCTTTGAAAGTTACCAGAAAATTTATCTACGCGAACCATATGATCTGCAAAAACATGTTTGCATGTACTTCTGACAGTCAAATTTAGGTATATCCCTAAATGTTGACTGTCAGAATCAGCTTTGAACTGTCAGTCAGCACCACATAAGCTAAAACTGATGTAAGCTAAGCTATATTACATTACTCTTCATGGATAGGGATGAGAAGAAAGTATTTTAGAAATAAATATCCACATTTGCGTGGATAAAGAGTGGGAAACAATTTAGGAAAAACTACCCTCATCAGACCCGACTGGGATTCGAAGCCCAATCTCCCGTCATCATCAAGGTCAGTATAAACGAGAGTGACAACTTAAACCATTCGGCCACTGAATCGGGTAACTTTTTTTTTACGGGTTTCAAGTTACCGGAACTAAAAAAGATTTTAATATATATTTCATCAAGTTACGCAGTTGTCCCTTTTGATAAGTAATCTGATCTAACACAACTAATATAATGTAGTAAAATCAAATCAATTTTGAACCGTAAAAATCTATTTTTATATTTTATTAATGGTTCTTAAGTATTATCAGTATTCTACAAACGTGCCCACTCGAATTAAGGAATAAAGTATACTTGTCAACCGGTTCACACGAAATGCGGAACAACCTTTAATCCTATTCAACTCCTAACCATTTATCTAACCTAATTTAACCTAACCTAATCTAACCTAACCTCCATGTTCCATTTGAACAAGTCGTTATGAATTTAATTTTTACCCCGCAGTTCGTGTAAGGGTATTACCGAGCTCGGATGAGTTGTTCCGCAATTCGTGTGCACTGTTACAAACGAGTTAAATTACAGACTGAGATAAGTTATTGGACAGCACTTATTTGATAACCTCCCAGACAACCGTGACCCAGTTAATTTAAGTCGCTTGAGACAACTATACATCTTAAGAAGCCTAAAATTTTCCAATTTTTTTCCCCCCACCGCGTCTTACTACTCATTCAAAGAGACCTCATATTGTGGTAGATAAAATTCGTAGTTTAGTCATAAAAATTCTCAAATAAACAAAAATTTTGCCATAAAAATTGTTTTTTAACACCTGGAAAAATCACGGAAAAACACTTTTTCTTACACATTATATTTTTTATGAATATATTGTAACATAAAATCATAAATGAAGACCGATAAAATATTCTAACTCACAATAACAAACATAGATACAATGAAATCACAAAGGAAGCGAGAAAGTCCAGGGCTTGCAAAGATCACAACAACCAAAGATAAGAATATCAAAAAGAACAGAAATATTAATTCAATATAAAGATTTTTTTTTATACTGAAAGGGAATAAAAATAACGTCTAATTTATTCAATCAATTGAATAAAATAGTTCATGATTACTTTTAAACTATCAAAATAAATATATAATAAATATTTTATGATTAGATTTGAAACGGAATACAATAAATGCATGGGTTTTTAGGTATATTATTTTCAAGTCTACATAGAGGAGAGTAAAATTACGATCGATCTTTGCGAGTCCACTGTTTATATATCGACTAGTCTTTTAATATTTGTAGACCTCGATGGTAAGCCTGCGTAGATTTGACCTTGACCGCTACTGCATTAATTTTACGGCAATCGAAATCAACATGGCCGCTAATGTTATTTGCGTGTTAACGAACAAACTAAATTTTGCCTAGAAAACATAAATTACGTTTTAAAATACAAATAATAATAATAATATTTTGTGGAAAAAACTTCAATTTCACGTATAAATACCTTTATCGATTTATTTTGTGAACTCAAAAATACGTAATAATGATTTCATTGAACTTCAAACAAGTTTTAGGTTTTCGAAATCAATTTTTCAAACATTTCGTGAAAACACTGTTCGCGAAAAGTCGGTCCTCCTACTCATTCAGGTTGTACCATATGCACTAATTACGCTAATGTGATAAGGATTAGGAAGGTTAAACTTAGAGTAAGTGCACCCGCAATGGCGTAGAAGGACAGTGTCAAACCATTTAGTAAAAACATCCCTAGTAATTCGACCGGGATTCGAGCACCAATCTCGCTGTCATGGGTAATCCAGTCTATCGCGAGAGTTACACCGACGATTGAACCACCAAAGCAGGCTCATTCCTCCTTAAAAAAAAATAGTGTGTCCCTCTTGAGATGAAGCATTCTATAAACTAGAAACACAAAACCGAAACCTTGGTTTGTTGCAAAGCTGTCAGGCAGGTCTGGGCATGCATGAAGCGATGCCCATAAATGGCAACCGGGCGTAAACAAGCGTGACTACAATACAAAACATGATGAGTAAACACAACTCAGATGGTCACTGTGTCAATGGTTCATTCAACAAATTTTTTTTAGCAACATTAATTTTATTGTCGCATCGTGCGAAGAAAATCAATCGAACAAGAATATGTTTTCCTGATGATCGGTAGAGCCAACATGCACTTAAAAATAATATATCGATTTGAAAAGTCCGTGATGGTAGAATTAACGGGTGGGGAGTTTTTAAAATAAAGGTTGATTCCGTAATCTTAGGTTGAATCAAGCCATCCACAAATTTACAGTAGAGATTAAGATTAAGAAGGTAAAATTTATGTTAGGCCTACAGTATAATTTACTTTATAAGAACCTTATAAAAAAAGTCAGCAAACGATAATAATTAGTATTATTCCATGGGTATTGATTATGTCTATCAAAAATGACAGCCGCAGATAAATTAACATAACCTGAAGCATAAATACGTGTTAGTTGAATTATAGTCTGATTTAGGTTAAAAAGATCAATTTAGGGCCAGTCTTATGGCTACGGGCTAAATATTGCTATCGGGAGATAAAGCTAGCTACCAGTTAAAGGCTTATCAGACCATTGAATATTTTACGCGTTTTATGAACTGAATTTATCTCCTGGATAGCTTCTGTAGGATAAATATATGTTTATGTAGAAAATGCTATGTTGGTACAGTTTTTACTGGTGCGCGCGTGCGTATAAGCCCAGACGCTACCGCGAGAGAATTAACGCATCAGACCGGAGCCCTTAAATTCATTTTGCCGAAATATTGAGGGTAGCTATTTTGTTTGGAATATTTATAAATGTTTTGAAATTAAATTTAATCAAAATCGTTAGAGCCGATTTTGAGAAAATCGACTTTTTCTCTTTTAGCCCTTCAGTAAACTACCCTTAATTTTAGGGTTAGATGTCCAATTCCAAAAAACCCTCGGGGCAACCCTATGAAAACCCTAGATACTAAGTTTTAGCCCTATCGGTAAAATAATTAGGCTCTAGTTGAAAGTACAGACAGACAGACTGAAATTTAAAAACCACTTTTTCCGATTCGCGGGTCATGAAACGTAGAGATTCATCAAAATCTCGGGTTCAATATTTTTGACGATCAAAATACTTTCTCTACCAGTAAGATAGTGAGAAAGTAAAAACTTTGTCAATGTAACAGATTTTTTATCTTTTTTAAGGGAATGGCTAGGAGCAACATTTCTTGAATTGAACATTATTATTTGATAAGTTAGGCTACGTGGAAAAACTCAAACATTTCTCAGAACTAGTAGCCTACTTTATTATTATGGTTGACCTTCGAACGGTCCAAGTCTTATGATAAGAGTAAATTCAGTGTACACGCTGCTATAACACATACACGTTAAGTTGAAACTGCACCCCCACGTATCGTGGCTATAGATGAAAATTTTTCGAGAAATTTTGAATCGGAAAATTTTCGAAAGTGGCGGCTTGCGGTCGAGTGGTTAAATTTTAGAGGTGGCACCGAGAGCCTATTATACTTTAAAATATGGTATTAAGAGATGAGTGGTTATAAGAAGGTGAGGGGGGCAGGGATGAGTGATGTTTAGATAGAAAGCACGGAGGATAGGGGAAGGGGGAGACAAATTTCGGGCCAACCTTAAAATTATTTTAATTAAATTATTGATAAGAAATTTAAGCATAATTTAGTGAACATAGCGGGTCGACAAAGGCTCGCATTCATTTGTTTCTTTACTACTTTTTTTAGCATTGCCTCTTATTACCCGTTCTGTTTGTGGTACGCTGATGTGTTAAGGATGAGGAAGGTTGAACTTAGAAGAATTGCACCCGTTAAAGTGGAAAACTATTAGGAAAAATCTGCTCTCAGTGCAAAAGATTGGTATCGAACACCGATCTCTCTGTCATCGGCAGTCTAGTCTATTGCGAGAGTTGCGCGTTAGTTTTTGTTTACATTAAATAGTGAACAAACTTAGGTACTTGAAAAAAAAAAACCTCCGCAAACGGCAATGCGCAAAAAAACTATAGCACAAAGGACTTCCACTTGTTGAGATGCTAAGTAAAGGTCATGCCGCGCTTGATGCCAGGCTTGTCAGTTGACTGTTCATTCCAAAACTGATCGTGAGTGGGGCATTCATGCTTTTCAAGCCGGGAATGATGGATCAGACGTGTTTGATATTTGCTGTCATGCCTGGAATGATGACAAGACAGACAATCCAAAACTGATCGTGTGAGAGTAACGTCGAGCCCGGAATGACTGACGCATGCGCAGTGAACCTACTGAGCCACGCATTTAGCGTTCATCTTTTTGTTGTTTTGTGTGCTGGTGGTTGCTATTCGTTTTATCATGACCCCCAATCCTAAATTAAACTCTGTTGAATTCATGATTGACTTTGTAAATTTGTAGGTGACCTGGCGGTTTAGGGGTAAGGTGTCGGTCGGACTTCTGTGGTGAGGGTCCGGGGTTCAATCCTCGGTTCCGGCACAGATTTATCTGATTGCCAAACCCTTCCTTCACCTCTGACAAGACGTGTATTAATCACAAACTTGTGAATGTGTGGAATTCCAGGCCTCCACCGTGGTTTGGATCCCACGTTAAACTGTAGGTCCTCCATTTCATCTCACTATCCCCCCACCATTACATATTAGTGTAAGTACGTACAACCCGAACGGGCAGTAAAACGCGGTGATAATAAACAATAATATATAATAGTAATAATAATAATAGTAGTAGCCTAATAATAATGATTTGTCAATTTGTACAAATCGTTTCCGGTTTTGTGGAAAGTGAAAGTAAAGAGTATAGTAATAAGTTTAAAAAGGAAGAGGCTTATGGAAAATAGTTGTTTTAGTGAAAACAATATACGAGGGTGGAAACGTTGATTTTGTCAAATCGCTGCAACGCTCCACTATGGACAAATTCTCGCGAGTCAAAATGCATGGTTCACGTTGTAGGGAATGACAGTCCAAGCATGAACCTTGTGTGGTGAAACTTGACAAGCCCGGAATGACACTTCTGGCATGACAAGCCTGGCATCAAGCGGGGAGACATGAACCGCCTACAACTTATCAGTTCAAAAAATGAAACGTCAAAAATAACTAATAAATAGCTCGTTTAGGTGTGGTTTAACGCAGTCGATGCCAAACTCGTAGCCCGCGGCCTCATATGGCTCGTTCCATTATTCTGTGCGGCCTGTGGAACTTTTGTTGCAACAACATCCAATGTGTCATGATTCATCTATTTTGGAAATACAACATTTGGGTAGTATGGCCATTTGTGAATTGAGTATTGCTTGGATAAATCTAGCTAGTGAAGTGGTGACCAAAATTTTTAATTTACAGAAATCGATTTCCAAGAAAAAAAGATTTGTAAGCCAAATATGTGCAATATTTGGTAGTACACAGGCCCCCTCAGAATTTCCAATTTGTTATGTGGCCCATTTGATAAATGAGTTTGAAACACCTGGTCTAAGACATCACTCCACGGTAGACGGGATTGCCGATGATGGGAGATCGGGTTCGAATCCAGCAAGGTGCACTGAAAGTGTTTTTCTTAAATAGTTTTCCACTTACTTCTAAGAAAGCAGGTACATTTATTCTAAATTGCGCCTTTCTCATTCTTATCCATTAGAGTAAATATACGAATACCAGACTGATAGTAAGCGCCAAGTCAAGTTTTTTGTTTTTTTAGTACGCGTCTTCTACCGTTGGGTTATACGCTTTAAGTACTAATTTACTAATTGATTAGGAATTGGAAGGTTGAATTTAGAGGAAGTGAACCCGCACTTGGTGGAGGAGAGTGGGAACCATTTAGGAAAACACCCCCAGTTCACCCGACCGGATTCGAACCTCGATCTCCGTCCTCGGCGGTCGAGCTCAACACGACTAGCGCTTTAGCCAACTACGCCAACGAGGCGGGTTTATTACCATTAGAGTAAATATGCGCATATCCAGACGGATAGTAAGACGCCAAGCTCAAATTAACTAAAACACGTTCTAGATTCCAGAAGTAATAAATAATAAATAAAAAATAGAGTAGATTCTGGTAGAAAGGAACTTTTAGAAATTAATGTTTTTTTTTTCCGTAAACATTTATACCATTTTTTACTTTATTGTAGGCCTAGTATAATTTATAGGTATTTATAATCTATGAAAAGTGATAGTTGTTTATTATAAATATTTCTAAAATGTTTCAGTAGGCCTAGACCAAACTTATATAGCTGTCAAAAAAAAAAAGTAGATGTCACTATCTTTTAGTTTACTTTCATTCACTTCTTCCTTTTACCCTTTGGTTTCCTTAATGTCATTCGCCTATTGACTTGATCTCTTTTTAAGTTTCTTAATTTAATGCACTATTTAAACAACATAAGGTTCGACCATAGACTATCAATTGGTAGTGAGGACAGAGAGTCTGCTGCTAGATTTCGCGTTCCCTCTCAACTTACCTGATATCTAAATGGATCTTTATTTCCTTAAAAAAAAAAAGCTCGAATGTAAACAGAAATTGGATTACGAGTTGTGTCTCTGCCGGGTGAGAAAAATCTTATCAGGAAACAGTGCGACAAGCAGCCGCCGAAAGGTCATCGGCCACAAGCTCATAAAAAATAAAAAAGCAAGTTTTACTAACAAGCAAAAATCTAGCTTGTTCAAAAAGTTTTAAAAAGGTTTGTTTTCTATGTCAATTTTTTCCCCTGACGTGGGAAGGTCCCTTGCCGAGTGACTTTTCTGTGAAGTGTGAAACCTACTCTGGTAGAATAACTAGATGAAGGCATTTCAATAAGTTAAGGCGTTCGTCCAGGAAAGTTAGTGCTTCTCTATATACTCCTAGAACTTCCTTCTTCTACCTAATATCTAGTTTAAAAGAATTTAAATAAAATAAAGTCAAAACATTGCATTCATAAAAATGTTAACTTTTACTTAAAGGATATGCTGACTTAACCCTCTACTTGATTAAATGTGTGTGTTGGTTCTGCCAATGATGCGATTGTCCCAACACCTTGACTCAGCTAAAGATCAAAGGCTTGATCTCCGCCAACACACACAAAAAAAAATCTATCAGTGTTAAAAATTGGTGTTTTCCTTTTTACACTGATGAACTAACCGACGGGGAAACTTGAGGATGTGTCTGTTCCAGACTTTATATTAGTTCGTTTGTGTGTCATGTGTAGATTTAATTCATTGGTTTAAAACTATACATTATCCCTTATAAGATTGTCGTCTTTTCTACGCAGTTACTGAAATTCTCGACTTTGGGTAAAATGAAGTTGAGTGTTGTTCCACTAAATACAAGGTCATGCCTAAACTATGTAATGCTGTTGAGAGGGGGGGAAACTCTTAAGTCGTCTACATGGTGTTTCATATGGTGGAGGGTGGGTAAATAACAGTGTCACGTAACACAGATTTTAAACTTGAGTTCTAATGTTGAATGGATGATAATTATTATTGTTCATATTTTCAGCGTTAATAAATATACATATTAAATAACGTCCGAATATGCACGTTGTTGAAAATGCAAGCTAAGCACTTATTTTAGACCTATGTTTCCCGATGTGAAAAGTTACTTAACACAGAGTGAAAGGGCTATGTCTACTTGGTGTTACATGGAAAGAGAGGGAGCCAAAAAAAGTTTCTAAAAAAATCCGTTACGTGGCTTATGAATGACCCTCCCCCCCCGCCCCCCCTCGCCAGGAGCCCATATCACAGCCAAATTAACTGGGATATGAGTTACAAGTTTACAATAAAACCAGAAAACGTATCAAAGTCTTGTTGTCTAGATTATTCATCTGACAATCAACAAATTTGGAACAAGAGAAATAGTGATAGTTTGCCAATCAAGTGCTTGTATGACCACGTGTTAACAAAGTACCTACTCGTTTAATTTCTCTAATGAAAAATAACTAAAATAACACCATCATCGGTGGATGCGCGTACTAAATATCGAGGTCATTTAATCTACTTTGACGATGACGAGGGGGGGGGGGGGGGGGTTTCTGGGTTCAACTCCAGGCCTGGTGAACTGATCTATTGTTTTTTACCTAAATGCTTTTCCACTCTCCATCCACGCGAATAAAAGTACATGTCCTAAAAATTCAACCTTCCTCATCGCTACCCCATTTGCGAAATTAAAATGCGTGTAGTAATACGCTGTAGGGGAAGAAAAAAGATTAAAATAAAGTCCTTATTAATATTAATTCTGTGGTAAGGACTCACTAGGTATGCTGAAAAGTAAACTCAGGGAGGGGTCCCTTGAGGGCTTCTTTTGACGATGCGATGAGAACAAATCTAAATAACCTTCTAGCGTTTTAATTTTAAAATATCAACAAGGCAAACTTAATAGAAAAGGATGAAAGGTAGAGAAAGGTATAGGCCTATCCATTATTTACACTCTAATAGGAGGGGTAGGCTATGATCGATGTGTACTATATATATTAATCATGGGCGTATGGAAGAGGGTTATGGGGTTAAAACCTCACCAGCCCCTCCAGCCCCAAATTTCCTTAAGTTTTTAATGTAAGACTTTAAGATGGATTTGTATCAAATTGCAAATAATTTAAAGAGGCATTCACTTTTTTAAATGTTGCCAGGGAAGGAGCACTCCAAATATCTTTTATAGGTATTTAATTACTTTCTCTCTATATTACAGGTAGAGAGAAAGTATGGTGATCGTAAATAAATTTGAACTCGAGATTTTGATGAATTTTGACGTTTCATGACTTCCTGAATCCGAAAAAGTGGTTTTTGAATTTCCGTCTGTCTGTCTGTCTGTCTGTACCTCCAACTAGAGCCTAAATTATTTTACCGATTGAGCTGAAACTTGATATCTAGGGTTTTCATAGGGTTGCCCCGAGGGGTTTTTGGAATTGGATATCTACCCCTAAAATTAAGGGTAGTTTACTGAAGGGAAAAAACAGAAAAAGTCGATTTTCTCAAAATCGGCTCTAACGATTTTGATTAAATTTCATTTATGAACATTAATAAATATTCCAAACAAAATGGCTACTCTCAATATTTCGGCAAAATGGCTTTAAGGGCTCCGGTCTGATGCGTAAATTAACAATTTTTATAATAGCTCCGAAACTATTTGAGATATGAAATTACTTAGCATTACAAATATGTATATATATTTATAATACAAATATTTTATTCGAAACATATTTTTATAAAATCAATAATTTTCAATCTATACGCAATTATATATATATTTTTAGATTTTTGGACATTAAAGCTTAAGTATTGCGATCGTAAAAAAAACTAACCTGAAATGTTGATGGATTTCGACGTCTCATGACCCCCCGAACCCTAAAAAATAGTCTTTGCAATGCCGTCTGTCTGTGTGTCTATTAAAACTTAAAATTAAGGGTAGTTTACTGAAGGGCAAAAAGAGAAAAAGTCGATTTTCTCAAAATCGGCTCCAACGATTTTGATTAAATTTCATTTGTAAACATTAATTAATATTCCAAACAAAATGGCTACCCTCAATATTTCGGCAAAATGGCTTTAAGGGCTCCGGTCTGATGCGTAAATTAACATTTTTTTAAATAGCTCCGAAACTATTTGAGATATGAAATTACTTAGCATTACAAATATGTATATATATTTATAATACAGATATTTTATCCGAAACATATTTTTATAAAATCAATAACTTTCAATCTATACGCAATTATATTAATTTTTTAACTTTTTGGACATTAAAGTTTAAGTATTGCGACCGTTAAAAAAAACTAACCTGAAATGTTGATGGATGTCGACGTCTCATGACCCCCACACCCCTAAAAAATAGTCGTTGCAATGCCGTCTGTCTGTGTGTCTATAAAAACTAAAAATTAAGGGTAGTTTACTGAAGGGCGAAAAGAGAAAAAATTTGTTTTCTCAAAATCTGCTCAAACGATTTTGATTAAAATTCGTATCTAGGCGTTGATTAAGATTAGAAATAAACTGGCTATTTTCATTTTCCTATGAAAATTATTTTTAGGGTACATTACAGAAGCGTTAATTTCCGTATCTCCACAACTATTGGAGAAACTAAACAACTGATCATTGCAAAATTGTAGGACTATTAGAAATAAAAAACTTTTATTTGACATATATTTTTATAAAAGCAGCAGTTTCTGAAATATTTGCAAATATATTAATACAATTTTGTGAGCTTTAGTTGTAAACATATACTACTTAAGTCTTAACGCAATAATTCTCCAATGCCATAGAGTAATTAAATATAAGTATCTAAAATAGTATGTTATTTTTCCTTAAATCTCTTAGGAGAAATGTTTGCATAGCAATGATCTATCTCCATTTTAGACTCAATAGTCAATATTTACATTTTTTATTGGTCAAAATGTATAAATGAATAATTAAATATCAATGAGATGACTTGAAGATCTGCAACACCATATAAAATGTTAAAATTTTAACCAGAAATCGAAATTTTAATACGAAGTGTTGACCCTTGTGGATGACATTAAACTGTTTGAAATGTTCTTAGGTGGACAAAGATGCGCCTCTTTTCTCATTGATTCTATATCATTGTATATTATTTTATACGTGTTCTTATGTGGAGTGGTGATGATACAATGTACATTATTCCGTTCAGAAATCTTACGAGTTTATAGAAAGAGAGAGAAAGTCTGTGCGGTCTGCCGTACCATTTATTTCCAAAAATATTCCAGACGAGTCACTCTAAATGACTTCTACAGGCATCAAATTTTTCAAAGAAATAGGCTACTCGTAGGGGGCCAATCTAAATAGCTTCTATATGAATATATTATCTTTAAATCCAGACGAGGAACATTCCAAATAGCTTCCAAGGGCATGCAATTTTTAAAATGTGCTGGTAGAAGTGCACTTCAAATAGATTCTTAGGAATAAAATTTATATAAAAAAATAGGATTAGCACTTCTTAAAATAGCTTTAAGAATCATGAAGATTCTTAAAAATTTGTCGAAGGACAGCTCTAAATAGCCTATACGAGTATTCAAATTAAAAAAGAAAGAATAGGGGAGCACTATTCTATTCTATTCTATTCTATTTACATATTGAAAAACACAACGTAAGTTAGCAAAATTCTGTTTACATTCCTTAATTGTGCTTTGTGCTCATATGTTCCCGAACATGAACATTTATACTAAAAAATTGAGCGTTTAATGTGACGGGATGTGACGGGCAAGCCTGAACTAAATACTTCCTACTTGTCACGGAATAGGGACTCCTAAAGTTGATCCGTCACATTAAATGTTATTTGAAAAGTCTGAATTGTTTAGTATAAATGTTCATATTTAGGCATAAATGAGCACAAATAAAGAACAATCGAATAACACATAACATTTTGTTAGGTTAATATTTTTCAATATGTGGCTGGCCAGCTTGAACTTGAGTTGTTTTTCATGTTAAGGAATAGGGAGAACTCAAGTTGGCCCACCACAATTAATATTTTCTAAAATGCATAATTTTAGAGCACAAATTTAAAAAGTTCATATTCGGGCACATATGAGCACAAAGGAGCACAAGCGAATATTTACACATACATTTGTTTCTTTGTGTTTTTAAATATAAGACTGGCTAGATTATGCTCAAGTTGGCCAGCGACATTCTATGTTTTCTAAGGCCTAGTTTCACAGCATAAATGTTCATGTTCGGTCACATATGAGCACATATGTAGCACAAACTATTTTTTTTTTAATCGGTAATGCGGCAAACCAACTTGAGTTACGTCCTCAGTCTTGCCGAGAGGTGTGGGTGTTGGGTTGGAGTCAATGACGTCACTGATAACGCTAGACTGGCCGTCGCAGTAATACGAGAACCGGTTTCTACTATCAAGAAAGGAACAAGGAAAAACATAACCAACACAACACTCCACCTTGTCTGCCCTTGATGTAAATATGGAGACCAACTTTCCACACACCTGCAGATGTCAGCAAATAGTTTATAGGCCTGACTCAGCAGCGTACTCGAAGTATACGGCACACACACACACACGCACGCGCGCACACACACACACACAGTTCTGCATGACTAGCCCATGATCTCATACGCCATAAACAATGCTCACTTGCAAAATGTCATCTTAGAAGTCACCTCATCAGATTTGAACGTATCAGCATGATTGTTTTTATGACCCTGACCAGTGACCAATACGATATAAAATGTCAGGCTTGCAAATAGGCTCAGGGCTGTCACTAATTCCTAAATAATATATATTTCCCTGTGTTTTCCAGAAGGTATTCTTATTTTCCCAGACACTTTAGTGAGTAGAGGAATGAGATATAAATTTTAATAAAATTGACTCTTGTGAAGTCGAATCATTGGTGTTGTTTAGAACAGGATGATTTGACCTTGATGGGGGGAAACTATGCGATTGTTACGCAACCCAATGTTTCAGGAAGAAAAGGAATTTAGGTGGTGAGTAGGGAGGAAGAAGGGTTAGGGGGAAGAAGTGACATGTATTTGAACCTGAGAGCTTATTTCTTAAGTTCGCTAAATACCTTATCTGAAAAGGTCTAATATTTAAAGCTTGCAGTGCCCCCTAATTCACAATATTATTATTTTTTTGTTTCCCTTTTAATTTGAAATTGTATGTATTTTTTTTTAGTTTTTTCAAGCCACAAAAAAGTGCCCTGAGTTTTCTCGGGTTTAGAGGTAGGATTTTGTGGTAAAGCTGTAGGCTGGTTTGCTGGTAGCGGAGAAGTAGCGATTTTAATTTGTCAGTGCATTGAGGATGATTTTCTACAGTTATTATTATTATTATTATTATTATTATTATTATTATTATTATTTATCACTGTGGTTCACCCATCCGCTCTTAGTGCTCCATTATTGACAAAACTGTTAAATAACCCCTCTGTCAACGTTATGATAGTGTTAAAAAAAACTATGTTTTAAAGGGTGTTTAATACAATTTTTTAGCACTGCGTATTACTAACCATTCAGGTTATACGCTTAAAAATGTACTAATGACGTTAATTTTTTTTAGGGATAAGCAAGGTTATATTTAAGAACTATACCCGAATTTGCGTGGAGAGCGCGTTGATAATAATTTTGGAAAAACCACCCTCAGTACACCAAACCGAGATTCGAACCTCAATCTCCCCGTCATCGGCAGTATAGTCTACTGCTAGAGTAGCGCGTTAGACCTTGCAACCACTGAAGCGGGTTTCTTCTATTTTAATAAAATGTAGATATTGTTTGTTTATCATGAGTATCGCGCGATATTTACAGTAGGTACGCAGAGGGCTGAAATTTTAAAATAATTAGTAGCCTCTGGGCACAAACATGTATAACACCTCAAAGTTGGAATTTTAAATTTATTAAAGACTGGCTCGGAAGAACTAAACTTAAAATGTTTTTATTCTGTCCGTTTGAAACCCAAAAAAGCGTTTCCCGGGTTAACCAAGTAATTCATTGGGTGGTTACCTCGGGAAACGACGGGTACTTCTGCTGGTTGATAATTTCTCAAAAGTTACAGTGACGTGGTGATAAACAAAAATAAAGGGAGTAAAACCCTTCGAAGCACGATCTCCCGTCAGCCAGACTGAATGAACCCGGCATTTAATCTACGTGTCCACCCATGCCGGTAAGTTATAATAACCTAAAATTATTCTTGTTTCGTGATTTGTGAGAATTTTAATTATTTTTTTAACTAGTTGAAACACTTATGAATCGAATTCATTAAAACAAACCAAAAATATTTGGCTATCATTTAGGCCTGGTTACTATTTTTATTATTTTACTAAATTTTCTCTTAGGCCTATGTTAAAAAAAAATCCTAATACAGTATTTGAATTCGAGAATCGGGATCTGTAGGTAAAATGGACTCGTGCCGTTTCGTGAAAGAGTGAATTCGATCCCACTCTAGTTGGAACGATATTAAAACAATTTGAAATATAATGTATACTTTGATATTAAATGTCAGAAATAAGTTGCCATTTTTAAATAACAGGTCCTAAGTATGAGATGAGCACAATAAATGCACGTTTAAGACCGAAGTAGCAAAATAATCAAATGAATCTGTTTTTGTTTTTTCATGAAGCCTATGATTAAGAATACACGCGCAAAAAGCAAATGAAGATATCCACCATGGAGAGGAGACTATCCTCCCTCCTAAGTTCGATCAGATGCAATTAATTAACCCCAGGATGTTGGGTCAGTCAGGCACACTCTAAAAGTGCAACCAAACTTGTTTGTTTGGTAATAATAATAGCTATGGAGGCCGATGAAACGTTAATCCCCAGTTTCCAATAATATAAACAAATAGCTATAAAAGGTGTTGTCAGACACCGCCCAGCTAAGGATGTGGTATCGAAAGAAAATTATCGATAGGCCCTACGGTACTCATTTAAAGTATCGGAAGAAAAATATCGATATCGTACTAATATCGAAAGAAAAGTATCGATAAGAGTAAGTATCGGTATTAAATTTTAATCTGGAATTTTTTTTAAATAATAATTGTAATTTCAACTTTTGTATAATAATAATAATAATAATAATTGTATTTTTATATTTATTTAAACACTGAAAATTATAATGATTTAACAATATTATAGTTGGCTGTACTTAGGTCTATCAAGCCTATGTTATGTGTTGGGACTATTAATTATGTTGAGCTAAAGCCTAAAAGAGATTGAACGCTAGAGTCGCAGAAAATGAGTAAAAGTTGAGAAATTGTGTCATTTGTTTTTCCTCCACAGTCCACCCTAGTAAACATTTAATCCCAGCATGAGTGATGATATCAAAAAAAGTTGTTTTTATCGATACCAATTCGATACCGGAGTGTGGGTAACTTATTAATATCAGCAAAAGTATCGGGAAAAAAAGGATCGAGTAAAAAATTACTAATATTGAACGTAAAATATCGATATAAGTAGAGTATCGATACTTTTTTCACATCCCTAAGCCCAACTGAACAAAAAATACCGGCAATCTTTTGGTTCGATACGCAGAGAGGCTATAGGTTGATTTTGATGGAAAGAATAGTAGGCCTATCTGATAGTTACTATATTAATTAAACAATTTTAATACAATCATAGGCCTACATCAAGTAATGCTATCTGTAGCTGTCACTTTTGATGGTTATTATCGGTGACCTGGCGGTCTAGGGGTAAGGTGTCGGACTTCTGTGCTAGGGGTCAATCCTCGGTCCCGGCACAGATTTGTCTGATCGCCAAACCCTTCCTTCACCTCTGACAAGATGTGTATTAATCAGAACTTGTGAATGTGAGGAATGTCAGGCCTCCACCGTGGTTCGGATCCTACGTTAAACTGTAGATCCTCCATTTCTCTCACAATCACCCTAACATTACATATTAGCGTAAATGTGTATAACCCGAACGGCTAGTAAGACGCGGTGTCAATAATAATAATAATAATAATAATAATAATAATAATAATAGTAGTAATAATAATAATAATAATAATACTTGTTTTAAAGAAGGCCTGCGAAGAGAATAGATTCATTACGTCACGTAAACGTTAAGATCATAGTAATCCCAGAATATTGCATACGTAATATAACGTGACAACTCTTTTGTCAAATGAACGTCACGTCAATGTTAAATGAAGTGTAACTTGTGTACTTCCATTAAAAAATATCAAGATAGCCACTAAGTTACGCGAACGTTACGTTGTGATCCCGGCCTTACTGTTGAGCGAAATCTCTCTTAAACAAACTCAATACTTAAATTTTGTTCTCGTGTTTGAAAATATCAAGTAAATTATGTTAAAAGAGAAGTGAGTTATTATCTTTTAATTAAGGTATTTAAATTGTATTTTTAACAAAACTTTTAATAGTTAAATTAAGTATGAGCTGAACTTAGAGTAACATACCGTGTAGTCAATCTACACCAATTCTGCTATCCATTTTGTGAGCAACACATAATTTAACAAATATGAGAATACCTAATAATTGGTCTGGCAGCCCTGTAAATAAACTTGAGTTCTATATTCAAAATGAAGCTATGCAGCTAATTAAAAAAATGCCACGTTCAAATAATATTTACATAATAATATTAACAAAACTAGAACGATAGACTTAGGTAACACTAAAAAATACACTGCTGAAACGCAACAATTCACACACACACACACACACACACACATTACGCTGAATTTTAGCCGGTGCGTGTGTAGTCAATAGCCTATTACTTAAATTAAATACCAAATATATGGCTGAGTTACCTGAGGTATATTGCGTTTGTTAAATGTTTTTATAACATCACTACAAAACATACATAGGCCTATACCTACAGATAAAGTTTCAATTTATTTAAAAAAAGTTTACGTTATTTAAATATAAACACAATAATAATATTAACCTTTTTGATTAACTAGGCTAGATGTTATATTATAATGTCAGCAGACTTACTTTTAGGTTCCGATAACTATGGTGACCGTACCGGCAAAATTTTTATGTACCTTTTCGCAATCTTCTTGGGCAATGGTATTCCAAATCTTGTTCTGAGTAAATATACACACGCGAAATCTAGTAATAATCTAGAAAATTGCTAAGCTATTATATATAATTATATATATTATTTTTTCACAACACCTAAAGCCATTTTCAGATTATTCGATATTTTTTGTAGCACTAAAGAAACCACCACAATAAGTTGTCATTTTATATTGAACAGCACTACACACGAAGGAGAATGGGGGAACTCTACAAACTTTATAGCATTGTTACACTACTTACTACATTATTACAAAAAGTGAATCCACGATTTTATTGGAAAAGACGAAAGGAAAAAGTGTCAAATAACACTTCTTGACGCTATTACCGCGTTCTGTTGTAATATTCAGCAGCTTCAAAAAAAAAAAAAAAAACACGTCGGCTATCACGATATTCGCTACCGAACGTCCGCACCTTAGAAGCGCCAACCGCTTACTGATTGGTCGAAGCGTGGAACGGAGACTGTGCTTGGAAACGGGCGGGCCACTCACGCTAACCTGGACGAGTCCATTACGACGGCACGAATGAACCTAAGGGGGGGTGTTGGGTAGTAACACCTACAATATAATACAATGAATAATTATTACTTTATTAAATTTTCATACGTCCAATGATATGAAGAGATTATTCTGTAATAGGACATATTTTAAAAGTTGTAAGCCAATAAGAAAAAAATCTTTAGTAACATAGGCCTCTAATTGCATTGTGAATCTTAGTAAAATTAATCAGGTCAATTTAGTTTATTGCTGATAAGTTTTCAAAACATATTTATTATCGTGTTCATCAATAAATAATCAGCTTGAATCAATTTCAAGATAAACTTACAAACACGGATTATGTGTTAGAATAATGTTTGAATTAAGTGTTGTGGTTTAGTAAATTAGTAGACTATACTTTGCTACTCTATCACCTCTGGCTATAAGGCAAAATTAATTCCTTTGAAGCAAAGCTTCGAATTTCTGTAAGTTCATTGTCTGCCACAGACTGCGCTGCTAACCTTCATGCTTAACGCCGCCCGCCCAGTCTATATATATAGCATCAACCAGACGTGAGCGGCGTGCGCCAATGGAGGCGGCGTTTGCCGTTTGATGGCAAGGCTGTAGCTAGGGTGAGGGGCGTTGGAGGGTTCAACCTAAAAAATGTACCATTTTGGACCTAAGGGTGACTCCACTTTTTCTCCAAGCACAAATTTTTAAACCTCTAACTTCATTAGAGAAAAATGAAATAATTTCTAAAATTATCCATGTTGGGTCAGTGGCGTCCGAACATTATTTTTAGGGGGGAGGGGGGAGAAGGTAATTAAAAAGGGATTTTGAGGGACTTGTTCCCCCTCCCCCAGCCCAAAACGTTCCGGGGTCCCTCCACCAGCAAACATTTGGCCTTAAAGCTATTGGAGTGGTCGTAGAATTTTTTGAAATTATAATCATCTAGAATCTACTTGGAGTGGTCTTATCTCTTAATTCTGTTTTTTTTAATGTTGATGTCCTAAAAGAAAATTAAAACGCTCCTAATATGATTTTATAAATTTGGACTAAGTGCCTTTAGATTTTGAAGCTACTTTTCTTTTTTCTTTTTTTTATCATATTATATCCTGTCCTGAAACCCTACTCTTCCGATTCTGCCACTATTGGATATGCCTTTATAAGTGCTCAATGTATATTTTAGCTCTTGGGGGGGAATAGGTGCTATGTAGCCTAAATTTCTAAATACTAAACAAATCTAAAGCACTATATATTTTATCCCTGCCCTTAATAGCCATTGATATTTACTCCAGAAAGCTTCTAGAGGCATATGATATTCGTAATTTTTCTTTGCCTGGAGCTGTTGAAGTGCTGTGAACCCCCAAACCCAGACCTTCCCTGAAATGTCGACCAGGATACGCACGGCCTTGTTTGATGACACGCATGTGCGCCGCTACCTCCATCGGAGGCAACCTAGGCCTCTTTACATATAGTTGGTTCACTTTAAGAAGAAACTCACCAGACAGTTCAAAAAAGTATTGAATCACCTTAAATGTGTATTCTTTTTAAGTCAACAACCTGAAGGTTAGTTTAATATGAGTTATATTCATAGATGTGCATGCTCTCAGACGTGCGGCTGGTTAGTGCTGCCTGCACCTTCCGGAAGAAATCTCATGCTCAAGAAGTGTCGTGTATCCTGCTGCCTTCTATACCCTATGCATGACTTATTTGGTGCTGACTGACAGTTCACAGCTGACAGCTGACGGCTTTGAAACGTTACCAGACCAAATTATTAATCCCTACGTTGAACCATATGATCTACAAAAAACATGTGTTTAACAGCTGTAACTTCTGACAGTCAAAATTTAGGTATATACCTAAATGTTGAGTGTCAGAAGTCAGCTGTGTGCTGTCAGTCAGCACCAAATAAGTCATGGAGCTACTGTACATAGAATTTCTAAGAGCGACCGTGAAAGGAATTATCAATTTTGAAGGAAAGTTGGAAGAACAGCTTAGCTTCCCCTTCGAAGTAAGTTATGCTACGAATTTTTATAAGTCAACTAAAATCCCTCGTCCTCTGTTGGGTTTGAACCCACAGTCATTGGATCTTGAGGCGAGCTCTTTACCCCAAGACCACCGAGGTCGACCTTAATGTGTGTATATATCACAAAAATAGTCATCAAATGTTCAGCTAGCGAAGCCATTGGATTAAAGGAGCAAAGTGGTTAGATAAGAGGAAATCAATTTTTAACACATTTTCCAATTTAAGCATTCTTAAAAATCATCTACATATCCATAATTTTTTATAACTTTCAATATCCAATTTAACATGCATCAGTAACTAAACTTCCATCTTAAAAAATGTACAATGAGACATCTTATAACTCGTCGGTTTAAATAGATTGTGCAGCGATGCTTTTAACATGTTTAATTCTTTTCAAATGTTTATAAGCTATAATACAATAATTCTATAAATTATATTATATTTCATAATTTAAAAAAATTAGTAGTCACATAGGCCTATACATTTTGTTAAAACCCTCAGAGCTTGTAAATACCTCACTTGACTACTACTTTGTATTTTTATGACTGCTTTTTATTCTTTGTATACCGTTTTTACCCGCCTCGGTGGCGTAGTTGGCTAACGCGCTAGTCGTGTTGAGCTCGACCACCCAGGACGGGGAGATCAAGGTTCGAATCTCGGTCGGGTGAACTGGGGGTGGTTTTTCCCAAATGGTTTTCCACTTAACCCTCCACGCAAATGCGGGTTCACTTCCTCTAAATTCAACCTCCCCAATTCCTAATCCATTAGCGTAATTAGTAATTAAGCGTATAACCCGAACGGGTAGTAAGACGCGGTGCTAAATATTATTATTATTATTATACCATTTTATAGCAAGCTTTTTAATTTTTCTTCAATTATTTGTTTTTGTATGTAATTGATATCTGTATAATTGTATTATCAATACGTTCCTTACTCAAATTAAAAATGTTTTTCATAAACTAAATATATATTCTTCAGAAGTCCCTTTTGACACAAACGCAACGGTGGGCACGTGGACAAAGGTGTCAGTCTCATATGATTCGCTGATTACGAGAAGGCTGGGGTTCGAGTCCGGTTAGAGGTACCGAGTTTTCTTATAAATGATTTTCCACTCTTACTTCACGCAAATTTCGAGTACATTTCTTATAATTCTTTACCATCCTTATACCAATAGTGTAATTATGTGGATAGCTCGGACAAGTATACGAGACGCGAAGCACACACACATTTTTTTTAAGCACCGTGTCTTACTACCCATCTGGGTGTTACGCTTATGTACTAATTACGCTAGTAGGTTAAAGATGAGGAAGGTTGGATCTAGAGGAAGTGACCCACATTCGCGTGGAGAGAGTGGGGAACCATTTAGGTAAAAGCACCCTTTTTGCACCTGACCGAGATTTGAACCACGATCTCCCCGTCATCGACAGTTTTGTCTAGCTCTAAAATAGTGCCTTAGACTATGCGGCCACCGAAGCGGGTCACACACGTTATTGATAGACGGTGACAATCATGATAGTTGTAAGTTGCATTGTCAATGTTAGCTTATACAAACTTATTTATTTTCTTCGTGGCAATTTCAATGGCGTAATGATTACATTTGCTTCCATGAGATAATCAACATATTAGGTTACATCTTCTACCAACCAAATAATAAATTTCAACGGATGCTGCTATCGGCACTAGGAACAAAGATTTAGTGAACACACCATTTTATATTTTCGAACTACGAAAAGATTAAAAGCCGTTACAATCAGATACGGACCATTCTCTATTCTCTCATTCGGTCAGCACCTGAAGATTAACGCTCTCCAAACCCTAACCAAAACCCTCAGTTTATTTAGCTATTATTTAGCTGTCATGTGTTTAACTGTCCTTTCAGGTTATCCAAAATTATTCATTTAAGGATAGGATTTATTTATTATTATTATTATTATTATTAGCACACCGTTTTACTACCCGTTCGGGTTATACGCACTTACGCTAATATGTGTAATGGTAGGGTGATTTGTGAGATGAAATGGAGGACCTCGTTTAACGTGGGATCCGAACCACAGTGTAGGCCTGGCATTCACACATTCCAAGTTGTGATTAATACATGTCTTGTCAGAGGTGAAGGAAGAGTTTAGCAATCAGATAAATCTGTGCCGGGACCGAGGATTGAGCCCGGACCCCAACACCGAAGTCTGACAACTTACCCCTTAGACCTCCAGGTCACCATTTAAGGATAGGAGATAATAGACGTGGAATTAATGAAATGCATCAGAAGTTGTCTAGATAAAGGATAGGAAATCCACGTTGAAAATCAGTGTATAAATCAACTTGCAAGGGCCATGAATCGAATTTGAATCCCGACCTAATAAATGGTGTCCTATTATAAATGAAATCCTAACGCCTGACAGCATACGGCTACCCACATTTTAAGAAAATTGAAAAAAATTGTATTTTAAGTTTTTTTCTGTAAGACACTAAGATCAGTTGGCGTATTGAATTAAGGGTCCCAAGCTTGATTCCCGGCATGACCGAAAATATTATCTTTAGGGAAATTGAGGTTTCCCCCCTTTCATTGTACTGAAATTAATGGTAGAAAGCTGTATGTTGAATCAGTTCTAGATTTAGTTATTTTATAAATTGTGAGTCTATTCAGTGCCTTCCATTGGAATTCTCTTGACTTTTATCTAATTTTACTATTCAAGTCCCTTTTTACATATACTAATCCTTTTGTCGAACGTTTCCAATTACATCATCATTCTCCTGATTTCGATCGAACATCAAAACATCGTAATAATATAATATATATATATGTGTGGTGTGTGTTTATTAGAGTGTACGAAGTTTTTCCTTTCTTTGGTTTAGTTGTCCTTTATTTTTATTATTCTAAAAATCGTGTAGAGTACAGCGGCATGACTTGAGATACCTAAACTATTGTTCATTAATGTATAAAAGCGTGAACTTCGACGTGATAAATGGGCATACCCTAGGGGTCATTTTAAGATATTGAGTCCACTTCAAAATTTACTCAGTAGCCCTTGAAATTCAAAATGGAAACCTCAAATTTAATTTTCTTACAGCTTGATTTGTTTGATTTTGATTCTATACATGTGTTTCAAGGTGCTGAAAACGAATTCAAGGATAAAATGATCATTTTGCAATAAGAAGCCACTAAAAAAAAACGCAAGATGGAGGTCAAAAAATTCAAATTTTATTATTTACTGTCTAATTTTATCGATTTTTTCTGTTTATACATGTATTAGACACGAATTTAAGGTCAAACATGATGTGTGACATCCCTTTTTAATATAAAATTAATAAGTTGCTCGGTAACATAGTCAATTTTCTCCTATTATTTAGGTTCTTGATGATGTCTCATGTTATTTTAAGTTTAAGATCAGCCGTGATATGTGAATCATGAAAGACATAACACCTACGAGGAGAGCATATGAAGTAACAGCTTGTGCACTGTATATTCCTTAGCATCGTGCATACCAGCATAGTCAAAATGTACAGGAGTATGAAGGTACAATACTCTGAATTTAACAGAATGGCGTGATTAACAGATTAATTCTTTTTCTCAGTTTCAATACTGGGACATGTGATGAAATTTGAAATACCGTTTGTTAGTCTACGTCCGTTCTTTTTGACAAGCAAACTTCATCCTGTTCTTGCAGCCTTGACCCCGGTTCTTTGCATTGAACTACACCAACAACGCTCGTTGGACAGCAGTGCATCCCAGCAACATGGCTGAACTGGTATCAAAACATCCCAACATTGACAGAGTTACAATGCTGGCAAATTCACCGTGAAGAAACACAAACTGGATCTCCTCCGTTACACTCCTTGATCAAACTAATAGCAAAATAATGGATGCATTAAAAGGGATGGAGTGCTGTGGTTACAGACAACTCAAGTGCCCTCAGGAATTGTACGGAAGCTGGACCTGAAGTCTTAGGATCATTCAAGATTTCCAAGATTAAATAGTAGGATGCCACAGTTCCGCAGTTCACAGTTGAGTATTGGTTTTAATGATCAGTTCGTTATTATCAAAGTTATTTTCAAAAGGTTTCTTTAGAGGAATTGCATTGGCATTAGCGTGGATTAGGATGGGACGACCACAGATATGAATCACATGGTTAAAAATAGCTCAAGTTACCCGACTGAGATTCCAATCTCAAATTTCCAGTCTCCATAATTCAGTTTGTTGCGAGACTGACGCCTTAGACTGCGAGACCCCCGGTAAGGTTAAACTAATGATGGAAGGATTGTCGATAAGGTGAGACGTGACTCATTAGCTCCAAATGTTTTGTAGAGTCAAATTAATGTTGTCAAATAAATTTAATTAGCGAAAAATGGTACCGTAACTTAACGCCTTGAGGATATAAAAGATAAGAAGACCTTAGCTATTTCGAATACAAAACTCCAAGGATTTTCTTTTTTTACGTTTTCATACTAAGGGGCATAAAAAGAGGAATAGGCTATAAGGTTTGAATTTTGTTTTATACCCTTCCCTTTCCTTTTTCTTAATAAATGTGCGGTGCCATCTGTCTCCAAAGTATACACCCCTTCCACCCTTATATAGTCGCTTCCCCTAACCCCCTCTCAAACCAAAGCTGCTATTAAGCCACAGTGAAAGGAAAGGGGGAGGGAGGTAGAGGGTTGATGTAGAGAATGAAGACCGCAAAGAGAAAATAATATCGAAAGTCTGTAATACAATTTTATTTCACACTCTAAGATTTCCTCAAACTCGCCATACTTTCATCTTAAAAATTAAATCCAATTTTCAGAATGGCTGTGGGACAAATTGTTCGGGCTAAGATAACTTAGTTTGATATTTTTTTAAACTGAGAAAACTGAATCAAAGACTAGGTACATTTTGTAAATATATAGCACTATACCAACATTACATATATATAATTTTTTACAGTATGTTTTACAGCAGTTCTGGCTATCGATTTTTAACTACAGTCCAATTTTCATTCTAAGGCACTTATCTGACAGGAAAGTTACTAGACCTACTTTTATGTATTTAAGAGTCATTCATGTAATGTGCAGATGTAATAATATTTGATAGATGGTATCATTACATAAAAAGTAACACCAATACAATAATAAAAGATTTTCAATTTTGGCGGAAAAAACACTGTTTGTATTTTTAAAAGGCACTTCCTGTGAAAATTAAACGGTATAGTGTATAGTAGGATTATGGTAGGAAGTACCTTTTAGAGAATCTGACCAATTATTTTAGGTCATAAATAATATATTGTATTATAATATTATGAAAGTTATTTTAAAGGTATTGATAGTGTCTATCAAATGTGACAGCTCAAGATAACACGACTTGACCTACGAATATATTCAAGTAGTTTTGGTAAATTTTGTAATTGTCAGATATTGTACTCCTACTAAGATCCTACTCTAACTCTACAAGAATAAGGAGGGTAATTCTCTAAGGAACTGATCATCTCTCGCCTGGAGATAGAATGCAAAATTACAGTGAGATGAAAAACAAAAACAATACCACAAAACAGTTGAGATCGAACTTGAGTTTCTCTCATTGGTCAAACGTACTAGCCACTCACCTACCCATAATAATTAACGTTTGGCTCGTTGTGAATGATTGATTGTATGACAAAACTATTTTAATCTCAAGCTTGATTAATTTTTTTTTAACATTTCCAAACACATAGCTAGTTATAGATATGATTATTTATAGTTCATTAATTCAAATTGTGAATATCCTTGATATAAAATTTTAATTATTTATAGTCAAATTAAGATTTAATGAGTCTAACCCAATTCTGAGAGGAGAATAAATGAAATTGCTTTATTATTCCGATAGTGTGCCGTTCGCAATCATAATTCAAATATATCTCGGAAAATGGCACCTGAGTATTGGAATCGAACACGGGACTTTATGGCTTAATGCCAGCTGGCTATCGCTGAGTTATCAAAGCCAGCCTTGTACCAAGGGTCATGCACTATTCATTAATCTAAGGTAAAAACATTGGCATGATGAGTCAAAGGTCCTGGGATCGATTTTATTGTTCTGATGTATGTTTTTAAAGATTTATTTGAATTTATTGATAGAAACTGTTAAACAATCAGCCAATTACAAAATGTCAATTTTTTATAATGTAAGCGCCAAAAGAATGCGTTAAAAAACACACACGCACACAAATCACTCGTTTTCAATAGATTAAAAACACGAAACTCAATGACAATTATTTACTTATTTTTAATTGTTGCTTCACCTGATACCGAACTTAGAACTACACGTTCCTTTTAATTATTTCAAGAAATATATGACACATGAATTTGCAATTCAGAACATTTTGTTTTTAAATGTAACAAAGTTGTGACAGTAAATTCACAAATGTATCAAATGTAATATAGAACAGCATATAATTGCTTTACAATGCGTATCTGAATTAAATCTTTGTTTTCCACTCTACCTCCATTCAAATTTCTTTCTACAAGTCATGGCTTACAAAAATTCAAAATTTATTTCACGGGGTATAGTTAAACACCTTAGCTCAGATAGTAGGGCCTAGTGTGTTTACCTACTAATCATAGTGTTACAGACTAGGTTCTCGAAAGTGTCGAACATATATTATTGTGAAATTGAATTGGTTTTCCTTTCACTAAATGTTAAATGAAAGACCTGACGTCTGTTATTTGGTGAAGGGGAAGTTGGGAATTAAAAGTGTCTAATATAAAAACACCGTTATTTGTATTTATCAAACAAAAGAAAAAAGCTCAATTAGCCCTATAATGTTCCTTTTACTAAACATTTAAAGCTTAATTAATATAAATTATTTGAAAAACTACACCTGACACGTGAATCGAATCTGGACCTTTGGCTTAGCGTGACAATTCTCTAACACTGAGCTATCCAGGTTCGTTCCGCGCTCAGCGTCTTGCTTCACTCATAATTTAAGGTTGTATGTAATACACGTGTTTACTTAAAAAAATACAAGCTTAATAAACGGTCGTAATTGACCAAAACATATTAATATTTCTTCATCTTCCTGTCCTAATAGCCAGGAGTTATTGAATTAAATCCCTCAAATAAATTATCGAAATTAACAGAAAAAACAAATCTTACCTCAGGTACAAAATCATGAGTGAATTGAAGCGTTGTTTGGACATTGTGTTTCTTAAATGGTTTTTCGATGTCTAATGCGATTAGACTAAAATTATTAAAAAAAAGGCATTGTCCGGGCACTACAGCATACACCCCCCCCCCCCCGTACGCACGCCCATGAAGTTAGGCCTCTATTTGCGTTACGTAACTTGAAACAGTAATTAGGAACATTCTCAGTTATGCAAACTGAACAAGAAATCAACTAGTCTTCCGTTTCAGGAACAACTTAACATAAACTTAGCAAATTTCTCGAGAAATACCCTTGAGAATGTGAACACTGCCTGAAGAAGGAAAGCAAACATTCCCCAAGAATAAATTAATAAAAAATAGGTAAACTTAGTCTTACATTTTAAAGCTTATATGCATTTCTTACACGGAAACCAAGCATGCTCAATATATTACTGACAAGACACTTGCCCAGTTTTCAAACTATAAATGTGCCAACTCTTTTTTTTAATAAGGTGTACTATAGTATGATTCTGGTAGATGACATTTTTAGAAAACAGGGAGTTGGGATTATTAAGGTATAATTGAGAAGAAATGTAGCCACATTTGTGTAGAGGAAAAGAAAGAAACCATTTAGAAAATAAGCACCCACAATACATCCAACCGGGATTCGAGTCCCAGGCTTCCCGTCACTAGCCACACCAGATTAAATGAACTTGACACTGGGACCTAATGCCAGCCGATGCGAGTAAAAAAAATCTTCTTGCTGCAGATATATTCTCGGGAATCAAATTTATGGTTCCTTAGATTCCCAATTAGAATTTTTTTTTACTTCAATATAAACGGTGATTTATGTTATAGAGAAAAAAAGATGTTAACTCCAGCTTTAGTCATTTCAACAGATTCTGGGGTAAGCTATAATTTTCTACAACCCACACAATAAGTATAGTCCAATTTTCATGTGAAGAAACTTGTGTAAAATACAAACGTATTTGTTTGCAGTCTCCAATGATAGCATTTTACTAATTATTTGTGTTCTATTTTTGTAATCATAATATATATATCAATAATGACAGATGTTGATCACTTGACTTGAAGCATGAATTCATGAAAAAAAAATTGTTAACTTTTTAACCATCGAAAAAGTATCTTCCTATGAAAATTGGACTTTATATTGCACCTCTTCTCCAAAACTTTTGATAAAAAACCGTGACATTTGCAGAATGTATGACTTTGTATAGGAATGTATGAAAATATATTTGGTGACATAATAAAGTGTCAAAGTCCCACACAAACGACCGTGTGATCTAAGGCGTTATATTCACCTCTTACTTATCTTCGGTTGACTCAGAGAGGTCTGCGTTCGAATACCACCAACTGGGTGCACTGAGAACTCCTTTAGTTTAAGTCGTTGATAACCCTGTTGTTGAAATTAATAATCAATAAAAAAAAACCTCACCTTTGAAACATAGATTAAAAGCCCATCTCACAACCTAGTAACCGGAAAAATAGGTACACGATTACGCTCTAACCAGAAAACGTATCACACTGTGGTACGCTGTCTTCTTCCTTTGACAACAGCTAAATTGTGATTAATTTAGTAGTGTCTTTGTGTAATAGTAATATTTCAGTTGTTTTGAATATTTAGTAACCATCCTCAGTTCAATTAGCCAAGATTCAGAGCCTTCTCGTCAACAACTATCGAGAGCTCTCTGCTAATTACGCGCTCGCTCGCACGCTCGCCAATTTGGCCACCCAGTCGCTTGCGCGCTCGCTCACTCACATGCTTGTCAGTCTAGCCGAACCCGTAGAAAACATATAAAAAAAATTGTCAAAAATTCGTAGATGTTTTATCTTCATTAATTGACCAACCATACTTAATTCACTAATTTTTTTATTTTATACAAATAATTGAAATATAGACTAAATATTTTGCCATTTTTATTAATTACTATGTCTAAAGATAAATAAATGATTAAAATAATAAAATTTACCAAATCGTAAAAAATTACGTGAGGGTTTTGACGGAAAAACTTAATATCCCTTTCGTGGAGGGAGAAGGAGGTCTAAAATCATTTAAAAAAACTTCAGTAATTTATGGGGAAGGCCCCTAAAGCTTCAGGTCCAACTCGTCAGGGTTGCCGGTGATTGAGAGGTTGGTGCTCGAATCATGCTGTGTGCAATGAGTGGGGCTATTTAAATAGTTTTACAATCTCCCCGTCACACGAATACGGGGTACACTTCCTCTAAAATGCTCCGCTCCTCCATACCCTCATACGAGGAGAGCCCAAACAAATAGTATGACGTGGAGCATACACCACACACGCCACACAAGAGACGGCGCTTCAGAGTGTTAGATTGTGCACGGTGAAAAGTTGTTCCTATCGGTGTGTACTGCGCCGTGTTCGGTTGATCGAGGGCCGGCGTATCTCGCCAGCCATTCCTCATTCTCTATCAGAATCGTTCAGTCGCTTACAACTTTGGAAAAAAGCAGTATTTCTTGCCTTTACTAACCACACAAACAATAAATTGGGGGTTTGGACATATCTTCTAAGGGGGAGAATAAGTAGCTAATGATTTTGTCTTCGCTTTGATAGCTTTTCTATCAAAAGTTCACTTGTTGTTTCTTTTGAGTGCTTTATTAACTCGTTTTATAAAAAAACACACACATATTTATCTTAAATCCATGGCTAGACTTATATTTTACAATAAAGTTGTAAATATAAATTTTGGCAGATTATTTTTATAACAGTTTTTATTTTGTATTTATTGTTTAAAGTGCACTTTATAAAAAAAAAAATCAACACATGATTTACAAACGAAAAAACCTAGAATACAACATCTAGTACTATATACTAATCCCTAGTGTTGGGTATCTACTAAAAGGATAACAGGACTAACATCTGAGGAAATATTAAATATATTTACAAACACCGTATGGAAACGGAAACTAGAATCACTTAATTTTACTAAAACACTTTAACCACTTAGCAAAGGTGTCAAGATAGTTTTTAGAGGTCATAGGACAAATAATTAATGATGTTTTATTCTTTTTTAAAGAGATTAATTTTTTAAAATCTATATTTATTTCTCACTGGGTATGTAATGAACAGTCCAATTTTTTAAAAATAGAAATAACCTTAATTAAAAGATAAAAAGTTACCAGAGCTACTTTAACGTATTCATAAGCCAAATCATGTAATATATTCAAGTCAAGTCATATATTACAAATACCTTTAAAATAACCCTAAAAATATGGTTAAATGTTATCAATGTTGATCAAAAAGATGTGTTTGTATTTCTTTAAAAGGTCCTTCCTATCAAATTCATACTTCATATTTTTTTATTGTGATTAATAAACGCATTGGTTTCTTCGGAAGAAAAATATTTGTGTTTTTATAACCAATATGATAAAAAAAAATTATGAAGAAAAAATTAAAGTGCCTTTGTGTGTCGCTTCGTTTAGTAAAATTTTAAAGGATATTGTGTAAACAAAGCCCCAAAACGGCCGATGGACGGATTTTTTGTTTAGTCCTAGGATTGGACGTTTTAAAATGAGTAATGACTAAAGCCCAAAATTTTATTCAATTTCGGGCTTTGGCCGTGTCCGAGCAGCTAAACCTAGGATTGTGCAATTATTACTAAACGACCAAAGTTGAAAATACAGTCGTTAGGTTAGGTTAGGCTAGGCTTCAAAAAAACAAATTTGGTCATGTGGTCTTGACAATTTAAAATAAATTTGTAATATCTGTCCGGTTTCTATTTGCATATAAATGAGATCCACTTGCCCTCTTGAATTCATGTGGTTGCTTAAAAGTTGGGCACGCACCACTTACTCAGTAGTCTGGTAGAGAAACAAACTAAAATGTTATTTCAAAATGTAATTTCAAGCTTTAGTTGTTTAGTAATTGCACAATCCTAGGTGTGGTTGTTTGGAAACGGCCAAAGTCCGAAATTGAATAGAACTTCGGGCTTTGGTCATTTTAAAATGTCCAATCCTAGAATTAAGAAAAAATCCCTCCTTTGGCCATTTCTGGGTTTTGCGCTCAACAAATTTACTTCTTTTTAACCTAAATAGTCTAATGTTGAAATTTTTCACAAAATCAGTGCATGTGTTTTCAGAAATAAATGGGGAAACTTCCTTTATATTTGATAGTAGAACACTTCAAATATTGATGAAATCCTATATATTTTGAGTGTTAAGCTCACGAGCAAACGTGTTACACAAGTATGTAACCCTGGTGGTAGCTTTAATTACGGTAAAATAATCTCTCTTTATTTGGTTTACCATTTCAAGGTCATGGACGCTCAATTTGTCAACGCTTGATGCTCAAAAATTTAACACCAATAATTTAAGATACAGTCCAATTTTCATTAGAAGAGCCTCTATCTAACAGCAAGAAAAGTTACAAGATCTACCTTCACGTATTCTTACTTCAAGTGATGTGATTTGCCACTATAACTTTTGATAGATACTACCAATACCTTTAAAATAACATTAATAATAATAATGATAATAATAACTCTATGGCATCAGCCCGTAAATCCGCTACTGTGGATTCACACGTTCGCTGAAAAACAAGCGCAAAACAGAAACGGGGTGCACGTGACGAGCTCTAAGCCTATCACAATATTTCCGCCTCAACATCGCGAGCCGTTCTGCTTAGGTTCAACTCATCTCTACTTTGTCCGCTCTGCCAAGAGATGTTCGGCATGGGAGAGCCGATCAAATCTCAAACTCAACCATCTAAAATCAGTGCGCATGTGCAGTTGACAACGCATGCGCTGTACAGCCAGACGCAAGCAGACAGTTTCATTGGCCGTTGCTAGGAGATTCGAAATGGAGATCGTGTGTAATGTGTATCGATGTATTGGATTGTGCCACGACACAGCATTATAATTTGAAAATATCCATCGGAGAATGATCTAAAATATATGTGTATGCACTAAAAAATAAAAGAGTTTGTGACGCAATGTAAACATGGGTCGACATGCAACGTGTGTAGCTGCGCCACTCAAGCAGATTCTGTTCTCTATTTTCGGTGATCGTGTGAATCAAGCCTGATACAAACCGAACAGCGCTGTATGTTGGCAAAAATAGTACCAATATTTGCGGCTAAAGGGTGTCATGTGGTTAGCACAGTGAGCCCTCCGACCATTAATCTCAGTTTTCTAGACCGGATGCGCTAGTTATTTATTCAAGTAGCTCCTCATATGTCCTCCCGAGGCTGAGTTTGAACCCGTTCCAGACCCACTGCTTCACAAAAAATCTGAAAGCACCAGGGATTGAGCCCGAGACCTCTTAATCTGTATCCAGGAGCTATGAATATTTAAAAAAAGTAATATTTGTATTTTATAAAAGGCTCTTCCTATGAAAATTGGGTTGAACACTCTTTGCTAGGGTTACTTGCCCTGGTGTTTGTTCGGGTAATCCGCAACTTGAACAAATCCATGGATAAAAGATGAGAAGGATACTTTGGAAGGAAATTCACCGGAATTATATAGAAAAAAGGATGGAAAACTACATTGTGAAAAAAACATTCTTATCGCACCCGGTTTTGATTGGACCAGGTGTCCCAAGTCAAAGTCAGGAGCGCATTACTAGCCCCACAATCTTACTGGGAATGTACTTTTTGTTTAAAGATGGAAAAAAATGTAAACAAAATCTGTTTACTGCTAATGGGTCTAGAAAGGGTCATCCAGGGGCGAAATAGCTTGTCCGTTTCATAAGGCCCGCCACACATTGGAAACAGGGTTAGGGATGTGAAAAAAGTATTAATACTTTACTGTTATCACCCAACTCGGTGGCGTAGTTGGCTAACGCGCTAGTCGTGTTGAGTTCGACTGCTGATGACGGGGAGATCGAGGTTCGAATCTCGGTCCGGTGAACTGGGGGTGGTTTTTCCTAAATGGTCTTCCACTCTTCCTCCACGCAAATGCGGGTTCACTTCCTCTAAATTCAACAATCTCAATTCCTAATCCACTAGCGTAATTAGTACTTAAGCGAATAACCCGAACGGATAGTAAGACGCGGGGCTAAATAAAAAATAATAATTTACTATTATCAATATTTTCCTTTCGAGACTAGTATTTTTTTAATCGATACTTTTACTGATATTAGTACTCTCACTCCGGTATCGGATCGGTATCGAAAGAAACAACTTTCTTGCTATCTTCACTCTTCACATGGGATTAAATGTTTACTAGGCTGGACTGTGGAGGAAGAACAAATGACACTATTTGTCTATTTCTCAATTCTCGCTCATTTTCTGCATGGCAAGCAAGAAGCAACTCTAGCATTCAATCTCTTTTAGTTCATCATAATTCATAGTTCTTCTTTCATTTTTGTTTATCAATACGATGCCTGACCTGGCGACGTGGCGAGTGGCGACCAGTCCACTACCTTTTTTTTTTATCAATGAGCATGCTCATTACAAAATAAACAAAATAAGCTTTTGCAGAGCTCAATGAACTCGGTTTACAAAATGGTGCCCCAAGCAGCCGAAACAGAAAAGTTTATGTACGTTTCGATACCGATACTTACTTGTATCGATACTTTTCTTTCAATACTAGTATGATATCGATATTTTTCTTCCGATACTTTTAATTAGTACAGTATCGATACTTTTATTTCGATACCACATCCCTAGACACAGTACAAGCGAAGCAGAGGAGATTCTGTAAATCACGTGTTCTTAACCTTACCGCACATTGGACACAGCACAGGCGCAGTATAGGAATAACTCATTAGCACCTAGGTCTGGCTGTAGTAGTGGTACAGTTTTCCTAAGTCCTCCATCACGTTGTTTTGTCCACAAAGTGCAATATTGCGATGGAACATCTTATCAAGATAGTTTAAGATAATCCTGTGTTGTACGATACAAGCAATCCAAACTACACGAGGACTAAACTTAAAGATGAGCTACCGGTATCGTAAAATATTGCTACCGAACTGAATTACCTGAATGATAAATTGTTTCTTGTCAGATCCATTATCTACCTTTATTATAGGTCAAAATTATTGACAAATTAGGACTCATATATATATATATATATATATATATATATGTTCGTCTTCTTCACACGCCATCTCAACTTCTTGAGGACTGGTTTCAATTTACGGTGCCTTGCCGAAACCGCTTTTTATGCTATGACTTCCCTCTGCCTCTTCTTTGCTTGCCTTGCTTCCAATGTGCGGTGGGCTTAAACACTTAGAGAAACTTTTATTACTTTCTCTCTATCTTACAGGTAGAGAAAGTATGGTGATCGTCAAAAAAATCGAACTCGAGATTTTGATGAATTTTGACGTTTCATGACTTCCTGAATCTGAAAAAGTGGTTTTTGAATTTCCGTCTGTCTGTCTGTCTGTCTGTACCTCCAACTAGAGCCTAAACTATTTTACCGATTGAGCTGAAACTTGATATCTAGGGTTTTCATAGGGTTGCCCCGAGGGGTTTTTGGAATTGGATATCTACCCCTAAAATTAAGGGTAGTTTACTGAAGGGCAAAAAGAGAAAAAGTCGATTTTCTCAAAATCGGCTCTAACGATTTTGATTAAATTTCATTTATAAACATTAATAATATAATATTTAGCACCGCGTCTTACTACCCGTTCGGGTTATACGCTTAAGTACTAATTACTCTAATGGATTAGGAATTGGGAGGGTTGAATTTAGAGGAAGTGAACCCGCATTTGCGTGGAGGGAGAGTGGAAAACCATTTAGGAAAAACCACCCCCAGTTCACCCGACCGAGATTCGAACCTCGATCTCCCCGTCCTCGGCGGTCGAGCTCAACACGACTGGCGCGTTAGCCAACTACGCCACCGAGGCGGGTTTTATAAACATTAATAAATATTCCAAACAAAATGGCTACCCTCAATATTTCGGCAAAATGGCTTTAAGGGCTCCGGTCTGATGCGTCAATTAACATTTTTTTAAATAGATCCGAAACTATTTGAGATATGAAATTACTTAGCATTACAAATATGTATATATATTTATAATACAGATATTTTAGCCGAAACATATTTTTATAAAATCAATAACTTTCAATCTATCCGCAATTATATGAATTTTTTTAACTTTTTGGACATTAAAGTTTAAGTATTGCTACCGTAAAAAAAAACTAACCTGAAATGTTGATGGATGTCGACGTCTCATGACCCCCCAAACCCTAAAAAATAGTCTTTGCAATGCCGTCTGTCTGTGTGTCTATAAAAACTTAAAATTAAGGGTAGTTTACTGAAGGGCGAAAAAAGAAAAATTTGGTTTTCTCAAAATCTGCTCAAACGATTTTGATTAAAATTCGTATCTAGGCGTTGAATAAGATTATAAATAAACTGGCTATTTTCATTTTCCTATGAAAATGATTTTTAGGGTACATTACAGAAGCGTTAATTTCCGTATCTCCATAACTATTGGAGAAACTAAACAACTTATCATTGCAAAATTGTAGGACTATTAGAAATAAAAAACTTTTATTTGACATATATTTTTATAAAAGCAGCAGTTTCTGAGATATTTGCAAATATATTAATACAATTTTGTGAGCTTTAGTTGTAAACATATACTACTTAAGTCTTAACGCAATAATTATCCAATGCCATAGAGTAATTAAATATAAGTATCTAAAAAAGTATGTTATTTTTCCTTAAATCTCTTAGGAGAAATGTTTCCATAGCAATGATCTATCTCCATTTTAGACTCAATAGTCAATATTTACATTTTTTATTGGTCAAAATGTATAAATGAATAATTAAATATCAATGCGATGACTTGAAGATCTGCAACACCTTTTAAAATGTTAAAACTTTAACCAGAAATCGAAATTTTAATACGAAGTGTTGACCCTTGTGGAAGACATTAAACTGTTTTAAATGCTCTTAGGTGGACAAAGATGCGCCTCTTTTCTCATTGATTATATATCATTGTATATTATTTTATGCGTGTTCTTATGTGGAGTGGTGATGATACAATGTACATTATTCCGTTCAGAAATCTTAAGAGTTTATAGAAAGAGAGAGAAAGTCTGTGCGGAGTGCCGTACCATTTATTTTTTTAAGATATAATAATATTTTATAGCAGAACCAAGGGCGAAGAAAGTTAATTTTTCCAGGGGAAGGTGTGGTCCTCTAGAAAATTTGACTATACCTTTAACCACACCCGTCTTACCTAAGCCAATAAAAGCTTTGATAAATATATATGGAAGGATGGGTCCATTAAATTCTGGTGAAGGTGGTGTTTAGACCTTCCCCACCCTTTTATTTCGGCGTTCTTGAGTAGAACTCCTCTAGAAAAATTAGTTTTCTAAGTGCTTCAAGTTTTGCATTACCCCCGGTGGTACACGTACCCCAGGTTGAATACTACTGATATATATATATATTTTACAGATATACTGATATATATATATCAGTATATCTGTAAAAAAAATATTGCTTCCGTTCAGTTTAGCCTGCATAGCCTGCGTGGTAACAGCAAGGAAAAATTGTACAGCTAGTATGGTCAAATTTAGTTGGAAACGCATTTTTCGTCAGTTAAAAATGTATTAAAATAATTGAGGGAATCGGGGCATAAACAAGATAACACTCATTTTATGAAAAAATATGTTGGAAATGATTTCTGGTATCTCACTTCTTCAAATAAATTTGATTTTATAGTCAGTCAAGACCTTGAGGATAGCTGATATCAACGAGTATTTTATTGATTTTTTATAGCTGGATTTCATGATTTCATAGAAGTTTAAATAGTGTAAATATTCCATCAAAATCTGTTAAGATTATCACGCTTTTCCCCTTACCCCCTCAATTTTTCATATATTTATACGTCAAATCATATGATCTGAAACTGTCACTCTTAATAAAAAAAATATCAAAATCAAAATAAATAAATTATAATACCAATATTAAAATAGTACAAATTTTAACAACAAAAATATCTCCTAAAAGTTTTTTTCTACCAGAATACTACTATAGTGAATCTGTATTTCTGTTGTAGTAGTGAAGCAGGTCTTCTACTAAAAACGAGTAAGAAATACTCTTTAATGACACCATATTTTCCCTACCCCCGACTACATTACCACGCCTCACGCTTTCCTGTCTTACTGGCAGTAGAGTTTTATAGTTGTAATTTGTTGGGACGAGACTTTTAGAAAAAAACAAACCTATTTTTTAGCTGCCAACATTGGTAACATTTTACTTTATTATTAGTGTTATTTTATCTATATAAAGTGACGGCTTCAGATCACGTGACTTGAAGTAGCGGTACGTGAATGTAGGTCTAGTAACTTTTCTGTCCAGTGTTGCCAACTGTACGATCTGGATACTACTTTTGATATAATTTCGTGTACAATCCAATTTTAGGATATTTTCTAAAAGTAAGAACCTGTGGCCTTGTTATCTAGTAACAAATTTTACACTTTTTTTTTCTAAGAAAATTGCAGGGCTTACCAATATAATGCCAGAAAGTAGTATCCTACCGGTCAAAATACAATACATTTCAGGTCCATGTACTATCGCTAGAGACTATAGACTTGGCAACACTGTTTCTGTCAAATGAGGTTTTTTCTATGAATACTGGACAGTATTTAGCTCAACTGCAGTATGTTATTACTACATTAGCCTAGTTAGAGTTAATTTAATTCGTTCAATGTGTTTAGTGATTAAATAGTAATTAAATATTATACTCGTATTGAGCTATTTCAGGATGTAATTTATTCAAAATGTTTTCATAGCAATTTTCTCTCTTATTATGTCATTACTTCGTTCTCGAAAATATGGACCATGGTTGTCTTTAATAATCCAAAATTGGTCGATTACCTTCCCCTTCTGAAACAAAAGAAAACGATTCAATAATGTTTTTCAATTTACTCTAAATATAATATTTACTATTGTTTTAGTCTAATATTACTAAAAAAGGGAAAATATTTTACATTACTTACTGTACCTTGAAAAAGACCATTTATTATAATATTATATTTTAATACTCAGTGAAATAAAATATGAATTTTATTTATTAATATAGCTTCATGGTTAATGTATTATAATAATTTTTAAAATGTGTTCTAGAATAGTAAGTTAACGTAAATTGGCAATATAGATTTTCCGGTAATTATTCTAAAAAAGTATAGTAAATATTTAAAAATAAACAAGTGTGAACATATTTTAAAATAATACATTGTTGTGATTTTGGAAAATTAATCAGTTCGTACATAGGCTATAATTACTATCCAAGTTTTGAATGCAATTAATTGTTAGTTCCTTGTGACTAGTAAAACACGTTGAGCATGTCTCTTATATTCAAATTTTTGTTTTATGATTAAAATTATGTTAAACGGTAGGAATATTAGTTTTATTCCCATCAGTGGGCTGCGGATTAGACGCTAGTCTCGTCTAGTTTGGTTTTTAATCTCAGCTGTTTGTACTCGAGGTATTTTTTTCTTAGTAGTTTCCAACCATATCTCCAGAGAAATGCAGATATTTTATTTTAAAGTCTAGCCTTATCGTTCTTACTCCATTTGATTAATAAATGTGGATAGAAGATTAACAGGAAACTTGTACACTTGTTTTACGTGGAAAGGTATAAGCTCACCTTGACGGATTTTACTATATTATAGCTTAAAATATAAGACCCTAGTATAGTCAGTTAAAGTTAAAGACTGATACCTTACCAGGTAAACAGAGTGTAGATGAAGCAAATTGTAAAGGTAAGTTTAGATATTGAAGACACCAATAACTTGAAGATAGAAATAGGAACAAGTTAGGGCTGTTATTAATTGATAATTCTTTTAAACTTGTACGCAGAATGGCTTTCCAAGGACATAAAAGACCTGGAGATTTAAAAACAGGAGATCTTGTGATTAGTAAAGTAAAATTCCGTTTATGACTGATATTATTGAAGAAGGAAGAAAAAGAACTTCAAACTATGACGAACAAACTAGTCGCAAAGATAAATGAGTATGGAATGGAAATTAAAATCAAGAGTCGATGTCATTTAGAGAAGAGTTACTGAACTTGCGATTGGAAATAAGCTGGATAATGTGAAAGATTTAAAATATTTAGGAAGTTTATTTGCGATAAGCGCGCACTGAGCAGGAGAGATAAATTAAAAAATAGCAATGGCCTAGACTGCTTCCAACAAGAAGTGGATGTACTAACTAGCAAATTTATACTGGAGATGAGGAAGGAACAGGTGAATTGTTACATATAGAGCATCGACTTGTATAGAGACAAGACATGTATCTAGAGGAATAAGGAAAACTATTTGGAAATATTTGATATGTGCTGCTGGAAAAGAAAGTTGAAAGATGAGGTAACTAATGAAGTTCTATATTGATGAGTGAATGAAAAGATAGCCCTTTTGCAGATGATTTTACAAAGAAAGTCTAACTGAATGAGGATAAATATTTATTGAACGATTTCGTAGAAGGCAAAATGGAAAGGAAAAGTGGATCAGAAATCCGACGAATACAGCTGATTGGTGACCTCAAACAAGGAAAGAAGATAATTCAGGATCTAAACAAAGAAGCTTCTGTTAATTGATAATACATGATGGCGGACTCTAATTGAACAAGACAATGCGCCTGTCATAAGGCAGACCCTCTAATAATAGACCAGATGGGAACATGAGGTGCTTTAATTTTCTGTCTCTCAAGTAAAAAAAATGTTGATCCTGTACCTTTCAAAGTTAATACATCAATACATTTCGTAACTGTTCATTAAATGCATACCATATTGAGTAATTCAAATCATGAATTTGAAATTACAAGTGTATCACGTTATTTTTAAAACACTTGTTTATAATTTAATGAAAATCTCCTGTGTAGCGTGCTAGCTCGGTGAATTTATTGAGTTGTGAAATTATATTGAGTACTGTCGTGATGCCATTCCCTATGCGACTTTTTAAAAAAAAATCTAACTGTAAAATAGGTTCTCTTAATTTGGAAGGTATAATATGAAACAAAAAAAAGTTATTTCTCACATCGCTGATTTTGCTAATCAAAACTAAAATCTTTTTGTATCATTAGCCGAATATATTCTAAAAATAATTTTCCAATAATTTTTTTAGAATATGTTTTAGAGTTTAGGAGTACATTTTTGTACATTATATTAAATACTTTATGGCATAAGCAAACACAATTCTCATTATTTTTGGATAAGCCGAGTCTTTAATAAATATTTACGTTCAATACAGATATAGAATAGAATTTTTGGCTGGAAGGACAGTATTCGAGATAGACAAAGTTACTAAAACTACTTTAATATATTCATGCAGCAAGTCATTTGATATGCAACGGTGACTTAAACGCATTGGTGGTCGCAAGATATAGCGGGTGACTCTAGTGCTAGACTGGATTCACAGTGGTGGGGCAATCTTGATTTTAATCCTGGTCATCTGAACTGAGGGTGAAATTTTCCTAAATTATTTTCCACTAGGCCTACAGCAAAATGTATTCAACGTTGACAGCAAAAAAAGTTTCAGATTGTTTTTCCTGCTAGAATACTAATACGTCACCGTCGATTTGACTAACAGGAATAGTAAACAGGTGGATTGGGCACCATCAGCTCAACTAGAAGGAATTGTTAAGGTTGGGTGCTAGTGAGCGCGAATTTAGTGCGCTAATTTTGCAGTTTTTATAGCATAAACATTTTTTGAACAAATTAAATCAAATTTTTCTTCTATAGAAACATAGAGTCTAGCTTTCTGCACGTGCTAATATCAACAGTTTTTGAATATCTGTGATGAGCATGGTGGCATTTGGTGACAAACTTTTTAAATTAAGAGAAAAAGTTGTCATTAAATTCCAGGACACATCTGACAGATATTCAAGGACTGTTGAGATTAGCATGTGCAGAAAACTAAACTATATGTTTCTATAGAAGAAATATTTGATTTATTTTGGACAAAAAATGTTTATGCTGTAAAAACTTCAAAAATACTTCCCTAAACTCACGCTCACTAGCACCCCATCTTAAGTGGATTGAGTACCGTCGACTCAACCAGAATAAACTGTAAACAGAGAAAACTTTGGTGGTAGCCTGGAGTCATCAGCAGTGCCCGGTCTACTTACACCCATGTGTCACTACAACCGGTAGATCGGTATTGGGTATTGGTGCATCGAGAACGACCGATACTCACTCCATGGTGTTCGACGGAGACGTACTCCATGTAGAGATGGGTGCTGTTGAACACCTTCAGTCTGGTGTAACCGTAGTCGTTACTACGGAATGCTGACCAGTAGGGCTGTTCTGATTTGAACGGATCATGCTTCTCGTCACAACCCTGTAAGGAAGAACGAGCAGTTTGAGAACTCTTGGCTGCTATACACCTTGACTTCTTACACATAAAACCCTTAAGCACTGAAATAAGGGCTACGGATTCGATTCCCGGTATGACTGAAAACCTTTATAGTTGGAGAAAAATTGGGGCTTCCCCTTTCGCAGTGATGAATTGACGACCAGCAGACTCTAAGTTAACGTGACTATTTTAGTATTGTCCTATTCGGGGACAACCTTTATATTATTATTATCACCGCGTCTCACTATCCGTTCGGATTATACGCACTTACGCTAATGTGTAATGGTAGGGTGATTGTGAGATGAAATGGAGGACCTACAGTTTAACGTGGAATCCGAACCATGGTGGAGGCCTGGCATTCCTCACATTCACAAGTTGTGATTAATACACGTCTTGTCAGAGGGGAAGGAAGGGTTTGGCAATCAGATAAATCTGTGCCGGGACTGAGGATTGAACCCCGGACCCTCGCACAACCTTTATAAAATCACTTATTGGAACTGGATGAAGTAGTTGCTATTTAATGGAATATAATACACCGTTTACCATAATTTTTATATTAATGTTTTTGGACAGTGTGTTAGTAAATTAAATTAGGTCTATGAAATGTAAGGCACATGCACACTCACATATCGATATAGAAATTAAGTACATTAAAATATTTATAACCAAATGTTGAGAAAAAAAAGTATGTGAAAGATGCTTGTCGCTATCTATGATGTGCAGTGCTAACAAAAGGTTTAATTTAAGATTACTAGCAGCTTACTTGATCTAAACAATTTTATTTAATCTAAATTTCAAATTTTATGAATCCACCCAACTAATCGGTAGCAAAATCAGTCCAGGCCATAAGCCTTATTTCAAGGAGTATCCCCCAAAAGTCGAAGAAGAATGTTCCCACTAATCTAAGTGCTGGAATATGTTAATTTTTAAGTCGTACTGATATAATTAGTATGATCATAAGTTATGAATTATCTACTCCGAATTAAATAAAAGGAGCTAATTTAGGAAATGAAAGAAGCTTACTAAAGTGTATTTACTTCGAATCGTCTTGATAAAACTATGTACTTGCCAGCAGGCCTACGCTATTAAGACAATATAATGATTTTATCTTAATTATAAGAAAAACACAAAGTAAAATTCAGATGGTTGTCTTGTAATTTTAATCTAAGTAAACATTTATTAGGATTGTTTCAACGGATTAGGGAAAATAGTGCGCGGGAAAACTGTGCCTTCCCCCCCAAAAAGGGGAAAACTGCTTCTTTCTATCAATCATCACACCATTAGGTGGGAAAAGTGTGCCCCACACACTATCTTAGGGTTCGGCCAGACTGACAAGCGTGCGAGCGCGTAAGCGACTAGGTGGCCAAACTGGCGAGCGCGTGATTAGCTGATACCTCTCGTTATTTGTTGACGAGGAGGCTCCGAATTTTGGCTGAGTGAGTTGAGGTTGGTTTTAACAAGTGATTTATTGTTGTGGTTTTCTCCTCCTCTCTCCACGCTAATGGTGATTCTTATTTGTAAAGGCCTACTTTGATAATATTGAAGTATTTTAACATATCAGTTTTATATAAATATATACATGGTTTATGACCTTAGCAATTAAATTAGGCCGTTAATAGCAAGTGTGCTAATAATAAGAATTGAATAGTCAAACGGTGACCTGGTGGTCTAGGGGTAAGGTGTCTGACCTCTTTGCTGAGGGTTCGGGGCTAAATCCTCGGTCCCGGCACAGATTTATCTGATTTCCAAACCCTTCCTTCACCTCTGAAAAGACGTGTATTAATCACAACTTGTGAATGTGAGGAATGCCAGGCCTCCACCGAGGTTCGGATTCCACGTTAAACTGTAGGTCCTCCATTTCATCTCACAATCACATTACCATTGCAAATTAGCGTAAGTACGTATAGCCCGTTCGGGTAGTAAGACGCGGTGCTAATAATAATAATAATAATAATAATAATAATAATAATAAATAGTCAAAGCTATTGTTTATGCTTTTAGTGAGGATTACTCCATCTAGCTATCATATTCTGAAAATTGAAAATTGACACCTGGACACGGGAATCGAACTCGGGACCTTTGGCTTTGTACGCCAAGGTTCTAACCACTGAGCTATCCAGGTGTCATTTTTCACTTTTCAGAATATGATATCTAGATGGAGTAATCCTCACTAAAAGCATAAATAATAGCTTTGGCTATTTAATTCTTAGTATGAAATCCCGTACAATTATAATAATTGTACAAATGGCAGCAATAAGCCAACTACCGAGTCGAGGATGGCTGCGTTATCTGATAGATAGCTCGTGATATTAATATAATCACATACTTGTAGCTGACGATTTCCGCACTCCATCATAGGCTCTGCTTTAAAATATGAGTGAAGAATGACCCTGGGCACGGGACGAATCCTGGATAGCTCAGTATTTAGAGCATTGACGTACTAAGCCAAAGGTACCGGGTTTGATTCCCGTGTCCAGGTGTGATTTTTCAATTTCCAGAAAGTGTGCTAAACCTATCGATAGTAATAAAAAATTAATAAAAATATCAAAATGAGAAGTTTTCCTAGCACTCGATGAACCAACACACAATAATATTGCCTAGCGCCTGTAAACTAGACTGTACCGGGTCGAGCGTGCGCGCTTGAAAAATAGAACCAGTTCTATCTTTCAAGCGCGCGCGCTCCAGTCTGGCCACCTCTCATTACAATCCATGTATTCTATTTTATATTTTAGTCGCTCGCGCGCTCAGTCTGGCCGCCCCCTTACACACTTACAAAACAAGTACGCCCAAGGACCTAACAAAGTGTTTGAAGAGTCTAGCCTAGATTCAAAAAATGGAGTAAAAGGTCGTCAATAACTAATTTGGTAACTTCAATTTATATTCACATCAAATGCTTACAGATACACACTAATCTTTATTTCATTGAAAAATCCAACCTAACCTATCCTAACCAACAGGAAAACAGACAAGTGCAATGAATCGATGTACTTTGACCTCCTCAAGACCTCATGATGTGCGATGAGTCGATTTTAAATACCCACCCTCCTAAACAAAAGGATGAGGTGAACCAATCTACGCCGGTGAAAATTGTAAGGTCGTGAGGAAAGTGAGAAAAGTGCGCCCACATGACCTTGTTAAAATTATTTAATTGAGATAGACAAGGTCGTGTGAGCGCACTTTTCCCTCCTATTAGTGTGATGATTCATGCGAGGGCGTAGTTTTCCCTTTTTCTGTGGAAGGCGCAGTTTTCCCGGGCACAATTTTCCCGACACCGTTTCAACATTCCTTTCGTGTTAAATAGATATTCAAATAAATAATATTACGTTAAGAAAAAATAATTATATAACTTATGAAAAGATTACGGTCAACTTAACGTTCACGCGACGGAACTCAATTTAGACATGACTTTCACTTAACGTAAGAGTTATCCATGGAAGAACTTTCACGTTACGTGAAGTGTGACACGTGCTCTTGTCAGAAAATGTGGCGGGCAACGTCATCACGGCTATTTTAGTATTTCATTTGTTTGTTTATGGTGTACAAACGCCTTCTTCGGTATACTAGTTCATTTGTCTGCGTTTCTTGAACATCAAAACGACGTAGCCTTTTATTACTTACCGCGGAACCTGTAATGACGTGAACAGGTGCTCCAGGATTACGATAGGGCTCCATCAAACTGCCGTTGTAGATCTGGTAGTTGTAAATAGGCCATAATCTCTCGTATGAGTGCTCATGAGCCCAAATTTCCACATCAACCCCGTGCTTGTAGAAACATATCTTCTAGGCCATCACTGTAGATTGATAAATGTATTTCATTAATATTAATCTGTTTGAGAGAATTTAAAAACCAAATGAGTAATATCTGAGTAGGTATAACGCACTGCATTGAGGTTATATATGACATTTTAAGGGGCGCCTTATGCTAACCACATTTATACATGCACCATCAAGTATTTATAGGGAGTCATTTCTTAGTTTAGCTAAAATTAAAAACTGATTAAGACAAAGCTTTCACTTGAATATTTGACATTAAGATCCCAGTATGAAATTTGAGAGACACACTAAGAACACCGCCAAGTCACTAGGCCATTGACCTTGTATAAGTCAGCGACTTTTCAAAATGGAAACTCACCTGCCATGTCAGGGTTCAGCACACACTTGTCTGGGGAATAAACTCCTCTCGCGAGGCTCTTCTAAACCATAACGGCTTTGTCTTTAGAAAATAGCCATGCACATTACATGTGCATCGGGCAATTTAGTAACCAATGGCCTCATGCCCTACCCTAGATTCCTGTTTTCACCGGAACAACCGGGAAACCCTTGCATCTTGGCCAGCTTTCCTCGTTGGAGGAGTTGGCACCTGCTTCCGTGAGTGTTGGACTTTCACGTGAGGGCATTAACCCCTCGTAGGAGGTCAGCGCCTGCCTAAAGAATCACCCTAGAAGGGCTTTCAGTCCTGAGTTACCCAGTGAGGACCTAATTGTGGTGGCCTGAGCAGATTTCCCAGTAAGTACTAGCTACCACCCGCTTAGTGATTGGTGGGTAGGGAGGGACTTTCCCTTCTTCACTACCACGGAGATGACCTCGAAGAGATTTAGCCACCCTTCGGGTAAACCTCCGGACGTTTCCCGGGGGCTACCATGAAGAAGGCACTATGCCATGAATACAGGGCGTGAAACATCCTACAGTCAGGAGGAGCCTCTCGTTCCGTCCTAGCCAGGGCAGTAACCTCGAGCGTAATAATGGATGACCTCAAACAAGGAAAGAATATGAAGTTTCAGGATAAAAAAGAGAAAGCATGCTGTTAGGACATGATGGAGAAATCAATTTGGAAAAGGTAACGGGCCTGTCGTAAAGCATAACACTAACACATTATTAAAAAAAAAATCAAAAGTGATATATACAGGTCACATGACCTAACATACAAATTAATACGTGAAAGCAGATCTAGTAACTTTCCTAATTGCCAGAAATGGCCTTTCTGATGAAGATTGGACAATACTAACTTCATTATATCTGGAGTTCCGATGCGAGTACGGTTTGATTCATGGTGCAATCATCTGTGTTCTTATTTGGAGCAGTACATGGGTCTGTGTCCGTACACAATGATCCAAGGGCGCAAAGCTCTGTTTGAAGGTTTTGTGCTTTCTGTGGGAGAGTTTTAAATGTAAAGTTATTTCAGCGTAGGACTTAGTAACATAAATCAGCCTTGAACAGTCTTACACTTAGTCAACTAAAAACTATAGGCTATCACTAAGTCTAGGTGGTCGCGAAAAATAGCTGTAGATATATTTTGACATTGAGTAATAGAAAATGATTTTTTTTTAACTTTTGAAATAATATTCCACTTAGTAGAATATAAAATACTTTGAACCATTAACATATGAAAATAATCTATAGAAATAATATATATGAGTTAGAAATATGTTTGAGTCAGTAAAAATATATTAAATGACAATGTTTAAAAACTTACTTCTAGCATTATGTATTTTTTTAATTCTAGTAAGAAGTGATTAGATTAAAATATTTAGATTTAAAAATATAGTGATAATGAGAAAATTAACAAAATTATAATGTAAGATTTGACAAGTGAAAATTAGTGTCACACATAAAATCCCCTTTCCATTTAAACTAAATATTTTCAAATAAAATTTATAGTTGTTTTATTTGCCAACTAACAATGTAACCCAGGACGATTTCTTTGGTTCAACAGACAGAAAAAGAATATCATTATTTATTCCGACCCAATTTTTATTTTAATTAAAAATAAACAATAAAATTTAAGATTAGGAATTAAGGTGTAATTTATACCCCGAAGGATAATTTTGATTTTAAAAAATTTCATAAAAATTTAACATTGCTTTGAGTTACATTGATATAGCTAATTTAAAATTTAATCTGATTAATACATATAATAATAATAATAATAATAATAATAATAATAATAATAATGTACTTTATTTGGGCAAAATTTTCTGACTCCATTGTTTAAAAATTGAGATATTTACTCAAAGCTCGTAATATATGTGAAACAATTTAATATATATAACAAACCCAAGCGAAAAATTGCGTTATACTTACGCAAAACAATTTTTTGATCCCTGTTTAAAATTTAAAATATCATGTTTTAAAGAATTAAAGTCCTCATTTGTATATTTGGTACAATAAAAAAAATTATATTGGGTCCACAAGGGTCAACACTTTGTATTAAAATTTCGACTTCATGTTAAAATTTTGACATTTTATAAGGTATTGCGCATCTTATGGTTACCGCATTTTATTAAATTCCTCAATTATAAATTTAGACAAAAAAGTAAATATTGACTATTGAGCCTAAAATGATTCCTGTACAGTGTACAAACATTTCCCCTAAGAAGCTAAAGGAAAAATAACAAACTTTTGAGAGACTTACTTATTTACTTACTCTGTGGCATTAGAGAATTTTTACGTTAAAGCTTTAGTAGTATCTATTACAACTAAAGCTCACAAAATTGTATTAACGTATTTGCCAATATCTCAGAAACTATTGTTTTTATAAATATATATTTAAAATACAAGTTTTTTATTTTTAATAGTACTACAATTTTGCAATGATAAGTTATTTTGTATCTCAAATAGTTGTAGAGATACGGAAATTTCAGCTTCTGTATAGTAACCTAAAATTAATTTTCATGGCAAAATTAAAATGGCCATTTTATTTATAATCTTAATCAACGTCTAGATACGAATTTTAATCAAAATCGTTAGAGCTAATTTTGAGTAAAACGATCTTTCTCTTTTCGCCCTTTACTAAACTAATCTTAATTTTAGGGTTATATAGACACACAAAGAAACGTCATTGCAAAAAAACACGTTTCAGGGTTTGGGAGACTCTGAAACATGGATATCAATCAACATCTCGGGTTAGATTTTTTTTTCGGTCTCAATACTTTATCTTTAGTGTTCGTTAAGTTAAAAAATATGTATATTTGCGTATAGCTTGAAAATTATTGGTTTTATAAGAAAATCAAATAAAATATTGTTATTATAAATAGACCTACATATTAGCAATGATAAATAAATTTCATATCTCAAAGAGTTACGGAGATATGATGAGAAATAGAATTTACGCATCAGACCGGAGCCCTTAAAGTCATTTTGACGAACAATCGAGGGTAGCCATTTTGTTTGTAACATTTAACAATGCTTAGAAATGAAATTTAATCAAAATCATTTGATCCGATTTTGATAAAATCGATTTCTTCTCTTTTTGCCGTAACGGAAAACTACCCTTAATTTCAGGGTTAATTATCCAATTCTTAAAAAAATGTTGGGGCAGCCCTATGAGAACCTAGATACCAAGTTTTAACCCAATCAGTAAAATAGTTTAGGCTCTACTCCGAGGTACAGACAGACGGACGTCAGACAGCCGGAAATATAAAAAAAAACACTTTTTCAGATTAGGTGGGTCATGAAACGTCGAAATTCATCAAAATCTCGATTTCAATTTTTCTGACGACCACAATACTTTCTCTAGCTGTAAGGTAGTGAAAAAGTAAAAATAGCACTGGATGCTCAAAAGTCCACAAAACATCTACACTTTCACATGTAGGTCAACTAAAAAAATAAATTCTTGCTATTAATCATAGCGATTTATTAGAAACAGCTATAATGTGGATTTAGAGTTTCACCAAAAAACAAAAGAATAACGGAAATGTGGTCACGTGGCAAGGTCAAAACCAATCTTTACATTTCAGTGCGTTCCTCGCTGCTTGTTCGCAGTGAATAGAAATAGTTTCAACCTTTTACACTCTTCACTGCAATTATCTGCTCGTGAGATCTAATAAACGCTCATGACCATCCGATTATATTCAGTGCGCTTCAAACCAAGAAAATATGTCTTAAGAAATTAAAATTATAAAACGTTATTAAATAATGACCGATAAAAAACGTTTCTACAACCAGCGGATAGTGAACTTAATGTATGTTAACATGAGCATTGTATGAGATGTAAAAAAATGACATCAATATCTGTTTCTTGATTATAAATAAAGGTTTCTTTCAATACCGTCTTATATCTGGGTGCAAGTACTCTAATTAGTAAAAGTATCGAAACAAAATGATCTAGTACTAAACTATTGCTATGAAAATTAACATAATTATATAGGTAAGGTATCAATAATTTTCACCTCATTTGGTGATCGTATGGATTAATATGCCATTCTCATCATTGCTGATCATAGGGAAAACGGTGTTCAAATCCAGTCGGGTGTATTGAGGGTGTTTTTTTACAAACTTGTTTTTCACTCTCTCTCTCTCTCTCTATGCAATTGTGGGTATACTTTTCTTAAATTCAACCTTCACCATCCCTAGCTCATTATCGTAATTGGTACATATGCGTACAACCAAAACATATAGTAAGAAGTGTTGCAAAATTATCCACATTCATACGGCCTTTGACTTGGTAACACAGCCGTAACTAGAGTTTTTAAAAGTGATGGCACCAGGGCAAATAAAAAACTGTTCTTGAAAACATTTCTTTAAAACTTTTGTTGGATTATTCTATTGGTACTCAAATTGGTTATAATACCGATTACAAAATAATAGAATCTAAAAACACTTCTGTTGTTGAAAAATTAAAGCTTTTATTGCTGGTAAATTTGGCATTCCACGGCATCTTCCCACCTGCCTCACCCTAGTTACGTCACTATTCGGTGAATATAAAAATAAATAGTACTATAAAAATTTTTATTTAGCACCGCGTCTTACTACACTTTCAGGTTATACGCTTAAGTACTAATTACGCTAATGGATTAGGAATTGGGAAGGTTTAATAGAGGGGAAGTGAATCCGCATTTGCGTGGAGGGAGAGTGGAAAACCATTTAGGGAAAACCCCCCTAGTTCACCCGACCGAGATTCGAAATTCAATCTCCCCGTCCTCGGCAGTCGAGCTTTAACACGACTAGCGCGTTACCAACTACGCCACCGAGGAGGTAGTACTATAACAAACCTTGAATCCGACACGGGTCAACCTACTGAGTTAAGAGGCCCGTCAGGGTCGAAAATTATCATTGATGAAAATATGGTTTACCTTTCACATTTCTAAATTATTATTATTATTATCACCGCGTCTTACTGCCCGTTCGGGTTATACGCACTTACGCTAATGTGTAATGGTAGGGTGATTGTGAGATGAAATGGAGGACCTATAGTTTAACGTGGAATCCGAACCACAGTGGAGGCCTGGCATTTTTCACATTCACAAGTTGTGATTAATACACGTCTTGTCAGAGATGAAGGAAGGGTTGGCGATCAGATAAATCTGTGCCGGGACCGAGGATTGAACCCTGGACCCCCAGCACAGAAGTCCGACACCATACCCCTAGACCACCAAGTCACCGCACATTGTTAAATTAACGGCGGGGATTAGATGTTGTGCCTATCCTAGTCTTAAAATAGATTATAAGGCACATGAAACTACGACAGGCTTACCAAGGCGGTAGTGGATAATATATGGTTTGATTAAAAAACTGACCAAGCCCATAGGCTGGAAACATCAATGGATGTAAGTAAATAACAAACCTTGAGATCTTCTTTGAGCCAATTAAACTGTCTTGCAAGTAGTTCAAAACCATACTCCAAAAAATAGTACACCTCGGTGGAAATTGAAATGAAGTGGATGGGGCCAACATCGAAACTATACCACAGTCCCTCTGTGTCTCCCGGCATACTGAATCGATTACGGTAATCACTAAAGTTGCTGAAACATGTTACACAAAATATCCAGATAGAATCAATGAATAAACAAACGTAATGAAACAAGAGTATCGAGTAAAAAAAAAGTATTGATATCGAATTAAATATAACGATATTAGTAAAGTATCCGATACTTATTATATTATGGTTAGATGCACTTACAAGAACTAAATTTTATCTTTAATTTCAATTTTTTTTTAACGTCACGTCTTTTTTACCCGTCCGGGTTGTACGGTTAATTATGTTAGAAATTAGGAAGGTTTAATTTAGAGAAAGTTCACCAACATTTCTGTGGGTAGAAAGAGTTGAAAACCATTTAGGAAAAACCACTCCCAGTGTATCCGACCGGGATCAAACCCCGACATACACGTTTTTGGCAGTCTAATCTAGTACAACACGAAGCGGCCACCAAAGCGGGTTTTAAATTTAATCATATTTATATTTGCTGTGTGATTTTTTTAAAAGTATCTATTGGGTACCCCGTGCACTGGAGGCCACACGGTTAAAGGGGTGAGTCTTGCAACTGACTGAATTTCCGGTGATGGTGAGGTAAAAGTTCGATTCTCGACAAGGTGTACTGGACAGGGTTTGTACCAACAAATCACTATATAATAAAACGTATTTTTTCACACCTCGTTTCAATACCCTTTCTGGCTATAACCACATTAGACTAATATAGTAGGGATGAGGAGGGTAGAATTTAGAGGAAATGTATCCCCATTTTGATGGACGCGAGAAACAATTTAGTAAAAATTTATCTTAATAAACCAAGCTGGGATTAGAACCCTAACATCCACGTTAACAACAAACTAGACTGAATGAGCTTAGCTTTTAGAACGCGTGTCCAACGGTGCGGGTAAGAATTAACCTATTAAGAAGTTTTTAATTTATTTTTTTATTTTTAACACCATACCTTCGGATTATAAGTTTATGTACTAGCTATGCTAATGTTTTTAAGGATTAGGAAGGTTATATTTATAGGAAGTGTACCCGCATTTGATTGGAGGAAGGATGTAAAACTATTTTGGAAAACCACCCACACTATACCCGACCGAGATTCGATCTCCCCATCATAGGCAGTCTAGTCTTGTGCGAAAGTAGGGCCTAAGGAACACACACACACACACACACACACACAGCACACACAACAGCACACACCACACACACACACACACACACACCACACACACACACAGCCACACACACACACAGCCACACACACACAAGCCACACACACACACACAGCCACACACACACACAGCACACACACACACACAGCCACACACACACACACAGCCACACACACACACACAGCCACACACACACACACAGCCACACACACACACACAGCCACACACACACACAGCACACACACACACACACAGCCACACACACACACAGCCACACACACACACAGCCACACACACCACACACACCACACACACACACACACACACACACCACACACACACACCAACACACACACAGCCACACACACACACACAGCCACACACACACACACAGCCACACACACACACACAGCCACACACACACACACAGCCACCACACACACACAGCCACACACACACACACAGCCACACACACCACAGCCACACACACACACACAGCCACACACACAGCCACACACACACACCACACAGCCACACACACACCACACACACACACACACCCCCACACACACACCACACACACAACACAGCACACACACACACACACACACACCACAGCACACACACACACACACAGCCACACCACCCCACACAGCCCAACCACACACACACCACACACACCACAGCCACACACACACACACCACACCACACCGCACACACACACACACAACACACACACAAACACCACACACACAGAGTTTCACCTTCATATTTAAGTGCGAAAGGCCTGTAACTAAAGTGTGAGGAATAGACGGCCGACCAGTTGTTTGAACTATTGGACTGTGAGAATTCCGACAGTTCTAACTGACGTGTTGGTAGGGGAATGCAATCAGCCGGCAGGCCAAGTCTTCATTCAGTTCAGTCTCCACTCTCCACGTGCTCGGTTACATCTCGTATTTCATGCGCCATCCGACCACGGGCACTTGGTTAAAATAACTTGTTTTTCCCGAATTTATTGAGGGGAAGTTCAGAAAGTCTACCTTCATTGTGCAGCAAATTTAAATGGGTGTAATTTTCCTGGTCCAGCCACTCTTTCCTTCACACTTTGCGGCTTTTTCGCACTTTCTTATTTAAGATGCATGCCAGCAATCCAACTGATGACATTTCCCTCACAAAAAAACTTGTTTACAACTACACTCAAACGTATTTCCAGAAGAACTGAAGATAATGACCTGACATAACCAATTTGTTCGTGTGTGGTGGTAAGATGGGTCAGGTAGAACTGTCTCAGTTCGGCCTGTTAGCCCAACCTGAAGGGGAAACTGTACGTGTATGGGAGATCTTAGACCATTCACCCACCGATGCGGGTTTTAATTTATTCGAGGTATTTAACGTTCACTTTATGAACTGACTAATTATATCAGCACATGATTTATAAAATAATTTAAATCAAGAACAGATCCAACACCCAGACCCTGGCCTTTAATTAACCACCACTGTGTGAGGGGAAGTTCACATTTCATCAATTAATTTTTTTTCTGACATGCTAGGAATCGAACCCGGAATACCTTATCTAAGTAGACATACATACTATCGACTGAGAGCTAAGGTGTCAGACTATAACCAAGCTATTATTGACACTGTGGTTGGGTGTGTAGTTTTGACTCATAATTTATGCCTCTTCCTGATAAAGCCATGTATTTAGTAAGTGCGCGTTAAGTTATACGTACTAATTAAAAAAAACACCACAGGCCCGCTTCGGTGGTCCAAAGCGTCACTATTGTAATAAATTGGACTGCCAATGACGTGGAGTTCGGGATTTGAATACTGATCTAGTGTATTGAGAATGATGGCTTTTAAAAATGGTCTTCCACTCTCCCTCCACAGATATGCACGTATACTTCCTCAAATTTAATATTTTTCATTGTTTTCTTTAGCGTAATTAATACATATTCGTAAAATTCGAACAGGTAGTGAGATGGGGCGATAAAAAAAAGTTATTCAAGTTAATTAACAACACAGATGTCTTGAACGTACTTACTTATTTGCTTCGTGGTTACCAGGACATGTCATGTATGGGATGTAGCCAGCCATGGACTCAATCTGACGCAGGAACTTGTCTCCTACCTTTCCTTCCTCCTGGACCAATATAAACAATATAAACAATAAAAAGGCTGACTAACATCAAGGTGGAAGTGTAAGGGACGCGAGTTAAGGTAAGTTCTTTTGCAGTTTTTATAGCGAAACTTTTTTTTGGACCAAAATGAATCAAATATCGCTCCAGTAGAAATATATATTTTAATTTATCTTCACAAGAGGACCTCAACAACTGTTGAATATCTGTCAAGGGTGTCTTGGAATTTAATGATAACTTTTTCTCTTCAAATAAAAAGTTTCCCACTTAATGCCACTGTAATCATGACAGATATTCAAGAAATGATGATATCACCATTTGTAGAAAAATTAAATTATGTTTCTACTGGAGCAATATTTTATTTATTTTGGCCAAAAACCACAAAAATACTGCCCTTAACTCGTGCTCCCTATATCCTCACCTTAAAATAGAAACTCACATGATCCATAAGTAGTGAGTAGCACCCGTAATTTTGGGAAATTAATACATCGTAAAGTTTTGTACAACAAATTGGAAACTGTACACTTAGGAGACCATTTCATGTATAATTAACCGGGAAAACTAGTTGCAAAATGATGCTTGAACCAGAAATCGCTTCCAGGTGTGATTTTATGGATCTTACCCTTGACCATAAAGAAATTGGAATTAATTTAATCATTTGCTAATTGGATGGCCTTATACAGAGTGAACTATCTCCCAAAATAGACATATTTAGTTTTTTATGTGATCCTGTTCAGAATTTTGTCCTCTTTCTTATGCCATAGTACACTATGTCGTACGCCAACAAGAGACCAAACAGTAACATAATTATTTTTTTGCCATGAGGTTAGTAATGCTGTATGCCATTCAACTTTGAAGCTCTTTTTTGAAAAACATTGGTTTTGGCTGATAGTTCATTATGGCTTAATGCCATCCAATTTTAAGTGATTATTTTTCAATTTTTTTTTGTAAATATGTTAAAACAGTTTCACTGGTCTCATAACCAGTAGGATTTTTTAAAAGCAGAATACACAAAACCACACTACTATGCGATATTGGGTTCAAGCTGTATTATCTACCTAAATTAGGTGCTAACCAAGGTTGTGAGATGAGCTTTTAACTCAACTTTCTAACACACGGTGCATTTAAAATTCGTGAAATTCCTCTTCAGAGCGCTATTCCTTATAACACAACAATTCAAAAGGTTAACACATCGAACGTTTGCTAAATAGACGAAACTGTTCAACCATGCTAAGTCACGTGCAGACAAGGGTAGACTGAGCCGACGAGACACTGCAAGATATTCCGATGAACTGATTTGATTTGGGCTGCCATAGCTACTTTAAACTAAATTGAAGCTATCCATTAAATTTTAAATTATTGTTTTCATTACAAATTTTAGTCAAAAGTTCCAGTGACTGAGTTTGAGAAAAACAAGAATTCATAATTTGTGAGGACATATGATTAGGCCTATTATTATTATTATATCATCATCATCGCCGCATTTTACTACTTGTTCAGAATATACGCACACTATTGGGGTACGGATGAGGAAGGAAGCATTTTAGGGCTAACGCATCTGCGTGGAAGGAGAGTGGGAAACTATTTAGGAAACCACATCAAGTAGCCCAGGCTGGATTAGAACTAAGATCTCGCCATCATCCGTAGGGTAGTCTAATACAAGAGTGGTGCCTTAGATCATTTGGCCATTGAAGCAGGTAGGACATGATGGTATTAAAGTAAAACCGTCTTGTTTGTTATTTATTTGTGTTGTTTATAAATAATTTCTTAAGCCAAATATGGCATTTCTGTTCATGCTATTAGAAAGAAGAAGTTGATGTTTTGTGGTATTTATGAATATGTTAAAGGTAGTCCTATTTGTAATAATATAGTAAACCCGCTCCGTTGGCCACGTGGTCTAACGCGCTAATCTCGCAGTAGACTAGACTACCGAATGAAGGGGAGATAGAGGTTTGAATCTCGATCGAGTGTACTCAGGGTTTTCCAAAATGGTTTTCCACTATCCCTCCAAGCAAATGCATGTACACTTCCTCTAAATATAACCTTCCTAATACCTAAAACCATTAGCGTGGTTTGTACATAAGCGTCTAACCCAAACGGGTAATAAGATGCACTGCTTAAAAAAAAAAGCATAGTAAAATGTAGTCAATATCAACAGCAAAAATCTACATGATTTTATTTTCTTAAAGGTATTTTATATGCTATACGTACGTCGTTCATGTCATAGGCAAAGTCCCCCGCATGGATGACGGCATCGTAGAATCCCCTCTGGACCTCGTTCTGTAGAAGAGGCAGAGACCGAGCGTTATGGTAACCAAGGTCACCGTAGACTGCTAGCGCCGGACTCCAGGACTGCCCTGGTGGCCGAGTCTTGAACCAAAACACAGGGGACCAGCCTTTCTCGCTACCGCAATGATACGCTGCGACATACGACGAACGCTCTTAAGGACCACGTTTTAGAGGATGACCTTCATTTTCATCATCAATTTGATTTAATTTGTAAAACGGATTAAAAATATGGACAAGACACATTACTATAACATACAGTTCAAATTTAATATGAAGAACTTTATCTTACAGATATAAAAAGTTTCTATATTTACTTTCACGCAATCATACGTCAGATCATGTGATCTTCAGTTTTCAGTTTTGATTGACATTATCAAAACTAATAAAATAGCATTAATAAGATAATATTATGTTGGCCTAAAATAAATATGCCTGTATGTTTTATATTTATTAAAGGTTTTTCCCTACCAAAATCACTGTATAACTGTTTACTAAATTGCCTACATAAATAAATATATTTAATTCTAGATTTGAAAATATAGAAAATCAAGTTTGTTGTTTAAAAATGAAAAATGTTTTCTTTAATATAATATATTATTGTTTCAAATACAAGAATAATAATACATCTCAACCTTATTTGTTGACTGCAAGGTCTAAAAGTGGCGATTGACTTGTAACAAATCTGAAGATAACATTTTTAAGTAACACGAGCATTCGCTAGTCAATTCAGTGTAAGGGGGCGGCCAGACTAGGCGAGCGACTAAAATATACAATCGAACACATTGGTTGTAATGAGAGGTGGCCAGACTGGAGCGAGCGACTGAGCGCGCACGCTTTTTGAAAACTCAATTAACAGTAAGCTAACCTTAAACAAATTTTTACCCCCAACACAAGTATATTGTGTAATGTGTCATATCAAACATTTCCAAGATACACCTTTGGAACCAAATCGTTATAATCATTTTTAAAATATCACAAGTTTTCGAAAAATCAATCACCAGTAAACTACACATGATATAGAAATTTTCATTCACATAATAATATATCAGGTAATGCCATAAAAGGTAAAAATACATATAATCATTAATGTTATAAGCAGTTTTTTAACAAACAAATTGGTTGAGTTTTCCTCAAACCGTTGTTAGATTTTCTTCCCCAAAAAACTTTATCTTTGTGGGGTTAAAAGAACAACCCTGAAAGTTTAAACCAAATCGGTTAATGTGTTAAAAAGTTATTGCTAGCCAAATCCACCATACGAATAGCCAGACAGTCAAACAGACAAATCGGTGAAGTTTATACGGAGATCTCGTTTCACTCATTCGATATAATTATCTAACCACATGATTATATTTTTATTTGTTTTTACACTATGACAATATCTACTAGATCGCTTATACAGGGAGCACGTAATTACAAATTTTCCACCCCAACTTGTTCCCCCCCTCTGTCAACTACGCAATCACGGGGCCCTTCAAATCGTGGGGCCCTGTGTGGCCGCACCGTTTGCACACACCTAAGGGTGGCCCTGCAGAATCAAAATCCTACAAAATTAAATTTACTTACTAGTTTAATCAGAAATCATGCCTTACCATACACACTGTTTGGTTTCAAATTGGTGAGTTTAGCCCTGTGGATATATTGCTTCCTGAAGGGAGTAATTTTTGTAGCACACTCTATCAGTTCCAGATTTCCTAGCCCGTATTCGACACAAGAGAACTCCGTGCGGCGTCCTGTACTCCACGTGATCACCATCTCCGCCACTTTGTCTGAAACACGTGAAGTTGACTTATAAGTTAACTGTAATCCCCGTGTTCACCATCTATGTCACTTTCTCTGAAACACGCGGAGTTGACATATCAGTTGCCTTTACTCCACGTGATCACCATCTCAATCACTTTGTTTGAAACGTGTGGTGTTTACTTATCAGCTGCCTACTCCACGTGATTACCATCTCCGTCAATTTGTCTGAAACACGCGGATTTAACATTAGCTACCTATAATACACGTGATCACCATCTCTAATGCTTCATCTGAAACACGTAAAGATGATATGTCGTTTTGTCTTAAACACGTGGAGTTGACGTATTATTTGCTTGCATTCCCCGTTTTCACAATTTCCGCCGTTTTGTTTTAAGCACGTGGAGTTGAAATATTAACTGCCTGTATTCCACGTAATAACCATCTCGGGTGACCTGGTGGTCTAGGGGTAAGGTGTCAGACTTCTGTGCTAAGGGTCCGGGGTTCAATCCTCGGTTCCGGCACAGATTTATCTGATTGCCAAACCCTTCCTTCACCTCTGACAAGATGTGTATTAATCACAACTTGTGAATGTGAGGAATGCCAGGCCTCTACCGTGGTTCGGATTCCACGTTAAACTGTAGGTCCTCCATTTCATCTCACCATCACCCTACCATTGCACATTAGCGTAAGTGCGTATAACCCGAACGGGTAGTAAGACGCGGTGCTAATAATAATAATAATAATAACCATCTCCGTCGCTTTGTCTGAAACACGTAAAGTTGATATATTCAGAGTGGCTCTTACACCTGTATATCAATTTAAACATTTGCTGAAATGAGAATAGTAAACCCGATCGTACATTTCCGTGGCTACGATAAGCCTTTAACACTTGTAAACAAATTCAAATGATAGACATAAAGTCTTAATTTTGACAATTTATTTATTTGAGCTATAGGCCTACCTTTATATGATTTAAAAAATCCAACAGTTCAGCCTGTTAAAAGAAAGGATTGAAAAAATATAATGGTAATTGGAGTTATGTACTTATTTTAGCACCACATCTTACTACCCGTTTAGGTTATACACCTATGTACTATATACACTAATGGCTTAGGGATTAGGAAGGTTTAATGGCGAGGAAGTGTGCCCACATTTGCTTGGAAGGAGAGTGGAAAACCACCCTCAGTGCACCCAACCGGGATCCAATGCCGATCTCCCCGTCTTCAGCAGTCTAGTCCAACACAAGACAAGTGAGTTAGACCACGCGGCACTGAAGCAGGCTATTTGTTTAATAAATGAAATAGTTGAGTGCTAAAATTTAACTATAGGCTATACTGTATTAGTTATTTTATATATATTTGATCGGACGTCTCCCACTCCACAACAATCATATTACTTACATAATCGTGCCCCATTTTCCGAAATTATGTCTGACAATTTAGGTCTAGCAGATTATAAAAAACAACAGCCTGATTGGCTAGCTACAAGAACTTTGACTTATGTTACCCTCATTCCGAGCTTACCATTTTGAGATAAGAGTCACCATTGTGTCTGATCACATTTTATGACGTACTTATAATTCTTAAAAGTCACACATTCAATAAAAACCGTGTGTATATTGCGTTTACTTTGAAAGGTTGCAGGCTCACCTTCCACGTTTCCACTATGGCGTAGCTTATAAGACAGGGCCATGGTTTAATCTGTCAAGGGAAGGCTGATATTTTTAGGGTAAACGGGATGTACAAAGTTTATCTTGATTAATTGTGTAACTTTTTTTTACTTTCTCATATCAAGAGAAAGTATTGTAATCGTGAACAGTTTCTACCTCGAGATTATGATGAATAGGGATGAGGAAGATTTAATATAGAGGAAGTGTACCCGTATTTGTGTGGAGAGTGAGTGGGGAATCATTTTATCATTATATGCTATACACTGTGGTAAGCACGTCTCAAAACTCGACATAATTTTGGGCGATGTCTCTTCTGATATTGAAACAACTTTCACCCCATTCGTTGTTTCAGCTGCTGTATGGGCATGTCACGTGAGCACGGCACTTTAGCTTACCTTTCAAGAAAAAGTGCGGAGATATTCAAGTCCGGTGATCGCGATGTCCCCAAACCATGAGACAAAATGTCCAGGAAACATGTCACGAAGCACCTTCATGGATATTTGGCCTGTGTGTGCTGTTGCCTCATCTTTCTGGGACAAGTTGTTAGTCCGTGTCCATATCCATGTGTCCAAGTGCAGGGTTTCACGAAATGTTCAATCATGTGAAGTAAGCGATATACTGTTATGTTTACTGCCCTGTACTGCTCATCTTCAAAAATACGGCCCCAAGATAACGAAAGACGCAACACCACCCCACACTGTGACTTTTTCTGAGTGAAGAGGAGTTGGTTGCATGTCTTTGAAATTCTCAAGTGCTCAGTAACTATGTTCTGCCCATCCACAAACCCAGAGGGTTGAAAATGAGCTTCATCTGACATCATTAACTGGCCACAATGATTGTATTGTCTTTCTTTCAACTCCTAAACTGCCAACAAAACTCCATTCTGTAGACTTTGTTGCTTTCAAATGGTTCCTGAACAACACACATATTGTAGGGATGGAACTTTACCTAATGCAACAATCGCCCCACACTGCGCTAAGAGAAGTTAGGTGCTGCGGATTGACGTTTCACCTTTCTCCGTGGATTTAATTTACCGCAGCAATCACTCGCTTGAGATTTCCTGGTGTTGTCACAGTACGGGTATGGGGAACACAATAAGTGTCCTGGTGCAGAACCAAAGACCCTCCACTTGGTCACCCATCCCAATATAGCATTCCGTGAGGGAGCGTCACTCAAATTACCAGGAAATGACCTAAAAGGTAAATGGGACCTACATGTAATAATTAATGCTAGACACCGTGTTTTTAAACATATAAGGTTTGCTCCCCAACCTTTCGTTCAATTTGTTCCCCAACAAATTTAATCTCTATATAGCTACAAAGAACAACTTTGCCAGGTTTGAATTAAATCGGTCGATGTGTTCAAAAGTTATCGTGGGACATATCCACCATGGACAGACAGACAAAAAAGTCAAATCTGTGGAGTTAAGACGGACTCAAGTCACTCATTAGATAAATCTAACCAAATGAATATGTTTTTATTAGTTTTTACACCCTGACAATATTTGCTAGATCACCTGTACGTACTATACGAGCGCGCCAGCGAAAATTTACCACCCCAACTTTTCTTTTCAGCCTTTATTACCTAAGCAAGAATCGTGGGGCCCCGTGCGGCCACACCGTTTGCACAACCCTAAGGGCGGCCCTGATTGAATTCCTCTTTATAAGCAGATCCACCGCTGCTACACGTTGTTGGACTGTAAACCACTCCATTACTAACAACATAAACTTCAGAAAGATGGCTACAAACTGGTGTACTTGAGGTGAATGCTTCATTCTATGTGATACACAGGTACTTTCAGAATGTGTCAATACTTTATGCACCATCCAGTAATTAAAATAGTAGTTTTTGAACAAATTAAAATAAAACATTGGGACGGCTACATTTTGGATGCGCCCGTGTTTGTTTGCGTCCACTTAATATTCAAATCCTCCTTATTATTCTAAGGAAGGTAAATGTTTGTATTTACCAAATTTGATCATGCTATTTCCTTTCAAAAACATTTAACTTCTGTTTTATCCCCTCCACCCGCCCCGCCCCGGCAGAAGAGAGATAACAGGTCAATGACTTACCTAACATAATTTAACCTTGCCTACCAACATATTAGTAGTTCTGACACAGAACCGATAAAAAAAAGAGGCCATATACGTCCTCTTAATGAATTCCAGTTGATAGTATCAAGTATTTGCCTCGCCGACGGGTGCGGACACTTACGGTTTATTTTAGGCGGGCGTAAGAGCCCACGTTTTTTGAAAGGGTACTACCAACACGGGTGCAAACAACGCGCTCCCGTAGATACATTCAGAATAATTTAATATAGATAATAGTCTCAACAATTATGCTCATTTAATCTGGACTGACAATGATAGGTTAGTTGAGGTTTGAGGTTTGAATCTAGGTAGGGTGTAGTGAATATGATTTTCGTAAAATTGTTTCACACTCTCCCTCCACGAAAATTTGAATACATTTTCTCATCATTCTACCTTCATTATCCCCGCCATATTAGTGTAACTAAGGGCGGAAATGCAAGCCTTGAATCGTTTTTAAAAAATTTGTTAAGAAACTATTAATTATACTTTTTTGACTAACAAATTTTGTTCTAAGATAAACATTATGAGTGACATTACTTAAAATGTTCACTGTTATAAAAACATTTAAGGAATTTATTGAGATTTATTTATAGTAAAATATATACTTTTTTAATCATGAAAAATATTTCCCAGCCACACAATTTGAACTAAATCTTGGACTTGATCCTCATTGAAAAATGTCAAACTATATAGAACTTGTCATAAATAAACCACCCATAAATTTATATATTTTAGAGAAATTAATATAGCTTATTATTTATCATGAAAATTAGTCCTCAGGTATCAATTTTGAACCAAATCTCTTAAGTAATTTTTAAATAAACTAAAATTTTGCAAGAAAAAAAATTATCAGTTAACTATTCGTAAAATTAAATGATTGTGGCTTAGAAAAATAAAAATATAGGATTATCTATATTGTACAAAAATTTCTAGCTACCCATAGTAAACAAAATAATTAGAGCCATTTTAAAAATATTTGTAGCTTTTCAAAAACTAGTCTTCAGTAAACTACCCTTAAAAAAATTTACACACAAAAAAAAAACAAACAGGAAATTATTTTATTAATCATGTCAAATACTCCCTAAATAAAGATTTTGAACAAAATCATTGGAGCGGTTTTCAAAGTATTTGCTATTTTCAATAATCACTTATCAGTAAACTAACCTTAATTTAAAACCTAGGGTCAACACCCAAAAAATGTTTTTAAGTATAGCCATATAACCTCTAAATAAAAAGTTTGAACTAAACTGTTTCGGGGCTAGGCCAGAACGGCAGGACAGATTAAGAGACACGCAGGCAGACAAAGAGACAAATATAATTGTAAAATCCACTGCTTTGGGTTTGGGGGCACATAAAGCGTAAAGATTCACTTAATATTGGGGTAAAAAATGTTCACGATGGCAATACTTTCTAACTATAAAATAAAAAATAAATCAAAGGTGGTAAAATTACTTTAAAATTAAAAAAACAAAACATTAAACTGTTTATAATTCCTCTGTTATCAAATGGAGACAGCAGAAAACCAAACTTCGAAACGTTTTCTTATTCGATCTTAATCTAGTATCTAATTTCCTGGCTAATCGGCTCTAAGATGAGTTCTTAAAAGCCAGTTATCAGTGCTGCGCAGTTAACAATTTCCTCCTTGTTATCATAATATTAAATATTAAATATGTTAAATAATATAAATTGAAAGCAAACATACCTCCGTAAGAAATGTGGATCTGTTCGGGTTGGAAAGAATCACTGCACGCATGTCGAAAGAACAGGAACTGAAGAACACTAACGATAAATATTTTCATCCTGTAATGTATTTAATGGCAAATTGAAATACCAATGGCAGTTAAATAGTTACATTCTAGGACTCACTATTAACAGTTTAATAGCTTATGTTTACTAAATATGAGAATTTGCTGAAATAATATAATGTGTTTGAATCTCTTAAAACGATCTTGATGTGTTTTTTGTCTTAGTAACCTATCAGAATATTCGGAGATCTACACTAAGATGATAAGGATGAAGTATATAAAATTAAGAGGGAATGTACCCACATTCGCACGGAGGTAAAAAGGGTCGAAGGATGAATTAGAAAACAAAAGTAAACCTGGCCGAGATTACCCTCCCGGCTAATCATATCAGCGTGCCCACAAATGCGGTTAAGATTAGTTAGGAGGAATATTTAATAAACAAATCGACTGACACCTTAACTCATTCAGTAAAGTGTCTGACTATTGATCTCAGGGTCCCGGATTCCATTCCTGGCATGGCCGAAAGATTTATCATTGGTGAAATGTGGGTTTCACCCTTTCATAGTGATAAATTAACGGGTGGGGCCTGGGTGTTGTGTCTGTTATAGATCTGTTATTTTATAGGTCATGTTCTGATATAATCAGTCGGTTCAGAAAGTGAACGTTAAATAATTCGAATAAAAAATAACCATATTATTTTAATTTAAAAAAGAAAATAATACGGTTATCACAAGATGTAATTAAAGTTACCGACTACTTTAATATATTCATACGTCAAATCGTGTTCCACAAAAACTACTTATTTTTATCTCGGTTTCCTTAAACCCACCTGGGCTACACAGATTTAATTACACTTAATGAGTGAGGATGAAAAAGGTAGAAATTTGATATAAACGTACCTGCATTTGCGTGGAAGTAGAGTTGGAAACCATTTAGGACAAAAAACTCTAGGGCACTTTAATTGGATTCGAAACCCCAGCTCTACGTCACTGGCAGCCTAGAGTAGATGAGCTTTTCGTTTAGTCCAATTGTCCTCCAAAGCGAGTGTTATTTTGTGTCAGGGAAAATAAAAAAATCCTGAGGAATAGTTAGAGTTTATTAGTTTAGCTGAGGATTTAATATCAGCGCCTTGGCTGAAAAGTCCAATAACTTGTCCCCTCACGACAAATTGACCGTGAAATTAGATACAAGATTACGCTCGAACTAGAAAACGTTTTGAAGTGCGGTTTTCTGACTTCTTCATTTGACAACATCGAGATTGAAACATTTTGATCATTTTTATAAAATGGTTTTTTAATTGTATTTTTTTAAGTGTGCTTAAAATTATTGTATCACTGGCCACTTTTGAAAGTAGACAACAGAAAGCCGTACCACAATTTGACGTCTGGTTCGAGCTGTGTCACCAATTCTAGTATGCGTCGAAGGCAGGGTTCTTTATTTTTATTTCTCTGTCAAATTATGATAAAATTTATGTTTTCTAGACTTATACACATAAAAACATAAGAAAATATTCAATAATAACAAAACATATATAATATTTTTTTTTTAATATTAAAAAAAACACCTAGAAAGCTCACCAAATTTCTGCGCGGTCCTTTAGAGCCCTTTTCTTTTAAGCTGTACTTTTCGATTCTTTCTACCAAAAATATTCAAAGAACAATAAAGGTAAGGAAGAGTTATTTTGGGAGTCAATTTCCATTATTTGTTTTATGGGTCAAAAATATTTAATTTTTAATTTTGAAAAGAATAAACACTTATTCACCGCCATCTTAAAGGTATGCTGCAAGGTTTATGCACCCGCATAGTGTGAAATAAAAATAAATTGCAAATAGAAATTTTTATTTATTCACACATGAAAGTTTAGGTTAAGCTCGTTTACTTTGTTTAATACATTATAAATACTGTGCACCAAAAAAAAAAATCACGCGCAAAGCTATTTCCTACGCATTTTAGGTGTTTTTGACGATTTGCACATGCGCAGTTACGATGTGTGAGGAGGATCTTGTGGTTGTTTAGTTAGAAGACGTTCAAAGTTTTTTTTAAATAGCGCTAATAAAACAAAGATCACTCATTTACAAGAATTAGGTTTGTTTCTTAAATAAGAAAACTATGGTATTTGTACTTGGTTAATGCGCATTAATAAATCCGTTAAAACACCATAGGGCTATAATCTAAGTTGTTTTAGGAATGTTTCATTAACACAAAAACTTTTTTTTTTCAAAAATGTTAGTTAGTTATCGGGTGAGTTTTTTAAGAATTTATTTAAAATCTATAATTTGTTCTTGATATATATATATTTTTAGCACCGCATTTTACTACCCGTTCGGTTTATAAGGTTATGTACTAGTTAAGCTAATGGTTTTAGGGATTAGAAAGGTTATATTTAGTTAGGGTTCGGCCGGCCAGACTGACAAGCGTGTGTGCGAGTGAGCAACTGAGTGGCCAAACTGAAGAGCGATAGAGCGCGTGATTAGCAGATAGCTCTCAATAGTTGTTAACGAGAAGGCAAAGGTTCGAATCTTGGCTAAGTGAACTGAGGGTGGTTTTTGATATGTATATTTTATGGTCTTAACAATTAAATTAGGCCGTTAGTAGCAAGTGTACTAAACCTATCCATAATTATAAAAAAAGTCAAGTATCATGTCAAATTAAGAAGTTTTCCTAGCACTCAATGAACAAAAATACGATAATATTGCCTAACGCCTGTAAACTAGACTGTTCCGGCTCGAGCTCGCTCCAGTCTGGCCGTAACCTTAGATCCTGTGGTTATCAAAGCAGGTATTGGTTTTGTTTTACAATAGTAAATTTGCTTATGTTGATATGTGTATAAATGCTATAAAACATAACATTTTTCATAATTTAACAAAGAAAAAATATAAAAAAAAATACCGCGCTTGTCACACGCTAGCACCGTATTACCTACCTATCCAAGCTAGGTACCATCTATAGTGAGAGACTGGTTCTTAAAACTCAATCACGGTCTTGATTAATGAACCTCTAGCTGGACCGAATCGAAATTATTATTATTATTATTATTATTATTATTTAGCACCGCGTCTTACTACCCGTTCGGGTTATACGCTTAAGTACTAATTACACTAATGGATGAGGAACTAGGAAGGTTTGAATTAGAGGAAGTGAACCTGCATTTGCGTGGAGGGAGAGTGGAAAACCATTTAGGAAAAACCACCCCCAGTTCACCCGACCGAGATTCGAACCTCGATCTCCCCGTCCTCAGTGGTCTGGCTCAACACGACTGGCGCGTTAGCCAACTACGCCACCGAGGCGGGTCCCAATCGAAATAATAATAATAATAATTCCCAAAGACGATTGGTCAAACGATAGTTTTGGTTTGTGGTTAGGCTTTGCTCGTTCCCGTGTCTAAATGGTTGAAGTGATTTATCTAAAGACTATGAGACACCGGGTCGATTCTAGGCATATTTTAAATGAACATGTCTGCTTTAGGTTTTACTAATGCGTTAATATCAGTGATAGAGAGAAGGAAGGTGGCTTTAGAGGAGATAAACGGGCATTATTAACTTAGACACAGGATGATAAAATCACATGCAGAAAACCAAATCCACTGCACTCAGGCGGGATTCGAAAACCCAGGCCTCCCCTTCAACGTCGACCGAGTGCAATAAAAGTCTAAGGGACTGAGACCATATGATAGTTTGTGGTTGAGTCTGAAGGGGGCTGACAGAAACATGTAAAGTTTACAGTTTCGTTCTGTTATCTGATTAGTGTTTTTTTAAGGTGAGGTTTGAGTGTGCAGTATTAAAGTTAAATTTTCACATAAAGGGCAGCTAGAAAGTCAACTAGAGCTAATTTAGTAAATTCATACATCAAGCTATGTTATATTATCAATACTTATAAAATAACAATAAAAATATAGAAAATTTATCAATGTTACCCGCAAAGAAATATAAGGTACTTTCTAAAAGAATCTTCCTATGAGAATTGGAGTATAGAAGTACTTCCCTAGACTAGATAAGTTTTTAAGTCGTGCTTTGTTTCAAAAGAACACATTAAACATCATAATAAAAGTAAATTAAACTTTATTTTTTCTGTTAATATTTATTTATGTAAAAAGATGAAGTAAATCGCTATCTATATTTTAGTGTACGTCTTACTATCCAGGCTATTCGAATATTTACACAAATAGGCAAGGCCAGATTTAAAGATGTTAGAAGCCCAGAGGCGATACATACTTATTGGCTCCAACATTAAACGATGCTTTTCCAACGTTTAGACACTATCGTTGTTTATTTGCAAAATTAACTGTTAAAATCTCAAGGTTGAGAATATTTTTTAAATAATTAAATATGTTCATCACAATAAATTAGATTTGTTTAAAACAAATACATATATATATATATATATATATATATATATATATATATTGTTCTTTCCAAAACCTTAGGGAAATTCGCTAAGAAAAAAAAGGTGGGGATGACTCAATTATTGAACAATTTTTTGTACTTATCTATAAACCCTCTAGATTCGCTGCGATCTACGGATGTTGTCTAAGTTTCGAAAATCACATTCTGAATTATAAGTTTGCCACACGTGCCATTGGTAAGTTAGAAAATATATTTTGTAATAAATAAATAAAAATTGATATAATAAGCTATAATTAAACTTTTAAAGATTTTACCATGACTACATTTTATAGAGCCAAAATTTATTTATTTTTTGTTGTTGCAACAATTTGTGAAGGTCCCTGGGGTGGTCGCCCTTGTCACCCTCCTTTAAATCCACCCTGCAAATAGGCTAGGAATGAGGAAGGTGTAATTTAAAGAACGTGTATCCTAATTTAGGTGGAGGAAAGATGGAAAACCACAAAGGAAATCAACACCCTCAAAACACCCAACTGAGATTCAAACCCTGACCTATTCGTCATCGGAAACTCAGATAAGACGAGGTTTACGCCTTGAACCGAGTGCCCACCGATACCTGCCACTAACAGTTGACCGTTGAAAATAGTAACCATGACCATAAAATATATGGATTATTAAATCATTACAAAAGATCGTGGATGGTGTAATTTAAATTACATAATTACAGTCATTTGATTATAAGAGAAATTATGCACTTTGCACTGACCTGTAGGTCCTGGGTTCGATTGGTTCAATCCAGGCTGGGTGTACTAGGGGTTGTTTCCCACACTAACTTCGGGAAAATGAAGGTGCATTTTCTCTTGATTACCTTCCTCATTCAACCCCTTTGAATTAATTTGTTATTATCCGTTTTGTTAAATACTTGGTTGACATTAAAACTACTGTAAACAAGTATTAGTATTAGCACCGCGTCTTACTACCCGTTTGGGCTATATGCACTCTAAACAAGTAATACTTATTTTAATAGCATGGGTATAGGTTTGTATGTATGTATATATGTATGTATGTATGCCTATGTATCCATGTATGTATGTATGCCTATATATGTATTTATGTATTTATATATGTATGTATGCCTATGTATGCATGTATGTATGTATGTACGTATAGAATGTATTACCTGACCCCGTGAATGAGGTTTTAAGCAAAGTTTTATCAACCAACAAGATCGCCACCAGTTTGATTACTTTCAGTCGACTACAACTGATTATATACACCCCATTCCCTCCATAAAGGTTGCTACATAACAAAACTAGTTTGTGCTATTTTTTATTTGTATCCTCAATTGTGCCTTGGAATTAACAAACAGTTGAAGAGTACAATAACAAAGCACAATGAGTTCTCATGTTTTTAAGTAAGGTCAGCACATAGCTTAAAAAATATCGACCTGACAACACTAGCTTTGTTTTTGTAAAACACATTAACTTCAAATGTTTTCCTGAAAAAAAAAAGTGTAACTTGTAAACTTGACTCGTAAAATTTCATATTTTTAAATAAAATGAGCACGCATTAGTGGTTTATTTTCTCATACACATAAAGTTGGTCTATTGTAATCTTAAAAATTTTTGTCCTCAAAATATGATTAATCTTGACGTTCTATGTTCCACAGAACCCAAAAATGTGGGTACTACAATTCTGTCTTCATGTCTATCTCCAAGGTCAAATTTGAAATGGTATGATGGATTTTGTTCAAACTTGACATTTAAAAGGTATATGGTCGTACCTGAATAAAAATAAATTGTTGACAGATTTTTGAAAATATGGTAGTTTTCTAAAGTAGCTGAAACGTTTTTGTTTAAAATGGGTATTTGAGTAGTGTTTTACATGATAAATAAGAATGAATGTTAGGGTTTTCTAAGAAAATAATATTTTAGAGTTTGATGATTGATTTATGAAAATTTGTAATTTATCAAAAAAGGCTATAGTATTTGCTCAATTTTCTAAAGAGTTATCATATAATTGGCAAATAACGTTTTTTTCCCTAGGAGACTTTCTAAGGGGTAGTTTATTGATAAGTAACAGATTTTAATTTTTTTTATCATACAATATAATTTATTTATTTATTTAGCACCGCGTCTTACTTTCCGTTCGGTTTATACGCTTATGTAATAATTAACGCTAATGGGTTAGGAATTGGGAAGGTTGAATTTAGAGGAAGTGAGCCCACATTTGCGTGGAGGTAGAGTAAAATCCTTTAGGAAAAACACCCCCAGTTAACGTGACTGAGATCCGTTCTCGGAAGTCTAGCTCAACATGAAACAAGCGCGTTAGCTAACTACGCCACCGAGGCGGGTTCACTATAATAGACTATATTAGAAAGTATACATTATCATGTTCAATTTATTTTGATATCGTGTCCTAACAAACGTATGACATATAAAATTCACATTTAATTATACCTGCCTATATACTAAAACTGGCCTCATGGTCTAAGACGTCACTCTTGCAATAAACTATACTGCCGACGACGGGGTGATCAGGGTTGGATGTATACTGAGGGTGGTTTTCTTATATGGTTTTCCACTCCCTATCTCTCTTTCCACGCAAATGTGGGTACAATTCCTCTAAATTCAACCTCACTCATCCCTAACACATAAGCGTAGTTAGTAGGTTTACATAAGCGTATAACCCAAACGGATGGTATGATGCAGTGTAAAAATAACTATACTACTAATGTGATAAAGATGAGGAAGCTAGATTTTATAGGAAGTGTATCCACATTTGTATGGAGGAAGAGTGTAAAATCAGTTAGTTAAAAAACCTCAGTATATCTGGCTGGGATTCGAACCTATATGGGACTATGTCATTGTAGAGATAGAGAAACATTATTTTAAGTAATATCAGTAGTCCCAGTGGATGTTTGGTTAGAGTGGCTAAACCATTCGCTTTCAGGGTACCTTTACTCGATTCCGGTTGGGGGAAGTTGAAGATATTTAATATTTTTTTATTCGGGTATGTCCTGCTATTTAACTAAATAATAATAAACCTTCTAGTTCTCGATGTATAAGAAGATGTACTGTTCTAGGTTGAGAGTTTAGTTTTGTTAAGTAATCCACATCTTACTACCCGCCCAGACTACAGGAATAGTTCCAGTAATAGGTAGGAATGTAAAGGTAAACTTTAAATAACGTGTACCCAAATTTGCTTGTGTGGGGGAGGGGGTGTAAGCGGGGCCAATGGGAAACCCTTATTCGAACATCAGTCTATCCCGTCACCAGCAATTAAGTCAAGAAGATAAAGACTGACGCCTTTGCCCACGTGTTCACCGGTACGGACACAAATTTAAGTTAATATAAAATCGTGTACATTTTTTTTAATCAGTGTGTTTCAGATATATATAATAAAAATTGAAAACCGACATTATTTGTATTTTCTCTCAAAATAGACCGTTAATCACAATCATTATATAAGATACTATGACCCATTGAATGTTCTAATTACGTAAAAGGGTAAGAGACTTTAGAATTTTTACTTTCTCGCTATATTTTCAGGTAGAGAAAGTATTGTGATCGTCAAAAAAATCGAACTCAAGATTTTGATGAATCTTGACGTTTCATGACCTCCCGAATCCGAAAAAGTGTTTTTTGAATTTCCTCATTCTGTATGTATGTACCTCCAACTAGAGCCTAAACTATTTTACCGATAAGGCAAAACTTGATATCTAGGGTTTTCATAGGCTTGCCCCAAGGGTTTATAGAATTGGATATTTAACCCTAAAATTATGGTAGTTTGCTGAAGGGAAAAAAGAGAAAAATGATTTCCTCAAAATGGCTCTGACGATTTTGATTAAATTTCATTTCAAAACATTTATAAATATTATAAACAAAATGGCTACCTCAATATTTCGGAAAAATTGAATTTAAGGGCTCCGGTCTGATGCGTAAATTATCATTATTTTATCATATCTCCGAAACTATTTGAGATATGAAATTACTTATCAATAAAAATATGTAGATCTATTTATAATACAAATATTTTAATCGAAGCATATTTTTATAAAACCAATAACTTTCACGTTATACGCAAATATTTATCATTTTAAAATTTTCGAAACACTAAAGGTTAAGTATTGCAACCGTAATATATAATCTAACCTGAAATGTTGATGGATGTCGACGTCTCATGACCGAACCCTAAAAAGTGGTCTTTGCAATGCCGTCTGTCTGTGTGTCTGTTTAAACTTAAAATTAAGAGTAGTTTGATAAAGGGCGAAAAGGAAAAAATCGATTTTCTCAAAATCGCTCTAACGATATTAATTTAAAATTCGTATTTAGGCGTTGATCAAGATTATGAATAAACTGGCTATTTTCATTTTCCCATAAAATGACTTTTAGGGTACTTTAATAGAAGTTGAAAGTTCCGTTATCTCCGCAACTATTTGAGATCCTAAATAACTATCATTGCAAAATTCTAGTAATATTAAAAATAAAAAACTTTTATATGAAATATATTTTTATAAAACCAACAGTTTCTAGATATTGGCAAATATATTAATACAATTTTGTGAGCTTTAGTTGTAAAGAGATACTATTTAAGTTTTAACTCATTAATTCTCCAATGCCATAGAGTAATTAAATATAAGAAAGTCTCTAAAAAGTTTATGTTATTTTTCCTTAAAGCTCTTTGGAGAAATGTTTGTACAACAATGATCTATCTCCTTCATTTTAGACTCAATAGTCAATATTTACATTTTTTATTGGTCAAAATTTATAAATGAGGAATTGAATAGAAATGCGATGACCTGAAGATGTGTTAACGCCTAAGTAAAATGTCGACAATTTTAACCGGAGTCGAAATTTTAATACGAAGTGTTGACCCTTTTGGACCCAATATTGATCTTTTTTTATCGGTCCAAACATACAATCGAGGACATTAATTCTTAAAAATAAAATTATAAAATTTAAAACCGGGACTCAAAAATGTTTACATAAATATAGTGCAATTTATTTTTGGGTTTGCTAGTGTATATCATTTGTTTCACATAAATTCCAAGTTTGGAGTAAATATCTCCATTTTTAAACAATAGAGCGAGAAAGTCCGTGCGGAGTTCTGTACCATTTATTTCTGTCAAGATTGATACACTCTTACTTTATTATTAAAATGACATGGACTTACGTTACATGTATGAAAAATTATTTTAGTAACTTTAATAAATGTCAAAAAATGTTCCTTCTTATCTAAATTCGGATAGCTTTACCTACCGGCTACTTTTGTGGTTCCGGTGCTTTCAGTGTGGCTAGGGAAGAGGGGTTTGTGAACGATATTTATAATATATAATATTTATGATACCATCCGTTTACAAAAAGTATATAATTTATTATAAACAGATCTTCCATTTTGTTTAGTAGAATATTTGCATGAGAAACCTCAAACACAAATAATCAGACACCACAATATAATTATTTTCCTTGAGAAATAGAAAAATATTTTTAACATAGCATTTTTAGCATTTAATCAACTAGATAAATGTAACTGTATTAAAAAATTAATTATTTACAGCCACATCCTTTTTTCAGTTTAAGCTCTTATAGTGAAGTTTAAATTTGTTATATTATATTATAAGAGGTAGTATAAAGTTAGCCACGCTAAGCTCTGAGTTAAAGAAAGACTGTGTCATATACATATTAGAATCATGTTTTATAGCCTATTTGAGTTTAACACTGACAAATATATTCATCTACTAAGGTGGGATTATTTTTCGACAAGTGTGTATACTTTCAAAATGAACTCAAACCCAATTAGCAAGCTGACTGGAAATTATATGACTTGTATAGGAATCTAACTCAGGCCACAGCCTGGAAACAATTAATGGATGGCAAGTAAATTGGTTTGATGTAATATATTTAGTTTATAAACTTTTAATTAATTTTATTGAAATAAAAACAATTATTTTAATTTTAATAAAATCAGTAATTCTATTAATTAGTTTAAAATAACGAATACCTATTTAAATACTGAGCTTACAGTTAGTATACAAGATTAATATAAATACTCGCTCAATGTTTGAGCTTATAGGTCAAAATATACTTAAACAACATGATTTTGAGTAATTATTTTTATAAATATATTTATTTATTTAAAGTAATATTAATATCTAAAGTCTATTATTAGTTTTTTTATTATTATTTATTATATAACATATATAATAGTATAAACAACAATTATAACAGATATATGTTACTGTTTTAACTTATATAGTACTTTAACAAACATCTTAATTTGTAACAATTAATACTCTTTATTCTAATCTTTATTTTCATCCTAAATGTTACCATTAAGTTATCAAAGGCGTTCAGCTTGCTACTTTACGTTTCTTAGAATATGGACCATGTGTTTCTTTAATAAGCCAAAACGAGTCTACCACAACTCCAACCTGAAACAAATACAATTATTATAATATTATCTCAAGGTTTGATTTCACAACTTGGATATTAACGTTGTTACCAACCCACATCGGTGGGCATGCGATCAATTTTGTTAAGTTCACTTTTTATGGTTTGTTGGTTTGAACCCTTCAACTTCTCTTCGGGATTTATTATTTAAATGTATTCTGTAATAAACTCTTTGGATTTGGCGATCAGTTTATACAGAAAAATAATAAACTATACATTAATAAAGGAAAATATACCGTTGATTCGTTTTAAGAAAAGAATCTTTAAACATAATCAATCTAATTTGATTTAATTCGTTTAATCAATGGCCTTTAACCTTCCAGGTAAAAACCTACATAATATAAAAAACAATTACATTGCAATCAGTTAAGCGGTTCCAGAGATCTTAGGAAATAGACATACAAAGATACATACCTCATCTAGTCCAGTTTGCCACTGATGGGGAGTACGGTATTCCTATCCCGGCTGGATACATACGGATTTATATTTTGTTTCCCACTCTCCCTTCAATCAGTTGCGTGTAGCCTACCTACATTTACTTTTATAGATCTACATTTCTTATCCCTACTATATTAGTGTAATTTAATGTACATAGCCCGAATGATAGTAAGATATTATCACTTATTGTATCCAATTTAGAACCAGTCTTAAGATTTTCTATTTAAAACCCTCTACACCCACCCAATGTAAGTTTTTAGGGTGAACCACTGATTGGTATTGTGTATTGGTGCATCGAGAACCGACCGATACTCACTCCATGGTGTTCGACGGAGACGTACTCCATGTAGAGATGGGTGCTGTTGAACACCTTCAGTCTGTTGTAACCGTATTCGTTACTACGGAATGCTGACCAGTAGGGCTGTTCTGATTTGAACGGATCGTGGAATTCACTGCAGCCCTGTTGGAAACAACCCACATACAATTTGGTTTTTTAAATAGTAGTTTTGTTTTTTTGTAGCTTCGTCATTTATTATGAAATGAATTTCATAAAGTCTTTCTGCTCTTCAATCAACTTTATTATTATCATGATAATTTTCAATCTCGAGGCTGATGGATGTTTTGTGTATTTTATATGCCCTAGAACTAAACAAAATGTGGGCTTTGCTCTCTCTCCTCCCGTGTATGCCTGCCTACGCCCTGGTTTACAGTCGAAACGATTTTATGAATTTCGTTCAGACTTTATATTTAAATGTTATTTACATCCAGGCTAAATCGTGATTTTGATTCTACGCCTTAGGTTTTAAATTAATTTACAGAAGACTTATTTTTTAAACATTCGAAATTTTCCACAAATGGACAATTTTGTTTAAAATTAATAACTGAGAAAAGTATTACATAACAAATAACACTATACTCTTGTTTTTAAAAGAAAAAAAAACTGATTTAGGGATATTAGTTTACTGAGGATTGTTTTATGAAAACTTGAAATAAAAAATAAATAAAAATGGCTTCAAAAATTTTGTTCGTAATTTACATTTGACAAGTGCTATTTCATATGATAATCAAAATATAATTTTTTTCCTCTAGGAACAATTATCAAAGGGCAGTTTAGTAGGAACCAATTTTAAACACTTTTGTATCTTATTAAATTATTTAAGATGAGAATGAATGTACGATTATGTCATAACATTTATTTTATTCTTTGCTATGGTTCTAGTTGGATTATTCTCATCCTAAGATATTTAACTTAAAGTTTGGAAATAAGGGACGTGAGAAAAGGTAGGTGTTTTGACAGTTTTTACATCAACACTTTTTTTTATCAAAATAAATAAGATATTGATTCAGCAGAAACATGCTCACATCAACATTTCTTGAATATCTGTCAAAAAAATGTGCTGGAATTTAATGACAACTTTTTTATTTCTATTTAAAAAGTATTTAACCTAATGCCATTACGCTCATGACCAGATATTCAAGAAATTACTGTTGATATCAAATGTGATGAAAATTAAACTCTCATTTTGACCAAATAAAGTTTTGATGTAAAAACTGCAAAGACACTGATCTGTTCTCAAGTTTACTACGTCTCTACCTTAATGATGCATGATTATCAAGGGAAATTGAAAGGAAATACACTTATATTGATCTAGAAAGATGATGGAAGACCAAATATAATATAAGTTGATTCTATCAACCTAGATTGGTTATAACGTCTAATATTGAGGGGTGGTAATTATACAATCCCCCGTGAAACATGTATCCAGGCCTCCCCTACAAAGACATAAGTATAATATGGAGTAAACTAATAATTTATAACAATATCTGGTACGGTATTTTCACCTCATTTATTTGTATGGACAGCGAGAAATTAAAATTGAATAAGAAAAGAATTGGGTAGAATTTCAATAAAGTATCCGGTGGACGTGTTTATTGCCCTCGCTCAGGGGTGGGAAAACTTTTAGCATTGGAAGGCCGCATATGTCCCTTCATGGATCCCTTATAAGACCTCATAAGTACCACCGATTTGGATAGTATTGAAAAGTTAAGGTGGCTGGCTACAGGAACGCTAATATTCGTTGCAGACAGATGTCCAGAAATCCAGCATTATCTAAATTGTAGTTTGTTATTAAAAAATATGGATCACACCAAAATAAAGGTGAAATATATCAACATGTATCTTTAGAATTAAAAATCATTAATTATTAAAACATCTCATTTTTAGATATTTTAGGATTGTTTTAGTAGTCTTGATGCTTCAGAACAGTAATGTTCATAATAAATACCTCCGTTGAGGATATTTCCCTTCAAGCCCTTAAACGCTACTTTAAAATTTGTTAAATATATAAGAACGTTGCACAAGATTGTTTAGGGCTTGATGCCTGATGAATGAATATTTAATCATAAATATCTGTGTTTTTTTGTGTTTGGACTGTTAATTTCAGTAGTTGACTTACCGCGGAGCCTGTAACGACGTGTACAGGTGCCTCAGGGTTGCTGTAGGGTGAATCCAAACTGCCGTTATAGACCTGATAGTTGTAAATTGGCCATAACCTCTCGTAAGAGTGCTCGTGAGCCCAAATTTCAAGATCTACTCCGTAATCGTAGAGCAAATCTTCCAAACCTTTGCTATAGAAGAATAAGTTAATTTTATTAGTTTTAAATATTGATTCTAGTCTTAATTATTATTATTATTATTATTAGCACCACGTCTTACTACCCATTCGGGTTATACGCACTTACGCTAATGTGCAATGGTAGGGTGATTGTGAGATGAAATGGAGGACCTACAGTTTAACGTGGAATCCGAACCACGGTGGAGGCCTGGAATCCGAACCACGGTGGAGGCCTGGCATTCCTCACATTCACAAGTTGTGATTAATACTTCTAGTCTTAATGCTCACATAAAATATTTGTCTATTAATACTAATGGTGCAGGAATGAGGGAGGTGGAATTTATTGGGAATGTACCTGACTTTGCAGAGTGGGGAAATATTTATAAAAAAAAACTTTAGTACACGCGGTCGGGATACAAACTCCAAACTTTCCATCACCAGCTAACCAAAAGAGAAGAGACTGACGTGTTTGCGTGCCCATCGATGCGTGTGTCAATATATTGTTTAAACATTTTTATATTTTATACAGGGGCGGCCCGAGGTAAATGTTGCGCCCGGGAGGGGTTGATTTTTGGCACCCCCTTGTATTGCTTGGGGATAGTAGTAAAATATGAAAATAGTCCCTAAACCTAACAAATACAAACCTAACGTGAAGGGAAACTACACCAACGGTAATCATGCTCCAAACGTTTCACTGAGAGATTGTACGAAAACGGTTAAGATTAAAAAGAAAAATTAAAAACTTTGATATATAGTGAAGAGTTTGAGAGATAATTATAAAAAAACAGTTTTAGGGTGGATATAAAATAACTTTTTAAGAGTGGCACTATATCCTTTAATTTCCGCACTATACAGATTCTAGTTAATCCTGATGACACTCGGTCCCAGTTAGGCCGGATAAACGAGGTTCCACTATATATATATAACATGCCGGGAATCAAATCCGGGACTGTTAGTTCAGTGGACGGACAGGCTACAGACTGATCCAAAATGTCAGACAATACATTAGCACAGCTTCCAATCCAAAGGGGGCGAGAGGGAAAGAGAAGGGTGGATTAACCCGTATGTCTTCACCCACTCAGGGATGTGGAAAAAAGTATCGATACTTTACTAATATTGATATTTTCCTTTTGATGCTAGTATTTTTTGCTCGATACTTTTATTCCGATAATTTTTTTCTGATATTAGTATTCACACTCAGGTATCAGATTGGTAACGAAATAAATGCAGTTTTTTTTAAAATCTTCCCTCATGCTGAGATTAAATGTTTATTAGGTTGGTCTGTGGAGGAAGAACAAATTACACTATTTCTATATTCTACCGCGTTTTCTGCGTGGCAAGCAGCTCTAGCCATTCATATTCAATCTCTTTTAGCTTATCATAATTCATAGTTGTTCTTTCATTGTTGTTTATCAATACGGCCGAAGGGGCGAGTGACGAATACCCTTTCCTTTATCAATGAGCACGCTCATCACAAACTAAAGAAAATAAGCTTTTGTAGAGCTTAATGGACTCAGTCAACTCGAGGGTGCCCCAAGCAGACGAAGCAGAAAAGTTAAGGTCTATGAAGTTGGCAGCACCACAAACGGCACAAATTATATAAGTCCTATGTCAATATTTAGTGCTGAATTTGTGACACAATAATATGCTAGTCTCATAATTTGTGCCACCATAGTTTTGTGTAAACACAAACAAAACTCTGGGTGCTACCAACTTCACGTAGCAGCACCGATAACGGCACAAATTATGAAACTTATGCCAATATTTAGTGCTGAATTTGTGCCATAAGAATATCATATCCCCATAATTTGTGCCACGGTAGTTTTCGGGAAAACACCAAAATAAGTGTGGGTAAGTTTGTGTCCGTTGCTTGAGGCAAGCAGATGAAGCAGGGCAGGGCATCCATTTTTATATTGTTTAACCATAGTTAGTAATTTATCTTGATAGGGTATACAAACGACGAATGTAGTTAAATAATAGAACATCCTATATGTGAATTATGGAATTAAAAAAGATGGATAGCGAAAAAGCATCTGTAAAAAAAAATATACCAATACATACTGTTATCGATACTTTTCTTTCGATACTAGTATGGTATCGATATTTTTATTCCGATTCTTTTAATGAGTACAGTATCGATACCTTTCTTCCGACACCACATCCCAGGCCACTATGTAAAACCCGAGTGTAAAAACGGTTAACCCAATCTAAACTGGACTTGCTACAAACCCCAATAATTCCATAAATCCAGTGCGCGTCTGGGTTTGATTCGTAGTGCAATCATCTGTGTTCTCGTTGGAGCAGTACATGGGTCTGTGCCCGTACACAATTATCCAAGGACGCAAAGCTCTGTTCTCGGCTAGGGTAGCTATCTGAAAAACCAACAGATCATATAATTGTATTCATTGTGTGTTTCGTCATACTACCCATCTGAGCTATTTTGCATTTGATTACACTATTGGCTTAGAGATAAGTAAGTTTTAATTTAGATGAAGTGTACCAGCTTTTGCGCAGTGGAAGATTAGGAAATCACTATAATAAAACCCTTTCGGTAAACCTGAACAGGATTCGAGCACCGATATCCCCATCATCGTCATTACAGTCAATAGAGAGAGTAATACTTTAGAGTAGAGATTTGACCACCGATGCGGGTCATAAATAATAAAAAATAAAATTCGTGACACTTTCAACACAAGATTCTTAACAACTACAATCTAATTTTCATATGAAGGGCTTTTAATAAAATACAAACTTTTTTTTCCCCAGTCAACATTGATAACATTTTACTATATTAGTGTTAGTTTATACTTTATATATTTTATTTATTTTCTATCAAAAGGGACAACTGCAAATCACATAACTTAACGTAAGAATACGTGAAAGTATATCTAGTGAATTTTTTTCTGTCGGACCTTCCTATTCAAATTGGATAGTAATTGTGTAAATATAATATATTAAAAATCTCTACAAGGCTGCTGCATTCTTAGTCAAAACAATATCATGTTTTATAATTTTATAATTAAATAAAAATAAATGGTACGGAGCACCGCACAGACTTTCTCTCTCTTTCTATAAACTCGTAAGATTTCTGAACGGAATAATGTACATTGTATCATCACCACTCCAAATAAGAACACGCATAAAATAATATACAATGATATAGAATCAATGAGAAAAGAGGCGCATCTTTGTTCACCTTAGAACATTTCAAACAGTTTAATGTCTTCCACAAGGGTCAACACTTCGTATTAAAAATTCGATTCTGGTTAAAGTTTTAACATTTTATAAGGTGTTGCAGATCTTCAAGTCATCGCATTGATATTTAATTATTCATTTATACATTTTGACCAATAAAAAATTTAAATATTGACTATTGAGTCTAAAATGGAGATAGATCATTGCTATGCAAACATTTCTCCTAAGAGATTTAAGGAAAAATAACATACTTTTTTAGATACTTATATTTAATTACTCTATGGCATTGGAGAATTATTGCGTTAAGACTTAAGTAGTATATGTTTACAACTAAAGCTCACAAAATTGTATTAATATATTTGCAAATATCTAAGAAACTGCTGCTTTTATAAAAATATAGGTCAAATAAAAGTTTTTTATTTCTAATAGTCCTACAATTTTGCAATGATAAGTTGTTTAGTTTCTCCAATAGTTGTGGAGATACGGAAACTAACGCTTCTGTAATGTACCCTAAAAATAATTTTCATAGGAAAATGAAAATAGCCAGTTTATTTATAATCTTAATCAACGCCTAGATACGAATTTTAATCAAAATCGTTTGAGCAGATTTTGAGAAAACCAAATTTTTCTCTTTTCGCCCTTCAGTAAATTACCCTTAATTTTAAGTTTTTATAGGCACACAGACAGACGGCATTGCAAAGACTATTTTTTAGGGTTCGGGGGGTCATGAGACGTCGACATCCATCAACATTTCAGGTTAGTTTTTTTTACGGTCGCAATACTTACACTTTAATGTCCAAAAAGTTAAAAAATTCATATAATTGCGTATAGATTGAAAGTTATTGATTTTATAAAAATATGTTTCGGATAAAATATCTGTATTATAAATATATATACATATTTGTAATGCTAAGTAATTTCATATCTCAAATAGTTTCGGAGCTATTTAAAAAAATGTTAATCTACGCATCAGACCGGAGCCCTTAAAGCCATTTTGCCGAAATATTGAGGGTAGCCATTTTGTTTGGAATATTTATTAATGTTTATAAATGAAATTTAATCAAAATCGTTAGAGCCGATTTTGAGAAAATCGACTTTTTCTCTTTTTGCCCTTCAGTAAACTACCCTTAATTTTAAGTTTTAATAGACACACAGACAGACGGCATTGCATAGACTATTTTTTAGGGTTCGGGGGGTCATGAGACGTCGAAATCCATCAACATTTCAGGTTAGTTCTTTTTACGATCGCATTACTTGAGCTTTAATGTCCAAAAAGCTAAAAATATATATATAATTGCGTATAGAATGAAAGTTATTGATTTTATAAAAATATGTTTCGAATAAAATATTTGTATTATAAATATATATACATATTTGTAATGCTAAGTAATTTCATATCTCAAATAGTTTCGGAGCTATTATAAAAAATGTTAATTTACGCATCAGACCGGAGCCCTTAAATTCATTTTTCCGAAATATTGAGAGTAGCCATTTTGTTTAGAATATTTATAAATATTTTGAAATGAAATTTAATCAAAATCGTTAGAGCCGATTTTGAGGAAATCGACTTTTTCTCTTTTTTCCCCTTCAGTAAACTACCCTTAATTTTAGGGTTAAATATCCAATTCTAAAAACCCTTGGGGCAAGCCTATGAAAACCCTAGATATTAAGTTTCAGCTCAATCGGTAAAATAGTTTAGGCTCTAGTTGGAGGTACAGACAGACAGACAGACAGACAGACAGACAGACGGAAATTCAAAAACAACTTTTTCGGATTCAGGAAGTCATGAAACGTCAAAATTCATCAAAATCTTGAGTTCGATTTTTTTGACGATCACCATACTTTCTCTACCTGTAAGATAGAGAGAAAGTAATAAACAACCTTTTAAGATACAGAGGCACCTTCCGATGAAAATTTTGTCTTAATACTTTAGAACAATACCCGAACAGGGATATGCAATCAGGAACGTTGACCATTAGATCACAGGGGTGGCCATTATATATGTACCTATATATATATATATATATCTTTGTGTGTGTTATTGGTTCAGAGATCCACCAAAATGTAGCTAAGCAAGGCAAGTTCTTTATCAGGGTTAAAGGAGGGCATTAAATAGATGGAAAAAGTATATTTTTAACAAAAGTTGGTATAGTAAAATATTTAATAATATCCATCATGCAATACTATCATATCATCCAAAATAATTAGCCTATAAAATGGTTGAGTTATAATAATTTTCACTCTTTTAATAAATATGAAAATACTATTATTATAAAAATACTGTGGTTTTTATTACTAGAATTAAAAAAAACATGTTTCCCTGAATTAAATCTCGACACTGATAACTACTGCTTTCGATCATTACTTTGGATATTTTTATGAGTAGAGTATACACAATTTTCTTTCTATGCCACATCCCTAGTCACAGATTTTACCGGTTAGATGGTGGTGAAATTCTAAATTTCTAGTTAGATGTATAGTATTTGGCATTCAGGTAACTGTAACACTACTATAATATAACTATACTGTAAATTCCGTTTAGTCAGGGTTGATAATTAATTGAGGTCCACAATACTGGGTATAGTAAGTCGAGACCAATGTACTGTACATATATATATTTTTAAACAGTTTCAAACCTTGAGATCTTCTTTTAGCCAATTAAACTGTCTTGTAAGTAGTTCAAAACCATACTCCAAAAAATAGTACACCTCGGTGGAAATAGAAATGAAATGGATGGGGCCAACATCGAAACTATACCACAGTCCCTCTGTGTCTCCCGGCATACTGAATCGATTACGGTAATCACTAAAGTTGCTGAAACATTTACAACAAAAAGATAAATATATGGACGTGTAAAAAAAAAAGTGAATATTAATAAGCTACATTATAATTCTAAATAGAATATATCTATTTCTATGGACATCACCATGTGTATATTAAATTGTAATCAGCGGACAAGTAAATGTAGCCCCCCCTCAATCAAGCCACCCCCTTTTCCTTGCCAACTTATCTTCAGGTGGGGGGAAAAAGGACGAGAGAAAAGGCCAGTGTTTTTGCAGTTTTTATGTTATAACATTTTTCTGGCCAAATAAATAAAACATTGCTCCAGCAGAAACCTTAAGTTTAGTTTTCTTCACATGGTTATATGAACATTTCCTGAATATATTTCATAATCATAGTGAAATTAGACGAGAAACTTTTTAAATGAAGAGAAAAAGTTGTCATTACATTTCAGGTCAGCCTTGATAGATATTCAAGAAGTGTTGATATCAACATATTGTATAGAAAATTAAACTATCTTATTTCTATTGGAGTAATATTTTATTTTGGCAAAAAAAAAATTTTTTTTGCTATAAAAATGCAAAAAAAAAAAAAAAAAAGGCCTTTTCTCACATTCCCTACATCCCCACCTTAGGGAATTAAAAACCCCAGTGGATAATACGAATTTAAATTTGTGACCAAAACAAAAATATCACCAACGTTAAATATTTTAGTAAGTAAAACACATCAATACAATATTTATTAGCATTTCTAATATTAGATGGGGACAATATATAAATAAAATCGGTTGTTTTTGGTTGAGATTGAGTGTCCTTCACTAAACAAATTAAAGGATCTCAATGTGCTTCATTCCATTTGTATGCAAAGTGAAATCTCTTATTAGCGTAAAACTTCTGGGATAAACAAAAACACTCTTTATTTGTAAGAATATTAAGAAAATCATCCTTCTTGAACACAGTTTAATCAATAAGAACCCACGGAGATATTAAGTAAAACCTTCTAATTACTCCACTGTACAGTATTGTATGCAGGCTGACTATGACTAATGAATAAATATTGCATGTAGTTTACTGTACAGATTACATAATACACAGAACAGTACTCAAGTAAAAATAAATCTGATCAGTAGACTTTTTTTTAAATGTATTGTACGCACGAGCACAGACCAAACTACTGGAACAACCCCTATTGATGACTGGAAAGGGGTGGGAGGTACGACCTTGAAGTAGGAAAGTTATTTCAACGTAACATCCTATGTTATTGTCCAGGGGAAATTTAAACTTTTCACTATAAAAAGGAAATGGTGCCCGTTAAAAGGTGGCTGCCTATCTGTGGCATTTTCTGGAAGTCTCTAATCTGTCTAAGCTTATACTCCCTTTTGGCCTTCACCTATAACAGCACTTCATCATGTCAATAATAAAGAGGGGAAATAAAACTACAAACATTCTTAATTTGAGGTAAGTAGGAAAGTTCACTGATAGTTCTCAAAATTTTAAAATTTTCTGTTGTGAGTCAATCAAAGAATTACTGTATTTGTTAGAGGAAGTTTAGACCTAAAACTCTTTTTCATCAAGTCTAGTCTCGTAGCTTCCCAAATATGTTTAAAAAGTGTTTGAAATTGAGTTAATATCACATTTTCACACTTTTTTCCCTATTAATAAAACTCAAACTATCGGGTTGTTAAGGAAAAAGAACCATGTTGGAATCTTTCAACTTCATTTTGTCATGAATCATATTTTTAAATAACACGTCGTAGATTTAAATATTGCGATAGAAATAAAAGTCTGCGCAGCAATTTCTCTCTTAACGATTTGGCACCCTAAAGGGCTTTTTCACCGTACTATATTCCTCTGGGACCTTCATTACAAAGAAAAGGCTGCTTTTTTTTTCAGAGGCCCTCACATTGTTACTGATACAATGATGTGTATTGTACCTAGCTGGCGGTAGCCTAGGGGACTCCCTACTCCACTTTCCACCTGGACTAATGTCCGTTTCTTTCATTACATGTTAATTACATGCAAATGTACTCACTTAGCTTGTTCGTGGTTGCCAGGACATGTCATGTAGGGGACGTAGCCGGCAATTGACTCAATCTGACGCAAGAATTCGTCTCCCACTCTCCCTTCCTCCTGGACCAGTAAAAAGCGCGATATGTATTATATTTCATATTTAAATAAATGGGCTAAAAGTAAAGTAGTTACAACCACGCCACACGTCTCATTTCCAGTCTAGTATATTCATAAAAAACAATAATGGTGATAAGGAAGATAGAATTTAGAGGAAATATATAATTATTTACTTAAAGAGAGTGGGAAACAATTATAAGAACTTAAATAACTATACACCTAACAGGGATTCAAACCCTAGCCTCTCTTTAACCAGAAAATCAGACTAGAAGAAACTGAAAACTTTTTTCCATGCGTGGGCTACATATAAGTGGATTCAATAACTTTTTAAATTGTTGAAGAAGGATTCTTCAGACTATGTGATGATGATGATGATGATAATCATGTGTCTGCAACCTGAGGGTTGGTCCTGATGTGCTTCTCATCCATCCGGAGTTGGGCATACACACAACCCTTCGGTAGGTTAGTGATGCCCGCACCATCTGGGACAAGGCACATGAACTAGAGAGGTCCTGAAAGTGTGGTAGTTTCTCGTTGCTTTCCGCAATGGATCTATATTATCGAGCGAGAAAGAATTTACATATTTGCTGGAAAGGTATTTTTACTGCTTTCCAGGGAGCGTTTACATGCCATAATTGAAATGGGAACGATGGAAGTTGTTCTACGGATTTTAATGGCTCAGTAAAAAATGCGTTGACCTAAGCCAGATCTGAGCCTGTTAAAATCGGGTCCAGAGGTCAGCAATTTACCCCAAGACCACTGAGGCCCACCTACAGACTATAATCTTAGATAAATTTTAAAGTTTAAGAACTGTACCGAATCCAAGTCGTACGCAAAATCCCCGCGTGTATAAATGCGTCATAGAGCCCTGTCTGGGCTTCCTTTTGAAGAAGAGTCAGTGATTCGGCGTACGAATTTCCGAGATCGCCGTAAACAGCCAACATCGGACTCCACGACTGTCCTGACGGCCGAGTCTTGAACCAGAACACAGGGGACCAACCAAGTTCACTGCCACAATGGTAGACTGCGACAGATAACATATCAAAAATAAGTGTCATAAGAGCTCGAACCAGGAGTGGTAATGGTATATTGCCTCATCCTCCCCTTTCTCCTACAGTGGGGATAGGATTTCGGAGGCGTGGTTTAGGAAAAATTGTGCAATTATTTATTTTGAATTTTTACGATCAACAACATGGAATATGTGTACAACCTGAATGGGTATAAAAACGTGCTGCTAAATAATAAAAAGAATCTAGCTTGCTTAAGGCTCATAATTTATTTTCCTAGTTTAAATGTATCTGGGATACACGTATCCTATTTGATAAAAGCGACGGTACAGTAACTCTTAATAATATTGTAGTTCCTTACACTCGAGGAATTTGATAATTACTCTTCAGAAAAGAAACTTTTCACTACACAAAGGAAGATCTTGATGTCTACAAGAGCATTCTCAAGGAAATAAATGCCCATTTGTTTAGCCTGACAGTTGCTTAAAGTAACGTACAGGACCGACGTGATTACGCATCATTTCGATCGTTGAAGAATTAAGTGAGTCTGGGATCATACCATAAATTATTTATCATATCTTGTTCAAGTCCATAATTAATGTCCATCGCTAAGGAAGAGATTGCAGGTGAAGTTTATCGTCCTGCAAGACGACTTTTTGCTAGAAAAAATGTGAGCGTACGACAAGGCCGTTGTCAAGGGGGGGTTTTGGGGGTTCAAATCCCCCCGAAATGTTATGAACAAAAAATATATGGCTTTATTTATGGTTCAAACCATATCAAAATTAAGGTACAAGTACAAATTAGGGAGTTGTGTTGTCATAAAAACACTTCGGAGAGCTTCTAGAACTGTTTAATATTTTGAATTTGTCCTAGCCTCCGGCAGTTAAGGGGTATGCCGCCATAAATAGGGGGGATGTGCCCACCAAACCCCCCTGAAATCATTGGCTGGCTATGGCCTTGGCGTACGATGATTGAACGAGTTACCACGGACAGATCTGAAAGAGAGAATACCCTACTCAAGGTCGAATAAAGGATAGCTATTGACTGCAAATGGTCTCCGTCCGTACGCAATCTGCAAACGGTAGATGAAACCGAATTTTACAATGCTTATTTCAAAGCTCTCATGACAAGGAAGAGGATCAAACTCTAATCTACGTATAGCAGTGTTAAGGCTGGTGCTGTGGAACAAATCAATCGAGCACTTAAGAATATGATTTGGACAATATTCATGGCAAAAGGAGCTTATCGATGAATCTATATGATCTATTATTTACTATGCGAGTATAACCGAACAGTATATTTGACTATCAATATGATACCTATAGACGTTAAGGACGATAATCTTTTACACACCTTCTATAGAAGTTCCAAAACAATATATCCGTCACCTGACAAATTTAACGTACCATAGCATAAAGACGTTTTCGCCAAGGGATATACCACCATCTAGTTGATAGAACTGTTAAGGATACGTAAGGGGATTGTGACAATTCCTGTTCTGAGAAATGAGAATTCATCCTACTATCGGAGGAGTTTACGCTCAGGAGATCATTAAGACATCGAATCCTAATATATAGCTCGTAGAGAAGATTATCAGCGATTTAGGAGATACGGCTTACGTCTAATGGCTAGCATTTGAAGCTAAACATAATTTTTGTATTTATTCAAATAATAGCGTTTAGCGAGAACACCGTCCCGTGTCTCAAGGAAAGGAAACGCCGTTGTATATAAGTGGGTGTGAATTTCTTACAGCTATCACAATGTTCCGCACTCTAGAGTACACGTTGGAGGTGTTGAACAGCTCGGAGATCAGAGACGAATATTATACTATTATAAAGCCACATGGCTGACTCACTGACATTAATGTTTAGCCACTTCCAGATGAGCTAGAAACTAGAAATTTGGCAAATTTCTAGCTTCTAACTTCTAGCCTGTAACCGACGGGAAAATTCCAAAATGTAAAAAAAAAAAAAAAAAAAAAAAAAAAAGGGCGGAGCAAATTTAAAGTTGGTGCGGACCTTTCTTTGGAGGTCTATTGTGGCTAAATGGTAAGACCTATCAAAAAACGGCTATGGAATTACATTAGTTTACATCCACTTGCAAAGAAAACTCACTGGGGGTTTGGGGGCGAAGCCCCCCAACGAGCAAAGCGAGTTTAAGACATAACATCGCATAAGATTAAGAAAGAGGCTACATGGAAACCGGTTTTATTTATATTTTTTTCTTTCAATAAGCTACGAAAACGTTAATTATAAAGTAATCTTTAGGGAAGTATTATTATACTCCTTTGATAACACATTTTATTGATCATAAATTATTAGTAAGTAAATGATAATTATTTCCGACTAGGTTAAAATTAGTTACTTTCTGTCAATGTTTGAAATAAAGAACCTTCTTCTACCTGCCAGACACGACCCTTCCAACCATGGATGATGCTCCATACAATTTAACGAACAGTATTTATATTAGCTCACCATACACTCTTCCTGGCTCCAAATCGGTAAGCTTCACTCTGTGAATATACTGGTCCCTAAAAGAAGTTGTACCGGAATGGCTACTGTTCGCTGTAAGATTGAGGACATCCAGCCCGTATTCGACCCAGGATCCCTCTACCATGTGCCTTGTATCGTTGACTGTGCTCCACGTGACAACCATCTCTGTTGCTTTGTCTGAAACACGTGCACGTGTACAAATCACACAATCTGTACGGAACTAAATCTCTGTACACTCCAAATTTCATAGAAAGGGCTTTTTAAAAATGAAAGCATATATTTTTGCGGCTAACATAATATAACATTTTACTACATTATTAATGTAATTTTAGTGATATTGACAATATATTTCAAAATTGTCATTACTTGTCGAATGATTATGTGAAAGTCCTTGGTCCCGGCACGGATTTATCTGATTGCCAAACCCTTCCTTCACCTCTGACAGGACGTGTATTAATCACAACTTGTGAATGTGAGGAATGCCAGGACTCCTCCGTGGTTCGGATTCCGCGTTAAATTTTAGGTCCTCATTTCATCTCATTATCACCCTACCATTAACCATTAGCGTAGGTGCGTACAAACCGAACGGGTAGTAAGACGCGGTGCTAATAATAATAATATGTGAAAGTAGATCTAGTAACTTCTCTAGCTACAAGATAAGGTTTTTCTTAGGGTAATTGGATAGTAGTGAGTTGGGAAATTTAGTTTTGAATTTGAGGTTTGTAATTTCTATTTGGAATTGAGTTTGAGATTTTTCTTCTTGTTATAATTAAATATAAAACGAATTTATACTATATTTAAATATACATTCCGGTAGTGAACGACAAGGGAACCTTTCAAGCAGTAATAACCGGGGATCACGTGGTTTAAAACATCAGATTCACAATGGATGCAAACGTAGAAAATAAATATTCTCAAAGTGCACGCTCTCAGGTATACCTAAGTAAACGTGAATAAAAAATAAAAAACCGCCAAGGCTCAACACGGATAGTTCTGAAATTTCGCACAGACATAGATCGGTTGTCCGGTTAATCATATCGGATGATTCAAGATGGCGGCTACACAACAATACTTTTTACCCTTTTCCTCAGCTTATTGGATTTTTATTGGACGATTTTGAGAAGTTCCTAGATATAGGTTGGACATGACGGCACTCTAAATAAAATGGCGGCTATATAACACTACTTTTAGCTCGTCCAGAATTCAAGATCCTAATCTATGGGAAGTCTGACGATGGGAAGCTGCGTCACAACCAGTAGGCCCAATATATTTTTTACTATATCTAACAGTTATTGAAATAACGGTTGTTTATATAGTTTCTATAAAAAAATAGCATCACAAATACAATTCTTTCAACATTGGATATTAACATTTATTTTTAAATTATAATACGTATTGTAAAACACATCTCGTACCAAACACGGGTAGTTAGCTAATAGAACATAATATTAGTTTTCTTTTGTTAGAAAAACCCGAAGGTTTTTAAATAAACAATTAATCTGTCGTGTAGGGGGTGGGGATGGTATTTTTTAGAAAAAATTACACCTGCATTATCATAGAGAGAGGGTTTTGAACTCACATGTTGAAAATCACCCAAACTCTACTGCACCGTGCCGATATTTGAACCTTGTCCTCCCGTAAGCGTAAAGCCGAGTACGAGTACGAGTAAGATAATAAAAATAAAATAATCTCTTACCTCCGTACGAAATGTGAATTTGATCGGGTTGATAGGAGACATAACTGTACACGTGTCGAAAAAGTAACAATGGAAATAAATTTGTGATAATGATATTCATGTTTTTGAGAATATAAAATATTAAGAATCAACACCCAAAGATCTGAACTTATTAAATTATTTGAAAGCTCACACAATATAATAAAGATTGTTTGGTGACACTCTCCGAATGTGTTGGGAGATTAGATAATTTTAAAAGCTTTATGAGAATATCACATAATTTAAAGAAAATCTGATAAGATGTACAATGCTAATATAAGTTAATTATATATTATATACATCAATAATAAAAAAACAGCGGCAATTAGCAGTAAGTATCCACAAAATACCGACAGGCACAACGAAGATAAAACATTCAGATAGCTATTTTATTGACGGAATCATATCAGCAGCATATCAGCCGATCGGTCACGCGTAATCCTCATCGCTAGCAAATATGGATTTCATGTGATTTATTTTGTTTGGTTCATGCAATACATTATCAGTTTGTTTTGTGTCACTTGATTAGCGTTTACTTTAGGTATGTTTTTGTTTTTAGAACGTAAATAATATGTCCAGCTGTTCAAAATTGACAGCTTATGATTAGAGGGGGACCTCCATATCATTGTTTATATTTCCAAACTATTGATATACTACTATTATATGGTTCTAATTAGAAAAATTACATGATGCCTTAAAAAAGTAATCAAGGCCCACAGTTATAAACCAAATTCACACATACAGGTGGACACGTGGACAAAGGTGTCAGTTTTATATTTTCTGGTTTGCCATTAGGGTTTGAATACAGGTTGGTGATTTTCCCAAAAGATTATTTCCCACTCTTCCTCCATGAAAATGCAGGTACAATTATTCTAGATTACACCTCCCTCAGCTCTAAATCATTAACATAGCTAAAATGTGTACTATATGTATTAATTAGAAAGTTAGGTTTGCTCCACAATGCACAGAGAATCTTTGACACGGATCAGGCGATATTTTTTATGCGCGCAAGTTGTTGAAAAATTCAAAGAGTCACGATCCAAAGTGTGTGTTTTAATAATTTCAATGATTATTCTTCTAAATTTAGTTGAGGTATTTAACGTGCACTTTCTGAACCAACTGATTATATCAGCACACGAGAATTTCTATGAGCGAGAGCGAAAGGGCCCACCAATTTTGCCGTGAAATATATTTTCACATACCTACCAGGATTTTTTCACATGCCACAATATACATTGGACTGGTGGCTTTACTTTCTTGCAAAGGAAATAGTGCTACGAATTTTTATCGCTCAAGAAAAATCCAATTGACCCCAGCTTAGTTTGAACCTACGAACATCGGGTGCTTAGGCCTTCATTGCTTATTGATTGGGAAAATGTGCCTGTGACAAATCTAACATTTTTAAGGCTGGTTTTATATTCTTGTATAATGAATAGCTAATAACGATTAGTGCATAGCTTACAGTGGTCATTTAATATCAAATTACAACCATTCAATAAAACGTAATGATTAAGGTCTGATTAAAATCAATAATTTTTTATTTCTTATAGTTAATTTGCTATTATATATAGTTCCTCTAAAAATACTTCTTTTAAAAGTTCACTAGAAAAACCAAGTTCATTAAACTATTTAATTTGAAACATTGAAATAACCTTATTTAATTAGTGCCTGTATTATAAAATTTAATTTGGTTATTTCTTTGGATCTAATTTTATTATTTTCAGTAAGATTATTGAAGACCTATTTCTCTATAAAAAATAAAAAATGCAATATTTACCCTCGTTTTAAAATTTAAAACCAAATAAAATTAGGTAATAATAATAATAATAATAATAATAATAATAATAATAATAATAATAATAATAATAAGTGTGGTACTCAATAGATAGTTCAAACATAAACAGAATATATTTTCTTTCTGCTGTATATATTGGAGTTTTAACTTGCTATATCCTAGCCTCGTATTCTCTTTGGCCGATAAGCTTCGGGTCAAAGGATTGTATAACTTAACTCGCTTTGCTCGTTCGGGGGGGCTCCACCCCCAAACCCCCAGTGAGTTTTATTTGCAATTGGATGTAAACCAATGTAATTCAAGAGCCGTTTTTTGATAGGTCTTACCGTTTAGCCACAAGAGACCTCCAAAGAAAGGTCCACACCGACTTTAAAGTTGCTACACATTTTTAAATTTTTTGGGGAGTTAAGAATTAAATTTTTTAACTTTTTGGAATTTTACCGTTGGTTACAGGCTAAAAGCTATAATTTTGCCAAATTTCATGTTTCTAGCTCATCTGGAAGTGGGTAAAATTAATGTAAATGAGTGAGTGAGTCAGCCATGTGGCTTTATAGTAGTATAATAAAGCCCAATATTGTCTCGTAAAACGTTAAGTAAACTTATGGATGGTAGATTATTGAATATTCTTAGTTTGTAAATGTGATCATTGAAAGTAAAGTCTTCCAACTTTATGCTCATTATGTACCAATTTGCAAACACACTAAGACCCCGGTAGTCTAAAATTACTGATAATCCAAACAAACTTTTCGGAAAACGGGGGAAAATAATTAAATACATGAAATATATTGTATTGGTTAATAAGCTCAAAGTTAATAAAGAATAGTAAGAAACACTGATATCTGATAATATATCCTTAAAATGTACATGTTGTATGCAAAAGATTGTGTTTTACTGTAACTAAAAATAATCACAGTACATATTACGTGTTATATATCAGTTAAATAAATGAAAATTTGATTAAACTCCTTCAACTGTAATTTAAAATTCGTGAAAATACTGTATTCCTGTATTCTCCCGATTAATCAGAAATTTCGCTAATCCGAACAAGCTTCAGCCTCAAATAGTTTGGATTAGTGAGGTTCTAGTTTATTGTTGTTAGCAATACGTTTTGCATGAATATAAACCGACACTAATCACTATTGTTTAAGGTGTGATTTATGTATGTGCAGACATTGAGAGTTGGTATATTACGTCGAAAAATATAGCATGGTGTCAAGATTGCATTATTGCTTTGAATATAAAAAAACAAGGTATTGGTGTTATTGGGGATGTAAAATGGCTTAAAAAGCTCTGTAACATATTTATCAAAGTACCCTTTGCATAGTTTTAACGTCAGATTGGTCTATCACAAATCTAAGGGACAGTGGTTTGATTCAGGATGGTAATGCAGATATTTAATATTTTTACACGAGTTTTTATTGATATCTCAAGTTAGGCGTGAGGAGTGGGCCTGTAGAATTAATATAACTGTCCAATTCAAAGTTAATTCTCAAGTCATGTACCCATATAATCTCTGTGAGTGAAAAATGTATGCTAAATATTCTAAACCTAATAAGTATTTTGCGTACAACCAGATCAGGTAGTAAGACGTGGTGCTAATTAATAATAATAATAATAATAATAATAATAATAATAATAATAATAATAATAATAATAATAATAATAATAATAATAATAATAATAATAATAACAATAATAATAAGTATTAGTGTATAACCATAACTGGTAGTAAGAGGCAGTGCCAAAATAAACCAACAAGTGTTATCAGATTAATAAAAAACTTGGTTTAAAGGAAAACAATTATTTGTAATGTGTTCACAGTTCCACCCAAACATTTTATGCTACCTCCCTCCAACTGTTCCTCTTCAACCCTAAAACACTATCACGTGTCACCTGAAAGTTCAGGAGGACATCGTATCGACCGTGAAACCTCGCAACACCGCGCCGGCCGGACAAGTACCTACCGCCCATAGCTTAGGCGGTCCACTGCTGGCAACATTACACCATGTATCAACTTTCCTCACCTCCTGACAAGATACCTTACACCTCCATTACCTCCCAACTTCCACCAACACCTCTCTTCTTAACTCACCACTCAACGCAAGCTAAGTTTAAACCTTAATTAGCTTGTAGAATTGAATCGTTCAAACTACATGGTTACGTAGTGAACAAGCAAATATGTGTCAGATTTGGTGGTGCGACTAAAAAGGGGCAGGGGCAGGACATTTTTCCGTCTTCAAGACAGTAAACGATGTTATTTAAAAGTTTAAAACATTTAAGTATAACTATTACATGGAGAACTGAAAATTAGTTGAATGGAGACCTATAGACCATTCGACCTTTGAACTGGGTGTCTAATAGATCAACGGATGATTAAACACAAGAGGGGATAATCTAAAATATCCGTGTCAAGATCATTAAAACTCAATCGATAATTTAGCGTATTAATCGATTATAAATACCAAATTAATTATTTAAAATGGTCTGAAAAACATGAGTATACCGAGAGGATGGAAGCATCCAAACATTTATTTCACCCCTTAAAGTAGACCTATTATTAATAATACATTTTTTTCTCTTTAAAACCTATGAGTTACTGGAATCATAACAAATTAGTAACACCTTTAATCGCTTTAAGAGGAAGTTAATTTGTTTTTTGACATTGATTGGAGGATTTTACGATGAGATACAGGTAGGAGCTCTCTACTCCCCCCTCCTAACTTTCCTAAATATAATTCTGTTTACCGCCCTGTTGAGAAATAAGAAAACTTTGGTGGTAACGAATCTTCAGGATGAGATTTCACTGCGTAGAATTAAAATGTCCCGTTTATCCAAAACAACACACTACTAGATTTGAAGACAAAACTACAATGGTGCTCACTTCCAAATAATATATTTTGCATCTATACATCTTGTTCTTGTATTATTCTCTTTTATCTCCGAGTGAAAACACATTTCCATGCTTCAAGTATTAAGTCCTGATATATTATTTTCATCGTCGTCTGTTTTTGTAGAGGATCCCAAGAACCTACAAAAGAATAGAATATGTCTTATCATTCTCAAGGATTCTATTTTTATGAGAAAGTTACATAAGACGGCAGCAAAATGTATTTTCATATCAATACAATATAATATGTATTTCAAATGGTCTAAGGCTTCACACTCGTGTTAGACTAGCCTGATGATGACGGGAAGGTCAGAGCTAGAATCCCGATCAGGTATACTAAGGGTGTTTCCTAAATGGTTTCCCACTCTCCTTCCAAGCAAATGTAGGTATAGTACCTCTAAAATTATTCCTTCCTCATCCCTACCCCATTTGAGTAGTTTTATATTCGAATGACCTGAAAAGGTAGTAAGATACTGTGATTTAAAAAAAAATGTGTTTGATTCCAAAACCAAGAAACCTAGAAAGATAACACTTTGTGTAAGTAATTAGAGAAACCTGAGCGTATATATTATTTTCACGCTTTAATTTTTGTCAAGCCTAATGAACTAAACCACTTGACCACCACTTTTCACTGCTAATGTTAATTTTCACTATCAAATCATACCGTTGAGTATATAATTCTTTTTTTTTGTTCAAACTTGGAACACTTGGGAGAAATTTAATCCTCAAATCCAAATAGATCATTTCAGAATACATCTCAAACTCTTGACGAAAAAGAAATTTTAGGAGATTTTGCAAGCTCTTAATTTAAAGAGAAATTTCACGAGACGACTAGCTTCACTTAGAGAACACCGGACACTTGCAGTTTAATAAAAAGAGAAACAAATGAAAAGTCAGTGAGTTTTAAATATATATTTTTTACATCATTTCAAAAATATAGTTGATTTATTAATATCAAAATTATTATTAAAAATAATCATATTTAATACAAAACATTATGGTTATTCTGGAATGAGAAACTAGTCTCAATAAAAAGGACAAGGAGGTTAGATTTTAAGTAAATGTATCGTTCTCGTGGAGAGAGTATAAGAAACAATATGATGACTTAAAACAATATGATCTCTTACATTGTTTTTAATAATTCAAAATTATTATGACAACCAAAATAACTTGATACATCCTGGAAATAAAAGCGAAATAGTTGTTTCAAGAATGAAGTCATCATAAGTGTTCATCCACTTTCAATAAATGTTTCACTTGAACATATATTCTTACAGCTAAATAATATGCACGTATAATTAACACTGAAACCTTATTCCATCTAGTTTCGCAAAACTAAACGAGTAAAGATTGATCCCATCTGGATTAAAACCGAGGTATTTTAGCGGGGGACGGGGGTATGTCATCATCTGAAGCAGATCTTGGTAATGATTGAGGTCTATTAAACTATTCACGGGCTTTGTTTATTCGGAGCTTACTACTAAGGCTTTCTTCAATAATTATATTAATTAATATAAATCTAAAAGGAGTGACTAAGGTCAAATTGAAAACGAAGGTCATTCATATTTAGAGAATTCTCCTTAAAAAAACACTCATGGTTGCTGGATATTTTTCCACTTCGTTTTAATACCCATTTAAGCCTATCTATCTAATTACACTAATGTATAGAGGGTAGAGAGGTAGATTTGAGAGGAAATGTATCCACATTTGCCTAGCAATAGAGGGTGGGAAACCATTCATATGATAGTGCAAGCACACGAGATTCGAGCCTACGACCTACCCGTCATCGGTAAACCAGACCAGACGTGCTGGACCTTTAGCGCACGTGTGGGTAGGGATGTGTGGGCAGTATCAAAACTTTGCATATATATGTTTTTTTTAAACACGAGTACTTAATGTGGGGATACAAGAGACGCGGAAAAATGGTCAGTGTTTTTGATGTTTTTATATCATGCTGATATTAATTAGTTATTGAATATTGTTCAAGACATAGTGGCATTAGATAGTCAACTTTTTAAATGGGAAGAATGAGTTGTCATTAAATTACAGGGCACTCTTGAAATATATTCAAGAACGGTTGAGTTCACCATTTGAATAAAATTAAACTCTATGGTTGTACTTAAGAAATATTTGATTTATTTTGACCAAAAAAAAGGTTGATAAAACCTGCAAAAACACTTATCTTTCATCGCATTTCCTACATCCCTACCTTAAACCCCGGTATCAGATCGGTATCGAAGTAAAAATCATATGGTTTAATGCATATGTTTGTCTTAATAATATTATCATTTTAAGCCACTCTCTGATAGCCCAATTATTTAAAGTCCCTACATATTCAATCGTAAATGATCTAGACACATAATTAGGCTCTATATATTACGATATTGCAATAACTTCATTATGTTTAGTGGTTTTAATATAAGGTATTGTAAAATTGCTGTTGCCATTAAAATAAACAGAATTTTTGTTAATAGAAAACACTAAAAACATTATATTCAGAAACAATTTCCTGTTGATTTTTAGATGCTGAGACCTACTTTTAAATATACTTTTCTCCCGTTACTAGAAATGATTAAAGGATAGATTTCTTTCAGTGCACATCTATACGTGTGGGTCATTATGTTTTGTTATTTTAAAACCTTTACACCGTCTATTTTCTTGTGTCTCCGAGGGAACAAGCGCTGAAATGAAGTAGCGAGGAAGCGCTCAGTTATTAATTGAAAACAACTCACAATGCAGGTGGCGCACAAAGAAACTGATACCATCACGGAATATGGCAACTCCTCGGTTGATAAAACAGTGGGGGAGCGCACAACGATCGGTTGGCGGGAAGAGAAAAAGAGATAAGGGAAAACAACAGTTGGTAAAACTGGAGGTGTTCCCAGTTCCTTACGACGAAAGTGTATATTGATTCCCCTTCCACTTTTCACAACCATGTAAACAAGTTTCTAGTGTGGTTTCCCCGATATCATGTGGTTTTTCGTGCTCCGAGTTTTACTACACGTCCGGACTATACGAATAATGAGGTAGGACGATGAAGCTAGAATCCATAAGGGAATGTACCCACATTGGTGTGGAGGGAGTTAAATTGTATGGGAATATTTTTTAACGAAAGAGCACTCCACTAAAACCGGCCTGGTTTCGAACCTGAAACCTCCCCCGGGTTTAATTTGGTTCTCAGAGACTATAAAAATAAGTTATTTCAAACTGAATAAAAAAATATAAATCCATGTATAGCTATACAAACAAAGTTGTATGAGAATTTAAAATTAGTTCATAAAAAAAAAGTTTATCAACGGATATTATTTAATTTAAAAAATTGGTGATTTTCAACATTTTTTACTTAGATTTAAATGTAAGGTAACGAACATGCAATTTTTCTATGAAGAAATTAATTGTGTTTTTAAAATCAGCTACGAGTTTGTTGGCACTGAATAAAATAATTTGTTTTGTTTTGTCTAAAAATAAATATACATCCATCCATCCATCCACCTACCATGATTCTCCTGAATTATTTTTAAAACAGAAAACTAACAACCATACGAGATTTGGAAATTTATTAATTTTTTTTTGGGTAGAATAATAACTCTAGAACCTTTATTTTAGAATTCCGTTTGTTGTGGCTGCTTTGTAGTTTATTTATTTTGTTCTTCCCACGGACCACCTCAATTTGAAAATCAAAGCTTCTCTCGCCACATCAAACGAAGAGTGTGGTTTACCACACGAAGAGAAACAACCGACGCTAAAAAAAAATAAAAAATTATGTTTAATCAAACATATCCATGTCAAAAAAAAAAACCACATCCAAAAGTGATATATTCGTTGGTTCTCGTGTAACAAGATTTCAAGATTTTTAAGAACATTTCAACATAGTTTTCGATTTAATGATGTCACTTTTACAGTTTTAAACAAATTATATTTATATACAATTAACTGTAAAAATTTTGTCAATTTTATTTTATTTTAGGTTGTATTTTTTAAGAATACTTACATAGCAACATTAAAAAAATTTTTTTGCTTAACTCTCATGCTTTCAAATTTTTTATTGTTATTCATAAGACCTCTACGAATTTTTATACTATGGGGGTAGAAATAAGGAAACTAAAATTTTAAATGAAATGTACCCGCATTTGATTTTTAAAAAAGGTGAATGAGAAAAAATTTTAAAAACATAAAATTACTCTCAGTACACTCTACTTATCCAAACCAAGATCTTCCCTTTATCAATAGATCAATTTATTGCAAGAATGACACGTTAGACCATGCGGTCACCAATGCGAGATAATTAACGCTACTTTAATTGTTAAATTTCAACACTATAGTATGGAGATTTAACGGCTTAATCTATGTAGAAGGGATGAGAAAGATAGTTATAAAAATGAATTCTCATTGGAGTAGATATGTGATAAAACACTGTGATGAATTAAATATGGAAGACTATCCCAGTGCACTTGACCTAGATTCGAACCTTTACCTTCCAGTCACTGGTAATCTAGTTTATTGAAGCCCCGATATTAAAACCACGCGATATTTTGGCGAATCATTGAAGACTTGGTTTGATGGGACACGAAATTAAAATTTAATATATATAATTTTTATTATTATTTTAATATGTTCGATAAATTTGCTATGCATACTAAGGCTACCAGTAAAATACTACCCCTCATATGATGACTATTTTCAGATTAGTCGAAACGTCTTGAACAAAAATCCGAGCATTTGGCTTACACTAGAAAATATCTTAACTTTTTTGTGCTCTTTTCAAATTGTATTTTACTTTGAATTAACTATCAATATTATGCAAATACCCTTTAAACATTTATTTTTAAATTATTTGTAGAATACAAATATATATTTACGCAACCATTTTTACTTTAAATACAAAATTATGAATTAACTTTTAAGTGCTGAGGCTTGTTAAGAAAATACTTGTTTATGTTTTCTTTTTAAATTTTATTAATAAGATCTGCTTCAAGTCGGAAAGCGTAGATTTCAATCCACTAATCAACATCCATCTTACAATATTAGAAATACATTTTTTGACGGTTGTTAAATTTACTAAATAAATTTTAATATTTCTATACAAAAAGTAATGTGACCTGCAACTGTCACTTTTCATAGATAATACCGATACTAAAGTTAATAATATGATAAAATAATATTTCCTCTTGATAGCAATTATACTTTAAGAAGTTATTTTGTTAATATATATTATTTCAATCAGCATTATACAACCATTAACTGATTTTTAAAATTTTAATTTAACTCACAACGTTTTTACTATTCGTTTAAATTACACGCATATTAATTAAGCTAATGTGTTAGGAATTAGGGAAGTTGATATCTTAGAAGATGTGTACACACATTTGCTAAGAGGAGAGTTGAAAACCATTTAAGAAAATCCACCTCAGTACACACAACGGATGATCTTTGTGTTATTTGCAGTCCATTATATTACGAGAGTGACGTCTTAAATTAGAACATTTAACTTCCCATTTGGGTTATAAGTTTATGTACTAATTATGCTAATACTTTTAGGGATAAGGAAGGTTATATTTAGAGGAAGTGTATCCGAATTCGCGTGAAGGGAGAGTGAAAAACTATTTTGTAAAATCCACCCTCAGTAGGCTTACATCCAACGAGATTCAAACCTCGATCTCCCCGTCATCGGCAGTCTAGTCTAATGCAAGAATAGTGCCTTAGACCATGGGACCACCGAAGCGGTGAATTGGGTGTATGACCGAATATAACAGCACCGATGGTATGGGCTGAAGCATAGAATTTTCTCAATGGCTGAAGTTTGTCCTACTCTTTCATCCATACTAAAACAAAAAATATGAAATGTACAATTCCTTAGTTTATTTTATCTGTGAATGTTGGTTTAGGAAAATTTATAAAAATAATGATGAAGGAGGACAATGCCCAGACGAGTGAATTAAGTTGAATAAAATGGATCATATTTTGCTGATTATTTGTATGACTTTGAGAGCGTAAGGCTGTGTAAACTGTGAACTTGCTCAGCTAATGGATGATCCATGGCGTGTGGGCCTGTCTGCTAGCGGTTGTCCCGAATACAACGAAATACTCCATTTGATAGCTTGCCTGTAAAACTCGACATTTTTATCGAGGGATAAATGTGGCTTGATGCGGCCTTTTCTTTTTATTGGGCGCTTTCAAGGAGAGTGCGAATTTGTGCACGCATAGACACAAGGACGTTTATTTATTTTCCTTAAAAATAAATGAAAATATGCGTGAATGTTAAACGCTTGAGAAACTTTCTAAAAATAATATCATTTTAAAAGGAAAATGTTTATTGTATTTTTAGCTAGGTCCTTCTCTCCCCTTCCTCACTGAATTTTTTTTGGCACCACGTTTTTCTACTTGTTCAGGTTTTACGCATATCTACTAAATGGGCTAATGATCTAGAGATGAGGAAGTTCAATTTAGAGAAAGTGTAATCGAATTTTCGTGGAGGGAGAATGGGAAAACAATTAGTAAAAACCACCCTTAGTATAACCGACAGGATTCAAACCCCGATCTCCATGTCATCGGAAGTCTAAACTAACACAAGAGTGACGTATTACGGCCACCAAAGCAAGTCCATGGGATTAAATAGGATATATATATATATATAATATATATATATATATATAAAATTATGAATACTGTGTATGCCTATCTGGATTGTATACATATGTGTGTGTGTGTGTGTGTGCATTTAGGTACAGTGGGTGTCACAAATAGACCTATTGGCCGGTTTTAAGTGACACTTGATATTGAAAAGTGTCTTCGTGAAAAATACTATAGGCGTTTGTATATATTATATATATATATATTATATAACACGCCTGTACTATTTTTCACAAAGACACACACTTATATATATGTATATATACATGGAGATATGTGTGTGTAAGCACTATAGCTTTAGAACTGACAAATTTGGATAAAACGTGTTTCGCATACATTCAACTATTATTTTATCATCCTCCACTGACCCACATCGGTGACCGAATGTTACCCTCTTGTTAGACTGGATTGTCGGTAACTGGAATATCGGGATTCGAACTCCAGTTAGTTATACTTAGGGCTGTTTCCCTCCCCACCACCACTCCACGCAAATGTGGGCACATTTTCTCTATAATAATACCTTCCTCGTCCCTACTCCATTACTGAAACTAATGTATGGGTATAACCTGAACGGATACTCAGACAGGTGGTGAGGGGTTGGTGAGGGGAGAGGGAAATCTACCTCTGTAACATCATTTTTGGGTACGAAAGGATCGATCGAATTGAAGATAAAGAGAGTTTTGGCATGTTCAGCGATTGAAAAAAATAGCAAGCGTTTATCTACACTTATTAAAGTTATGATGATTTAAGATTTCATTAGGGATTACAAACAATAATTGCACATCCAGCTTTAGATTTCAACCAGGTGTCGTCCTTATTGCGAACAGTCCAGATTGCGAACATGTGGGTACCAGCAGAGGATTATCTGCTTTTGACATAGGAGGAAGAACCCATATTGCAGAAAAGCCGTGTTTACAATCCTATCGCACCCCGAATTTGACAATAGGGGCGGCCCACGGGTGCCTAGCAGATGTACGGCTTTTCAGCATTGTCAATATAAATTTAACTAAATTACAAACTCAGGCATTCCTGGTTAGGTTAGGTTAGGTTAGGCTAAGCTTGGTTGGGGGAAATCCATTGTGGCCAGCGGGTGCTTCCAGCAACCTCTTCCACCCGTTCACCGCCCTCACGGAGGAATTCCACGAATTGCTTTTTTACTTGTTCGCAATCTGTACACTGGATTGACAGTTTGGATGTAAAGATAAGTTAAGACTTAGATATTATTATTTTGAAATTATGAAGATATGAGTTCAGATTAAAGGATTTTTAAAAATGTTTACTAATGATTAACTTTCATTATAACATAAATACATTAAATATTATTTATAAACTTGGAAAAACAATTTACTTAAACCAAGTTTTCATAACATTAAAAATATTTCATTTACTCAATAACTAGACATTTACTTGAGTCAAATGGGCAAATAATCATTCATACCATATTAAAATTTGAGTACAATAGTTGTTAAATAAGAGTAAAAAAATGAAAAAGTGTAAAATTAATTAAAATAACAAGTTAAAACAAAGTTAACACCATCAGTCGAAAGTTTTGTTTACAATGTGTATGAATTGAAAGTTAATTATACTTATGAAAAAGTTTAATCATGTCTAAGTCTTATCGGCATTAACGTCTCATTACTCCTCTAGGCATTTCAGATTAAGTGGAGAAATCTGGAGGCTTAATTTTCCGAAATGTTTCTGTTCTCATACACGTACCATATTCACGGAAACTGTAAACATTGAAATTAAACAATCTAGTAAGAAATATCAATAATAAGGTTAAACTGTGTAAAATAGAACAGGAAAATCAGAAAAATTTAAAAGATTAAATATGAAAATATTCAAATAAACAAACTTATATCGTCGTAGGTTGAAACACAAAGTGTTTGCACGACTAGAAGATGTTAACTGACAGGGTGTGGCTCTTCTCAGATTATATGTATTGAGAAAAATGAAGCGAGAAAAAGAAGGTATAATTTTAATGAGCAGGGTGTAAATAAGTTAGGTTGTGAAATGGTTACTGAAAATGATGTTCGTGAAACTACTAAAGGAATGGAAAGATTGATGGTGAATAAGTTTGGATGTTTTAGATATTTGGACAAATTCTGTCTTGTTCATAATCGGGGTACAACCATTCCCAAAAAGTCAATTAAAATCCAACTTTTGAATTTAGAAAGCGATCGCTTTAGATCCAAAATCAATCTAGTTCTTACTCCTTAAAACAATAATTAATTTAATACACTGTATGAGAAACCACGCACTACCTCCACCAAACCCAAAAGTTAACTATTTTTAGATCATCATTATTTCTTATTATTATTTCTATTATTTATTTTTTGTTTTAAACTTACTTCCCAATAAGGTAATACACATTTAACTACTACATAGGGATGAGTAAAGCAGAATTTAAAATAAATGCACCCGATTTGTGTCCGGAAGAGGTGGTAAGACCGGGATTCAAGACCTGATCTCAACACCACCGTAATAAAAGTGAACTATACGAGCTTAACGTTTAGTCCGCGTGCCTACCTATGGGTTGTAAAAGAATTGCATTATATTATGTTGTTAGCCTCAGAGAGCACTATAAATTATTGACCATTACTGTGATACCACATTCTATAGAGTTTAGCGGTCCCAGCACAGATTTATCTATTGCCAAACCCTTCCTTCACCTCCGACAAGACGTGTATTAATCACAACTTGTGAATGTGAGGAATGCCAGGCCTCCACCGTGGTTCGGATCCCACGTTAAACTGTAGGTCCTCCATTTCAACTCACATTCACCCTACCATTAAATTAGCGTAAGTTCGTACAACCCGAACGGTAGTAAGACGCGGTGCTAATAATAATAATGTAATAAATAAATAATAAATAATAATAATAATAATAATAATAATATAGTTTAGATCATTGACTTAAGGTGGAAAGGTAAGGACCACAAGTAAAGAGCAATATTCTTGCAAATTCTTTAGCAAAAACTTTTTTTTGACCAAAATAAATAAAATCCAGTACAAACAGAGTTTAATTTTCTTCACATGATGATATAAACGTTTGTTGAATATCTGTCACGAGCATAAACGGCATTTTCTAACAAACTTTTTAAATGAAGAGAAAAAGTTGTCATTCAATTCCAAGACACCATTGACAGATATTAAATACCTGTTGAAGGTCAGCATGTGAAAAAACAAACTATATTTCTACATTTGATTTCCTTTGTCCAACAAATGTTTTATTATAAAAAATGAAAAAATACATCCCTTAACTCGTCTATACACTCCCACCTTAAGCTTGTGTTTAAGTTATCTAGGCATATAAATAGATAGATAAAACAGAACAGTGTATAAGATGGGAAAAGAAAAAGAGAGAATAATAAGCTTATCAATAACTTTCTTAACTTATAATTGGTTTAATGTAAATCGACAACGTAGACAGATGTATAAAGATAGGCAGAAAGATAACAGTAACTAATTAATTGGATTTAAAATTAAAAATACAGACTTAACGACAAACCGTCAGATTACTAACTAGATAAAGAAATCATTTGAGCTATTTCACATGTATTGAAAGCTAAAGAAAAGGATTTAAAGAATACTTGGTGGTGAGTAATTTTATTTAAATGCTATCTCTGAATGATTTGTAGCAAAAAAAAAATCGTGTTGATTTTGACAAAGGAGATTGTTATAATTGTTAGGGATTGTATATTTAAGGCTCAAATAGCTAAAGTTATTATTTATGCTTTTAATGAGGATTACTCCATCTAGATATCATATTCTGAAAATTGAAAAATGACACCTGGACATGGGAATCGAACCCGAGACCTTTGGCATCGATTCCCGTGTCCAGGTGTCATTTTCCAATTTTCAGAAAGGAGATTGTGTTAAAAATTTCAGCCGGGGAAATCCGAGTTTATTATGATTTTCATGCTATCATCTAGATAGGTGAATTCTCATGAATTAATTTAAATTTAATCCTTATCAGACACCTTGAGATTAAGTACTAAAGTCACTGGCAATAAGCATGGGTGGACACGTGGACTAAACGTCAGGTTCGTCTAGTCTAGTTTATCGGTCAAGGAGAGTCAAGGTTCTAATACCAGTTGGGTGTACTGAGGTTGGTTTTTCTTAATAATTCTCCCACCCTCCATCCACGCCAATATGGAATACATCTCTTCTAAATTATATATGTTTTTAAAATTCATAACTCATCAGTGTATTAAATGCTACTAGTCCCGACGAGTAATAATATGCGGTGCAAAGAACACACTAATATAATCAATACATTTGTGCGCAAGCTCACTGAAATGAACAATAACTGTGGAAACAAAACAACCAAGTATATTTTTATATTAAAACATTAACATATTTAATAACACTAATAATCAGCCATAGACCAGTTCAAATTAAAAAGTTAAAAATTAAAAAAAAAACATTCAAATTTCACGGCACTTGTTTATATTTGATACCTACTACCCATTCGGTTTTTTGGTGTGTTTGTTTTAGATGTTGGAGGTTGTTATGACAAGATATCTAGTTATCTTTTGTTTTTGTTTTCCACTCCCTCGTGATATCCGTTCAGGTTATACGCATATATGATAATTGTTGTAATGGGGTAGGGATGAGAAAGAAAGCATTTAAGAGGTAGTCTACCAACTTTTGTGTGGAAGGAGAGTGAGAAATCCTTTAGGAAAAACCACCCTTAGTAGAGCCACCCACGATTTTAACCCCGATCTCCCCGTCATCAGCAGACTAGCTCAACACGATAGTGACACCTTAGACCATTTTGTCACAGAAGCAAGAAATATATAGTTTTTGACTAGTTTTATTTTTAATGTAATATAAGCTGTAAAACCTCAAAATATCTAGATATTTCCTCCACGATTGAATTTTAAGTGTTTATTAATTTTTACAAAATATATCAAATTTATTTTACGAAAACTTTGATTAATCTAAATTGAAAAGTTATATTTTCGGGATCTTCCTCATCTATCAAGTATTATATTAGTTGAATAAAAACGAAGGCACTCTTTACAATCAGATCACTTTATAAAGAACCTTCAAGGACACACAAAAATAAGTTTAGACTAGCCAACATAACAAAAGTTTAATATATCGTTCGAAAAACTTTATAAATGGACATCAATTGTCAAATATGGTTGCTGAATAGCACACGTCTTGGCGTATGAAATTAGCGAACTAAATTAAGAATATTTGTCAGCTTATATCTTTCTCTGGAGATCCTTTTATATCAACACTTCGGTGAGTTCCGAAAGTCTATTGGATCAGGTCATTCATTTAATCAGGTCATTTATTCAGAGACAAACACTTCGGTGAGTTCCGAAAGTCTATTGGATCAGGTCATTAATTGAATCAGGTCGTTTATTCAGAGGCACTTTATTTCCCTTACATTCAGAGGCAGCGAAATATTTGTGTGTGAAAGGGGGCAGCTAACTAAAATATTTAAAATGTTTGATTTACTTTGAAAGTTAACTTTTTTGAAGGATACCCCTAAAGTTAATTGAAATGGTTTTCACAAAGTTTAAAAAAAAATGGGATACCCCAAAAAAAGATATATTAAAAGTTGCTACACTAAAATATTTTTGTAATTTGCATACCTCTAGAAGCTATTTGAAGTTGTCCTACTATGGAGCTATTTTGAAAATTAGATGGCTGCAATAGCGATTTGGAATTTGTTTTAGATGGTTATTGCAATTTGTGTGTGGTTCTTCAAAACACTACCAAATCATTATTTCTTACATTTGTGTTTGTGCCGAGCGTTTTATTGAGTGCCCGAGTATCGACAACTACCTTTATTTTATAGAAACTAGAAGTGTAGGGTATAATATTATAACCGGGAGGAAAAGATGAAATACACGCACGTTATCAAAGATAAATTAAAACACAGAAAGAAAGTTCAATTGAAAAGCTTTAAGACAATACGCATGACTCGGCAATTTGGTATTAAAAGCCAGTTATCAGTACTGTGCAAGTAACAACGTCCAATATTTTTTATTATTACATTTTTAATTGATACAGAATCAGATGACAGTCAGTCGGCTATTGTTCAAAATATAAAACGTTGGGAAATGGTAATATTCTATCCATAGCCACACTTTAACCTATTATAGCTTTAGAATAAATATACGAATTTTGACAAAACTAATCATATTTCTTGTTTAAAAAAAAGTAATTTTGTTGCAAGACAAGCTTTTGTCTTCATATATGAAAATATCAGAGGGTTATTACTCCTTGCCCCCCTTACCCCCTAAATAATTCAGCCCACCCCTTCTTATAGTCGTCCTAGAGACACGTTTTATGATGCAATTTAATTCAGTTAGTGCTTCACACCTTACTACACTTCCAAGTTATTCGCATATTTTCAATAATGAAGTAGGGATGAGGAATAGTGGTGAATGGGTTAAGAAAAACCACCCATATTACACCTGTCCAGGATTCTAGCACTGAAATATCCGTGATCCGCAAATCAGACAATATGATACTGACGCTTTTGTACACGTGGTCACCGAATACTGGCAATAAACCTAGTTCTATGCGATAATTCATCAAAATATTTTTGCCTCGATTCAAAGGCTGATGATATGATTTTGGTTGTAAGAACCGTATTTTAGAGTTACAAAAGTTACTAAATCTACTATTATTTAATCATACGTCAAGTCATGTGGAATGAAGCTATCTTTAAGAGATTATTAAAAAAACTATAAAATAATACCAACTTATAAAATGTTTTTAATAATGACATCAAACAAACTATGTTTGTATTTTGTAAAACTTTTTTCCTTCCAGAATTCTTAAATTGGTTATTATATGAATATGAGGCTGAGACATTAAAAATTAAAAAAAAAATAATTTTTTTTTCACCCTCATGACCTGCTTACACATACAGTAGGTACGTTTAACACCCCGTTCACAATAACTCTCCTGACGCCTGTTGTTGGTTTTAGGTCGGAATGTCTTATTATCATCTGTTCCACCCTTTTCACCCACCAACAACAGCGCGGCAAATAACGTTCTTCCGCTCCCTCCAATGCTCCATTCAAGCCCCCCCCCCCCCCATAATGTCCTCGGAGGAAAGGACATTCATGTCTCGTGGGGTCCTTCCCCAAGTAGTATTCATGTCAAGCCATTGTCCAGTTTCAAATTGCGCGCATTGTCTTGAGGTTCACTATTGTTTGTGTGTTCTAGAACGAGCTTTGTTTTCCCTTTTCGAGAACTAAGGCCAAAGCCCTGGCATCGTAAAAGACTTATCCTATACTGTGCTAAATGTATGTTTATGTTTGTCTAAAATAGAAATCAAACTGGTAATTGTGTGTATGGAGCCTTGTTTACACATTAAAAAAAAATCGCTAAATCTCGAGTAGTTTTAAATGTAGATAATGTATATATCACATTTTAATTCAACAATTTATATTTTACTGAATGGGGTCATAAGATGTTTTGAATGTCCCTACATCAAGAAATGATTTTCCTCATGATAGATAATGAACACACTTTTTTCTTGTTACCTTATTTAAACATGTTATGGATAGCCTATTAACGGTACCTAGGTGGTTCTCAACCTTTTTAAATAAATTAATTTGCAAAATTATTGGTTCAAAATTAAGGCTCAGAAAAGCACAGAGAATTATTTGGGGGATGGAAAATATACAATATGATCTACTTTCATGTATTCATACGTCAGGTAGTGTAATCTGTAGCTGTCACTTTTGGCAGATATTGCCAAACCTATAAAATAGAACTACTCAACTATAAAAATGCTATTAACTTTGGCATAAAACAGTTTTTTATTTTATAAAAGGTTTTTATCTATGAAAATTGGACTGTCTGGACTGCCGATATAGGATAGTGACTGTGAGTGGAAGACAAAAAATTCGTTAAATTTTAAAAAGCTTTTCACTCGAATTATTCTATGCATCATAAAAGTTGTTTTTTGGTGACGATTTATAGTGGTCTGGAGAGGGATTTGGGGGTTGGAGTTGAATAAAGGCTTAGGGTGACTCTCCTACGAATTTAGTTTTGTCTGTCCAATCAATAAACCAAATAAATATTAAAGTATATGAATTAAATAGCAAATACATTTTCAACAAACGATAAGAATTAGTAGCTCTCATAGGTGCTCCTTGAATATAAGTATAAATTAACACTAAGAATTTCTTTGGGAATCGATAACAATGAACCCAAGTAGAGGTGTGAGGTCCATGGTCTAACTGTTTGGAAACGTGATGTTTGTAAAAACAACTGATCTCACAATTGGTCGAAGTAATACCTTTCATGTGCCCTTGAGTATGAAAAGTATTTTCATCCCTCTATGGCAGGCATGGCGAACCTTTTCCGACCAATGTGCCATGGATTAGTTGAAATTTTTTTGAACATGTGTACTACCTCTTTTTTATATTTTTCTTATGATAACTGAGCCGTGATGTCTCAATGAACTCTAAATTAGCCATGTTTTGTTAGTATGTACCCACCATAGAAGTACAATGGCATAGTCTGTCAACAATTATTGCAAGAGCTTCTAAAAATACATGATAAAATTACAATTTTATATATATATACCTAATCACACCGTTCCCTTACTGGGTAGGCAATAAACTGTATACATAACTCAAGTCACAACAACCCAGTACGTAATATATCCTCACTAAATCCTTACACACTTCCCTATCCTAGAATATTCCCTTCGCTTCAACACAGAGTCATACATGCTATTTTATTCTTAAGCCTCTTAATGTGTATCTTTTTCGCACATTCATCTACAACATTTAGCCACTATTTTCATGGCCTACCTCTACCTTTTGATATATATATATACACACACACACACACACACACACACACTAACACACACACACACTAACTTCATATATTTGATTCGTCACTCGATCCACACTCATCCTATCAACATGCGCAAACCAACGTAAAACGCTTCTTCATATTGACCAAATACATTCCCTTTCAAACCACTCTCCTTCAGCTACCATTTATTACCGACTCTGTTCATACAAGTTTTTCCACATTTCTTAGATATTTTATCATTCCAACAACAATTATAATTAAAATATGAAGGTCAATGGCATGTTACAGTTGCACAACCTTCAACCCTTAACATAGTGTCACGATGTTTTGTAGAAGTTTTATTGACAAATAAAAAGTGAAAGTAATATATTTTAAAGATACATATGTCAAAATATTATCATTTATATTTGATATTTATTTTTTCATGTCAGTGTGTCATCCATATCATGTTCACGTGCCACCCAGGGCGTGCCATAAGTTCACCGTCCCTGGTCTATGCCCTCTATAAACGTTTTAAAGCTTTGGCCAACTTTCGCCATAATAGTTAGGATTTTTTTACCCCCCACATCCTACTGCCCATCCAAGATATCCACCTTTAATTTTTCTAGTAGAATAAAACAATGAGGGAGGAATTTAGACTTAATGTACCCGAACTTGCACACCCTAGACCAGAGTTGGTGAGCCTATGGCACACATGCCTAAAGTAGAACGTGAGGAGAATTTTTTGGCGCGTTTAGTTGCAGTTTTATTTTGTCCAAAGTCAAACACCTTAGATCAGTCGGTAGCTTGGTCACGGGTTTGATTCCTGGTATAACCGAAAAGTTTATCACAGGAGAAATGAAGGTTTCCTCTTTCACAGTGATGAATTAATGGACCATGGGGTGTTGTGTCTCTTCTAGAATTAATTTTAAATATACATCAACACATGACTTAAAACTGTCGGGCTGTAAAGGGCACTTAAAATACTTCAAATAAAAATAATAATTTGCCCAGCCCTGAGGAAAATATCAAGCTGTAAAGATAATATAGGTATGCTTATAATAGCTACCGAATGACAGTACAATTGAGGTTTTCCCCCCCATACAAACTGTCAGTGGTGTGAAGTGTTGACAGGTGTTTTTATTAAAGAGTTGATCTGGTAAGTGAATTTGGACAAACCGTTTTATCCTTCTAATAAAACGCCAACACAAGTTTCCAAACAAATACCAGTTGAGTAAAGTTTGTTCGAGTCAACGTTGCCTTCTTCTAAAGAAAGTTGCGAACATCCGCTTGTATTCAGTTAATAATAGAACAATTGAACATTTAGACAGTTCTGTTCAATATTTATCTCATGTTGTCTTACAAAAAAAATGTACTCTCATAGATAATATAATAAAAAGTGTTGACATAAAGAAATGAAGATTTTGAGGAGGGTATGTTAAGGTATTCTTCTTATTTAAGGGTTTCCCACTGTCATTCCATGTAGATTCAAATACATTTCCTATAAATTCAAAATTCCTCATCTCTACCATATTAATGTTAACGTGCGGGTAGATAAAAATGGATATTAATATTCGTAACGCAGAGTGTTTCGAAGAAAATGACAAGTATTTACACTATTATTAATTGAACTATTTTATGAAATATTCCTTTGCTTATTTCGAATTTATATTTAAGCACACTTCCGCTGAACACATTCTTACATTAAGTAGAATATTTAGGAGCGCATTAATTTATTAGAATATTAGTTATAAAAAAGTTCAACCCAACCTATAAACTTAGATATTCATGAAGTTAATGTCCAATAATATATTTTTTATGATTTCAATATAATTTTAAAATAAAATAAATTGATTAGATTCTAAACAATGGTATACAAACTAATTTGTCCCTTATTATTGCCATTGAATCAATCATTTTACTCTTGGGAAGTAATAATATGTAATTTATAGTAGGCTACGCTCATATTTATAATAGCTAAAACGAGTTTTTTTTAGCATCAAGTCATACTACCCTTTTGGGTTATACGCTTATGTACTAATTACGCTAACGGTTTTAAGGATTAGGCAGGTTATATTTAGAGTAAGTGTACCCGAATCTGAGTGGAGAGAGAGTGAAAAACGCTTTTCGGGAAAACAACTCTCGGTGCACCCGACCGAGATTCGAACCTTGATCCCCCCATCATCGGCAGTCTAGTCTACTGTGAGAATAACACCTGAAATCATGCAGCCACCGAAGCGGGTCTAGGACTTTTGCTAATATTATATCCTAAGATTGATTTCCACTATTTTTGTTATTTAGTTGGTTAGTAAATTAATGTTTCTATCAATAAGAGTTTTACAAAATCATTTACAAATAAGAGTAGGCCTACTTTAATATAAGATAGAACAGGAAAAGCTGTGCTATCTTGAAAATGTAAAATAGCTATTTTATTGAAATTTATCTCAATAACATAATTTTACATCCATTACTGTTTCCATCCTGTGGCCTGGATCAGTTTGTTTTATTCAAGCCATATATTTTCCACTACCAGCTCGCTCGCTAAGCCTGCCGTAGCTTCTCAATAATAAAATATAGTTTTAAATATGAGCACAAAGACAAAATGTTTCAAAACGTATTTGTATAGAGTACTAGAATATATTATTCTTTTTTATTATTTAATATTAAAAAAGGGACAATTGAATGAAAGCTAAAAGTATCGTATTGCTAGGTTGATGGACGGGATACTGAGCACAATATATATTCTATAATTAAGGTTGTTTGTAGGTGGTATGTCAATATCATTCGGTTCAGAATGTGTACCTTAAATGAATACCTTTGGATTGAAAAAAAGCCCACTCAAATTTGACTTTTGTTCAAATAAACTTTGAGAAATGGTAACATTGTTCTCGAAAATATATGAATACTCAATAAATGACTGGATATCAAGTATTGTATCTATGCGATAGTGTTGGGTCATTTATTTTATTCACACAATTTTTTTTTGACGAACTGGAAATATTTTTTGAAACAATATAATATTGTGTGTTTGAAATATCACTTTTCTTCGTCTTTATTTTTTTTTGTATGGGGAAAAGAAGAATAAAAAATGTGGAGGTGAGAATATTAAATTTACAAACGGGCTTCATCTGCCTAAGGGAGTAGTAAAAATAAGTGTTGCGCCAGATATATCATTCTGAGTTTTCCTTCGCTTTATAAACCAAGTACACTCCGTTTACCCTTGAAAGGTCCTACCATGTCTGATTATGTGATGTCAGAAAGGTAAACTTGTTCTATCTTTCAAGGTAAACGGAGGATACCATTATATATATTCACGTTATAGCTTTAGAGTTATTTGACGGAGCAAACATGACAAACATCAGGTTGCAAACAAGAACTATCCACAATTAATTTTTAATCTCACTCTGAACAACCATTTGGATTTTTTTTAAGCACTGACTCTTACTACCTGTTCAGTTTATACACTTATGTAGTACTTACGCTCATGGATTTAGAGATGAGGAGGGTTATGTTTTATAGGAAGTGTACCCGTTCTGCATTGATGGAGAGGGGAAAAAAACATTTAGGAAAAAACCCACCTTCAGTATACTCGGCCGAGATTCGAACCTCGATATTCCGTCATCGGCAGTCTAATCTACTGTGAGAGTAGCGCGTTAGACCCTGCGGCCACCGAAGTGGGTCATTTCGATTCAGCCTTAGTTGTTTTTATTATTTCTTGAAACGCGTTTATTTTTCACCATCATACATTCGGACTGTAAGAACGCATTTTCACTAACGAGGTAGAGCTGAAAAAGAGTCTAGAGAAAATGTGCCCTTACTTTCGTGGAAGAAGAGTGGGAAAATAAGGAAAAACCACCTTCAGTACAAATAAGAGTGATTTTAACCCCGATCTCCCTGTTATCGGCAGCCCAATCTATTGAGATAGTAACACCTCAGACATGCGACCACTAATGTGTGTCAGGCAGGTTTTGAAACTAGATCTCACCATCTTTGACAAATCAGAATATTCTAATTTTACGTTTAGTCCGCGTCGTCACTGATACGGATATATAATTTTTTAATTATATTTTGTTGGAATGACCCCCTACGACCTTTGCTTTCTAGGTAACCGCCTAGTTCCACCTACTGGACGGGCCCGTGCCTGAATGCAACAGAATTCATCAAGAGGGAGAACAGAAAACCTCGTTCGTGGTTAAAGCACTGCAGCTGGTCTGTAATTGAACCATTTGAGATTTGACCTAATCACGTTGAAGCTGAGCCTACTCTACCCCAGAACTCCATCGCTATGGCTAAGAAATTGACCACTAATACAGAAGACCCTGGTTCGATTCCAGCTGATGTTGTGGGAGATATTTACTATTTATATTATATAACTAAATATCTAGTTATTTAAGACAAGGCCTATGATTATTATGTGCCTGTCTGGAGTAAGTTAGTTGGTAAATCAGGTTCTTATATAATCTCTATGTTTAGGAATTTTTCTTTAAACATTATATGAAAAGAAGTGAATAAAATCCTGCCTTTATAATAAAGTAGTAGGCCACTTTACCCCCCTGGGTGAGTCTGGGTATGACACATAATCACAAATTCAATTTTCTTTTGTATATCTTGAAATGAAATTTTATTTACAAGGTCTAACGGAAAAAAAACCGGTAAAAGTTTATATTGTATTATTACTTTAATATTTTTTTTTTTCATTTGATGACGTCAATACCATTTTAATGGTCAATGACAAAATATAAACTTAAGATACATAATAAAAAAGAAGTAGCTAAAAAAAACTATTACTAAGTTTTGTACAACCGCGTCTTAGTAGCCGTTCGGTGTGTACGCCTATTTACTAATTAAACTAATGGGTCAGGGAATAAGAAAGCTTAATTAAGAGGAAATTCACCCGCATTTGCGTAGAGGGAGAGTATAAAACCATTTAGAAAAAAATCCCTCAGTGCACCCGACTGGTATTGAACCCCAATCTCCCCATTTTCGGCAGTCTAGTCCAACACGAGAGTAGCACGTTAGACCACGCGGTCACTGAAGCGGGTCATTATTAAGTGATAATAAACATTTTCAGATTTAAATTGGTCAATAATCGTATTTCATTCATTATTATGTTAAATACCCTGGTAATTAACGGGTGAATTTAAGAGGTAGTTATAAAAGAGGTGCACCCACATTTGCATGATGATGATGATGATAAGAGGAGTAATAAACCACTAGGGTAAATAACATGAGGAAAGTCATCTACAGTTCACCAGGCCGATATTTGAACCTCAATCTCTCATTCACCTACAATTCACTCTATTGGGAGAGTGATGCCTTGGACTACGTGACCACAGATGTGCTTGGTAAAAGATTCTACCCTTTGTTTACCCTTAAAGTTGGTAAGTCTACCTAGCTTGGTTCCAATTTGGTGAAAGCTATTGGATAAGACCATAGTGCAAACATTCAAGGTAAGTCTGCTATTTTTCAGGGTAGACGGAGTGTACTAGGTGTACTTAAACTAAGACATTAATCAATATATATGAGTTAAAAGAAAGTAAATAAGTAACTAGAGCTATTAAAAATAAATTAAGTTATAACCTGAAGCTAAACAACCAGAGACAAAATAAATTAACCAATTATTAATGTACAAAATAACTAGTGGATCGTTGCAGCGATTTCTGCCGATTATTAAACTACAATGTATTCTAAACTTTTTATTAGGAAAAGATCTCTATAAAAAGCATTCAATCGACTTTCTAACTAATAGTTTAATCGTCAAAGGCTATATACTTTACATAAATCTTTTGATGTATAATTCGAATCAAAACGTTTATTTGCACCTTTAGAACCATGATAAGAACTTCCAGCTCTCTATCTATTTGTGGGACCAAAACACTTAAGTAAAAATTAGTTATTACTTTAAACCAAAGACAAATATTTTATCTATCTATGTACAACTATACACACATCATTGTTTCCATGGTGATTTACATAAATAATGATTGTACAGATGGGCCCTTGCGTACACAGAATGAAAAGATGGAAAATTCGCTAGGAAATTTGGGTTTTTGTTTTAAGCTACTATTTTTGCCGACATCCCAGACCCATAAAATTCAAAATAAGTGGACATTTATCAAAATCGGTTCAACCATTTTCTCGCATTTTCACTTATTGGAAAAGGGCTTATAAAATTATACATAAGAGCAAATATAAACATTCAAAGACAAAGAAGAGGAAGGATAAATTCAGAGACATATATATATATACATATATATATATATAATATATTTATATACACACACATATAACCTGATATCATCGGTTTATTTGATAAATATACAAATAACTGCCGTAATCTTTTTATTTGTTGCACCATACCACTAAAGTAAGAAATTAGTTGGTATTATTTGTAGCCAGAGAGAAATATTTTATCTACATTTTAAATATACTCATGCACAAAACAGGGTTTCCATGGTGATCTAAAAAAAGAATGAAAAGCTGAAAATTCTCTGAGAAAGTCAACTTTTTTTGGAAACTACTATTTTTCCCGACATCCTAGATCCCTGACCTTTAAAATGAGAGGTCGTTTGTTAAAATCTGTCCAGCCATTTCCTAGCAATTTCTACTAACAAATTAGAGTAAGAGAGAATTAGCGATTGGGTCTAAGAGAGAGAATGTTTGAGAGAGCGAGAGAGAGAGTTTGATAGATAGAGTGAGATTGAGATATAGAGAATGAGAGTGGTTTTGAGAGAGTATGAAATAGAAGGAGTTTGAGCGAGAGGGCGTTTGAGAAAGAGAAGGAGTTTGAGAAAGAGGGAGTTCGAGAGAAAGTTTATGATAGAGAGCGTTTGTGAGAGAGGATTCAAGAGAGAAAGCATTCGAGAGAGAGCGTTTGAGAAAGAGAGAGAGCGTTGAGAGATAATGTGAGAGCGTTTGAGAGATAATGTGAGAGAAATTGTGTGATAGAGAGTGTATATGAAGTTAGAGATTGTGTGTGTGTGTGTGAAACCATGAAACAGAGTGTCATATAGAAAGAGAGAGCGTGAAAATATAAATGTGGTACATAAAACATTACTCTTTTAAATATTATATCCTCAAAATTAAGCGGTAAAATGAAAAAAAATAGCTTAATTCATGCATTTGTATTTTTTAACCATTTTCAAAAATGAACATCAAACTCAATTATTGAATAAAATGAACATCTAAGCCAATCATTTAAAAAAATGAACACCAAAACTCATACTTAAATAGTTAGAATGGCTATTTTTAAACATTATTCAAGATCATTTTACCGTTTTTAAGCTTATAATACATACCAAAACATATTTAAACATAATTTTATCATTCGCGAAACATAAGGTAGACAATATTTCCACGAACTACAACTTAACTTTTTAATTTTCGAATTATGTTCAACATTATTGATTTAAATGCAAATTAACGATAGCAACATTCCAATAAAAAATAGATGTTTCCCCAGTTTAGACATCTCAATTTAGATGTGTTATGACCAGCATCCAAAGAGAAATGTTTATCTAAAGAGAAAGTTGTGATTTTTTGGACACACAAATAAAGATTGAGTTATTATTTCTTAGCCAAAGAGATATATTTTATTTAGAGATTTAAAGCCATGCAGCAAATAACGGTTTCCATGTTGACTAAACAAAGAATAAAAGTCTGAAAATTATCTATGAAAATCAGGTTTTCGTGGACAGCTACTATTTTTCCCGACATCCTGAATTCCTCACCGTTAAAATGAGTGGTCGTTTGCCAAAATCTGTTCAGTCATTCCCTCGTAATTTCTATTACCGGAAACGAGCTTATCGAATTATATAAAAGGATGTTAATGTTATAAAAGTAAACAATTAAAAAAATAAATACAAATAATTGTACAGATTTATACTGACAATAATTTTGAACAATCATTAGTGAAATATTATTGTATTTAGTCAAGGGTATTTCGATATATACGATTATTGTTTTGTGGGTACTTGTTAACGTAATTGGATGGATTGAATAAAGCATTATACCATTCATATTAGCCCTAAAATTGTGGCCAATTGGCCTAAAGTGTTAGAATCGTACTTTACTTGGTAATCGTCAATTTTGAGGTTCGAATAACGAACAGACATATTGAGGGTGGTTTTGCCATATAATTTTCACGTTGGCTTTATTATCCTATCACTGCGCTTGTGCCGGTGAATTTACTCTAATTTATCTTTCTCGCACTATACATGTTAGGATGTTAATATCCTTCTTGCTGAACGTACAAATCCAAGTAACAGTTGTATCAAATTAATTTGTATGCAAATAAAAAATATACATGGAAATCCATTATATTAAAACTTGGGTCTATTTAGCCTTGATACACGGCATTTTAACCAAGTAAATATGTAAGAAATGCTGTCATAAGTGTTGAATTTTATTTTGTTTTGGACAAAATACAGTAAGTTTAGTTAGTTTAAATTGAACAAATATGGAATGATATGGTTCATTTAATAATGAAAGAATATTTTGTTGCCATGCAACTAGATCAAAATTCTCGATGCACTAATCATCCAGCAAGTTTAGTAGAATATTTAAAAATGTATAGCATTTTTACTTTCTCGCTATTTACAGGTAGAGAAAGTATTGTGATCATCAAAAAATTAACTCAAGATTTTGATGAATTTTGAATTTTCCATGACTCCCTGAATCCGAAAAAGTGAACCGCGCACGAACTTTCTCGATCTATTGTTTAAAAATGGAAATATTTACTCATAAATTGTAATATATGTGAAACTAAATAGTATTCACTAGCAAACCCAAGCATAAATTGCACTATACTTATGTAAAACATTTTTTGAGTCCCGGTTTTAAATTTTATAATTTTAATTTTAAAGAATTAATGTCCTCATTTGTATGTTTGGACAGACACAAAAGATTAATATTAGGTCTACAAGGGTCAACACTTCATTAAAATTTCGACTTCCGATCGACATTTTATTAAGTGTTGCACATATTCAGTTAGCGCATTGATATTAAATTCCTCATTTATAAATATTGACCAATAAAAAATGTAATATTGACTATTGAGTATAAAATGGAGATAGATCATTGTGTACAAACATTTTCTCTAAGAGGTTTCAGGAAAAATAACATAAATTTTTGAGAGACTTATATTTAATTACTCTATGGCATTGGAGAATTATTGCGTTCAAACTTAAGTAGTATATATTTACAACTAAAGCTCACAAAATTTATTAATATATTTGCCCAATATCTCAGAAACGGTTGATTTTATAAAAATATATTTCGTATAAAAGTTTATTTTATTTTTAATAGTACTAAAATTTTGCAATGATAAGTTATTTAGTATCTCAAATAGTTGCGGAGATACGGAAATTTCCGCTTCTGTTAAAGTACCCTAAAAGTAATTTTCGTGGGAAAATAAAATAGCCAGTTTATTTATAATCTTAATCAACGCCTAAAATACGAATTTTAATCAAAATCGTTAGAGCCGATTTTGAGAAAATCGATTTTTTCTCTTTTCGCCCTTTATGAACTATCCCTTAATTTTAAGTTTTAAAGACACATAGACAGACGGCATTGCAAAGACCATTTTAAGGGTTCGGGGGGTCATGAGACGTCGACATCCATCAACATTTCAGGTTAGATTTTTTTTACGGTTGCAATACTTCTTAACCTTTTAGTGTTCGAAAAGTTAAAAATATATATATATTTGCGTTAGCTTGAAAGTTTTTTGTTTTATAAAAATATGTTTCGAATAGAATATTTGTATTATAAATAGATCTACATATTTGTAATGATAAGTAATTTCATTTTTCAAATAGTTTCGGAGCTATTATAAAAAAATGTTAATTTACGCATCAACCGGAGCCCTTAAAGTCATTTTGTCGAAAAATTGAGAGTAGCCATTTTGTTTGGAATATTTATAAATATTTAGAAATGAAATTTAATCAAAGTCGTTAGAGCCGAATTCGAGAAAATCTACTTTTTTTTTTTTTGCCCTTCAGTAAACTACCATTAATTTTAAGGGTAAGTATCCAATTCCAAAAACCCCTCGGGGTAACCCTATTAAAACCCTAAATACCAAGTTTAGCCCGATAGCAAAATAGTTTAGGCTCTATCAGAGGTACAGACAGACAGACCAGTAAAATTATAGAATATTTTTAAAATTATAAATATATTTTTAATACTCTTTGAAGAAACTAGCATTTTCCTCTATCAAATAATGAACTAGTTAGAAAAAATCATCATGCAATGGTAAAATAATATCGTTTTCTAAAAAATATAGGCTTCCTTAATGCAACAATTTCTACTAGTATCTTGTAATCACTTATCGAAGTTAATAAACAGAGACTAGACAATACACATTATCTTCATGAAAAATGTTAAATTATAAATTAATTTCACTAAAACAAGAAACATTTATAGAAATATCACCTCCCTCTCCAAAAACACCACACACCACACAAACACACACACACACACACACACACACACACACACATGTTTTAAAATTAATTACTCCCGCGTGAAAAATTGCCTGGGGAAACTTTCAGAGGAATCCTAAATCCCTAGAAAATTAAACTCACCCCCTTGTGTAGGTTATATCAAACCTTGAGAAGATATTACCCCACTACACCCACCTTCCCTCCCTATCAAACCCAAACATGTATTTCTTTTCTTAAAAAAAAAACAACAACCCTCTCTTCCCCAAGGTAACCTCGAACGTGATCCGCGTTCACATCCCTGTTCCCTTAACCACTAAACTTTCATCTTTCAGGTGTTTACTTTGTTGTAGGTTCGCGAGATTACGTACAGACGTGTTCCTTGGGGGCTTAAGAACTTTGTATTCCACAACGAGGAACTGCCAAAACTAAACTTGAGGGACAATCATTTCAGAAGAATTAAATGGTATGACAGTTTCAAACATACAGTTCAATTGTCATAGGAAAAGATTTTTAGAAAAAAAAAAAAAAAAAAAGAACAGATCTTTTTGCGACCAACATTAATAACATTTTACTATATTTCTGATGTTCTTTTATTGATTTCGATATATATCAAAAGTGACTATAATTACTTCGATAACTACTTACGTTAAAGGTATTTACACAACAGAGAAAATATTCTTAAAAGTCTGTATTGATGTTAATTTTGCTTTAAGAACTAATAACTTTATAAGCTAAAAAGCACAACATATTCCGACAAGAAAAAAATGTTTGGAATCCTAATTTGATAGGATATCCTTTAAGGTTACTAATAACAGGAAAATTTCATTTCATATTTAATTTGATCCAAAACTCATTTGAAACCGGTTTGAATTTTTTTTTATGTATTTGAAAAAAAAATCACACTGTGCAAAAAATGATATAATACTTTTTTTTTAAACATAGACATTGGTAAGTATAAGCAATTTTTTTTTTAAAATTATGAGATAAGACAGGAAAAAATTATTTTGTTAGTTAGTTCATTAATAAGTAGGCTAATATAAGTATCACTAAGTTAAAATTAAATTTGATTTGTTTCTATGGTATGACCTATAGAGCACATTAATTTAAATTGTTTCCTCTCAAATCTTTTTTATATCTTATTTCGAACAACAAACTATTTATATCTTTTTATAACGGCATGCTAGTGCAACCGTATTAATTTCACATATACATTGGTTTTATTACTAAATCAGCTTCTTAACGTGACTAATTAATCACGTGGGCATAATATATGGATACTTGGGGTGAAATATTCCTTATATTTTCTTGCAAATTGACCGCCTCTGTGATATAATGGTCAGAGTACAGGGCTACAGATCCAAAAGTCCCGGGTTCGATCCCAGGAACTTACGGATTTTTCTGTGAGGCACTGGGTCTGGAACGGGGTCAAACTCTGATTCGTGAGGACAAATGAGGAATGAATTTAATAAAAAGTAGCAGCTCTGGTCTAGAAAGCCGAGATTAATAAACTAAGAATTCGTCGTGCTCCCCACATGATACCCTCTACCCGCAAATGTTGGCAATATCTTCGCCAGCATACGGCATACGCTCAGTCAGTATGGAACTCTGAGCCATTCAAATATCTGAAGGGATTTTTGCATCTGATAAGTATTTTGAAGAATCTCATAAGAGTGGACAGGAGGAGGAGATGGAACTTCTACCTTCAAACCTAGAAGGCTTATCTTTCACAATGTCTTCATTGCAAGGTCACCCGAAATATAATTTTATATGGGATACTCATGCTCTACATTCTACAGTGTTAAAGAATGACAAAATCACAAGCCCCAACGGATTTTGTATGTACAATCAGGGCTGGTGACTCATCAGTCATCATTCACGCAATACCACTGCGTTAGTGAGCTATCTGAGGGTGTAAGTCTTACTTGTATTATTAATTAGCACCACGTCTTACTACCCATTCGGTTTGCACGCACTTACGCTAATGTCAATGGTAGGGTGATTGTGAGATGAAATGGAGGAACTACAGCTTAACGTGGGATCCGAACCACGGTGGAGGCCTGGCATTCCTCACATTCACAAGTTGTGATTAATAAAAATCTTGTCAGAGGTGAAGGAAGGGTTTGGCAATAAGATATCTTACTTGTAGTTACTTGTAAATTATGTTGTCTTAGAAAACGATGCCGGTGACGCTAAAACACTGTTTCTTGTACGTTCTTTTGTAAATGAGAAATGTCTTGTGACATTCAGGAACATATTGTATAAAGTACGTCTTAAAATGACCATTTAACACTGCGAATCCGTATAACCTTAACAGGAAGACTCGGTTTAAAAAAAACCTCTGTAAAATGTTTGATTATTTTATATGTATTGTAATTTAATGCACATTCAAAGGTTCCAGGGGAGTATAAGTAGGTAAGCTTATCTTATTGGGAATTTATAAAGAATTTAAAAAAAGTCCTAATGTGTATTAGGTACATTGACAAGAATATAAAATTAAGAAATTCAATATTAGCCATTGCATGTATATGCCAAAAACAAAATGGCGTCCTATAACATTTATGCCCTAGATGACAGATGTCCACCCAATATTTTACGTTTCATTTAGGCATGTCCTAACAGGCTCTGAAGATAATACTCGTCCACCTATAAATTCCTACTAGTATTATGATCAGGGTCTGTATTATATGGAGCACAGCTTCATATGGAGCTGAAACATATACCCTAAACAATAGGGATAGTATATATTTGGAAGGCTTTGAAATGTGGTACTGGATGAGAACTGAAGGGATAAATTGGATAGATTGAGTAACCGACGAAGACGTTTTAAGAAAGGTCAATGAAAAAATAACCATTACGCAGGTGATTTTATGAAGAAAGGCCGAATGGATTGGGTCACATTGTGAGAATAAATTGCTTATTGAGGCAAAGATTAAGGGAAAAGGAGACCAGAAAGAGGATGAATGCAACTAAACAACAAACATGGAGGGGAAAAGATTAGATTTCTGTATATAAAAAAAGAATATGCTGATAGGACACGCTGGAGAACTCAATTTGGACAAATATGAACCTGTAAAAAGACAAAACAACTGATAAAAAGAATTGTATATATGTATATACACTTAAACCTTGTTTATCCGACTAATTGAGACCAAAGTTCGTTCGGATTATGCTGGAGAATATAGGGATATATTATTTTCAAAATGTTTAAATTTCAGTTGAATGAGTTAAATACAATTTAAATTTATTTAACTGATGTAAAACACGTAATATGGGCTGTAATTATTTTCATTTACATGAGAACACATTGTATTGACTAGAACATGTAAATATTAAGCATTAATTATCAGATATTATTGTTTCTTATAATTCTTTTTTAACTTTAAGCTTTTAACCAATAAAATATATCTCATTTGACTTGATTTCTTTCCCAAGCTTCCGATAAGTGTGTTTGGACTATCTGGGATTTCGGGGTTTGGTCAAACGGGGATTTTACTGTATAGTTAAACCCTATCTAAACTACTACGTCTGTATACCAGCTCATTCTATATTCAGCTATTCCGTTTAGCACCAAGGTTATCTAATGTCTTGAACTCAGAAGTAAGGATGAGAGAGTGCACTCATATTTGCGTTGAGAAAGGATGGAAATACCTCTGTTATTAAATCCTTTACAGAAAACGATTCTTAGTGCACCCGGGAGGCTTTTAAGCCCCGACCTCTTTGACAACAGCAATCCTGTACAATAAGAATCCAATGCCTAGGACCATGCGTTCACAGGAGCAGGTATTTGTACCTAATCAAACGGGGACCCTTCCCCTTGCCCAGAAGAAAAACAATAAAAGTGTACCAACCTAACAACAACAAAACCGGTCTTACCGGAAAATATCGTTTAACTAGAAGGTACCTCCAGAACAAAACCTTCCTCAACCAAGAGCAACCCTTCAATTTTCTTCGTAATAACAAACGCGCGATCGTGGAAACCGCCCCTGCGCCTCGTGTTAGTATAATCACGTTCATAAGTCCGTGAACCATCCCATTAGTCGGCCACCTCTGGTAGGGAACGCGATAATTGCTTCAACTGGCGTCGACCAATTTGTTTCATCCCCCGCAGCATTGAGATAGACATTCTCATGGAAACAACCCCCCCCCCTCTCCCATCCCTTCATCATACCCCTCGTCACCCTTGGGGTAAGTGATAACTGAAAAGCGACTGCTGAAATGACTTCTATACCGCAAAACATGCGGCTCTGATGAAATGGTGGAAAGGTTGTATTTGTTTGTTAATTATTTGAGCTTGTAAAAATTTAAAATTTCAATTAACGCTTCAACCACTAGGCTTGTTGTGGTGGCGTGCACTACTGACTCTGACCTAGGAGTCGTGGATCAATACTTGTTGAATCAGTTACGGGATAATTTATTTTATGTTATTACATTCTCTATTTATTATAATATATTTTTGATACTACCTGCTCCGGGAGGCAAACGGACTCAATGCCAGTCCCATTTGGTTTGGTTTTATGTTGATGGGGAAGGTAAGGGTCTGAATCCCATCCGGGTATACTGAGGGAGGTTTCTACCCAAATAGTTTTCCACCCTTCCTCCAAGCAAATATGAGTTCATATCCTCTATAATATACATCATTCCTACCATAATAGAGTATAGACCTAAAGGATGAGAAACACAGAAATATAGTCTATATATTTTTTTACGACTTATTACTTTCCTCCTTTTGATTTCATTCCAATAAGTTCGATTTATTTAATTCAACGAAGACAAAATATTGAGCCTGGCATGGTTATTTTTCCCTCAGTGCTTGATTGACGCAAGAGGCCAGTGATCGAATACTCAGCCGAGGGAATTTTTCCATTAATTTTTCTCATTATTTCTCCAGACGAATACTAATACAGTTTATTTTGTACTCCACGTCTTATGGCGGCCGCCTTGGTCAGCGAGAAAGTATCCATCGCTATCAGGCCACACGGCTTTGAATGAAATGGTCTGTGTTGTTTTCTGGAACTACTTGTGTATTATGTCTAAGCTTATACACCCTTTCACCTCTTGCCTACAGCCACCATTTGTCATGTCAATAAGAAAGAGGGTAAACAAAAGTATGAAACTTCTGAACTCAAGGTAAAGTAGTTCTTAAATATCTTAAAATTTTCTGTTGTGAGACTATAAAAAATAACTTAATTTGTTAGAGAAATGCTCTAGATATAGAGAGCTTTTAGATCAAACCTAGTCTCATAGCTCCACACATTTGCTTAAAAAGTAGTTGAAAATGAGCTAATGTCACACTTTTTTACTACTTAATAAAACTCAAAACCATTGGTTTGTTAAGGAAAAAGAAATCCTGTTGGAATTTTTCAACTTTATTTTGACGTGAACCATATTTTAAAATAACGCATGTAGAATTGCGTTAAAACAGAAGTAGTATCTATGTACAACTAAAGCTCACAAAATTGTATTAATATAATTTGCAATATCTCAGAAACTATTGGTTTTTATAAAAATATAATTCGAATACAAGTTTTTTATTTTTAAACAATACTAAAATTTTTATCATGACAAGTTATTTAGTATCTCAGCTAGTTGTGGAGATACGGACATTTCCGCTTCTATAAAGTACCCTAAAAGTAATTTTCATGGGAAAATAAAAATAGCCATTATGATCTAAATACAAGATATCCGCTTATGTAAAATACCCTCTAATGTGAAGCAGAAGGGTTAATATCGATACGAATTTTAATCAAAATCGTCTGAGCCGAATTTTGAGAAAATTGAGTTTTTCTCTTATTGCCTCTAAGTAAACAACCATTAATTTTAGGGTTGGATATCTAATTTTAAAACTACTACTCGGGGGAGCCTTATGAAAAACCTAGAGGCCAAGCTTTAGCCCGGTCAGTTAAAAAATTGTTTCAGGTCTAGGCTGAGATACAGACACACAGACACACAGAAAGACATACAGATGGCGTCTCAAAAGGTCAACATTTAACAAAATCTGGAATTCAACTTCTTTGACGATTACAATACTTCTATCTCCGAGGAGTCGAGATAAAGTAAAATAAACAATACGGTTTAATTCCTTTCTGTATCTTTTCTTACGTACACTTTCACAATCTTTCTCTAAGTGCAAACTAACCATATTTACTCACGTGTAAAATCACAAACTTTCCTAAAATTCACATTCACAATCTTTCCTCTAGTGCACATTCACAATCTTTCCTAAAATGTACATACACAATCTTTCCTAAAATACACATTCACAATCTTTCCTAAAATGTACATTCACAATCCTTCCTAAAGTGCACCTACAGAATATTTCCTAATGTGCAGAGACAAAATAATTGTTCATGTGTACATGTACAGCCCTTGCAAACGAGTTGAAAGACTGTACAAACACAAAGTAAGTAGTCCACGGGAGTTTCTAGTAACATCCTTAATCGTGCAAACCACTATTTCCACTGATTTAATTCTACTGATTGTATTAGTTGTAAATCAGTATTTTCTATACATATATTAACCACCTCTAGAAAACAATTCTTTATATTATATTCTTTAAATTAAAAACTGACACCTGGACATGGGAATAGAACCCGCAATATTTGAATTAGTACGCCAAAGCTTTAACCACTGAACCATCCAGGAGTCGTCCCGTGTCCAGGGTCAGTCTTCAATTTTTTTTTTTAAATGGGTGAAAACTGAGGAATGACCCTTAATACGAGATGTCTCCTGGATAGCTCAGTGGTTAGAGCATTGACGTACTAAACGAAAGGTCCTGAGTTCGATTCCCGTGTCCAGGTGTCATTTTTCAATTTAAAGAATATTTAAATGCATCTTTAACCTGGATCAACAAATATAATAGCTGGGCTATTTAATCCACCTTCAATTATGTCGGTACATTTATTGAAGGATGAGCTCCTTGTTTTCCACTTTCAAAACCCGCCAACATTTTGTACAACCGTGAACTCCATTACCTTGTTTACGGTTGCACCTCGGGGTCTAGCAGTGCGTGTATAATATCCGGCGCCGAAGCAGCAAATTAATCGGATGTGACGCGGAGCAAGGGCATCGGGGGAGTACGTACGCTTGCTCTGTTATTCACATTTCAGAGCTAGTGACCAAGCGTATAATAAAGGTGAAGGTACTGAAACTCAAGAGGGAGAATTCGCCATAATGTTTATTCATGCTTGAGGTTAGCCGAACTGTTTACCCACAAGAACTCAAACTATTGGGGGAGAGGTTGGTAAACATGTCTCTTCTTTTCAGAACGCGTTTCAATGTTTTCTACTTGGGTACAATGGTGGCTTTAGGCAGATTAACTGAAAATTCAAAAGAAGTGACCATAAAAATTTTTGGGCTCAAGAAACACGGCTTCTTATTTATATAAACTAAATTGTGGAGGTTTTTTTTTTACATATTAGTTCACGTGTGTATCGGGGAAGTGTATTCGGATTAACCGGAATATCATACATGAATATAGTCGATTATCCGGGGTATTATTATTATTATTATTATTATTATTATTATTATTAGCACCGCGTCTTACTACCCGTTTGGGTTATACGCTTATGTCCTAATTACGCTAATGTGTTAGGAATTATGAAGATTATATTAGAGGAAGTGTGCTCGCATTTGAGTGGAGGATGGGTGAAAAACCCTTTTGGAAAAACCACTCTCAATACACCCAACCGAGATTCGAACCTTGATCTTCCCGTCATCAGCAGTCCAGCCAACTACAGGAGTAGCGCGTTAGACCACGCGGCCACCGAAACGGGTATCCGTGGTATTAGATACAAGATTACGCTATAACCATGAATCGCATCAAGGTGTGATATTCTGCATTCTTCATCTGACAGCAGTGATATTGGGGCCAGTGGATTAGTATTTTAACTGTGATTTTCTTTCTTTCGATTCTACTTTATTTGTTCTGACCTTAGTAAAATTAATTCACTGGTATCAATTACACTGGTTTGTAATGAAGACTCCAGGTTATCTATCTCACTACGATGTGACTTTGGTTTGAACTATATTACCTACATAATTTACGCTCTATCCGTGGGGTGGGATGGGAGCTAAACTCACTCTCATAATCCTGTTCCCGTAGGTTATTTGTTTTAAAGTACAGTATGATTTTGATAAGAAGGAACTCTTAGAAAACACAATAATATTTTTATGTTAGTCAACCGATTTTATATATTTATTTTACCATATTATCAATATTATTTCATAGGTATTGATATCTATTAAAAGTGCCAGTTACAGATCACAGGACTTAATGTAATAATGTATTAAAATTCTTTAATAATTTTTATAGCTGCTTTCAATAAAGTCTCCATATCTAAATCGTATTGTAGCTTATAACAATCAGGTTTATTGACGTTTAAGATCAAAACAACTTTACAAAATACATTGAAAGATGATTATATTTTGCCTTTGTTGGGAATACTACAGGACTAAAAGAATACATTTTCTTAGTGTGTTTAGGTCTTTAAATTAAATTAATACTTTCCATCGTACACTTAGCATCATGGTTAGTTATGACGTGACTATAACGAGTGAGAATGAATGGGGAAGTTTAGAGGAAATCAACCGAATTGATGTGGATGTGAGATGGGGAAAACAACAGCGATAAATCACATGAGGAAAAACCACATCCTTAGTGAACACACCAAGATTCGAACCTAAACCTTAATGTCACAGGCATACCAGTCTAATGCGAGCCTGACGCCTTATATCACTTGACCACTGGTGAAAGTTTTATGAAATCTGAAAAAAAAAAGGGCGAGGAAACGATACCATTATTAATATTTATAAATACACCTATTTTTTAAAAAAAATCGTAAGCTTGTCCAATTGAATACACGTGAAATGATTAAATTTGAAAAGTTATATTACGAACCAGTAACATATAGCCTATATAACTGAGAAGCGACGTGACTGCGAGATATTTACTCAAAATCTTGGATTTATTTTGTTTCAAATAGAACACAACATTTCTGTTTTATTTTACATCTATTTCTACATGGGTAGTTAATTCATCAAAACTTAATTCAAAATAAGAGAGTTGTGTTAGCTATGTTACATTAAAAAACACACCATAGAACGTACAAATTGTTGCTGCACAGAAAAAATAATAATAAATCTAATTTAAATAGATTATTTCAAAACTAATTATCTTTATTTTTCTAGAAAATAGATTGGATGTAATACATTGTTTAGCGAGCGTGAAATGTGAGATTTTTTACTTATTATTAATCCTGATGTATTATATTTGAACCACCTCTGTGGTCTAGTGGTCATAGTTTTAGGTTACAGATCCAGAGGTCCCAGCTTCAATCCCCGGTGCTTCAATTTTTTTTGCGAAGCAGTGGGTCTGGATCGGGTCAGCAAAGCCCCGTGAGGAAAAATGAGCTCTTTTTTATTAGCACCATGTTTTACTTCCCGTTTGCGTTATGGGCTGATGTACTAATTACATTAATGGTTTTAGGGATTAGGGAGGCTATATTTATAGGAAGTGTGTCCGCACTTGCGTGGAGAGAGAATGGAAAACTATTTTATTAAAACCTCAGTACACCCGACCAAGATTTGATCCTCTATCTCCCTGTAATTCATGGTCTAGTCTACTGTGAGAGTAGTGTCTTAGACCATGCGGCCACCGAAGTTGGTAGGAGCTACTTGAACGATAAAATAGCGCCTCTGGTCTAGAAACGTGAAATTAACGCCCGGAGGGCTCATTGTGCTGATTACATGACATATTACATCAGAAAAAGTTGGCACTATCATCGCCAACAGACGGCGGCATCTCAGTCTGTATCATCCTATTGTGGGCTGATGCCATGGAGTTTAAATAAAATTAATCTGTAGCATTAATATATAAGTTATATGGCCATCCATGGAGTTGCACTGTAAAGGGTCACTGAGCTTAGGGACAGTGTAGCTGAGAAAACCTTAGGGGGGGTCTCTTTGGAGGTTTAGTCGGATTACAATGGCCCGCAGCTATATTCGTATAGGCTACGTACTTCTTACTACCCGTCCGGGCTATCTACATAGTTTTATAAAAATGGTGGGGAAGAGGATGATAGGAGTTTTAGAGGAAGTTGACCCACAATTTTGTAGTGTAGGAAACCATTTAGGATAATAATAATCCTCATTGCAAACAACCGAGATTCAAACACCCCGACCTGCCTGTCACTAGCAAACCAGATCTGACGAGAGTGATGATGGCTTAGCCTACATGCTCACCGGTGTGGAGTGAACACTTTATTCATATAAATATATGTAAATAAACAACCACAATGCAAAGTTTTTATTTGCTTCAAAAAGATATAGAAAAAATTTCTTCATTTTATTTATTTCAATCCAGTTTTTAATCAATAAAAATATTATTGTAAATTATTTAAAATTCTAGTTTCAAAGTGCAAATGTTGGTGAACAGGGGCTACTATATTTACAATTTAAGACCTCTGCATGGGGTAGATATCTTGCTGTGCTCATAACAGACGGATAAAAACTCTTCATTTTATTAATATAGATTTAACGACACTAGATTAAGTTTTTGATGTTCTATTTAGTTGTATTCAAAGTGTAACTTCTCTATGTACTCCTGTTTAACTATACATTATGCTAATGCCTATTTTGAGAAGTGTATTCAAATATCTTAAGTTGTATTTTGAGCACCAACCCTGAGCATAATCGTCATTGCTTTAATCTTTGGTTCTTTGAATAGTCGCCCAAGGGAAGATAACAATATACTGTATATTACACAATTACACAATCTTACGTACTTTCTACAATAGTATATTAAAATTTAGAGCACTAATTATCAAACATTTGTTATGAGTAAACTTTAAAACAAGTACAACAATTTTATTTATAATATATAGGCCTAACATATTTATCTCGAATAAACTCATCCCAATACATTTTAGAAAAATTTCAAATTTTCAAACTACACTTAATCTTAAACCTAAAATTAAAATCACAACTTCTCCTCGATAAAGAGATATACATAGAGACAGAAAAACAAAGCGTACACAGAAAGAGACAGGGATATATATTTTTTGGATTTTTTTACACTACGTACTACTACCCGTTCGGGCTGTACGCGTATATACTAGCTAGACTAATTGTTTTAGGGATGAGGAAGGCTATATTTATAGGAAGTGCACCAACATTTGCGTGAAGGGAGGGTAAAAAAATCTAGGAAAAACCAACGTCAGTATACCCAACCGATATTAAAACCTCAATATCCCCATCATCGGCAGTCTAGTCTACTGCGAGAGTAGCGCGTTAGACCTTGAGGCCACCGAAGTGGTTGATATACAGTCAAACAAAGCGACAAACTTAATTTTAAAATCTAAATTGTGTGAATTCAGTGGCACACAAAACGTCAAGATGCATTGTAATCTCAAGACAAAAAACATTCATAAATAAAATACTTTAGTTTTTATCACCGCGTCTTTTTACCTGTCCAGGTTATAGGCTACACATATATGATAATTACTCTAATAAGGCAGAGATGTGGAAGGAAGTATTTTAGAGGTAATCTACCAGCATTTCCGGTAAAGGGAAAGTGAAAACCATTTAGCAAAACCACCCTCAATAGAACCTACCGGGACTTTAACCCCAATCTCTTCGTAATTAGAAGGCCAATCTAATATGAGAGTGACGCCTTAGATCATTCGGCCACTGAAGTGGGTATAATTACAATACTTACCCTTTATAAGACAAGGCAAATACTTAAAGAAACATGTAATTTTCCCTTTTGGGCTGAATAATTACCAAGAGTAGTCAATTAGTTAATTAGTTTAAAGGTCATTGACAAAAAAAACAAAAAAACAGAGCTCTCAAATACATAACACATTTACCAATGAAATGAGGTCAAGTATAAACTGTGAAAAGTGAAATCTTTCACGCGAAAAACGCAAGAAATACCATTTATAAAATAAAAGAAAGACTGTGTAATGGCACACGAAATAAAAGGTTTTCGAATAAAGAAAAAAATAAAGAAAAAATAAATAATTGAATCTCATTTCTCAACAGTGCGACAAAAGAGAAGTCTTATGTTTTCCATCTGCTTCCTTTTATGTTTGGTTCTAGTGCTCATCTTAACAAAGGAATATTATATGAATAAATAAATTCGATTACTTTAGAAACCAATGTAATGGCTGGGGAATGAAAGATAATATATTGAAATGTCCAATATTTAGTTTGTATTTGATTTGTATTCATTTTTATTGTCAACTGTACATTGGGGCTAATATTTAATTCTAAGGAAAGATTATTCTTGTGTAGAAACATATCTCCGTATAGAACGCTTCAAATCATGATCAGACTTTTATAATAACTACGACGTTACTAGGTTATACGTTTGTCCTTATTTAAATTGAAATGTGTTAAAATAAACAAAACACTGTAGTATTGATAGTTATAGGTTCCGCCTGGTTACATACTTAAAATCACATTGTTGTTTTAATTTTAACAATGTTATTAGTTTGACGCCTTAAAACACAGTGTGGATAGCTAAAAAAACGTGTAAAGTACAGCTTTAAACAATGAATCACTAGTAACAAACAATACACAGTACGTAACTATTTACTACGAATGACTTAATATATAATACACATTATTTTTATAGTGTTGACAAACTGTTGATGTTGACTTTACTGGTGGTATAGCGATCGTGATCGATTGAACTGTTAAGTTTTTTCCTTGTGATTCTTAAGCCTTTCTATCAGTGATGAATTTCCTTCAAATTTACCCCCATCATTAAGGTAATATAAGTGGTTTCTAATAGTCAGATCTGACAAAACAACGTTTGAAGTTAAAAAAAACTGAAACTGTTTAATTACTATGAATTTACATATGATAACAAATAAATTTGGCCTTATTTTATTAAGAGGCAAAGGTTCTTTTATGTGTATTGCCATTGATAGTTTTAGTTACATCTATCGTTTAAATATTTTTTTAAATGTAACAAAGAAATCGCCAAACTTACTCAAATTTGGTAGCTTTAAATCAAATTACCTTTTAATTCACTGAATATACCTGAGCTTATGGGATATTGGCATAAGGAACTTCCTAATTATGGTTGATCTCCCACCATTAGTATCCAAGTTAAAAAGTTTTACCTCGTACTACCGTCTTCTATGACTTGAATTAGATTGGATGAGACACCCCAAGACTTTAAAAAGGAAAAGGTCAGTATTCAATATGAATATTCTTTATTTGATTATTTCCAAGCAATTGAATACTGATTTCCCCGTTTCGTATTAGTCAAAATGTACTAGATTATTAGGCCCAAACTTAATTATTTCTGATTATTTAGTGAGTCATTAGATGTTTTATTTAAAGACTAATGCCACCTCTAATTTTTTTTATTAATTGTCCTTAATTAACTTGTCTTTTCCTTCCTCCACGAAAAATATATTAAGACATTTTCACCCTTGGTGGGTTTTTACCGCAAACATTAGAGTTTACGCGTGATAAAAAAGTGTCTAGAGTTCCATAAAAAAAACGCTAGTCTTGTGTCAGTCTGTAATTATCACTCTATATTTCATTTTTGTCACGACACAATCTGCTCTCTCCTTCCTTTTACACTTCATGCAGTAAACAAATGAACATCGTAACCCTTAAAACAATATTTTACGCTAGTAAAAAAAAAAGAAAAAGAAAAAAAAGAAGAAACCCTAACTAATTTCACTTGGGATTTCCCCCTAATAAAGTATGTTTTTTTTATCTACCCCTCATGTTGTCATTTACACTACAATGATTAAATGTGCACTGTAATTTAACTTTTAATTACGTTACTGTGCAAAAACTTTGCAAATATATTAGTTTGAAACGACTGTCCACAAATCATTGTTTTGGAAATGTGTGTCCTAGAATGAAGTGCTAATAAAACTGAATTGGGGGGGGACTCATTATCTGTGGGCAAAACGTAAAATACTTTTCAAACATGTGAGGACATATAACTGTTTGATTAAAGTTAGTTGTACGAAAATGTTTTCTCTTGGATCAATATATTATTTACCATCCTATTGCAGAGGAATTTTGGTGGAGTTACTTAAAACTCACCCAAATTGACCTGGTAAACAACATAGCCATATTTTTTTTTACTTTGTCACATAAAGAATGTGTTGTGAACGGGATCATTTTTTGTCGAGTATGATGTGGGGCCCCGAATTAAAAAAAAGTGGGTCTTATATTCTGTTTTCTCCGTGTTTGTCTGCTTCAGCCAAAAGTTTTAATGGATTTTATTCCAACTTGACATTTAGATGCCATATGGTCTTTTCTCAAGGCTAAATAGGATTTTAATTCTATATCAAAAAATTAAAGAGTAAAATGATTGACAGATTTTGGAAAATTTTAAATGTTTAGTAAATTATTATAGGTTAATGATTATGTTCAAAATAGATAGGCCTATCTGGATGTAAGTGTTACATAATAAATAACACTTTATACTTGTTTTTTCTAAGAAATTTTCATTTAATAGTAGCCAATTTCTGAAACGTTGTTTCTCAACTATAAGGCTATATGAGATTGCGTCATACAATTAATTCTCTAATGCTTGGGGACATCATACCCGTGGTTCTGATTATATTCTAAATATTTTTGGAAGATTCCCATGCTATCGGAAATATGTATAAAACAATTTTGGCTAACATGTATATTGTGTTTCTTGGTTACTCTTACTCATTCTTAGGGAGACAATTCCGGCATTCTTCCGTCACCCCTAAATCACATGTGGAAAAATCACCTTTCACTTGCACCCGACCTAGTTTCAAACCTTAGTTTTCCCGTCACCAGCAATCCAGTCAATTGCAAGCTTGACGCCGAGGACCGTGTGACCAGCGGTATGGGCGATGTAAGAAGGATTGAAAATGTATATGTGGTGTTTGAATTGATCGAGAGATATCAATCCATACAAGACCTTTGGCACAGTAAGTAAATGTGAGGTCCTTTTGACCAACCGAGATAGAACGTATGGAGTAAGGATATACATAATTTTTACTTTCTTTTTATGCAAACCTAATATGAGATATTCTAATCCAAACTAATCCAACCAACAAGCAATTTCTTCCAATATTTGCAGATCTAGCCTAACAAAGCATAACCTAGTCTGACAATAAGGCTATTCCCTTTCAGTTCTACAAACCTAATATAACTTAACCTGAAGTAGCTACCAGGGATTGAATAGACACCGGCTATAGGCACGTGAGTCAGAAGTAAACAGACACACTAGGTATGATTCTAAGGTATTTTCACAGCCACGTCAAACTTACCATCACCAACCTGGTATAAACTACACGTATAGGCACGTATATATCTGACTGGAATTGTAACTATGAACTGATAGCCCTAGGGAAAAAACAGACAAGATGAGACTGATACCTTTGAACCCATGTCCTCCAGTGCGGACGAGTTAAATTATCATATGTAACTAGATAATTTTGGCCAAATTTAAGTGAATTAAAACTAGTTATATTTAAGTTTTATGGCCTACAAAATCAAAACCATTACTACCCAAGCTCAATTTACACAGTTGTTTTTAACAACTTTTTCGACCACTTCGGTGGCTGCATGGTCTAACGTGCTACTCTCGCAGCAGACTAGACTGCTGATGACGGGAGATTGAGGCTCGAATCTCGGTTGGGTTACAGAGGTTGGTATTCCAAAAATGTTTTCCACTATTCCTCCATGCAAATTTGTATAACTTCTCTAAATATAAACTTATCATCCCTAAAACCACTAGCCTAATTAGTACATAAGAGTATAACACAAACGGGTAGTAAGACGTGGTGCTAAAAATACAAAAAACAACATTTTCTCGAACCATTACTTTGCAACAATTACATTCCTAGTTAACCCTACTAAACACTATTATAAAATTGTGTGTCGACTTGCATTTTGAAATTGTAAAACCAGTATTAAAATAATTGAACAAATTGAGTCCATCTTTAATGAACGCATATTAAAACCTAATTACATCCCCGGTACGTCTGGCAAACATTGCAGTAAGTAGACGCCGAGGTATTATGAACACTCTCATTATATTCCATGACCTAAATACAATCTAGTCTCCAGCTCTACATACGCCTTCGTTAAAAGGGTATCATGATCCACTTACCTAATTACATCGGAGTGCGCAGAAGGTACAACGGGGTTCTCTCTTCGAGTTGTTTAGACTTGTGGGGGAGTGTTCAGCTGTTCAACTACCAAGACGAGGAACACAAAAGTTCGACTATGACAGGGGAGCGTTACCATTTCTAGGCGTTGGTGTTGTCTGCAAACTGCTATAAAGAAATTATTTTGAAATTTTCTAAAAAAAAAATAATTTCTGTTCCCTTTAGTTTGTTGTATAAATATTCATCAGTGGATGGAGGGAATAATAATTAGATTTAGTACGTCAATAATTGTGAATTGTTGGGAATGTTTGAGGGAAACTCTTAGGGCTGTATGTAAGAACGAGGCTGTGTTTTGTGCATGTAAGTGTATTTTTACAATTAGTACTAGCCTAACTTCATTACCCTCGTGTTAAATTGGATTTCCGCCGTCAGAGAGGTTGGGATTCAAACCCTCGTTGGGTGTAGGAAGGGTGTATTTTTTCCTAAATGGTTTCCCGCTCGTCCCCCGAAGCAACATTTCCTCTAAAATTCTACCTGGACTCATCCCTATTCCACTAGCGTAATTAATGTTTGTATATAACTTGCATATGATGAGGAATCCACAACAAAAATTAAACTTAATTTTATATATATACAAGTACGTACTCATCACAAGACTTTTTAGAATATAAGGTCTTGTAGATTACGGTAGCAGGACATCACGCAATGGAATAATCTAGAACCTTGTTCATTGTATTACTGGTAACCAATGAAAGAGACATGGAGACCTAGAGCGATGGAGGATACATTAGAAAGAGATAGGTGTAATGAGGTCGCTGAGAGAACTATCTCAAGATATGGAATAGATTGCGTACTTTTGTAAGTGCGGCAATAAACTTTCGAGTTTCCTAATGTCATAGAGCTAGTAGATATGTTTAAAATAGCTTTAACTAATCTGAATTAACATTATAGACCTAAGGGGGCCGCCTCGGTAAGCGAGAAATTGCTGCACGGACATTCAGATCTAATGCATTAATTAATTTTACGATTGCTTTATTTCAAAATACGGCTCACAACAAAATAAGGTTGAAAGATTCCAAAAAGGCTCTTTTTCCTAAACAACCCAATAGTAAGAGTTTTATTAGTAGAAAAAAAATGGGGAAATGTGTCAATAGCTCATTTTCAACGACATTTTAAGCATAGTTGCGGAGCTATAGGTCCAAGCTTAATGAAAAGAGGCTCTAGAATTAGCCTTCATCTAACAATTATGGATTTTTTTATAGGCTCACAACATAAAATTTTAAGATATTTGAAAACTAGCAGCGTGCTTTCCTCTTTGCCTTGAGATAAGAAGTTTCGTAGTTTTATTTCCCCTCTTTCTTATTGACATGACAAGAGGTGGTTGTAGGTGAAGGGAGAAATGAAGTAATATCTCAGACAGAATAGAGAAATAGTTTCAGAAAACGACACAGACCATTGCATTTTAAGCCGTATGTTTTGACAGCGATTGATATATACTATATCACTGACCACCTTAAGCTCAAATATTCATAGAAGGTATATAAATCTTTGATAGCCATTTCTGACGTTCATACAAACAGCTTATCTTACAATAAATTAGGAATGATACCGTTCGATTCTTCAGTAGTTCGGCTACGCCGGATCTACACTTAGGAGCCCGTGCAGAGCCCGAATAAGTTTTGTTTATATTTTTTATTTATTTGTGGTATTAAAATTACACTCTCTGAACCAACTGATGTTATTGGCACACAAGGATATCTATGAGCGAGAGCAAAAGGGCCTACCAATTTTACCAGGAAACATAACTTCTAGGCTTATTTTAAATGCCACAATCGACACGAGACTGATGGCTTTACTTCCCCTCCGAAGGTAGCTTTGCTACGAATTACTATCGATCAAGAGAAAATTCATCGACCCCGACTGGGTTAGAACCTACGAACATTGGCAAGCACTTTACTCCAAGACCACCGAGGTCGACAACCGATTAAGTAATACAGCTCGAATACTTCTCTAAACAAGCGTTGCATCAAGGTGTAGTCTCTCTAGTTTCCATTATAATAAGGCAGAGATGAGACTAGTGTAATCATTTGGCGATATGTTTATTAAAAAATTACAAAATAATCGAAATATCTTTTTAGTCGAAAAACTATTTCACTTATCCCAAATCCACTATTGTGAGTGAAGAATGCTGAATACTGACCTTTGTATCAATTTCTGGATAAAGAATAATCGTGTATCTCTCAGGTAATGGGGCGTGAGATGGACTATTATGACCACGAAGTGGCCTAGATCCTTTAAAAACAGTATTTGCGTTCGACTCTATACCTTTCACGTCTACTGGCGTTCACCGGGTGCCTAATTTTGTAACCACCAACATGAAAGAAGGATGGAAATAACGGAGAATAAGTATCTATGGATTAGTTTGTGTGATTAAGAGGAGTTTGAAAATAAGAACCGATAGCCGAGAAAAATAAATGGTACGGCACACCGCACAGACTTTCTCTCTCTTTCTATAAACTCGTAAGATTTCTGAACGGAATAATGTACATTGTATCATCACCACTCCACATAAGAACACGCATAAAATAATATACAATGATATAGAATCAATGAGAAAAGAGGCGCATCTTTGTCCACCTAAGAGCATTTCAAACAGTTTAATGTCTTCCACAAGGGTCAACACTTCGTTTTAAAATTTAGATTCTGGTAAAAGTTTTAACATTTTATAAGGTGTTGCAGATCTTCAAGTCATCGCATTGATATTTAATTATTCATTTATACATTTTGACCAATAAAAAATGTAAATATTGACTATTGAGTCTAAAATGGAGATAGATCATTGCTATGCAAACATTTCTCCTAAGAGATTTAAGGAAAATTAACATACTTTTTTTAGATACTTATATTTAATTACTCTATGGCATTGGAGTATTATTGCGTTAAGACTTAAGTAGTATATGTTTACAACTAAAGCTCACAAAATTGTATTAATATATTTGCAAATATCTCAGAAACTGCTGTTTTTATAAAAATATATGTCAAATAAAAGTTTTTTATTTCTAATAGTCCTACAATTTTGCAATGATAAGTTGTTTAGTTTCTCCAATAGTTGTGGAGATACGGAAATTAACGCTACTGTAATGTACCCTAAAAATCATTTTCATAGGAAAATGAAAATAGCCAGTTTATTTATAATCCTAATCAACGCCTAGATACGAATTTTAATCAAAATCGTTTAAGCAGATTTTGAGAAAACCAAATTTTTCTCTTTTCGTCCTTCAGTAAACTACCCTTAATTTTAAGTTTTTATAGACACACAGAGAGACGGCATTGCAAAGACTATTTTTTAGGGTTCGGGGGGTCATGAGACGTCGACATCCATCAACATTTCAGGTTAGTTTTTTTTTTACGGTCGCAATACTTAAACTTTAATGTCCAAAAAGTTAAAAAAATTCATATAATTGCGTATATATTGAAAGTTATTGATTTTATAAAAATATGTTTCGGATAAAATATCTGTATTATAAATATATATACATATTTGTAATGCTAAGTAATTTCATATCTCAAATAGTTTCGGAGCTATTTAAAAAAATGTTAATTTACGCATCAGACCGGAGCCCTTAAAGCCATTTTGCCGAAATATTGAGGGTAGCCATTTTGTTTGGAATATTTATTAATGTTTATAAATGAAATTTAATCAAAATCTTTAGAGCCGATTTTGAGAAAATCGACTTTTTCTCTTTTTGCCCTTCAGTAAACTACCCTTAATTTTAAGTTTTAATAGACACACAGACAGACGGCATTGCAAAGACTATTTTTAAGGGTTCGGGGGGTCATGAGACGTCGACATCCATCAACATTTCAGGTTAGTTTTTCTTACGGTCGCAATACTTAAGTTTTAATGCCCAAAAAGTTAAAAATATATATATAATTGCGTATATATTGAAAGTTATTGATTTTATAAAAATATGTTTCGAATAAAATATTTGTATTATAAATATATATACATATTTGTAATGCTAAGTAATTTCATATCTCAAATAGTTTCGGAGCTATTATAAAAAATGTTAATTTACGCATCAGACCGGAGCCCTTAAAACGATTTTGCCGAAATATTGAGAGTATCCATTTTGTTTGGAATATTTATTTATGTTCATAAATGAAATTTAATCAAAATCGTTAGAGCCGATTTTGAGAAAATCGACTTTTTCTCTTTTTGTCCTTCAGTAAACTACCCTTAATTTTAAGTTTTAATAGACACACAGACAGACGGCATTGCAAAGACTATTTTTAAGGGTTCGGGGGGTCATGAGACGTCGACATCCATCAACATTTCAGGTTAGTTTTTCTTACGGTCGCAATACTTAAGTTTTAATGCCCAAAAAGTTAAAAATATATTTATAATTGCGTATATATTGAAAGTTATTGATTTTATAAAAATATGTTTCGAATAAAATATTTGTATTATAAATATATATACATATTTGTAATGCTAAGTAATTTCATATCTCAAATAGTTTCGAAGCTATTATAAAAAATGTTAATTTACGCATCAGACCGGAGCCCTTAAAACGATTTTGCCGAAATATTGAGAGTAGCCATTTTGTTTGGAATATTTATTTATGTTCATAAATGAAATTTAATCAAAATCGTTAGAGCCGATTTTGAGAAAATCGACTTTTTCTCTTTTTGCCCTTCAGTAAACTACCCTTAATTTTAGGGGTAGATATCCAATTCCATAAACCCCTCGGGGCAACCCTATGAAAACCCTAGATATCAAGTTTCAGCTCAATCGGTAAAATAGTTTAGGCTCTAGTTGGAGGTACAGACAGACAGACAGACAGACAGACAGACAGACGGAAATTCAAAAACCACTTTTTCGGATTCAGGAAGTCATGAAACGTCAAAATTCATCAAAATCTCGAGTTCGATTTTTTTGACGATCACAATACTTTCTCTACCTGTAAGATAGAGAGAAAGTAAAAAATGTTTACACCCATTACTGTTTCCGGCCTGTGGCCTGGGTCAGTTTTATATTCAAGCTAAATATTTTTCCATTACCGGCTGGCTAGGCCTATAGTAGATTCATATGGCTTATAATCTAACTTAAGACTAGGGTAAACACAACACCCAGTCTCCGCCCGTTAATTTATCAATGTGAAAGGGTAGACCCATATTTCACCAATGATACATTTTTCGGTTATGCCGGGAATCGAACCTGGGACGCTTAGCTAAGTAGACATACACGCTATCGACTGAGCTAAGGTGTTGGAAGTATCACTATCTGAAGAAAGTAAATTAATAAGTTCCCCGTTTTCCCCTAGGGCTGCGGTAGTATAGAGTAATTATTATCCTAATTGTCAACCGACCGAATCACCGAAACCATATACTAGTATTCATGTCAATTACTATCCAATTTACTTTAACATTTATTCATTTTTCTTGTTTCATTTGTTTTAGAGTTTTTCGTTTATTTTTATTGTTGTTATTATAATTATAGTAGTGTATTTTAATAGATAAGAATGATTTTTCTCGCCCTGGTCTAATCATCCAAACTTTTGTTTATATGCGCCACCTTTGTAACGAGCTAATTCGTAATCACCCACTTTGGTGGCAATGGACTAACCTGCCGATGATGGAGGGATCGTAATTCAAATCCCAATCAGGAGTACTACATTTTTTCTATCCTAAATTTCTTCCACTTTAGCTCAACGAAAATTCGGGTACAGTTTCTTTAAATTCAACTTCTTTCATCCTTAACACACATTAATGTGTATATATGTACATAGCTTGAACGGGTAGTAAGACGCCATGCTAAAAAATATCGTGATTTGGTTAATTGGCCACATTCTAGTGTACTTTTTTTTTAGCACTGCCTCTTACTACCCGTTTGGGTTATACGCTTACGTACTAATTATTACATTATTGATTTTAGGGATGAGGAAGGTTATATTTATAAGTGTACACGTATTTGCAAGGAAGGATAGTAGAAAATCATTTTGTTAAAACCACCCTTAGTACACCCGACCGAGATTCTAAACTCGATCTCCTTGTCATCGACAGTCTAGTCCAACTTGAGAGTAGCGCGTTAGATCATGCGGCCACCGAAGTGGGTGACTATACTTGTAGGGACCGTAGAGAAAGGATACCTATACCTCAGTTTTAGCTTCTGTGGTGCTGACTGACAGCTCACAGCTGACTTCTGACGGCTTTGAAAAGCTACCAGACCAAATTATGTATCCCTACGCCGAACCATATGATCTGCATAAAACATGTATTTAGCAGTTGTCACTTCTGACAGTCAAAATTTAGGTATATACCTAAATGTTGACTGTCAGAAGTCAGCTGTAAACTGTCAGTCAGCACCAAAGAAGCCATGGGGCTACTGTAGTATATGTTGATATGTACTATTCATAACCGGAGAGAAGTTTCCGTTTATTTTGTTGGCTGTGTGTCTTGAGCTAGTCCACACCCCTCAGTTTTGGGCGCTACGAAACACTTGGAAAGGTAGTGACAGTGTATTGTATGTCGGCAGCCAGGTGTGAAATGAGTAGTGAGATTGTGTCACTCCCAATACACCGAGCCGCACTATCGGCTCATTCCACGCGAGAGAGGTTGTCTACAGAAACGGAGGGGGAGGGGGCAGCACGTTCGTTCCCGACGTAGCTACGCTCTTTCCTCCTTTAAGGCCACGTTAATGAATGGGTAATCAGTTTATGTAGAAGGAGACAACGATGATGCTTTTCGCCACAATTAGGGAGAAACAACTCAAGGGCATCGTCTATCCCCTTTTCGCTTGCCTTCTCTAATTTTTCTCTCTTCTTCGCTTTGCTTTCTTCACTCATTATCGTTCTTCTTATTTACTCCTTTTTTTTAATAAACGTCAAAAGCTATAGGATGAAAATGTCCTGTGTAATAATACTGATCTTTATTATAAATATACCTATTACGTATTTATGTTTAATAAATTAGAGTATTTAACGTTCACTAAATGAAAAGAGAATTATATCTTTACTTTCTTCACAAACTACCTTAGATTGGGCTGTGTAGTTTACTTCACCTAATTTCCGTATCTGAGCTATCTGTACATTTATACTAACGGTATAGGAAGGAGGGAGGTAGAATTATGAGAAAGTGTACAAGTATTTGCGGGAAGGAAGAGTGGTACGTCATTTAAGAAAAAAGCTTCTTCCTTACAACAGGCTAGGATTTAAACCACCACCCCATCACCAGCAAATCAGACTAGATGAGCTTGATATTATATGAAAGGCCCAGATTTGGATCCTTTTTTCATACATTGCAAACATGCTCATGTGCACATATACACTTTGTTCATGATCACTTAGTTGAAGAAATGAACATATTTTTAGTTTTTTTTTAGGTTTTTAGGTCATTTTCGATTTTCAATCCAGATGTTTATATTTTGAGTCATATTCTAGTCATTTTAAGACATTTATGTTGAATAATATGAAGTTTCCTAAATTCATGAATACTAAAACATAATATTTTTTTTCACCTCACATTTGTTAGACTAACAAGATAGTGTGGACTTCAAATGAACTTCGTACAATCTTTACTTTGGGGGTAGGAAAATCCACACTCCTGGTGAAAAGAGTGGAACTAAGCTGGAAAATCTTCTGTGGGAGGCGGTATCTATTGCTTCTGAAGCTGATATATGTACATCAAATATTCATGTTTTGCCAAATACAAGAGTTTATTTTATAAAGAATTTTCATTTCATTAGATCTATTCTAGTTTCAATTTGTAAAAAGACTTGATCTACACATTTACATTATTTTCGAGTTATTGTTTATATTTTTGGTAATCTTTTTGAAATAATCTTTTTGTCATCTTCCAAGTAAGTTTTTTTTACCATTCTTAGTCATCAAAATCCCATCCCTGATTTGTTGTGTTGTTTCATATATATTTATATTATCTATAAAAAGTGACAGCTGAAGATACGATACTTGGCGTATACATATATTAACATTTGTTTAGTAAGAAGTGGTGCTAATTTCAAAAAGTTTCTATCCTAATCGGACTGTAAATTTGATTACTATATTCACCTAATCTAATCTGACCTGATCTAATATAATTAATTATATTATAACTACAGAAATTACCCATGCAAGTGGTAATGTGGACAAAGGCAGGGTTTCCCAAACCTTTTAGAGCAAATGGGTCCTTGCACCAGGAATAATATATGCTGGAGCCCTCATATTATGATTTACACTAGTATTATGAACATTCAGTAGCGGCAGTTTAAATTTTACAAAGATAAAATTATAACATAACATGTTATGGCTGCACCCTTGGCAGATGTCCTTTATTCAGATTTGAAAAAAAAAAAAAAAATTGGCAACCTTATTCCTGATGATATTTTATATTGTGGAAAACAAATGAAGAATATTCTATAATTGCCTCACGTATACTGAGATGACTATGACAAAGCACAGATTGAAAAACGCTGTACTAAGCCATCCATTTCATTTGTTCTGGTTTGTCTGTGACGGAGACAAAATTTGAATACATGACGGACGCACTGAGGTTGTTTTTCCTAAAATGGTTTCAACATGGTTCCACTTGATAATTACACGAAACTTCCTCATCCCTACCCATTTGCGTGAAGAGCGGATGGGTAGTAGGAGGCAGAGCACGGCGTGGAGGGAGGAAGCGGTGAGGGACAAAGAATAGAAATTGATCCATTACAAATTTAGACAAAAATATATAACGTTTTCATGAGATTTCCGAAGTGGACTTTTGAAAATAAAATTTCTAAGTCAGTTTTATAAACTAAATTAGGTTAATGTGCTAATGCAAGCGGCACTGCCCATCATTACCAATACGCGCAGTGCTATAGCGAGATTCTGGTGGTAAAAAATTATTGTTTAGAATTAATTTTTTAACGAGCAGTATTCATAAGATTTTACAACATTATTACTTAATTACTTCCTCGATGGCATTAGGAACTCGAACTTACCTACAAAAGTACGCTCTCTATCGCTATTTTGAAACTTGTTCTATCCAGTCCACATAACTACACCCTAAAACTTTCCGGTACATTCGAATGTTATCCTCCCATCTGCGTCTAGGTCGTACCAATGGTCTCGTCCCATGGGTATGCCAGTCAATACCTTGAACAAGGTTCTAGAATATCTCATTCGCGCTGCATACCCACCGTAATCTACGAGATTTTATTTCCATAACAATATCTTGTGTTGGTACCGGATATGTAACTCATAATTATGTAGCCTCCTCCACTACCCAGTATCTTCGTTCCTTTCTGAACCAAACTTCTTCCTAAAAGCTGGTGTACACGGAAAGTGAACAGTGTAAATGACCATATTATCAAAGTGTTCAACCATCAACCAAAGTGAACATTGAAATAAGGTGAACGTTTCTACTTTAGTTCAATGCGGTGATTTATTCAGATATATCAAAGATAACACTTAAACACGTATCTTGAACATTGAAGAGCCTATTTCATTTGCGTCGATGTATTGTCTGTAAACAAAGCTTGTTGTTTTGTTGCCACATACTTGTTTTTAAAGTCAATAAGAATATTTAGTTAATTTGTGTTACCTGTCGATTTTATAATGGTATTTTTAAAGACATTTAGGCTTATATTTAACTTAAATATTCCGGGGCTCACAAAGAGGGGTATTAAATTATAATAAATATTATTCGCACTTGTTATATGCCAGAAATAAACAAGGTCATCAAATCAGAAAAAAAAAGTGGTACTGACAAAAATGACGTTTACTTGCCTAAATTATGTACAATTCTTAGACATCATTTTTAAGGGAACTAGTTTGTTCAATTTAATTGAAATGTGTAAACTTTCACCTTTCAATTTTTTTTAATCAACCCTATTATTCAACCAAAGTGAACTACATATTTCCGCCTTAAGCACCTTATTCTAACACCAAAATTTATTTTTGTGACTTAAGGTGGGGATGTGGGGATACAAAAAAAGATAAGTGTTTTTTCTGTTTTATAGGAAATATTTTTTGCACAAAATAAATAAAATATTGCTTCAGTACAATCATAGAATTAAATTTTCTTCACATGGGGATACTAACAATTCTTGAAAATATGTCATGAGTATAGCAGCATTAGAAGACAAAATTTTAAGTGAAAATAAAAAGTTTTCATTCACTACAGGACGCCCTTGACAGATATTTAAGAACTGTTACTATTTTTTAATATATTTTTTAAAATACCGGTATACTATTATTGAAATCAGTTTCCTTTATCCTTTTACCTTCTTTGATGAACCAAAATACATTTATCCTAATCTAATGAGTTTTTTTCCTCTAAATAATTATGTGTACTTTTAACGAATGTATAGAAAATCATTTGTGTGTCTATTTTTAATTGGTCATATAGCTTCATGATCGCCAAATATTTTTATGGATTTACTTTATTTTAAATCTAGTTACACGAGTTAACCCAGAGCAAACTTTCTACCTACAATCCAGTTGTGGATGGTTCAGAAGATTTGGAAAATCTCATAAATATATACATTTATTTATATATGTACATTTTAATTTATTTAAGGCAGATTAACGTGCACTTTCTGAACCAACTGATTAAATCAGATCTATAAACTAAATTAAATATAGAACAGACACAACACCCAACCTCCGGCCGTTAATTCACCTCTATGAAAGAGTAAGCCTACATTTCACCAATGATAAATTTTTCAGGGTTACGAACCTAGTACCCTTAGATCAATAGTCAGACACGCCACCAAATAAGCTAAGGCGTTAGACAAAATTTCGTGTAACATTAAAGAAAACATATAATGCAACTTACTATTGGGAAAGCAATTAGTGAGTTATTATTACGTAACTACAAAAGATACCCATGGGTGAATCTTAAATGTCAAACTCATCTAGGTTTGCTGGTTGATGAAGGAAATGGGGGCAAGGTAATATAGGGGGTTTAGGGGTAGGTGTTTGAATCTTGGCTGTATGTACTGAAGGTGTTTTACCCCCAAATAGCTCTCTATTACACCTCCATGCTTATGTTTCTATATTTATTATAAATTCTACCTTCCTTACCCCAATTCCATTAGAATAATTACTGCCCGGATGGTTAATTAAGCCAAGGATGAAAAATAAACTCAAGAGTCTAAGATCGTCAATTTAAAAGATAGCGAATAACCCGGCAAACATTGAAATTGTTAAGAGCCTCTACCATTTGAAACAAACCTTCAGATTAAGGTAATGTAGTTGGAAGGGAAAGAGAGTTAAGGTCAGCATTGTTAAAAAAATTGATAGCAAAAAAATAACCTTCAGTAGGTCTAGGTATGTTTTGTTTAATTTTTTCTTTTCAATCGTAATAATCTCAAGAGTTCTTGAAAATTTTTAATGAGCATCAAAGAATTGAAATAGGACTTTTTTCCTTATTTATTAAGTTTCTGTTCAAATGCCAATGCACTCATAACATATATTAAATAACTTTTTAAAATACTGTGTGTAAATAAACTAAACTGAAAGTATTTGTTGAAGAACATCTTCATTTGTTTTGGCCAAAAAAATATTTTGCTATAAAAATTAATTAACTCGTGTTTTCTTCCATCCCACCTTAATATATAATATTAACACGGTAACTTATTAAAAAATAAAATAAAAATAAAGTAGGCCTACCGTCTAGCTAATTTGTTTTTGACTTAACGAGGGTGGTTCAAACCCTTTGTCCGAATTACAATAGTGTATTGTATCAGGGCGACGACCACATTGCAAACCATTATAAGGGTATCCTTTCAGAACAAAACAAAGAAACAAACTTCTCGAAGCGGTTCCATCCATCCAGACACAATGATGTCGAGAATAGGTTAATTAGAAGGGTAGGAAGGCTCTTACCCCACTCTAAACATTCCGAAGGAGGTAATATACTACTGAGCTCGAGACTTTGGTCGCCGCCAGTTCTTGCTGCATGGCGTCTTACTAATGAAAGCTTTCTATTCATGAGGGACGCCTCAAGCGACGCCACTTGCATGGAAATGTACACTTCAACCCCTAGGATTACAACCCCCAGCTTAAGCCATGAGTTAATGGGTCAGAATGCTCTTTAGAGACGGTGGTGCCATATATGCGGATTTTATTTAGTGGTTAGTAAAGCTATCTTTCTTCCGTAAAAAGAGGTAAAAAAAATTGAGAACTAAATTGGTGATTAAATTGTTACTATCTTACTTCACACTTTTTATTTTCTCATATAGAATTTTTTTTTTCAATTGTGAGCACCTCGATATTATGGCGAATATTGACGTATTATATGCCTCCAAGATAAATAAACATGTGGGTCTTACAATTCTGACTATCCCTTTGTATATCTGTATCGGGGGTTAAAACCAAAACCATTTAATGGAATTTTGTTCAAATTTAATAATTAAATTAATTTAATTTAATATTTAGGTGTTTTATATAGTTGTACCTCAAGTCTAAATCGTTAGTTTAATTCTTGCTCTAGCAACTGCTTCTATGGCCGCATCGTCCAAGGTGTCACTCTCGTGTTAGACTAGACTTCCAATGACAGGGTGATTGGGGCTCAAATCTCGGTTAGATGAATTCAGAGTGGTTTTTACAAAATGGTTTTCCACTCTCCCTCCACTTAAATGCAGGTACAATTCCTCTAAATTCAATCTACCTCATCCCTAGCTCATTAGCGTGATCAGTAGATATGCGTATCACCTGTACAGGTAAAATGCGGTGCTAAAAAATCTTGCGCTAGAATTAAGTGTTAACTGACGATTTATTTTTGAAAATTCAATTACTTTTATAAATTAGTTGCGATTTTGTTCAAAATGATTATCTAGGGAGTGTTTTACATGAAAAGTAGAAACTTTTTTTTAACCAAATTTATTTGAGGTTAGTTTATTAATTACTAATTTTTGAAAACTTGAATTAAAAAAAACTTGTTTTAGCAAGTTACGCCATGGGTACCAAGTTGTTTGGACTAATTTAATATTCTTTTCAGTTTATTTTATTTAATTGCATTAAAATTAGTTTAAATAGCTGTAGTAGGATTAGTTTTAGCCCCTAACGATTTAGTGAACCCAAGGCTATGTTATGTAAGTCGAAGAGCAAAGGGCGAATTTTAGCAGCACTTTAAATCATCTAATGCCTACTAAATAGTAAGTACTTCTCTCATCAGGTTTTATTGAGTGCTTGTTTATTGGGTGTGAAAGTTAGCCTATATGCAATGAGATGTAGAAAGAATTTTATTGAGAGTTATAAAAGTTACTAGAGTAATTTTCATATTTTTATGGGCAAAGTCATGTGATTTGTAACTGCCACTTTAATAGATAATACGAATACAATTTAATTTATAGTATTAACAGTGTAAAATAGTATTAACAGTGTAAAATGCTATCAATGTTTATCGCAAATAAATATGTTTGAATTTTATAAGGGTTCCTTCCAACCAGAATCCTTCAATAAACAATAGCTGGATATTTAGTAATTTTATATTAATTTTTTAGTATATAAAAGGGCAAGTCTAAGGTTTTTTTATGTGCAGGAGTACTATTTACTGTTATGAGTTAGGAATGTGGGAGGTTGAATTCAGAGGATGTGTACCCACATTAGCGTGGAGGTAGAGTGGAAAACCATTTTGAAAAAAGTCAATATACCCGACCGGGATTCTAAACCTTATTTTTCTGTCATGAGTAGTATAGACGAAATCCTAGTACACACTAGTGTAACGTTAACTTACAGTTAGTTACAATTGGATCCATCCCATTATAATGTTGATACGTAACTATCAAGAATTCATACCACCCGCTAAATAATTCCGACCCAAATAGAATCCCTACAATGGTACTATTCTCTGTTGTAGTCCCTGTAGGCTAATACGGAAAGATAATACGACACAGTATATTTCATACAGTACAATCTTCTGTAATATTACACTCATAATTGTTCAGGAACTTACCTTTGAAATCTTCTATCACTAGCCGCCACCAAAGCTGACCTACTCCGTGCAGCCATGTGGAGAATGGGCCGAGCTAACGCAAGTCTACTGTCAACACGTGATTGCTCTCAGTCTGGTCAGATATAAACTGAGGCGTAACGACATGGAGTCCGTTAGAAGACAACAATCCACCCACCCCCTGATGGCTGTTTGAAGAACTACCCCAAACATCGAATGATCGTCGACTTGTTCTAATATTCTGATGGAACAACCCTACAATGTGCCTACGTGACCGAAGACAGCTAGCAACTGCGTGCTAGAATTACCTCCCCTCCTTTCCGTGTAACGAAACTCACTATATAACAGGCTGTATGTGTCTGCAAAAATGACTATCAATCCGCGAACGAGGGCGGATGACTATCTATCATTCCGCGAACGAGGGCGGATCATGGTCATGGACCTGGACAATGATCGGATACACCTTCATATATACTAATTGGAAAGTAACTATGGCGTCTACTTTTCATAGACTATTTATTTTCGGCTTATAAATTTGTTGTATTATAATCATTATTTTGTTTTCGTGTAATGTGTAACTTTTCTCTTTATCTCAGTCGCTTAAATTTAACTGTTATGTCGCCACTTAGGCGCGGTATCAAGTTGGTTAGTTTAGTTTGATTTCCACCATTGGTAAATTTGTATTGAGTAAATTTAAATGTAAAATGTTAAAATGTGTGGACTTTTGTATTTTGCTATTTCACGCGACTGTAGAAATAAAATCATGCTTGTTATTTTTTTTTATATAATTTAATTTTGTTCTAAATTTCAATCTTTAATTTTTTTTATAAGAGATAGTTAGTCCCGGGAGGTTTTTACTTGAGTCTGGAAGTCAAACTCTCGCGTTATGTTTTGTAAATTTCGTATTGTAACTTGTAATTGTTTGAGGAGCCCATCAGGCAAGAATATTTAATGTTTGTTTCATTTTGTGGATATCTTACTTCACTTCACTTTTGGTAGTTTAACTTCTCTGTTGATGTTAAAAATCTACGTAATTTTGTGTCTCTTAAAGACGACCTGTAATAAATGTAAACGTGGGATGTTTACATTCTGCGCTTCATGTTATTATTTTCAGCATTATTCAGAATGATATAATGAGACCACTGTACTTTGCTTTATCTACGTTTATACTGAATAAACCATATTATTGTTATATTTTTAATTCTGCTTATATTTTCCCTTATGTAGATTCACCTTCTCCCTTTTATTTAATTGTGGTCGTTAAGTAGAAGGCAATGGAGACGGTGTAACACTAGGAAACATTTCCTCTGAAACATTGTTTGCCAACAGGTTGCCCTGGTTTTAGAAACAGTTGGGCAACAGTTTGGAAACAGTTGGGGAACAGTTTGGAAACAGTTTGAAAACAGTTGGGTAACAGTTGGGCAACAATTGGGTAATAGTTGGGCAACAGTTGGGTAACAGTTGGGCAACAGTTGGGCAACAGTTAGCCAACAATGTTTCCAAGTCAGTACTAAGATTAACACGAGAGTGGCGTCTTAGACCATGCGGCCACCAAAGCAGGACAAGGTTAATTCCTAACTAAATAGGTTTAGAAAATATTCTATTTAGCGCTGTTTGGAGGTATTTTTATTCCCTCACCAATTGTTACTCAGTACAAGGTGCCAGGTTTGCAATAGACTAGACTACCAATGACATAGAGGTCAAGATTCGAATCTTTGCTTCGTACACTGGTCTTGTAGTGAGGGAGGTTTTTCCTTTCCACATGTAATTAATTACTAATTATCTCATCCTTCTTTCCCACTATCCCACTAATGAGTGAACACTTCCCATAAAAACCACGCTCCCAATCCTTACACTTTGGATAAGGTAATTAAAAAAGAAGCCTTATATTAAAACACAAAACATAACTATTGATGTAATAGTTAGATAAAGAAAATAGTCGATTGTATTGTTTTCACTTTCAAATAAAAAAATGGCGGAAATCTTTTATGAATGGTCGATGCTGCTTTAAAAAAAAATAGTTCCTGGGCTGTCTACTATCCGCCCACTGTCTTCGAGGGTACCAATAAACCACGCAACGCTTTTTATTACCTATTATGTCCCCCTCCCCCCATGTAGCACCAAGAAGACATTTAGCATGTCCCACCCTAGCCGCCCAACCTGTGTTACGTAACTTTTCACTTCAAGAGTGAATGTACTGTGTCATTATTTCATAGGGAAGCTTTTGTGACACTAAAAGAGGGACCCAGATTTAACACAACTCAGTTTGTATGTGTTACATAGCACTTTGACGTACACACACTCAACCCGTGTAATTCCATACAAACATTAGGGCACCCCCTTTCCCCCATCCCGACAGTGTCACGTATTTTATGGATGACCCCTTTATACAAAAACAAATATATTTTGTTGTGTTAATAGCTACGGGGGGTGGGGTTTAGGAAAATTGCGCATGGGAAAACTGAGCCTTCCCAGAAAAAGAGCAAAACTGCGCCCTCGCATGAATCATCACACTAATAGGTGAGAAGAGTGCGCCCACACGAACTTGTCTGTCTCACCTAAATAATTTTAACAAGGTCATGAGGGCGCACTTTTCTCACTTTCCTCACGACCCTACAATTTTCACCGGAGTAGATCGGTTCATCGCATCTTTTTGTTTAGGGGGGTGAGCATTTCAAATTGACTCATCACACATCATGAGGTCTTGAGGAGGTCAAAGTACTTCGATTCATCGCACCTGTCTCTTTGCCTGTTGGTTTAGGTTAGGTTAGGTTAGGTTTTTCAATGAAATAAAAATTAGTGTGTATCTATAAGCATTTGATGTGAACGTATACATTGAAGTTACCAAAGCCCCCCCCCCCCCCCGAACCATCAATTATGCGCCCTTGTCCCAAATATAAATAAAAGTTTAGGAAATAGCACCCTCAGAACAATCAGCCTGGATTCAAATATCAACCTCTTACAACAAATCAGACAGATGATATTGACTCCTTAGCCTACGTTGCCATCGTTGCGAGCTCTCAGACAACAGTTCAAAGCAAACCGATAAATATATGTATGTGATATGGCATAGCACGTGCTACCGCATATGTTCTAGTAGGAACATGATTTATCGAATGTTGACCGAACTGTTTAGTTTGATTTGGTAAATAATACACAGAGAAAAGTTATTACTAGGGCTATTGATTTAAGTAGTTTGCGTCCCTATCACTTTCTACACACACACACGAAGGGTATTACAGGCAATGAGTGTCAATTGTGTTTGAAATACATAGTTTTACTGTAGCCCAAACTTTCATATTCGATGCAGATTTGTTTACAGTTTATTTTGATCCACATACATGATCTAATATTATATTTTCAACATTTTGGACACTCATGGCCATATTAATTTTCTCCTCTTGAACATAGCTCTTATAGGCCTATATAATCTATTTATAGTATAATTATCTTAGAAACAGATTTATCTAACAGAATAAAACTCTATTAAATCTATATTTACGTATTTATGTGTAAATTCATATGATCTGCCGCTGTAATTTCTAAAATATATTTTTACTATCTATAAAAATATCGTGTTGAACAAATTTAATTGGTATAAAATGATTTTTGATACATTTGGGATCTAATGGATATATTTCATTAACATTTTATTCTGTTCCTAGCCTTCTGTTTTAAATAAAGTTTTTTTTTAAATATATAAATACGAGTCTTTTATTAAGTGTGCTACGTTTTGACCTTAAAGAAATATAGTTAATTATTTTATAAATATTTGGGATTTGATAGACAAAACTAATAGGCCTACCTATATAAAAATAAGGTTCTGGGTAATTATATGGTAACGCTTGAAACCTGTTGAATTTTTTTTTAAATAAACAAACTTTGGACAGGTTTGTTTGTTGTTATTTGAAAGTAATTTAATATATTATAATATATAGTGAATGTCAGCTCAAACAAAGAAATGCCTTTTTTTTTATAAATATAGCTAAGCTATCTGCTATTTTTTGGGCGCCTGGAATACTTAAAAAGACGTCTTAGTGGTTAACGGTATCTACACAAAGTTTAGATAAGTGGTCCGCGTACCGAAGCGCTTAAACTTGTACCACGTTATTTAAGAGGTGGTTTGATATTTCAAAATAAATCTATCCCCAAACTTGATCCAAATTATTATATTTTGATTTTTATAACTAAAAAATAATAATGAAAAGGTGAAATTAGCTCATTTTCAACTACTTTTAACGCGAGATGTTGAAGCGCTGAGATCAAAATATGTTATTAAAATTACATATCTAGCCTTCCTCAAAAGAATAAATTCATTCTATAATAGGGTCACAACAAAAGGTTCAATGATATGTTATTGAGGACTGATTTAGATTTTAGAGATTTTGAAGCTTCACGGTAGTGAGGGGATATAATTTTCCTTTCAAATAGGGGCGTTTATAGCGGGACGGAGAGGAAAGCATCTGGGTTCCATTTTTTCGAACAAAGTATTCTGGAAATTGAGGACTCCATACACTATCTGTGGATATATTAAGGGCTGGTAGCTGATAAAGTAGTCTCACTCCAGTTTAAATTAGGAGCAGATTCTAAGTTGTGAATCCAAATGGGGACTACTTAGTCCAAGTGTGGACCAGTAAATCTAGGTGTGGATCAGTGAGTCCTAGTGTTTACCAGTGAGTCCAAGTGTTTACCAGTGAATCCAAGTGTTGACCAGTGAGTCCAAGTGTTGACCAGTGAGTCCAAGTGTTGACCAGTGAGTCCAAGTGTTGACTAGTGAGTCAAGTGTTGACTAGTGAGTCCAAGTGTTGACCAGTGAATCCAAGTGTTGACCAGTGAATCCAAGTGTTGACCAGTGAATCCAAGTGTTGACCATTGAGTTCAAGTGTTGGCCAGGGAGTCCAAGTGTTGACCAGTGAGTCCAAGTGTTTGATCCATGTTGAGTCCAAGTGTTGACCAGTAAGTCTAGGTGTGGATTAATGAGTCCAAATGCTTACCAGGGAGTCCAAGTGTTGACCAGTGAGTCCAAGTGTTGACCAGTTATTCCAAATGTTGACCAGTAAGTCATAGGTGTGAGTTCAAAGTTTATACAAAGGATTCCAAGGGAGCCCTGAGTCTAGTTCAGTGAGTATATAGGTGTGAACAATTTTCATATAATTTGTGTCGGCGTGGCGTGTCGTGCGTGTAGACTAGTTTATAGGAGGCGAGTTTTGGAGTTATTGTTGGGACTAAACACAATACATTACTATTGTTCGAATTATATTAAATATCTAAAACCTCGTTATTAATTTATTTAGTTAATTGTGACTATTTTAATAACTCAAGGATTGTTGTATTGTTCCTAATTCAGTGTATGTTCTTAGCTTTGTTTTCAATAAACACAACCTTAAATAGTACATCCTCAAATTAAGGGTAGTTCAAAAAAGGGGACATTATAGATTTTTTAAATTTCTCCAACATTTTGGTTCAAAATGGGTGTCAGAGATACGTTTTATATAATAAATAAGAAAGGATGCTGGTTATTCTTAAAAAAAAACCAAAAAAACCCAGCATTTTAAGTTAGTTAACTAATGACGGATTTTTTTAAACATTTTGCCATAAACTATGATAGACAATATAAAAAGTATGTATAATTGTGTCATTCCATTTATTTTTTATCATAGCCCAAGAATCGTAGTCCTTGGAGTGGAATATAGAGTCATTATTATAACTAGCCTAACGGCTGGACGTGTATATTTTCTCTAGCGTGTCGCAGTACAAGCTTCCTCTTTTAGAGATGATAAAATAGAATGACGCCAACTCGAGGAAAAGGCAACACTTGAAAGATGTTTAGTCACTGGAGCGTCGTCCACGGTAATTTTATTTCCAAACGTTTACACTACGAGCATTATGGCTCTTAGGGTAAAAGACCGCAAGGACAAACAGAGTTGGGGCGGGCGTCTCTGGAAATATAACTCGACCGCAGAAACTGTGTGGACATTTGTTGGAATAGTAATAATAAAAAAGAGTTTCCTTCCGCGCTGTTTCTTCTTTTATCCCCTCGCCTCTCGCCCGTTTTCACCACCTACTCCCTTCTCTCTATTTGCTCGGAAAGAAAGGCAGGTGAGGAAAAGTCTACACTGCGCTGGGGAATTATTTCCCTCTCTTTTTTCCTCTTTTTTTTTTTACGAGCTACATTTTCCTCTGTTGGATTTATGTAACCTCTTACGAACACATAAGTTTCTTTATTCTAATTTCCTCACGCTGCGGTCCATTTATGAGAAGAATTCTGATTTATTTGGGAAATGCAGTGGCGTAACCATGAAAACGGATGATGAAAAGGGGATTATAGGATTTTTGACCCTGTCATTTGCTTTGCTGTAATATTAAACGTTATAAAATAGCATCTAATGATACTTCCTAATAAATTACTGTATTAATTTCTCTTTACAATTAAATAAATTACTAACGGACAAAGAATGTAAATAGAACCATAATATTTTTATTTCTGTCACTATGACATGTGTTTCTAATTTTAAAATAACGGCCTTTCTATGAAAATAAGATTGTATTTACAACCATTGGTTACATGCATTTATGTAGAAACTTGCATTAAGTTTTTTATTTAAAATTAACCACTCAATATATGCGTGTGTTTTTGCTATTGATGCACAACAACTTTAATTAGGTTAATGCCAAAGGACTATCAGATTAACTATATCATGTCTAGCACGAAATATCTTAATATTTTGTATTTTGTTTGTATGACTTCAAACTTAGGCATCGTAATCGGTGGGTGTGCGGATTAAACGTCAAGATCATCCAGTCTAGTTTGCCGATGACAGGGAGGTCAGGAATCGAATCACAGCTGGGATTTTAATAAATATGTTTTCCCTTCTTTCTCAAGTGAATGCGAGTACATTTATTATGTATACTTTCCTAATCCTTAATAGATTAGTCTAGTTAAAATAAAGATGGTCTAGACAGTTAGTAAAGAGACAGTGAAACAAAATAATAAACATTTTCGTAGGAAACTCGATTGAAAACTACCTACGACGTCAAAAATCGGGAGGAATAATTTTAGGAAATATTCAAAGCTATAGCTGGCCTATCGCTTGACGTGATCAGATATCAAACAAGGTTGTCGCTTATTATTTTTATTCATCGTCTGAGTCATACACTCATTTGAAGTATTGTGTCGGCATAGAGCCGGCTATTTTATCGACCTGTAACACCACAAATCACGTTGTATGAACTGATAATGACAGAAACCCAACTTTTATTGTGTGTGTGTGTGTGTGGGAAAATGAGGGTGGTGTAGAGAGGGAGAGTGCTTTAGTCCAGGGGTTCCCAAACTTTTTAAATCGAAGGAGCCGTTGCATCAGAAAAAAAAAACTTGCTGAAGCCTTTATACAATTTTTTTACATTAATATAGTTTGATGAACTTCAATAAAGACAGTTAAATTCTAAGCTGAGTATTCACAAAAGACGGCAAAAGCAAACATTGGTTCGTTGCTCGCCGATGTTTGCTCTTGTTCAATTTAAATGCTAACCTTGTGACCATACTAGAGCGAATATGTTCTTGTTCGCAGTGATCTATCGTTTTCGAGCAAACCAGTCTAATTTTGGATTGAATATGGCTGATCTAAATAATAGGCAACTTTGTGAAAGTACCTACCCGATTTCTGTATATACTGTATTTGCACCGGCTTATTTGAATATTTTAACAACAGTAAACTTTCGTATGAAACCCATTTTGTGTTATATACTTCTTCTATGCCCATTTCTGAGGTAGTTTTGAGCTTATGTAGCCCTCTTCTAAATGAAGCAAGTAGAGATTAAATATCCATTATAATTTCTGATATTTCAGTATTAAACATTGGATAACACTGTACAATCCTCTTGTTTATTTTTATAGTATGGAACAGCAAAGTTCCATAAAACAGGCAAGAATCCATAGTTATTTATCAGTTTTAAAACTTTTACTTGACTATTCCATTACAAAAATAAATCCAGAAAATTATTAACTCACCATTTAAAAATAAAGATCTTAACTGCACTGTACCATAATCATTTCAACCATACAATCAATAATCACCGTCCACACTAAACTATCAAGAAAAATTATTTTCTTTGATATACCGCCCCAACCCACCGATCTTTTTTGAACACGAACGAGCGAATGTATGGAACAGCTGCGCATTTGAAACCCCTTAGCCCTTCAACACCCAACATCCCGTGCTACCCTCAAAATGGACTCCTAGAGATATGCCTGCTAAAGGTACAATTTGAGAGCTTGGGTCGTCTTCCACCACTTTTAAAATAAATACATTCTAGATACATGCCTACATAGATAACTATATGATCGAGAGTTATTAACGTCAAACCCCCAAAAAAAGTTTTCTAAAGACATTCCTGCATTGCTAAAGTTATCATTGCTTGTTTGCAAACAAGCTATTTTTCCCTAAAAAAAATATGGAAACTTAGAGTCACGCCCACATTGCTAAAGATATAATTTGAGACGTCCTCCTCTCCCCCCAACCCCCCAAACATTTTAGAACTATATAAACAAACCTGTCTTTGCATATGGCATTCTGATGGATTATTATTTGTATAAATATAGAAAGATGACAACCAGACAGGGATCTAAATTAAAGGCCAGAGTTTAAATACCCTGTCTTGAGTTTTATTTTTCTATATTTACATTCTAAAGGTAAGGCCGCACTCATATACAAAAACGCGCAGCTCGTGTCTATTGATAATGTTCCACGATTGTCTATAGATATAAGGGGAACACAAGGGGTGCTCTGAAACTCCCTATAGACCAAAATTGCAGGTATATGGTCTCCCATCCGAGATGGGAAACTTGAGACAAGCTGCGAGACATTTCGTAGTGTGGACGTGTGATGGACCAAAACCATTCAGTCTCAGTCCAGCTTGTCAACCTGAGAGTATGGTTTCTCTAAATCTTGTCTCCTATTTTGATATTTTATTTCCAAAATCTGAAGCAATTATTCGTTGTCTGAGGTAGCTAGACGAGTAAAAATTTTTAAAACCTGAACCATCTTCTAGTTCCAATATTTTTAGAAGATTGATCCCAAATTTAGGGTTATCAGAAAAAAGGTTCCGTGTCCACCAACGGTTTTTTTGACTTTTTTTATTTTGTGATCATTTAGTATGATTAACGCACAAGCAGCGATGTCACAGGCAGAAACGTCATCCATGGTGTTTCGGAGACTAAATGAAGGTGTGGACGGGTGACAAATTTGATAGACCACCTTGAGATTTGTTCGCGATTGTCTATAGACAAAATTCGCGTCCTGTTTATGTAGAGTCGCGCGAGTTTTTCTATGAGTGTGGACAAGCCTTTAGAGACATGCCTACATCACTAGAGCTACCAATGAGTGTTTACACTCACTCAACACATTAACAGAGATGAGAAGTAGCGAGGCTAAAGAAATTCCAGCGCAAATCTTCGCCCCACCCTCCATAATTTGGGAAGGCAGTGGCGCGTTAATAACGCTTCCTGTCGTAAATCAGTGCAAACTGTTGAAACAATAACTGTCCACGCGCTCCGTTTTCAGGTCACAGCCCACACCTTCACTTCTTTCAAGACCAAACAATAACACGGAATTGTTTTTTGGTTCCCCCTTTGGCACTAAAACTGATTAAAAGAAAGTTCGAGTTTCATCTCTTCCCTTCTCTCCCCCTCCCTATGAGCTATTCTCAGCTTTCGTTAAAAAAGAAAAAAAGAAATTAATCAGAATGTTTTATTGAAAATAAATGAGTGATATTTGTCTCATTTCTAGGAACTATGGCTTCCTGAATGATCTTTCAGCGAGGTGTATTTTAAGACCGAAGACCTGGGGTGGATTTAAAGAACGTATAGTGAATAAGATGTCTTGCAAGAACTAATTTCGGTGTCTTCCAAAATGTGGGCAATAATTTGGTACAACGTTTACAAAATTTCATTTACTGTACTCACATTTAAATAATTTGTTCTTATACAACTCTACAAATAGCTTGTCATTTTTTGTAAAAGTGTGAATTAAATGTTCTAAATTTATATATAGCTAGAAACTGCGCCTGTGCTTACTTAGCACGCGAACCAAGATTTTTTTTTCTACAACGTTTAACATTTGTTAAATAATGGCGGCTAAACGAGTGCGAGTAAACAGATGGTGTCACGTGGGCGCAGAAGCTAAAAGATGTCGTGTAGGTACTAATTCCAATGTCTGTCAAAATGTGGTCAATAGTTGGGTACAACGTTTACAAAATTTCATTTATTGTACTCATATTTTGACAATTTGTTCTTATATAAATATAACTCTACAAATAGCTTTTCCGTTTATATAAAAGTGTGAATTAATTGTTCTAACTTTATATAGTTAGAGTCCGGGCATGTGCTTGATAATCACGTGAACCAAGATTTTAACCTAAAAACAGATTATGAAAGTCGAAACCTCATTAAAAACAACGCGTCACTATGTCAACAACCATTTTAACTTTCAGATAAAAGTTATCAGGTACTTATACCTTCTGATAAAAAATGTGATGGATAAATACATTTTATCTGGCAAATAAATGCTATCTTGCAGTCATAAGGCACACCTTTAACTTATCCACCAGGTAGAAATATTTATCCAGGAGTCATAAGACCGGCCCTTGGTCAAGTTCTTGCATACGGCACATTCTCAAAAAGGAAATGGAAGCAGGATTATCAATTTTTCACTCAGCTAGCTAGTTGAGACAGAAGACGTGGGGCTGAAACAGTTCTGTGCAGGACCCACATAGGTGGTCGTGTGGTTTAACTTTCTGGTGATGGGGAGATCTGGGTTCGTATCCTTATCGGGTGTACTGACGGTTCCTAAATGGTCTCACGCTTGCTAATTAAGTTTCATTGTAATCTGCGCTTTAAATATATTCTTATAGATGAATTCTAATAATAGGGCTAGAGGAGAATACACTTATCTGACTCCGAGAAGGGACATGGCCCCCATACCACCCTTCCTCCCTTCCCTGAAAGATATGGACCTGAGAACACTCATACATCTTAATATCACACACATATGATTCACCTGATGCGCGAGCATGTGCAAACTCTTCACACAGCCGTCTATCTGTACCGTGCCAGTATTCAAGACACAATGGGAGAGTCCGACGTAATTAAATCTTCGTTTTACCGCGCGTTGCTTTCGTCATCTTAGCTGCGAAACCACGAATAAGAAGAAGAAGAAGAGGAGGAGGAGGAGAGTGGCTTCCTCTTTAACTAAGGTTACTTGGCTGATTGTAGAGATACGCCAGACAGCGAACAGTTCATTATAGAATATACTTCGGGGGACAAAAGCTTGGATGAGGGTTTACGATATCTTGGTTGGGGTTCAATGTTGTAGCTTGGTGGAGATAATTATGGAAGGCGGGTTAAGCGCGGAGCCTCTTAAATAATTTGCCGATACAGAGTTGAGTTTAGAAATTTCATGAAAAATATATAAATGAAATAAATAATGAAAGCTTCCTTAGTGGGACTTTCCAGCCAGTAATTTTACCATCTAAGATATAACGCGTTTCTTCCTGTTTGAGTGTTATATAATCCACGGAGATATATTTCATTTAAAAAAAGTATTCTCTAATAATATCCTGCTAAAGTCTGTTTTCAGCTTAGAAACTGATCTTGATTAAATAACATTTTTGTTAATAAAGAAAGTTTTATATATATATATTTATATATATAATATAACATAAAACTACCACAATATTTCTAAAAAACGTGCTTCGTAAATTTGTCAAATCGTATATTTGAATATTTGTTTTTATGGAATAAGGTTTAAGTTGTGATGATGATTTTTGAGAGTAGTAGCAACGTCCCAAAGTTGGGATTAATACACTTTGGTTTCTCTTTTTAGTTCACTATAAATTTGTCGTTGTATTGTTGCGACTATCACCTTACGTATTGATGATTTGGGAATACTGTTACAAACAAAGTCATGAATTATAATCCTTTATGAAGTTAAAATTTGATTTTTATTACTTTTATTTAACTGGTCTATGACAGGCCGATTATAACAATACTACTAAACCTATGAAACAACTTTAAATTGGTAGACTTATGGAAGGTTACCATGTACTTAGGTAACCTCAGTGGTCTTGGGGTTGAGTGTTCACCTCAGGACCAGATGTTCGTTGGCTCAAACCTATGTCGATTATGGTACTAAAAGAAACCGGGAAGGCATGTGAAAATTCCTTTCCCAACAAAATTGATATCCCCTTTTGCTTTTGCTCATAGAAATTCTCGGTATAAACAGACAGTTCAGAAAGTTCACGTTAAATACCTCAAATAAATAAATACTATGTATTTAAGAACATTTAAACGAATTAGCATGCAAACTAAAGCACGTGTTTTGGTGTATTGTAGTTTTGAAGCTGTCTCTATTATAGCCTCCAAATATAGACACAATTATTTTCAAACTAATTTTAAAATATATGCATTATGTGTATCTAACTACGGACAGATCCGTATTAAATTTGATATCTCCCATCTACGTAAATAAAATGCATGCGGTGTAAGTATGTACTCCCAGGGCAGTTTCCCCACTCACTTAGAAAGTTGGAATGAAATTGGATGCTACGGACGCATCTCTATGAGAAAAATCCAAAACTTACAAAATTCATAAATGTCCGATCTCAAGTTTGAGAAGCTTTAAAATGATATATTCTAGGTGTTAGATCAACTTATAGCTGGTGACATATTTATGGAAACCTCTAGCAATCATCTAAAAGCCAGGAATATATTAACATTTGCAAATATGTAATTACTGTGTCCATGGAACGAAGATGTAATGTCTGTCAATGAGAATATTTTAAAACTACTTGAAGAAGAAATTGTTTGATACTCGAGCGTGGACTCTATCGATTGCGACGACAAAAAGGAAAGGAATAATTATACAATTGAGTTCCACGGCAGTCTTACTCCCTCAGATACACCTACGCCTTAATTGAAAGGTATAATAGTAATGTTGTTACGATTTCTGAATAATCAAAGAGGGTTGTGTAATGAAGCTCGTTTGGAAATCAATAAATTGAGAAAATAAAAATATTTCAGCAAACATTCTCACGGTGTTTCTAGCATGGTAACCCAATTTTTATATCTCGGATAACCCTCGCAACTACTGATCTATACCTGCCTTTTGTACTTCGCTGGTAACAGTTCACAGTCTGACCGGCATTTTCCATGACAATAATTAACAATTGCTATGGGCTGACCCTAAACAGAGTTGGTGTCAATCTTCTCTACTCCAGTTTTCAGCCATATAAGTATATTGCCTTCTCAAGAACGCATGTGCCACAGACATATAAGTGTAGGCAGTACAAAGTAATTTTCAAGTTGTTGTTATAAAGAAAGAACCAAAAATCTGTTACTCCCCTCCCCCACAAATACAGTAAATCAATAACTTTTAAAAAAAAGCCAAATACTCTATTGAAAATAAACAAAAGGATTTCATTGAATTCCTCTTCCTACTCTGCCGTAAGGCAAGGTTAAAGCTTCTATCAATAAATGTTGTTAGGTCAACACCAAATACTTGAGCATGGTTGGCCTGAAAGAAGAAACCCATATCAAGATGTTGGCATAGATCTACACTTCCCAGATTGTATGTCCTAAGGGGGGCGTATTTTACTTTCTCTCGTTATCTCGGAGAGAAAATTGTGATCATAAAAATAATCGGACTCGATATTTTGATAAATGCCGACGATTCATGACCCGCTGAAACCAAAAAAAGTTGTTTTTGTAATGGCGTCTGTCTGTATACTCTGGCTAGAGCCGACACTATTTTACTGATGGTGCTAAAACTGGGTATCTGGGGTTTTAATAAGGTTCCCCTGAGGGGTTTTTGGTATCAGATTTCCAACCCTATATTTTAGGGTAGTTTAGTGAAGGGCAAAAAGAGCGAAAATAGATTTTCTAGAAATTCGCTCTAAGTATTTTGATTAAATTTTACATATAGACACTGTTTATTGCTATAAACAGGATGAAAATTCTCATTTTCTCATTTAAAATACTCTGAGGGTACTTTACATTGAAGAAATTTCCAATTTTCATAATTTCTCCATAACTATTTAAGATGTGAAATAACTTATCATTGTAAGATTCGTGTTAAACTAGACTGCCGAGGACGGGGAGATAAAGGTTCGAATCTCGCTCGAGTGAACTGGGATGGTTTTCCCTAAAAGGTTTTCCACTCTCCCTACACGCAAATGCGAGTTCACTTCCTCAATATTCAACCTTACCAATTCCTAATACATTAGTGTATTTAGTATTCAAGTGTATAACTCGAATGGGTAGTAATACGTGGTGCTAAGTATTATTATCTAATGCCATATAGTAAGTAACAGTGTATATTATTTCATTTATGATCTTTGGTGTAGTCTTTATACAACAATGTATGGACCCATTACTTCGTTTCACAATCTTACGAAATTTTGGTATATGTTTATTTAATTATAAAAGCGGGGAAAGTCTGTTAGGTGCGCCGTACCATTTTTTTTATAAAGGTTGTTTTCAAAAGCTACTGTGCAGTAAAGTACCACGTACTTCATATCAGTACTTCCAACAACAGATGTAGTAAATGTCCTCCACGGGCCTGAAGACATGTCCGGACACGCCTCTTCATCTTATATCATACGTCTCATATGTTATAAGATGAAGAGGCGTGTCTATACATGTCCTCAGGCCCGGGAGGGTAGGGGGGTTAACATTGCCAACATCTGTTATAGGAAGACAGCAACGAGGCAATAACTTACTGCGCAATAGCTTTTGGGACATTCTCTATATAGTGATAACATGTCGGAGCCATGGACACAAATCTCGCTGCCTCCTGTTAGGAAAAATATAAAAGATTGTTAAAAACAACAGGGGATGATATTCGCGCGAGATCCAAATTTGTGCCTATAGGGGAAAGGACAGTCATGAATATTTTATATCAATAGTGATATATATGACTTGATGTATAAATATATAAATATGAATTATGTAGCTTTTGTGACATTCAATAAAGTTATTATTATTATTATTATCACTACGTCTTACTACCCGTTTGTATTATATTAGCTAATGTGTAATAGTAGGGTGATTGTGAGATGAAATGGAGGACCTAAAGTTTAAAGTGGAATCCAAATCAAGGTGGAGGCCGGCATTCCACACATTCACAAGTTGTGAATCAATACACCTCCTGTCAGAAGTAAGGAAGGGTTTGGAAATCAGATAAATCTGATCCGAGGATTGAACCCCGGAGCCCCAGCACAGAAGTCTTGACACCTTACCCCTAGACCATCAGGTCAAATCCACTAAAGTTCCTTTCTATCTAAATTGGAGTACAGATTTGTTACATAAATAATTTTGTGTGGGGCATGTTTGTTTAATGAATTTATATTTAAATTTATTTACATAACAAGGCGATAGCCATCAGGTGAACAATTGATTCATACATCGCCGATACAAGCATCAGATACTCCACAATTTTAATTAATGATGTGTATCGTCCTCTTCAGTTGGTAGGACAACATGGGGTTCGTTATTGTTCTCTGCAGTAGACTAATTGGTGTTATGTGTAAGGGTGGTATCTATAGACCATAACCATAAAACTACCTATAATGGTAGTTACTAATTGGCTTTATGTGTGCGGTTACGTTTACAGTAAAACCCATTCTCCATTTCATAATATAACCCTATATATAGTACGAAAGTGGTTACATTTCCTAAACATATCCTTTGAGATCTTTAATTACTTAGAATTTATCAGCTTTATTTGGGGGCTGCATGCACTAAGCCTCTAAGGCATCGCTCTGTCAATATACTAGACCGTCGATGATGGGAAGATCGGGGTTCGAATCCCGGTCGGGTGTACTGAGGGTATTTTTCCTAAATGGTTTTACATTCTTCCTCTATGGAAATGTGGGTAGACTTCCTCTAAATTCAACCTTACTAACGGCTAACGCATTAGTGTAATTAGTATAAATGGTTATAACCTTAACCGGCAGTGAGGCGTGCTAAATAATCACAGGAAGAGCCTTTTAGAAAATACAAATACTTTTTTATACAAAGATTGAAATCATATATTAGATATATTTATGCACGACGTCTTACCACCTATTCGGAATATTCGCATATTTGCAATAATAGAGAAGAGATGAGGATAGTATAATTTTAAGGGAAATGTACCCGTATTTGCTTGAAAGAAGAGTGAAAACCACTTAGAAAAATTACCTTCACTAAATCTGACCATGATTTGAACCTCGATCTCCCGGTCACCTGAAGTCTAGTCTACATCAAGAGAGGTGCATTAGACCATGCGACCACCGAGGCGGTTAATATTTAATTTTACTTTCTTTAGACCCCTCGGAAAGTGCAGTATTGTGATCGTTAAAAAAAAAACCTAACCCAAAATCTTGGTGAATGTCGACGTTTCATGACCTCCTGAAACTTAAAACGGTGTTTTCAAAATAAAACATGTTTTTTTGTCTATTTATCTGTCTTTATCTCACTCTAAAGCCGAAATCATTTTACCGATCGGGCTTAAATTTTATATCTAATGTTTCATCAGATTCCCCTCGGGATTTTTTGGGACTATATATCTAACCCAAAAATTAAAGGTAGTTTATTGAAGTGCAAAAAGAGAAAAAATTGATTTTCTCCAGATTCGTAATAGCGATTTCCATTCAATTTGGTATCTCAGCACTCTCATTTTCTCAAGAAAATGACTATGAGTGTACTTTGGATGAACATAATTTTTCAGTTTGGATCATTATCTCCACAGCTATTTCAGATTCGAAATAACCTGTCACTCTAAAGTTGTTGTTCCAAGCTTTTAAAAAATAAAAATCTTTTTATAAAATCAATGGTTCCCTAGCTATAAGCAAGCATATCTACTTTTTATGGAGGTCTTTGAAAATGATTGAAATTGATTCCAGTGCTCTTTGGTGAACAAATAATTACGTTCTTTTCTCAGTATTTCCGTAACAGTGTATATTATTTTTATTTATTGGTGGAGTGTTTCTGCAACAATGTAAATTATTTCGTTTCACTTGTCTTACGGGTTTTTAGTAAATGTCTCTAATTTTAGATAGCCGAGAGAGAAAGTCGCTGTGGTGCCCCGTACCATTCATTTCTTGAGGAAAATTACTATGCCCTATAGATTAACTAAACAGTTAACGGTTATAAACGATTTTATTTGGGACCTGCCTTAAATTACTTTTTATATAAACCATTTTAAAATGTTTTATCGGAGCTTTAAGGTTTCAGTAGTAGGACTTTGATAAGTGTTTTAAAATTATTTACATACAACGGAAATATTTTATAAAGTTCCTCTACAATATTTGGTTGAAAATGATGTGTATAGAATGCAAGTTATAAATAATTTAAATGTGAGAATTGCAGCCCTAATATTATTTATTCGCATAAAATCTACCCATAAAGACACAGAAACGGCTCTTGTAATATTTTTCAAATCCAACAAAGACCCCCTCTTAAAAAGGATTAAAAATTATCAAAACGATTAGAAAATTATTTTTTTTCCTTACCGCATCTTAGTTTCCGTTATGGTGATTTGCATATATTAACTATGGATGGTAACATTTTAAAGGAAATGTAGCTCTATTTGCACTTAGGATGAGTGCTAAGCCATTTTGGGGGTACAATACTCTCAGTCAACACGTCCGGGATTCGAACCCATACCCTCCCTTCACCAGCAATTTAGTTTAGCACAAGAGTGATGAGTTAAACCATGTCGATACCAATGCGAATATAAGTTTTTTTTAAAATAAACAAAAAGTACAAAATATATAATCTTTTACATTCATGAAATATAATAAACAACAGATATTTCCAAAATTTGGACTGTAACATTTGTTCTAGAAGCGATATTTGGGTTCTCGCATGTACAGAACAGCTACCCAAGTATTGGAAAAGTATCTAAGAAATTCCGTAGGGGGAAAGATCCACAACAAATAACTTTTATTAGATAGCTTTTCTTCTTCCCGTATAACTCTTCCCGCCATCTAAAAATAAAGTTACCGTGTCTCTTTAAGATATTATTTATTTTATGTTTCTTCTTTAAAAGAAGCGGGTGTCTTAAAAAAAACCTAATAGTTTGACAAATAATATATTATCTACCAGTAGAAAGAGATTAAACTGCAATGCAGATGCAATTATTTTGTATGGTACTTACACTACTTTTACACTGAATGTTAGCAATGTCTGATACCTTAGCTCAGTCGGTAGCATGTCTGCCAAGTGAGCTAAGGGTCCCGGGTTCAATCCATGGAATTGTCGAAAAATTTGTCATTCGTGAAATGTGGGTCTACATTTTCATCGTGATGAATTAACGGACCGGGGACTGAATGTTGTGTCTGTTCTAGATTTAAGTTAGTTTATAAGTCATGTTCTGATATAATTAGGAGTTTCAGAAAGTTTACATTAAATACATCAAATAAATGAAAAAAAAGAAAGAAACAGAATTCATTAGTGGTTCTCAAAGGATGTTCAGTGATACATCGGTGTGATGCAAAATTCTTGAAGCTATGTTTTTGTTGTTAAAAAATAAAAGTATTTTTAATCAATTACCCGCCTCGGTGATCTAGTCAAGTGGTCAGAGTTCTTAGTTACAGATCCAAAGGTCCCGGGTTCGATCTCCATTGTTTACAATTTTTTTTTTCTAAGCAGTGGGTCTGTAAGGGGGTTAACTGAGTCTCGGGATGATAATTGAGAATCTACTTGAATAAAGTAGAGGCTTCGTTCTAGAAAATTGAGATTAACGGTTGGAGGGCTCATTATGCTGACCACATGACACCCTATAGCTGAAAATGTTTGCACTATATTCGTCAACATACGGCAGCCACTCAGGTGATATTGTTAGCTTGCGGGCTGATGCCATAAGTTTCTTTTATTAATTTTTTTTTAAGAAATAAAGGAAAAATGTTTGAAAAATTTTATATTTGTTTTACAGATAATTTAATGGCTCGCAATCAAATAAATGAATAATTAATGAGAATATGTTAGTTTCTTACAAAAAATTTCAATTCGTGGTCGAAAAGATGTCTCACACACGCAGATTGAGAGAAGACTCTCTGATATTGTGCATGCCCAAGTCTACGTAGTGTCGCCAAACTGCTCATTCAATGCGCCACAATGACTCACTTGAAAGAATGGTGTGCCGTGAACAATAAAAGATTGAGAACTACTGGTTTACACAATTACCTTTCTAATAAGCTGTGTTATAGTGGAATAAGAAGGTAAGTTTTCTAATATTTGGGCTAGTGAAGGGTGCATCTAGGATAAGTAAACATAAATAGTGGTAGCATTTAATAATTGTTTTATAAGTCTAATTTATTTTAAACATAGATTTATTTATTCAAATAAATATATGTATATATATAAATAAACAAAACACACACACACGCACACACATTAGAATAATAGAATATACAACCCCGCAGGGCTCTTGAACGCACACCACTACAGTATATGTTTATAACATGTCAGTACTTAGTTTAGCACCTCACGGTGATTATTAACCAATTGGATAAGAGGGAAGTTCAATAACCACCTATCTCACATGTACGTACCTGACCTTAAAAATAAAACAATCCTGATATAAACCCATCCCCTCGCGTCTTACTACCCGTTCAGTCTACCTACATATTTACACTAAAAGACTAGGGATCATAAAGGCATATATATTTTGGTCACCGCGTCTCCTACCCGTTCGGTTTTCGCTAATGTGTTAGGGATGGGGAAGGATGAATTTAGAGAAAGTATACCCGCCTTTGACTGGAAGGAGGGTGTGACACCATCTTGGATAAACACCCTTAAAGCACTCTATTGGAATTCAAACCCTGATCTCCCTGTCATCGGTCATACATTATATTTCGAGGGCGATGCCTTAAACAATTATACCACCAAAGCGGGTCCAAAAGGTATACTTTTGGAGGAGTGTACCTTCATTTGCGTAGAGGGAGCATGAGAAAGCAGTTGGTAAAAAAATCTTTACATACAGTCGGAATTCAAGCCCGACTGGCAAACCAGACAAGATGAGAATAACGCCTTTGCCATTAGTGAGGGTAGTAATCGATTGAATTAGACTTAAATTTGATTTTAATAAGATAATTTGACTTCCCCCCATTTTAAATCAAGTTTAGTTCACAAGTTTACAATTGAAAGTTTGAATCTCTTTTAAACTTATCAATTTGTTTTTATTAAATCAAAATTATGTATTCATCTAATTAGTTTTCCATGAGTTTAGATAAGATCTTGAGGGTGTTGTCAATGGTACATAGTACTAGGTATAACAATAAACCTCTATTGATTGATTTTATCCTATGAATCGGTGCCCTAGCATAAAACATTCCGTAAACAAATATTTAAACACATATGTTATATTCTTAAGGAAAGTCATTTTTCATAACCACACAAATATTCAAATTTGCAAAGAAAATTCTAGTGCACACCTATTTGAAGAGAAAATATATTACCAACTAAATTAGTTCTCATGGAAATGTAGTTATGAAGGTTAAAGCATAAACAGTCCTCAATACCTTAGAATGGTCTGTTGTGACCCCATTAAAAGTGACTTTGTTTGAGAATGAATATTTCTAGGTTTCTAGTGATCTTAAAACTACAATATTTCGTTTGAAAGATCTTTGAAAATAATAATTTCCATTTTCATGCATTGTTTCCTAAAATTATAAAACTATAAATGTAGAGTTTTTAACCATTCAGGAACATGTTGATACCCTTAATCTTAATTTTGGTGTGAATAATGTTTTTAAATAACCAGCTACTTCTTAAATCTAGTGGAATTTATGAACGGCTACGACGCGTTTCGGCATTTCTGTAAGCAGCCCTTTTAATGAACCTTTTTAATTTCTAGATTTAAAATATTTTTAAATTGATTAAATGCTTTATGGAATACTGGCTTTCAACATAGTTTTATAGAATTAAATATTAAATTACATAACATATTTTCTATTAATCAAATTTAATACATATTTTTAAATAGTTATGAAAGAAATAAACTGTCTAAAATAAATTTATCAAAACAATTTGCTATTCCATTCTAAATAAATAGCCAACCACTGAAATAAAAGCAAACTTTTGATAATGTAGCAGTAATTTTTTATGACTGTATTTTTAATTCTATACAGTTATTAATACTACTTCACTTGCATTTATAATGTAATCCCAATAGTAGGAACGCATTATGATTAATGAATTATGCATTAAACCACAGAGAATGCGGCGCTCATTCAATAAATCGAGGTTAACGTAATGGTGGACTTGTGACTTTAGAGTTAGCACAAAATACCCGAGCTTTTGTCATATATACATTACTTGATTGGAGTCGGACAAATTACTGACCCAATTATCTATTTTTGTGATCAAAAGAAAAATGCAGAAGTTGTTTTAAATCAGCAATACTCATATGACATATAGGACGTTAATAAATTAACCAATAACCCTCAGTACGAACGTTTTAAATGCCCAAAGACCCGCTTAGGTGGCTACATGTTCTAAGGCGTCAATCTCGCAATAGACTAGTCACTAGACTGCCAATGACGGGAAGATCAGGGCTTGAATCCCAATCGGGTGTACTGAAATAGAGTTTTCATAAGTGGTTTTCCACTCTCCTTCCCTGAAAATGTGGTGCACATCCTTTAAATTCAACCTTACTCATCACTAGTATATCAGTGTAATTAGTACATATGCGTAGGCCTTACAGCCCGGACGTAAACGTGGGGCTAAAAAAAGAAAAAACTGCCTCAAGATATTTACAGGATGTTCTAAAACTCATAGCCCAAACTGCACATATAGTTTGTTTGAACCAAAAGTAATAGAAAATCCCTGTACTCTTACATCCGGAAAACTATGCTAATACCATTAAATTGTGTTAAAAATTTCGGCGTACAGTGCTGGGAGAGCAAACTTGTCAAGCATGCGAGTACTACAGGTTGCATAGGAGTTAGGTGCTCAGCACTGCAAATCTAATAGTGGCAAGCACTTTCTGTGATGTAGGACCGTTAATGATGACCGTCAGAACATATTAACATTTCTGTATGGTCTGGTGCACTGTTTACTATTAATTGTGTTATGTTCGTCTGCCGTGCTCCAAGATGTCGAGGTCTGTAATGCCACGTGCCTAGCTCCTATGCAACCTGTTGTACACGCATGCTTGTAATGCTTTGCTCTCCCGGCGCTGTACGTAAAAACTTTGAACACAATTTAATGGTATTAGAATAGTTTTCGGATGTAGATGTATAGGGATTTTATATTTTTTTGTTCAAACAAACTTTATGTGCAGTTTGGGCTATAGGTTTCCGAACACTCTGTATACATTTAACTATAAAGTAAATAACCAACACATTAATAATATTGGGTTCACACATAAAATAGCTAGTACATGCAAAATTGACACTTTTTACATTTTTGGGGGTTAAAATTACTCTTGCTGAACAAAATGTTTAACCTTTAGGTGGACACGTGGACTAAAGCGTAAAGCACGTCTGGTTTGCCAGAGACGAGGAGGATTAAGTCACGTATCCCAGTCGAGAGTTTACCGAGGTTGGTGTTTCAAGTGGTTTATAGCTCCCTCTTGACGCAAATGTGGGGGTATTTGCTTTAAAATTATACTTTACTCCCTCCTACCACATCAACGTAGCTACGTGCGTATATCCCGGACGGGTAATAAGACAAGATGGAAGAATAAAAATGATTTTAAGTGTGTTCTGAACTCCTACCCTAAATGGTCAGGTTATGGCAGCCTCTTTTTGAGCCACGATAAACTTAAAACCTATCAAAGGAACCACGATCACGCACCGTTTCCCCACTATACTTTTTGTTGTTGTCTGTACATATATTATTCATCAATTAAAATCAATTTTCCTCAAATATTCTACTTATGTCCCTACCAACCCGTATAGAAATAAATAAAGAAAGCATAGAATGTATATTTTCATATTTAATTTCCTTACACCCACTTCGGTGGCCGAATGGTCTAAGGTGGTACTTTTTCAGTAGACTAGACTGCTAATAACAGGAAGTTTGAGGTTCGAATCTCGTCAGATATATTGAGGGTGGATTTTACATAATGATTTTCAACTCTCCCTCCACAAAAATGCGGGTTCACTTCCTATAAATATAGCTTTCCTAATCCCTAAAACCCTTAGCTTAATTAATATATACGCAAACGGGTAACACGATGCGTTGATAGACAAAATCTTGTAGCAATACCGATAATGACCAATCAAGATTATTATGGTCACACTCTAATACTATTTGTAGGTACTTTTTACGAGCTTAGAAGTCTCAAAAATCGACTTTTAATGACGATTGGTTTCTAAGCGATTTCTGAAAATTGCCGCGGGATCGACCGGTTGAATTTTGGTCTAGAGACTCTTGACTTTAGAGAGTCAATGCGACATTTTGATGGTAAATAGACAGGCGGTTGCAATTTCTTTCTAAAAGCTAAGGATACTTGTTAAGTTTGGTCGTTTTTCTGTTCCCTTATAACCAGGGGTGCGTCAAATACACTTTTTCTCGAATCCAAATCTTCATTTATCCTAGGAATTCCGAAGTATAGAAAACATTTATTTATTCATTTGAGGTATTTAAAGTGTACTTTCTGAACCGATTGATTATATAAGGACACGGTAGTTTCTATGAACGAGAGAAAAAAGGCCTACAATTTTGCCGAGAAAGATATTTTCACATACCTTCCAGGAATATTTTATATGCCACAATCGACATGAGACCAATGGCTTTACTTCCCCTTCAAAAGAAGTTGTGCTACGGATTTTTATCGATCAAGAAAAATCCGTCGAACCCGACTGGATTTGAACCCATGAACATAGGGTCCTGAGGTGCGCACTTTAACTCAAGACCACCGAGGTTGACAACATGTCAATTATAGGTGTCTTACTTTCCCACATTTTTATTATTATTATCTTATTCAATTCTGAATATGTTGTTAAATTAAGTGTTAAGTTAATTGTCTGGGGTATGGTTATTCCTAGATGATGTAAGACAGTAAGCGTCATATTAGCTATAAAAACAATTCAAACAAATAATCTAAGAAAAGTATTTTGTTTTTCTAATTTTGAATCTGATTTCTATTTAAATCCTTAAGTCTCAAGTTTCCTTGAAAGTCTTAAAGGGAATCGAGGGGCCTACATACTTATAACAAAATATATGGTACGGTGAAACGCATAAACTTTATTTATCTTTTATCTTAAAATAGAGACATTTACATTACATAAACATTCCAACAAAGAGCATAGACGAAATAATATACACTCTTACAGAAACAATGAGAAAAGTGTAACATCTCTGTTCACAAAAGAGCATAACAATACATTTTTAACTGTCAAAGAGCTCCATGAAATATATATATATATGTTTTTATTTATAGCTCAATAACTATTTGTTTTATAAAAACTTATTTCGTATAACAGATTCAGATTTTAAATAATAATACATTTTTTACAGTGATAGGTTATTTCATATCTCAAATATTCCGGAGATATGACCAAAATTGGAAATTTCCGCTTTTGTAAAGTAGTCTTAAAGTAAATTTCGTGGGAAAATGACAGCTGTTATTCTGTTTATACTACTAGATACTACATGTAATCTAAATCGTTAAAGCGGATTTTGAGAAATTCGAGTTTTTTTTCTCTTTTTGCCCTTCAGTATACTACCTTTAATCTTGGGGTTATATATATATAACTTCAAAAACGCCACCTGAAGAATTTATGAAAACCCTAAATACCAAGTTTTAGCCTGATCGGTAAAATGGTTTGGTCTCTAGGTAGAGATAGAGAGAGACTCAACGACAGACAAACAAACAGAAGGCATTGTAAAAACAACTTTTTCACTTTAAGGCGATCATGAAATGGTGACATTTATCAAAATATCAATTTCGATTTTTTGAGAGAAAATAAATATATAAACCGTTTGGATTACTCATACATAAGGATCAATCTTTATATACAAATGAATCAAAATTTCGTTTATTTAATGTATGCATGTTGCTAAAATATAAAATACTATCAAATGTATTTAGGGTTAAGCGAATGAATGAGATGAATTAAAAAAATATTTAAAAAATGATTACTTTTTAATTAGTACGATTTAACATACGGATAGGTTAACAGCTTATTTTAAGGGTCAGTGATGAGAGTGAAGGTTTTTTTTATGGTAGTAAGTGTGCTCATACTAATATGGAGGAAGTATTGGAGAAAGCATTGATTATTCATAAATTAAAAAATATCAGCAATAAATCCGGCCAAGATTCGAACCCCAACCTCTATGTTCCCTGAAACCACGCATGTGTAATTGTATAGGAGGTTGTGCTGAGTAGCATCGATATATCAATCTGACACCTTAGCGAAGTCAGTAGCACGTTCATCTACTTATATAAGATTCCCGAGTTCCATTCTCAACATGTCCTGGAAATGTATCTTCTTTGAAATTAGAGCTTCCCCTTACACAGTGAGAAATTGACGTCTAGGGGACTGGGTATTGTGTCAATTCTCAAGCAACCTCGTAAGTCATCTGCTGAGTTAGTTAAGAAAGTATTGAGTATAGGCCATTGATGACTCTAAAACCTGAATAAAAATATAGACCAGTATAAAACATTAAATACCACGTACAAAATATAAAATGTTGAAGTCTCATCCTTGTTGGAAATATTTTTCAATATCCGAAAATAATCAGAATGTAGACACATTAAACTCGTTAATAATATTTTTTCCAAGATACTCTTTTAAATGCCATAAAATTTACGGTGAACACGATTCTAAATCTATTCTATCTCTTTTAATAATTTATTACATCTTAAAACCTTTTTGAATAAGTTATAATGATTTTCTTAATTTGAGACAAAAACTTTTTCCTCTAACCTATTAATATTTTATTCTTTTCAACGCTTTATATTTCAGTAATAATGTTCAAATGTTTGCAATTTTTAAGAAGTTGGATAAATAGAGGATTTTAAAACGAAATGTAATATAACATTTTTTTTTGGATGAAATCTATAATTAATCAGCAGAAGTGCCCCGGGAAACGTTTTTATTTGCTTCAAAAAGACAGAAAAAACTATCTTCATTTTATTTATTCCGACCAAGTTTTTATAAATTAAAAAAAAATCTAATCAAAAATTTAAAATTCCAGCTTTGAGATGCAACCAACAAATCAAACAAACAAACAAAAAAGAAACCCATACACACACAAACATACATTTATTTTTTTATGTGTTTTGCCATTGAAAGGCAAACTCTATTTTATTGAAATAATAACTTCCTGTCGTCAATTTCTAGAAAGTAGGGTATTTAATAACAGCGAGAAAATAAAGAGTTTCTACATTTAAAATTTAATCAAAATCGTTAATAAAGCGAATTTTGAAACAATCTACTTTTTCTTTTTTGCCCTTAAGTAAACTAAATTAAATTTAGGATTGGATATCTAATTTCCAAAAACCCTTGGAAGGACCTTATGAAAACCCCAAATACTAAGTTTTAGACCAATCTTCAAAATAGTTTCAGCTCTAGCACGAGGTACAGACAGACATACAGACATACGTGATTGCAAAAACAACTGTTTTGGTTTTAGGGGGTCATGAAACGTAGACATTTATCAAAATCTCTAGCTCAGTTTTTCTTACGATAACAATACTTTCTCTCCGAGGTGTCGAGAGAAAGTAAAAACATAATTTTGAGTCAGTTTTCAGAGATAAATTAATACAAGTAAGATCCAACACCAGTGATCACGTGGATGAAGGTGCCTGTCTTCTCTCTTGGGTGTCAGGGAGGTCTGCATTAAAATACCTACTGGGTGTATCGAGTAGCTACTTACTAAAGCTTTTCCCTCTCTCCCTCCACGCCAATTCGGGTACATTAGCTATATAATTCGATCGTTCTCTCTCATTCCACTATGGTGTAAATATTCAACTGTCCCAAACTTATGATAAGACGTGGAGCACAAAATTAACACAATTTGATTAATTAATTCCTGGGTGACCTGGTGGTCTAGGGGTAAGGTGTCAGACTTCTGTGCTGAGGGTCCGGGGTTCAATCCTCGGTCCCGGCACAGATTTATCTGATTACCAAACCCTTCCTTCACCTCTGACAAGATGTGTATTAATCACAACTTGTGAATGTGAGGAATGCCAGGCCTCTACCGTGGTTCGGATTCCACGTTAAACTGTAGGTCCTCCATTTCATCTCACAATCACCCTACCATTGCACATTAGCGTAAGTGTGTATAACCCGAACGGGTAGTAAGACGCGGTGCTAATAATAATAATAATAATTCCTCCATCTTCTGTCAACATAAATAAAAGCTCCTTGCTTCGGTGGCCGCATAGTCTAAGCCGTCAATATCGTAATAGACTAGACTGCCAATGACAGGGAGATCGGATTTCTAATATCGGTGGGTGTACTAAGGGTGGTTTTTACTAAATGGTTTTCCACATTCCTCCACGCAAATGCAGATACACTTACTTTAAAATTCAACTTTCCTCATCCCTAACTTACATAGCGTAATTAGTACATGTGTGGATAACCTGAACTGGTAGAAAGAAGCGGTGCTAAAAAAATAAATGGTACGGAACTCCGCACGGACTTTCTCGTTTTATTGTTTAAAAATGGAGATATTTACTCAAAACTCATAATATATGTAAAGCGAGATAATATACACTAGCAAACCCAAGCATAAATTGCAATATCCTTATGTAAAACTTTTTTGAGTCCCAGTTTTAAATTTTATAATTTTATTTTTAAAGAATTAATGTCCTCATTTGTATATTTGGACCAATAAAAAAGATCTATATTGGGTCCACAAGGGTCAACACTTCGTATTAAAATTTCTACTTCCATTTAAAATTTTCGACATTTTTTTAGGTGTTGCACATCTTCAGGTCATCGCGTTGCTATTAAATTCCTCATTTGTGGATTTTGACCAATAAAAAATGTAAATATTGACCATTGAGTCTAAAATGGAGCAAGATCATTGTTGTACAAACATTTCCCCTATTAGGTTTAAGGAAAAACAACAATTTTTTTGAGATAATTACTTGAGGTTGGCATTGGGGAATTATTGAATTAAAAATTAAGCAGTATTTCTTTACAACTAAGGCTCACAAAATTGTATTAATATATTTGCCAATATCTCAAAAACTGTTGGTTTTATAAAAATATTTTCATAATAAAGTTTTTAATTTTTAATAGTACTACAATTTTGCAATGATCAGTTATTTATTATCTTTAATAGTTGTGGAAATACGGAAATTTCCACTTAGGTTAAGTATCCTTAAATTAATTTTCATGAGAAAATGAAATTAGCCATTCTATTTATAATCTTTATCAACGCCTAATTGCGAATTTTAATCAAAATCGTTAAAGCCGATTTTGAGAAGATTGATTTTTTTTATCTTTTCACCCTTTACTAAACTACTCTTAATTTTAAGTTCAAACAGACACACAGACATTGCAAAGACCACTTTTTAGGGTTCGGGGGGTCATGAGACGTCGACATCCATCAACATTTCAGGTTAGATTATTTTTACGGTCGCAATACTTTACCTTTGGTGTTAAAAATGTTAAAAAATAGATATCTATATTTGCGTATAGCTTGAAAGTTATTGGTTTTATAAAAATATGCTTCGAATAAAATATTTGTATCATAAATATATCTACATATTTGCGATGATAAGTGACTTCCTATTTCAAATAGTTTCGGAGATATGATACAAAATGAGAATATACGCATCAGACCGGAGCCCTTAAAGTCATTTTGCCGAAATATTGCGGGTAGCCATTTTGTTTGTAATATTTATAAATGCTTTAAAATGAAATTTAATCAAAATCGTTAGAGCCGAATTTGAGAAAATCGACTTTTTCTCTTTTTGCACTTCAGTAAAATATTCTTAATCTTAGGGTTAGACATCCAATTCCAAAAAACCCTCGGGGCAACCCTATGAAAACCCTAGATACCAAGTTCTAGCCCGATCGGTAAATAGTTTAGGCTCTACTCCGAAGTACAGATACACGGAAATTCAAAAACAACTTTTTCGGATTCGGTGGGTCATGAAACGTCGAGAATCATCAAAATCTCAAATTCGATTTTTTTAACGATCACAATACTTTCTCTACCTGTAAGATAGTGAGAAAGTAAAAATAGGTCAAGCTTCAATCCCTTTGCGGGTGAACCTTAGAAGATTTTTTTTAAATCTAATAATATTTCATAAACTTGTTAGGACAAAACATCGAATGCCATAATATCATACATTCCTATTCAGACTCGATCCAGTGAGATTCTAGTAGTCCCATGACATGAGCTTTTGTGTTCGGAATATGAATTACTGGTAGTGTCTGGGATAATGTAGGCACGGTAGCTCACGTATGTGTGGGACGCGCCCGTTTCTTTAATAATGTGTGAAACTGGATGGTGTATCGGATGGATTTATAAAGGAGAGAATCCACAATGCACAGCCAACACGGCAAGGCACGGTACTAGTTTTTTTTTAAAATAATGTCATAAATGACCGGAAGGGACATGACATCAAATTCGGTCACCTGTATGTATGTAGACTATGTGTTGATCTGATGGCACAGAACGTTGTTCAGGGTACTCTCACAACCGCGTCACAACCGCAATGAGATGATGTGATGATATTGAGTATGAAGATATGGACCGGTGGGAGTTTTTAACCTAACTTAAGCCAAATTTACCAAACCCTGGTAACCATTGGGATAATTACACTTTATAGAAAAAATAACCTAGATACCAGCCTGGAATCGAAACCGAGACACCTAGGTTTGTAGCCAGGTGCATTGACCACAACCCCGTGGGGTCGGATGGCTCCTATTTAACCCACTATGAACGGCTATCACGGCACGGCACCGAACCAGCCAAAACGTTTGTAGAAACTTCTTGCAAGTCCCAGTTGCAATGGAGCGTTTATCCAAAGAGGAGTTAATGGTAGTTGGTGCAGTTTGTACAGAGAAGAAAAAGCATGAAAAAAAGTGCAATCAACACACTTTCTGGGTTAGCCAAATATTTAAGAAAAGGAGAGAAATTCTATATTATTTCCCATATCTCTTAAAAAGATTAGACAAATTTTTTAAAGATGAGACCAATTTTTCTTTGTATGTCACATCATTGTTTATAATTCACAAACAGCTGTACCTCCTCGTTGTCACAGACTTACTGTACTGGCCGTTCGAGGAAAACTAAATTAATTCTAGAGGGAACATTTAAGCCGTTCCGTTCGTGTGCGGTGTCATGTCGTGTCGTGATAGCCCTTCGTAATGGGCTAAATTCCATTGTAATTTATACAAAATAATATAACAGTTTATCTGCTTCAGTGACCACTTAATTTAGCGTGCTAATCTCGTGTTGGACTAGACTGCTGAAGAAGGGGAGATCAAGGTTCTATCCCGGTCGGGTGCACTGAGGATTTTTTCCTAAATGGCTTTCCAATTTCCCTCCACGCGAATGCGGATACTTTTATCTCAATTGAGCCTTACTAATTCCTAACCAATTAATGTAATTAGTACATAGGTGTATAACCCGAACAGATTGTAAGAGTGGATATATATATATATACCCATTTAACACATAGTTTAAAATTTTAAATTACTCACTTTAGAAAGTCAAAAGTTTCACCAATTAAATTTGATCATTAATAGTTAAATACCCAGGGAAAAAATAGCTAGCTGATATAGGAGCTTAGAGTGGATATTTGCATGGAGGAATAGTGAAGAACAAATTTGGAAAAAAAAAAAAACCTCAGTACACGCAACTAATATTCGAACCACAATCTCCCCATCATCGACAGTTTAATCTACTGCGAGAGCAGCGCGTTGGACCACGCAGCCACCGAAGCGGGTATCGTAAATTTAAAATTCAACTAATATAGGTAACGTATATTATATTACTATTATAATTTTAATACAGAATTAAAAATTACCCTCTTTGAAGATTTTAGATCTCCAACAATTTTTGGACACATTTACAGAGTATTTTTTTTTAAATGATGAGAATCTTGTAATTAAAAATTTCTCTCTTTGAAAATTTTTTTAATAAAAAATATTAGGGCATATCCTGGGTGTGTATTATCATCATTATTATTATTATTAATATTATTATGTGTTCTGTCTCACTACAGGTCCATTCCTTTTGCCAGTGAACTTAGACCGCCAATGCGCCCTGTCTTCTACCTCCTTCAGCTACCAGAATTGTCTTCATGTATATTTTCGATGGTCAAACTAGGTGGATTTGGGGTAGAATGCTCCCCTCACACCCCAAAGTTAGCGGGTTCAACCCCGATTGAGGCCCAGCGATAAAAATCCGTAGCACAGCCTCCCTCGAAAGGGAAGTAAAGCCATCCCGTGTCACTTTATCTTCGCAACACGTCTTTACCATTAGTACGAATTATACACCTATATACTGATTACGCTAATGGGTTAGGGATTAGGAAGTTTGAATTTAGAGGAAATGTATTCACATTTGCGTGGAGAGAAAGAGACAGTGTGAAACATTTAGGAAAAACTACCCTAAATAAATCTGACCAGAATCAAACTCCACTATCCATGTCATCGGCAGTCTAGTCTATTGCGAGAGAAACGCCTTAGGCCATGCGGCCACTGGAGTGGATCCATGTCAATTGAGGAGAGCAATATGTTCCTGGAAATCATGATATTAGATACATTTTCGGCTAAATTTGTTTGCGCTTTCTCGCTCACTAATAGAAATTCAGTGCGGAAGGAAATAATTGGAAGCCGACGCACCTACGTCTTCCCGAGTACATGACATGTGAGCGGGTGGTACTAACCAGCTGAGGGGCTGAGTGCGCGCTTCTACGGATGGACGAGGAAGCACATCGAACCCACGATCATGTTATAAACTATCAATATATTCGATTTTTGGCCGTCAGACAATCCCTTATTCGCCCTGAACTTCTAGTTTCGAATGGGAATTATAGTGTGGTCTCGGGAGTCAACCAATCTCCCGGTATACAAACAAAAGTATCCCGCTTTGGTTGTCACATAGTCTAAGGCGTTATCGACTAAACTGCCGATGACAAGAGGATCGTGGTTCGATCCCAGATAAGTGTACTGAGGTTTATTTTCCTAAATGGTTTCCCACTCTCTCTCCACGCAAATACAGGCGAACTTACACTTAATCTAACCTTGTTCATCCCTAGCCCATCAGAATAATTAGTACATAGGCGTATAATTCGAACGGGTAGTAAGATGCGATGCTAAGAAAAGTTAAGGTCGAATGGGGAATCGAATGATCTCAGAATCCTGACGTTAGAAAGCAGCATTTAATTAAACCAATAGGTTAAGGATGAGGAAGGAATATTATTAGATGAATTGAACCCGCATTTGAGTGGAGAGAGAGTGAGAGATCATTAATGTATTATATATAAAATCTTAACTACACAAGGCCAGGATAAGAAACCCAAACTTTTCGTCACTGATAAACCAGACTGTACGAACTTGACACCTTTGTTTCCGTGAACACCGATGTGGGTAGTTTATTTTTGTGGAGTTTATTTATTACTACTGGTATGCACTCTGACAAACTCGTCAGTCTCATATTGTCTCTTTTATGGTGGCAAGGAGATTTAGGTTCGAGCCCCAACTGGTTGTACTGAGGTGTTTTATTTGGTAAATTATTTTCATCTGTTCCTCCACAAACGCAGACACACTTCTTTTAAACTCTACCTTCCTCATTACTTCCCCCCTTTAGTGTAAATATGTGGACATTCCGGACGGATGGAAAGATGCGAAACACGAAGTCCTCAATTAATTTTACTTCGATTAAAGAAAAACAACAAGCAGAGCCCTGTTCTTAAATTTAATTGTGAAATATAGTGAAATCAATTTCACAGTGATGACGTGAATTGTGTCTTGGACATTCAGACTAATGGGTTGATTATCGAGTTAAGATATTGTTAATTAAAAACAACAGTAAAATACCATTATTTGAATTATTTAATTAAAAACAAATTTTTTGAAATTTTAGCATTTTAAGTAAAATAAAATTCAATTTGGAAGAATTAATAATTGTTTATGTATTAGTATTTATTTTATAGAAATAAAAGGAGTCTGATTAGCATTTATTATCGTAACCATTGGGTGTGTGATTTAGCTTGAATAGGCTTACAGAGCCTAGTGTACATTTACATTTCTGATAGTTTGTACCAAAATTTCTATAATTTAGTCTACACGTAGTAAAATTAAATAAAAGAAGAAATAAATCATATCTGATAAAAGTCTTAGACTTTAATTTTCGTATATTAATGTAAGCTCTAAAAAAAAGCTTTAATGAAACCATTTTTCTCCCATTAAATCTTTGAATAAAAGTGAAACTTTAATGCTTCAATATAATAAAGAAAACTTCTTTTTTTGTTTCCTCAATCAATTATAACTTTTTCTTTATTCCTCTCCAAGACAATTCCTAATCCCCTCCAAATTGGCAAGCACTTCCCTCTCACTTTTGAAGATGAAGAAACCACGTTCATTACGTAGACGGCAGTTCTTATTAGCTGAAGATTATTTCCTTAGAAACAGATGATATTCTTGTGCGCACTCTTCCGGCATATACACTAAATGCTAGAAAACACTATTAGTATCGAAGTCTTCAACCCTGTATACACGACACAATTTCTTGTATAGTCCAATTTTCATAGGAAAAGCTTTATTCGACAGCTAGAAGAGTTAATAGATCTACTTTAATTTATTCTTACGTTAGGTCATTTTATCTGCCGCTGTCACTCTAATGTGTTAGGGATGAGGAAGGTTGAATTTATAGGAACTGTATTCGCATTTTCGTCTAGACAGACGACAAAACAGTTCAGGAAAAAAGCACCCTCAATACACCCATCCGGGATCTAAACACAGATCTCTCCGTAACCAGTTGTTCAGTCTATTGTAAGAGTGACTACTGGTATCATTCGACCACTGAAGTGGGCAAGGTTACATAAAACTTATTCTTAAATCATCTATTAAGTGCATCTTGGTAGATAGAATAGTGCGGATAAAAAACAACAAACCACATTATATGCTTTAATGCTGGCATATCTGAATTTATTTCTCTTTATTTATTTTCTGTATCAAAATAAACTTGTAAATAATTAATAGATAATTCCAAAGCAATATATTATCAATGATTAATTATTAAATACGTCTGTTATCAATTGATTTCAAGCAAGCAGGATGGCACAACTAAAACGCATTATATATTATATTTTCTTTGCTTCATACAAGTAACCGTAAATTAATGGTGCTACAACTCAGCAGATATTTTTCTTTTGAGTAAAATAATGCTAGCTATATTAAATATAATATAAATAATACAACACAGTACAATACAATGTATTTTCTTTTACTTATCTACTTGTTTTATGCGTATGCTAAATATGTCATTTAATCACAAGACGTTTTTAAATTATAATTAGTAGCTGTTTTAAAAATGATTATATGTAGTATGTATATTACATATTAAGTGGGATCTGTTGATTATTTTTATCGACTTTTTTTCTCCCTTCAAAATGTTTTGAGTAAGGTTAATGTGATTGTCCAAGTCGAATCGGAGGAGATTATACCTTAGACTTCACATTTTGAAGCTTCGCACAAACTTATAGAGCACTCAAAATGTACAAGATTTGCTTTGCACAACCCATGATAAACCATATATTGTAAATTTTAGAAAAAACTGTCTTTTATAGATCATTTTTATTTTTCAGTGTTTGAGTTTGAGTAGAAAGATGTGTTTGGTTGACTCTTAGTTTTTAAACTTAATTATTTAATATTTATTAACTACAAAATACTGATAGAAATAAATATGGAATAATTTTATAGGAGTTTCCGTACTAAATTGAGTGGTCTTAGACCGTTAAAACAGAGAAAAATCATTTAAAAATAATTATGTGTAGGCCTATGTATTAATAGCCTTTATAAATGATAGGACCAATATTTAAATAAAGAATAATTTAAAAATATATGAATGATTTATTTAACTATTCCTAAAGACCCACCTCGGTGGCCTCATGGTCTAAGGCACTAATCTCTTATAAAACTAGACTACCGAAGATGGGGAGATTGGGGTTCAAACACAGTAGTGTGTACTGTACATATGAGTGAATAATAACTGGGTAAAACTTAAGTGCAATCAAAGTGGTTAACTAAATTTTGTAAAATGAATTGTATCGTGTGTTCCGGGATTTATAACACATTTTCAACTCAAGGTGTTACTGGAGTGTGATGTCACAGGACTAGAAGATAATTTAGCGCGGGTTTATTAATCGAGTCATTTGAGGAACCGAGACGGGATGGTCCCACATTTATGGAGATTAGTTAGGCCGTTAAGAGATGGTTTCAAAGACGCACAATTAGGTTGATAATACTTGGAGCTTACTATAACAAGTTGCAGGGAATACGTTTATGTTAAATTATGATGTTGCTTAGTATTTGTGTTTCCACGCAATTGGTTTAATGTGTTTTTTTAATATTCATACATGGATTACACTGGTATGCAACAATTTTGCATTAGAAAACCTGTTTATATTTTTCAGTTCCCTTCTATGGATAGTCAAAAAACAAATATTTAGTTTCGTTCCATCACGTCAAATTTTTTAGAAATACTTTTTATTTTTTCAAAATTCCTGATAATGTCTATTTATTGAAATAATTTATTACATATCTTAACATAATTAAATTACAACCAGGTTAGAATCTGGTAATTTAGATTTGGTTGAATCATAAAAATATTATAAAACAATATGCAAATAACAATTTTAAACAAACTATCTCTTAATTGGTTCCATTCTTACATAATATTGTCAGGAAACATGAAAATGTACGCTTCCTTTATGCATTTATTTGTATGACTTGCCTTGGAGCTTGTATATTAAACCTCATAGATTGATGCTTATTTTGTGGAAAGAAATTTCATTAAGAGGTGCAATAACGTTACTTCCGGTTGAAGTGTACCGACAAAGAATAGAATTGCAAAAACAGGTAATACATCTGGGGATCGGGGATCGCTCGCAGAGGTATATTTGCTAACTGTATAATGCGTAACTATTAACACTGTAGTGTTACGTATTCCTGTTTTTTCAATGGTCACAAGCAAGTTGTTTTGCCATTTTTCAGTCAGTGTTTAAGCTTCTTTGGATGCAGATGTAAAGTAATATTTGCGAACAAAAGTTTTGTTTCTTAAAATGATACGTTGCGCGTGTGTTGCTCATCCAGATTTATTTTGCTATACGTGTGGAAGTTAAACTCTGCCAAAAAAAAAAGATGAAACCTTACCGACGCTTATAAGAAAGGTTATTTTGCATATTTTGCGGTAAAACTAGGTGACCAAGACAAGCCATGGTGCCCACACAGTGTGTGTAATTCATGTAATATGAATATGAATCAGTGGTTAAACGGCAAGCGTAAATCATTAGGTTTTGGTGCTCTTATAAAGTGGCGTGAACCTAAAGACCATTTAACAGATTGTTATTTTTGTTTATGTAATGTGAAAGGCATAAATATTAAAAATAGACACGCTGTACTATATTCCAGTTTAAAATCTGCCATTCGTCCTGTTCCTCATAGTGATGATGTGCCAATTCCACATCCCCCGCAGAAGCGGGAAATACAGATTCGTTAGAATCTGACCACCTTTCGGAAATGGAAGCAGAAACTCAGACTGCCGAAGCATACCTTGACGCCTCAACTTTTCATTCAAAGTGAACTTAATGACTTAGTCAGAGACTTGGATCTACCAAAGGTTAGTGCAGAACTGTTAGGATCGCGACTGAAAGAAAATATTCACTTGCCCCCGGCACTATATTTTCATGGTATGGACACAGAGAGTCAGAGTTTGTACCATTCTTTCTAAAACGGGTGAACTTGTGTACTTCAACGATATAGGGGGTTTAATTAATGCACTTGGCCTTAAATACGATCCTGCTGATTGGAGATTGTTGTAGTTGTAGATAGTTCTTGAAGAAGTCTTAAAACAGTTCTTCTTCAGGATGGCAGTTTACTTCCCTCTATACCCCTTGGATAATCCGTGCACTTAAAAGAAACATATAACAACGTTAAATTTATGTTAGAGAAGCTTAAATATGATGAGCATATGTGGGGACTTTAAGATATAATTTTTCTTGGTCAGCAATCTGATTTCCCTAAGTTCCCTTGTTTCCTTTGTGAATGGAATAGTAGAAACGTTGCCAACACTGGGAAATAAAAGACTGGCCTCCTAGAGCATATCTTGTACCAGGGAGGGAAATGTGTTGTACGAACCACTTAGCCCTAAAGAGAAAGTTCTTTTATCCCCACTCCATATTAAACTTGAGATTACGAAGTAATTTTTTACCAGCCTTGACAGATAAACCAAAGTTATTCCATACCTAAAAACAAAATATCTCAAGAAAGCCAAGGCAAAAATTAAAGCTGGCATATTTGATGGACCACAGATATGCGACCTAATGAGAGATACACATGTCTCGTTCTACATGAACGAAACGGAAAAAACTTCCTGGTTTTCATTTAAGAGATTGACTGAAAATTTCCTTGATAACCTAAAGGCAGAAAATTACAGGAAAATTACCGAGGAAACGCTAGCCAACTTCAGAAATCTAGATTTCAACATGAGTGTGAAACTTCACTTTTTACATAGCCATATTGACTATTTCCCCCAAAATCTTGGTGCGATGAATGAGGATTAGGGTGAAAGATATTAGGATATTCAAGTCTTGGAAGTAAGGTACCAGTGCAAATGGAATGAAGCAAGGCTGGAGCATAAAAAGGGATTCATCTGATAGTCACCGCAGACCATCAAAACGGAGGAAGGTTTTGATTGACAACTAGACATTTGGAATATCCGAATCTATATAAGTGATTTTTTAAATTACTCAATTAAGGGCTATGAATTAATTTTATACTTTGATGAGATATATTGCGTTAATATATTTATTTTCAAAGTATGAACTTCATTTGACGTTTAAAAAATAATAAAATTTTGAATTGTTTCGTTCTTATTAAAAAAAATTACAGGAAAAACTAACGCAATACAGAAAATATGACTACAGATTGGGATTCAGGACACTTTAATGAACTAAAAACAGTTATAATTTAATATATCACTTTTAAATTATACTACTATTTTAATTTTTAACCCCCAAAAAAACTTCAAAATGGCGGAGGAACTTGAAAGTTGGTTAGGACCTTTCTTTGGAAGTCTCTTGTGGCTAAACGGTAAGACATATCAAAATCCGGATTGCACCAGCAAATGCGGATTTGGCAAGATAGAGCTAGATTTTTTGATTTTAGGTAAACTTAGCACATTTTCCATATATTTTTTAATTTTCTGACACACTAATGGGACAGATATAACCATAAAATTTGGCAGGCATATTGGCACATTTAATTTCCATAAGCGTGCCAAATTTGATGATTCTAGCTATCCTATAAGTATGGAGAAACTAAAGTAATGCGTGAAAAATACAGTACAATACCGGTAACTTTAAGTTGTTACGTTCAAAACAAAGATGGAATTACATTAGTTTGCATTCACTTGCAAAGAAAATTCAAAGGGGGTTAGGGGCGGAGCCCCCAACGAGCAAAGCGAGTAAATATATACAGGTCTAAAATGAACTTCGCCAATGTTGGCTTTCTTAGTTTTTATTCAACAAATTTCAGGATAACCTGATGTGATAGGAAAAATCTGAACACAGAATGGGATTCAGGACATTCTAATTAACCAGAAACAATTATTTCACTTACATATTATATTTAGATAAAAAAATAAACTTCAATTTTCAAGATATTTCGATTTTATCTTTAAAATTACATAAAAACCTGACGTAATACGTAAACTCTGAATACATATTCAGATAAAGGGCAATTAAATTAATTAAAATCGGCTATTTTTCCTCATAAAGCAGAAACAAAGTTTAAAAATGCATACCAATGTTATTTAAGAGAATATTTTTATGGGATTTTCACTTGTTTCGAACGTAGATTTGAATTAAAGTTCTCTGAAACAGTTTGATTACTATACTTAAAATACAAAATTATATTTAATACTAGCTGAAGTACCTTGTGTTTCCTGAGAGAGAAGTTTTTAGTTTAGTGATTGTAATTAATTAAAATAAATAGTCCACAGGTTCCCCAGGGACAAGTAATTTTCAAAATCTCAAACCTTTGCGAGTGGTAGATAGACATTGCTCACGACTAGGGAGCGGCTTCTTAATCATCGAAAATGTTTAAAATAGGCATACAAATATTCATTAAAAATATAGGATATAGGCAGTCGAATAGGCACTTAAGGGGGGAAAAATCACACAATAGGCACTGTTAAATTGATTTTACTACCTAATATTTTATTACCTACAACCGGTTCACATTGCCTTTTTTTCCCATGCATAACGTACGGTATCACTCATTCGGGTTATGAGCATTTGTTGTACTAATTACTCTAATATGTTAAAGGTTAGGAAGGATGAATTTAGAGGAAATGCATCTGCACTTGCGTGGAGTGAAAGTGAAAAACAATTTAGTAAAAAAAAACTTAAGTATACCAGACTGAGATTAAAATCTCGATCTTCCTTCATCGACAGTTCAGTCTCCTGCGAGATTGACGCCCTAACCCATTAGACCACTGAAGCTGGTCACATACTGTTTATCATTAGATTTTATTTATTTATTTATTTAGCACCGCGTCTTACTACTCGTTCGGGTTATACGCTTAAGTACTATTTACGCTAATGGGCTAGGAATTGGGAAGGTTGAATATAGAGGAAGTGAACCCACATTTGCGTGGAGGGAGAGTGGAAAACCATTTAGGAAAAACCACTCCCAGTTCACCTGACCGAGTTTCGAACCTTGATCTCCCCGTACTCGGCAGTCGAGCTCAACACGACTAGCGCGTTAGCTAACTACGCCACCGAGGCGGGTTTTTATCATTAGATCATTTTCTATATTTTCAGTAGTAAAATGGGTTATATTTTCAAATTTTTTTTTTTTAGTTTGAAAAGCTGAGTACTACTTCACACAATGTCGAGAGACAACATTTCAAATTTGCCGTTTCCGAAAAAGTTGAACTTTTATTCTACAACAGCATGCTGTTCCCTCTCAAGATGTCTGCCGCTGCTCGCATTATACTCCACCCAATTTACGCTCATTGGAAGCTATTTAACTAGTGTCGAGTTTCAAACCTACTCCATACAAATATGCTGCAACTTACAATTTCTAAGAAATTGGACTCTTTCTTTCAGCAGAAAATTCATAACTTATGAAAGAGAGAGTGGCCAAAGCCAAAAAAGGTCCTTTAAGGCACTTATTCATAAAATAGTCAAAAACCAACCGAATCGGCACTATAAATTAACATATTTTACTCGTATTAACATGAAATGCATGTATTTCTCAAATGCCTATGTTTTACACTCAAGGGAAAGAAGAGGAAAATAGGCAAAAACCAGTCCCTTATAATTAGTAATCTCCTATAATGTTAAAATATATTAACATATTACCCGCCTCGGTGGCGTAGTTGGCTAACGCGCCAGTCGTGTTAAGTCAGACCACTGAGGACGGGGAGATCGAGGTTCGAATCTCGGTTGGGTGAACTGGGGGTGGTTTTTCCTAAATGGTTTTTCCACTCTCCCTCCACGCAAATGCGGGTTCACTTCCTCTAAATTCAACCTTCCCAATTCCTAATCCATTAGTGTAATTAGTACTTAAGCGTATAACCCGAACGGGTAGTAAGACGCGGTGCTAAAAAAAAAAAAAAATTAAAATTAACATATTGAAAAATCGTATTTAGTTATTTTTTAGTTAGTAATTGTTCAGGGCGATTGTTTTAAAGTTAATTTTACTAATATAAACTCAGTCATTTTAATTGATTGGCTTTTTTTTTACTATATAATTAATAGTTTTGCAAATTTATTGCGTACATATATGTTTGATTGCATTAAAACCGTTTATTTCTATGTTTTGTTTAAACATACGGCCTTATTACTCCAACTTTATTTTAAATTAAAGTTTTATGACCTTAACTGATCCTAAAGAATAATATTGATTTTTGTCTAAAGTGAAAAAAAAGTTTTATTATCCTACTATGACACAATAATTTTTGAAAAATATATTAATATATTTTTTTATACAAATACATTATTTTTATAGAAACAAGACTTGTATGTGTAGCCATTTTTTATTTTATTTTGAATTTGATACCCTAATTCAAATCATTTAATACATATATTTCTATTAGGAAAAACTGTTACAATGATTATTAAAATTACTAAATATTTAACGTACATTTTAAAGAAAGAATTTTTTTTTATAAAGGACAAATCTAAAAAAATTACATAGCTTTTAATTTTTAGTATCTACAGCAAGATAATTTAAAATTGTTTTAAAACTCACTCTACAATTTTAAAGATCATGCACCATAAAAACAATAACTTCAACATGGTGTAGTGAATTATTGTAAATTTAAGCTCTTCTGATTCATCTTCACTACTATCTTGAGCACTATTCCCTTGGCCAGCAGTTTGTATGCTCAGGTTATAGAAAAAGGGATGATGATCTCAATATATTATGCCTTATGAACACAAGTTCAGGAGCTCCTTTAATTTTGCTTCTGACAGTTATGGTTTTTTGTGTGGGCTGGTCCTAGAACAAAAAGACTAGGGCGTCCTCACTGTTGCCTTCTTGTGTTGATAATTTTGCAATTGATTTCCGCGCAATCCGTCTTGTAGAATAAAGTGTTTGGTGACTCCTTTCTTATGTGTATGATTTTAAAGTTATTCCAGAAAAAAGTTTTCATTAGATTCGTTAACAGTGTAATTGTTACCCATTTGCTTTGTCAGCTCTTTGAAATCTTGAATATCATCTGTACAAAATTATTTGACAACAAAGGTTTACCCTCTTTTTTGTTGCCATTGTATCCATTGCATAAACTGGATAAAATTTCAAACTTCGCTTTTTCTGTCTCGCAATTGAGGCATGAATAGATTCCCCTTCGTTTGGTGTGTGCCCCACTATTATTATTATTATTATTATTATTATTATTATTACTACTACTACTACTACTACTCGAATGTAAAGAAAAGCTTTATCATTTGTGGTTATATTTTTTTTAGTAAACGAGGTGAAAAAATTTACTATTTTTTATTTAAAATTAAATTTAGTTTTTCCTTTTATTTGAACCACAAAGATAATTTTACGAGTAAATTTTTGAAAGTTACATCAAGTTAATCCACACCCCAAATTCCCAAATTGCTGTGGTTTTTTTTTTAATGAAATTAATCAAAACTGAACCAGAGTTTAATACTATTGATTTAAAAACTGAATTCGGGTCATATTGTATTCGTAAAGTTGTTGACTAAAGTGAAAATTGATGTATTTGGAGGATAAAAATAAATTTTGAAACACAGAAGTGAAGATAGGAATACATACAAAAAATTGTGCACGATGACGCAACAACATCAATTGTGTACCCACATTCAATTACTTTCAATCGGATGGAAATGTAAGTTCATTATTGGAATTCTCAAACCTTCAGCCCCCCCACCCCCCACACACACGTTCTGTATTTATCCCCACACAAAAAAAGAATGAAACATTGTTAAAATTCGATCAGCTTAAAGCCAATTGGAAAAAATAAAAAATAAACTTTTCCCGCTTCAACCAAACAAAAGACACAAACATCCTATTGGAATGTATTTATTCTATTAGGGGCTTAGTCCTTTTGAATCCCCTGAGTAATCGCCGGGGAAAATAAACAAACTATAAACGTTATTTCATTGACATACTTTCCAACATCATGTTTCTTCCGAGAACAGACAAACACAAACAGGAGGATAAGGTAATATGCGCTATAAATATACTAGATTGAATCCGGCAATAAAGTTTTTTTTTGTGGTAGAGGGAGAATTCACTAAACAAATTAGTTATTGCGGTTGACATTTAAGAAATATCACGTGAACTTTTTTTTGAGTTGAAAAAAATGTCATTAATTAAAATTAGTTTCTAGATACTTTGGCAAGTTATTTTAATTGTAAAGTATAACCTGCCTCGGTGGCCTTATAGTCTAGGGCGCCACTCTCGCAATAGACTTGACTGCCGAAGACGGGCAGATAGGGTTTTGAAAATAGGTTCGGTTTTGAAATTCAGTCTAGTGTATTAATATTATTTTCTTCTAAAATATATGTCCATTCTGCCTCCAAGCAAATGCAGATACACTTATTTAAAATTCAACCTTCCTCATCCCTAACACACTAGCGTAATTAGTACATGTGCTTAAATACATAAAATAATTCTATTATTACTATAGCTGTAAGAATAAAATACTGCAGGCTTTAAAAGTTAAGAGGTTTTTCCTTAAGTCTAAATATATTTTTTAGTACCACGTTTTACTACTCGTTCGGGCTATACACTTCTGGGCACACGAATTATGGAGCAACTAATACGGGTGCACACGAATTGCGGATCAACTCATTCGAGGTTGGTAATACTCTTATACGAACTGCGGAGTAAAAATTTAAATTCCTAATGACTTTGTTCAAAGTGGAAAATGGAGGTTAGGTTAGGCTAGGCTAGGTTATGGACTAGGAGTTTAATGAGATTTCAGTTGTTCCGAAATTCATGTGCACCGGCTGACAGGTAAACTTTATCTCGCAAATCGAGTGCGCCCTAATTGAGTGCCTGCTGACAGGTATACTTTATTCCTCAATTCGACTGTGCCCGTAGGCTTATGTACTAATTAGAGATTATGAAGGTTATATTTAAAGGAAGTGTACCCGCATTTGCGTGGAGAGATAGCGGAAAACTATTTTGTAAAAACAGCCCTCAACACACTCGTTCAAGATTCAAACCTCGATCTCACTGTCATCAGCATTCTAATTTACTGCGAAAACACTGTTGCAGTGATATTAATAAATTTAATTTAATTTTAGCACCGCGTCTTACTACCCATTCGGTTATACGCTTAAGTACTAATTACACTAATGGGTTAGGAATTGGGAAGGTTGAATTTATAGGAAGTGAACCCGCATTTGCGTGGAGGGGATTGTAAAACTATTTAGGAAAAACCACCCCCAGTTCACCCGACCGAGATTCGAACCTCGATCTCCCCGTCCTCGGCAGTCGAGCTCAACACGACTAGCGCGTTAGCCTACTACGCCAGCGAGGCGGGTCATATTAATAGAAATATACTGCTTATCATCTTAGTAATATATTAAAAATATATTTGGTGATATTGTTAGTAGTATATTATTAGAGTGTGGACATTAGATTTACCTTAAAACAGATCCAGAGGCCCCGGGTATGATCCCCGGTGCTTCTATATTTTATGTGAAGCAGTGGGTCTGGAACGGAGTCAGCTTAGCCTTGTGAGATAAATTAGGACCTACTTGAATGTAAAAGTAGTGACCCTGGTCTAGAAAATTGAGATTACCAGCCGAAGGGTTCGTTGTGCTGACACCATGACACCCTCTATCCACATGTTGGTACTGTATTTGCCAACAGAGGGCGGCCGCTCAGGCGTTATGGATCGATTTATAATGCCATGGAGTTTTTTTATTAACTTGCATATTGTTAAGCAGTACTGACAGTTTTCTTCATTTAAGTATGGTTGTTTTGTTTTTTCTTTAGCGTATCTCGGTGGATACTTGGTATGAAATCATGTGCATAAGAATGAAGGTTATTTAGCAAAAAGCAACAAACGTATAACACATTTAAAAAAGTCAAAAACTCTTTATTAAATGGCGATTGTATCTTACTCACTTAAATAATTTAATAGGACCTTTTTCATTTATACTATTTTGTTGATAGCAATTTGTAGTCAAGGGAAAATTGTGATTTTTCAAGTTACCTTTTTGCTAAAGAAAATAATCAATAGGGGCTTACAAAAAACTGCAACAACTAAATTATTCAATCATAAGTTAAAGAAGTGAATTTTTCGAGTTGCTTTATTCATATGAGTAAATTTTTAATGTGTTATTTAACTAAAAAGTAGCTCATTACATACATACACAATAATTTGATAGTGATGCTCATCTATTAATAATTCAGTAAATAGATATCAGACGAAAACATGTTTAAATTATTTTAAATTATTATTTCCATACTTTGTCAAATTTGTGAGGTAGCAATTAGCAAGTTCGCTCCCTGGCATGGTAAAATAAAGAAAATACATAACGGCAACTAGCTCCTTGCAAAGCATTTAAAACACAAGTTTCAAGCACTGAAGTGCCAAAGATGTGAACTAGTAAATACACACAGTATAATTCACTTGGTGAAAAATTTACTTAAGGCCATTCTTATGACTACTGGATAGATATTGCTATTGGCAGGTTAAAGTTAGCAACCAGATAAAGGTTATCAGCCATATTTTACGCGTATTATGAACTGAATCTATCTGCCAGATAAATATCTGTAGGATAAATATATTTCTATGCAGAGAACACAAGGTAGGTCCTGTTTTTACTGATGTGCGCATGCGTAAAAACTGCTGCTAGCGCTACAACCTGGCTTGTTGCTTCAACCCTCAACATTTGTTAGATAATGGTAGCCAAACAAGTGCAAAGAAACAGATGATGTCACGTAGATGCAGAAGCTAGGTTGTCTTGCAAGTACTAATTTCGGTGTCTGCCTAAATGTGGTCAATAGTTTGGTACAACGTTTAAAAAATTTCATTTATTATACTCACAATTAAATAATTTGTTCTTATACAACTATAACTTTGCAAATAGCTTGTCAGTTTTTATAAACGTTTGAATTAAATATTCTAACTTTGTATATAGTTAGAGCCTGGGCCTATGCCTACTAAACACGTAAACCAAGATTTTAACATAAAAACAGATTTTGATAGGTGAAACCTCATGAAAAACAAAGCATCACTATGGCAACGACCATTTAACTTTAAGATAAAAGTTATCAGGTACTTAAACCTCCCGATAAAAATGTGATGTATATATACATTTTATCTGGTGGGTAAATGCTATTTGGCAGTCATAAGACGCAATTTCAACTTATCGACCAGACAGAAATATTTATCGCCAGATTAATATTAATCCAGGAGTCATAAGACCGACACTAAGTAGGCCTACACTTTGTTGTAGAAGATAAGTAATTAAGTCATTATAAGATAAGTCCATAGTGTTGTCCATCAAGGAAATACACCGTTACCTTTCAGGGCAGACGGAGCTTAAACATTAAAATATGGTTATTTATTGATACAATACATTCGGTTTTAAGTATAGTTGATTCACAATATCTCTAGTCTTTATGTATCCATACGTCTCGCAAATATGTATGGCCACTCCCCTATAGGGCCCCTACATGATAAGGCAGAATGTCAGTCTTAAGCTTGACAATCTGACTGTCAGTACGCATCAGTATTTACAACAAGACCATAAACGGCCAGTCTTCCCTTCATTATTTTTGTCAGTCTCAACTCTTGCATGCAACGCGCAACAACCAGGATGACAAGAAAAAGGCGTGTGCAGTCTATGTCTGCTACTGACTGAAGTAAATACTGACGAGCGTGCCAACACGGCCAGTCTTACTGAAGTGATCAGAAAATTTGGATCACATCAGCATTTTCACAAGTCCGTTCATCAGTCCATCAATACTGCCCCTACACGATCAGTCAGACTGTCGATATTAATTATTACTTAAATAATACTGACAGTCTGACTGATCATGTGGAGGCCCCTATTACAATCAAGTCAGCTTAAATCCCTTGTTAAAGTTGTGAAAAAAAAAAAGCCACCAGGTCAACAAAAACGGAGCTGTTTTTAGACAATTTTCGCCTTTAAAAAAAAAAAGGCAAATGTTATCAAGAAAAATATATTATGTTTAGTTAAAAATAAAAGTGTGGGCTGCTGGATTAAAACTATAATATTCAGTTTAAGTAAACTTCTACAGACACATATAAAATACAGTACAATTTGACTATATGATCGTGTACACTTTAAATATTGTATTTATGTGCCGTAAACAACACATTGGAAATGAGTCCGGCCGATTTTGGTATGGCATCACCTTTTACCTTAAAGAAAGTCCGCCCCATGCTTCGCATTACAATGAACTTTGATTGAGTCAGTCACTCTCGTTTGTAAACTAATTCAAGGGGAAAAGGTCCTGTAAGGCGAAACTCAGGGGACTTGGAAACCATGGATCAAACAAAAACATCGGGGTTGTTTGCCCACGCATAGAAACGAACATTCCGTATCTCTCCAAGCCAAACAGTTTTCTCTTTGTGTGTGTGTGGGGTTATACTGTAATGTATATATACATCCTCCCTCCCCCTGTGTTCAGACTACCAAACACACACACACACATCCTATCCCCCCCCCCCCCACCTAACCCTACCTAGGTAGTAGTGTTCACTTCACCTTCCGTTTCCGCCAGGTTTACACTTTCATCCGTAGGGGAGGGGTCAGAACAGATCAATGTTTTAAAGAAGATATTACTACGTAATATTTATAAGTGGTTTAGAATTTGGTGTGTTCAATTATTTGTGCCACATAGGAAAAGTTTTTTTTTAAGGGAGGAAGCGTGAATATACACTAAAAAACCGTTTATCCGAATCTCATTTACCTGAAATTTCGGTTTATCTGTATCACCTTTTTGAATTATAAAAATAACAAAAAAATAGTCAAGCTACTTACTTTCCGACAATTTCAAGATCTAAAATATATATTATTATAATCTATATTTTAACAAGTTGTGAGCCTTATGTTTTTTTTGTAAAAGTAATCTCTTAGTCTTCAAAGTGTAAATAAGTGTGCTATTTCCACAACATATTATTACATGTGTCTAATTTGTTCCATCCTTAAAAGTGAAAAACTACCAAAATGTTCATACATTCGGAATTTAAATAATTATTCGAATTGTAGCCGGTACCATACCATTCCGGTGGACGAAATTCTAGGAGTGTACTTAAAGTATCTTAATATTTGAGATTAGTGTCTCTTTTTTGAAACATTATTTATTAGGCTCTAGATATTTATATTCTCTTCTGATAAAAGATTGATATTGGTAGCACTTGATTAATTACACAGGTCTGCAATGGAAAAATTGTTTGAAAACTAATCACTGATTCTTATAGATTTTTAGGCGCTGATTTCAGTGAAAATAGTTGAAAAATTCCATCACGTACCATTTTTGCAGAAACTCAAATTTTAGATTTCTTTATCCACCAATATTTTTTTATTATATTTATTTTAAACTATTTTATTTTTATCATCAAATCGATTAAAGTGTAGTATAATAAAAAGGGTTCAAAGGGAGGGGGAGAAGAGGCTAATTGGTTGAATATCCTGATACTTCTTTCTCATGGTACAGAAACAGAGAAATATTTTATTCCATATTTTTCTCAAGATGTTGACCTGGTTTACTGTAGCAATGTTCCTGGACTGATGGTGAGGTTTGACATACAGTATGATGTGAATGAGTGGAGACCCTTTATTGACTCATCAAAAAGAAGCCTCAAAGCAGTGATTCCCATAATGGTAGTAAATATGCTTCAGTACCAGTAGGACAATCTGTGTATCTGAAATAATGCTTGGAAAGCCGTAACTCTCACCAAAGTGAAATACAAGATCATGGATGGACAATATACGGGTCTTTTAAAGTACTTTCCATGCTTCTTGGACAACAGGGAGGTTACACTAAGTATTAAGTACTCCTGTTTCTTGTGTGAACAGAATAGCCGAGAAAGAGGAAACACTGGATGAAAAAAGGTGTGGCCACGTAGGGATGCTTTAGAACCTGGAAGCAAAAATGTAGTACGGAAGTCTTTGGTTGATCCAAGAAAAGTCCTCCTGCCTCCACTTCATATAGAGCTTGTTTTGATGAAGCAATTTTTAAAGTCTCTGTAAAAGGAAGGAGTGTTTTAAATACTTGAATGACAAGTTTTCGGGACTGTCGGAAGCTAAACTGGAAGGAGTTTTTTTCGGTCCAGATACTCGGAAACTTCTGAAATACGACGTAGTCTTTGAAACAAAAATGGACATTTTGGAAAAAGTGGCTTGTAACGAAATTTCTTGGAAATAATAAGGACCCCAACTTTAAGTGTAGCGTGGAAATTATGCTCATAAAATTCATGGAGATGGGTTTTTCGATGAGCTTGAAAGTACACTTCCTGAATTCCCATTTGGAATACTTTCCCAAAAATCTTGGTACTGTGAGTGAAGAGCAGAGGGAAAGATTCCATCAATACATCAAGGAGATGGAATGCAGATACCAGAGTAGATGGAGCATAAACATGATGATGGGCTACTGTTGGATGCTGAAAATAGAAGAGACGAAACCTGTATACAAGAGATTAAGTTTGAAAAGGAGCTTCGAGGGCAAAAGAAAAAGTCAGTATAAGAACTTTTAAATACCAATAAGTGTTAAGAATGGTTTATCATAAGTAATTTTCTAAGTAAAACTATTTTTTTTTAAATAAATAATTTTAACCAGTAACGTATTAATAAAGGCTTTTCCCATATTTTCATATTAACTTTGTGAAAATCCTTACGTGGTAGAGAAAAATTTATGTTATATTTGAAATCGGCACACCACAAAGCATAAGAATCACTCATTACATTGCAGGCAATTTTCAATAACCCAAATTTTGCGGGCCTGTTTGTGCCTTACATATACATAAGCACAACATCCAGTCCACAGCTGTTAATTAATCATTGTGAAAGGGTGATTCCATATTTTCATTAATGATAAATTTTTGCCATGCCAGGAATCGAACCTGGGACCTTTAGCTTAGTAGGCAGACACGCTACCAACAGAGCTAAGGTGTCGGGCATATAATTATAGCTAATTATACTAATTGATAATTATATATAATTATTCTAATAAGCTAGGGCTGAGAAAGGAAGAATTTTAAAGTAATCTACTCGTCTTTGAGTGGCAGGAGAGAGGGAAAAGATTTAGGAAAAACCACCCATATTAGACACGAGGGGTTTTCAAACCCCAATCTTCCCGTCATAACCAGGCCAGTCTAACACGAGAGTGACTCCTTAAAGAGTCCAGGGATGAGCAAACTACAGCTCGCCGGTGTGTTCAATCCAGTCCACGGGATAAATAATTTAAATGTGTTACGTTTTGAAGTAGCAGCATTTTTAAACACAACAAAACTGTATTTTTATAAAACCATATCCAGATAAACATTTACAGACTGGTGAAATCATGTTCAAAATTTTATGGCAATGTTTGCAGCCCTCATATTCAGGTAAACAAGTGTTTTCATTTATAAAACTTAGGAAAAGTGATCTTAGAAAGCGACATATTGATGAGCTTCTGTCTTTCCCCTTGAGAATTACCTCCTCACAATTTAACCCAAATTATAAAACACTGCTGGAACCCCATTAACATCACAGTTTAAATCGTCTCTCACCCCATAATTTAAATATTCTGAACGAAATGAAAACCATACTAAGCCAATAAGTTTATTAATGTTAGTTTTACATCCAAAATTTATTTAAATTTATTCATGTTAGTATATTGTGTGTGTTTATAATAAAAAAAAGAAAAAAAAATTAATACAAATTTTTTTCATACACATTTTTTTTTTTAATTTGGCCCACCTGTAGGTAAGTTTGCACATCCCCGCCTTAAACCATTCGGCCTCTGAAGCGGGTAGGAATTTAATAAATTTGTATTAGTTATTCAGTCAGTTACCATATTTCCTATCGTATGTTCTTACTTGCGGTCTCAAATTGCCAATTTGCAAATGAGTACAAATGAACAAACTCAGTTTCATAGCTATACAATTTTTGGTCAATATTTATAAGGAATCATAGTTGTACATTTAGATAACATTATTTCAAATACCATTAACTGTACCATTTTTATTATCTTGATATCTTTTATTTTCAGGAAATTAATGGAAACAGTGGACTTGCATTTAAATGAGGCCTTAATACTGTAATGACCTTGATAACCACAACATTGTCAGGCATTATCTAGACCAGCGGTTCCAAACTTTCTCGACTCACGAACCCCTTTCACAAACATCTGAGCTGCACGAACCCCCTGGTGAATATCCATAGCCACTCACTTAATTTTATACCTAATTTTTTTATGAAATTTAGTTATTAATTGTAATCAAAATGTTTAATATCTTTAAATTAACCCACTATAGCTCGGTAGGTACTTTGGGATCACCCCAAATATAATGGAATAATATTGAAAATACTTAAGTACAAGTTCAAATAAATATACATTTGTTTTAAAAATTAAAACTGAAATTAAAAAAAAGCATTGTACTGTAGTAAAATTTTCTTATCTTTACCGCACAATATTATACATTTCACATGTTTTTTAAAGTGGTACTGGAAATTCTGCATAGACACAACTGAAATAGCCTCCTTTAATCACAAAATTTCATGCCGATTTAAGACTCAAAATTGTTAGCAAGTTTTAACAGCTATTCACCTCTTCACGTGACTTAGCGAGAAGGGTGCTCTTGCTTTGGATGTACAAAGCTTTAAAGTCAGGAACCACAGACGATTAATAAAGTCTCAAGTCGCTTTCCGCATTGAGCCTTTTTCTGTGTTTATTTTTAAATAGGCATATGAAGAAAAGGTTTCTCGCTCAAATACGTAGAAGAAAATGGTAACAAAGCTGTAATAGCTTTATTCTCTAATAATGAGAACTCCTTCTTTAAATTTGAACAGAAACCAATTAATGACAAAGATTTATAGCTTTTCTTTAATTCAAAATCAGTGGATATTTCAAGGAGCATCTCTTTTTCACTCACGCCTAATGTGGAGGATTTAAAAACTGCTGTCTCTTCCAGAGGATTGCGATTCCAATTGTTATTAATGAACATGGCTGGGAAACATTCTCTGAAGGTTTTTCCAAGTCCCTTCAAGTGTTCCATAACCAAGTTATTTTTAATACATTTTCTTCTAAAGAAAACTGATTTTCTACCATGAATTAGTGAAGGTATCAAAGCACTCTGTTTGATTGCTAACTAAACAAGTTTCCCAAAACTTATTTTTTTATGAACGACTCGATACGTTCTTGCACAGTAAAACGTTAATATTTGACCCCTGAAGAGAGAGGTTTAAAACTGTTCATTTTTGATGAAAATGTCTGCCAATAGGCCAAACCTGAGCCACATTTGATCTTGCATGGACTTTGCTTTGTGAAACGGATGGTTGGTAAAAAAACGAAAACTTCCTTTTAAGTTCAAACAATCTTGTAAATTCAACTCGATAACCACCTGACTTCAGAGTGAGATGATAAACAGTTGTAAATGCTTTCCTTTCCCACAAATTGCTGCGAAAATCCGCCATTACAGAAATATTTTGGCGAACCCTTGGAAGATTTCGCGATCCACAGTTTGGAATCGCTGATCTAGACTATATGTAGCAAGTGCGGTAGTAATTTAGAATGGCCATACCATCATGTGAGTGGCCAAAGGACTAAGCTAGAACTGAATAGTGACGTCACCAAAATCCATTTCTCAGAACCACATTCAACTGAAATGGTGAAATACAAATCTAATACCTTATTGTTTCAGTATAGAAACTGTCTCCTGAGCTAAGGGGTGTGTTCAATTCCTGGCATGGTTGAAAAACGTATATTTTTATTTAAGTTGGCGCTCTTCTATCGGAATAGGCGTCTTCTTATTACAGTTGACGATTTCATTATGAGGTTTATGTCTTCTCTCTTCAAAATGGCTTTCCCTCTATTGAAGATTAGGTCTTTTATCTTCTAGATTACGCCCTTTCTCTTCAAGATGGCGGTTGAAAACTTATTTCTTGAGGTTGATATCTTATCTCTTGAAGTTGACATAAGCTCTTTGTTATAGACGATATCCTCACAGTTCAGATTAGAGAAGAGTTGGATGCTAAGTGTTTAATGGCCACCACGGTTTAAATAACGTTTGAAAGGGACCATAAAGTTGACAATCGCACTTGTACGATGCTAATGATTCAACTAAATAGTAATATATTAGTTATTTTATTTTGACTGTTTATAAATTAAAAACATTCATAAATTGATCGTAATATTAATGTTAATTATTATATTTGGACACCCACACCTCTATTTAAATAAAACGAAGACTTTGTTTGTCTATAATGACATTGCGTTGCGCGATATCTACTGCATGCAGAGTTCTGAAATTCTAAAAATGATTAACCTCTGTGCACAAACATTTGCACCTCAAGCTGAAATTTTAAATTTTTGAATATATTTATTGTAAATGTATTAAAAACTGAGTCGTAAGGAATTTTTTTTATTCGTTTGAAGCAAATAAAAGCGTTTCCCGGGGCAAAATTCGGGTACTCCTGCAAGTATAATATATTAAATGTATAAGTTTTACAAATAAACAATATATTATATTTAAATAGTTATTTTTTAGTGAAAATTGCTATAGAAGAAATCTAATCTTTTAGTAATTTGGTAATTTCATGTCTTATTATATTATACTATGTATGTATATATAAATATACGAGATCCCAGATTGACTAAAAGGATGACCCTATTGTTAAATACAATTCATATATATAATATATATACAATAATATATCATTTTTAATCTACTATATTTAAACTGCCGCTCTTTTGGTAGGTCTAGCTTTTTCCCTGCAATCAAACGATCAATTCCTAAACTCGTCCCACCATAGGATTGAACATTCATATACCGTCTATCAATAACCATTCTTCAGCATTCCTATTTTATCAAATAAATGTATAGAGTCTATTCAGGATATGGCCATAAAAATAAATATTATATTATCTCTAGCTGCATGTGTTCACCCCGTCAGCTAACATGGCTCTGATAGTGCTGATATCGACACTGCGGAATTCATTGATTTCCCTTTATTCACCCTTCCTTTGTTCAGTTGTTCCGCAGTATTTTACCGTATATTTTAGGATATTGCCTATATCTATTATCTTGAAGAAGACATACATGATAAAAAAAAAGGTGTTTTACAAAATATCGATGTCTTCAGAAATGAAACAAGACATTGTATCAGGAGCGATGCGTACACACGATAACATATAAAGTAGAAATAAGTTTGTTGAGATAGAACTCTTAAAAAAAAAAAGCAATTCCCTATATCAGATACTTAAATATCTGATGTTCAAAGACGTATATAAATATGAACCCTCTTCTGTAGTTAGGAAGAAATCCGATAAATAAAATAATGGAACTCGTCAGCAAAATTGGGAAAAAATATGGTGGCAATTTGAATACATCTTTAACAAAAACAGGTTTTGACTTCATTGATTCCAAGAAATATATAATACTTAAAAGTATAATTAGATAAATAATGTGTTTTTAGAAAACCAAGCAAACTTTTTTATCTATATTTTAACAGTCCCATTAAAATAAAGAGCTCACCCACGCCTGTGGCGGAGAGGGAAGCGTTCGAAATTGGTCAGGGTGTACTGTAGGTGACTTTACTTATGGTTTTACATTCTATCTATACAAATGCGGGTATATTTACTCGATTTTATACCTATATCCTCCCTGACCCATTAGTGTAATTATACGCATACTCGCCTCGATAGTCAAATAGTCTAAGGCTAAAGCGACACACTACAAAATATACTGGACTGCCGATTACTGGGAGATTTGGGTTCAAATCATGGTAGAATGTAACGAGGGTGATTTTCTCTAAGCTTTTTTAACCCTCTCTCTCTCTTTATTTCCACGAAAATTCAGGTTCACTTTCTCTAGGTTAAAATTTTCTCATACATGATTCACTAGCGTAATTAACACGTAGGGCCTATTATGAAACGGCAAAAAAAAAAAAAATTGTATCTATAAAATCATCTTTTGTTTAAACCTAGTTTGTTAATCTTAGATTATTATTTAATACATTATACTAATTATCTGTAGCTAAAGAGCAATATTAAAACAATTAGTTTCTTATATAAAATAAAGGAATTTTAAAGTCATATCTTCTAATGCCCAACGACAAATTACCATGAGCAAACCAAAGTTTTTAATGCAGAATGGAAATACACTTCTACTTCACTGTCCTTGCAAATGGGCTCTTAAAAAGATCTTAAGCTGATGTAAAGAGATAATATGTATGAGTTTATGCAAATGGAGAGACATTCTACGAATACGGTTCCAAACGCGCACGCACGCACGCACACACACACACACACATGCACACACACACACACACACACACACAACACATACATGAAATCGTAGTCAGAAAACCATTTATTTGGTGCAAAGAACCCAAAATTAGAAAAGTTAAGACTTCTTTGTAATTGCCATTTGGGATACGAATAGAGAGAGGCTGCATAACTCAGAAATATGCAAGGGGCAAAAATAAGTTCTTGTTCCTGTTTCAGGACGCAGTGATTTCTTTGTTATCATCTTATGGCCTTATAAATTATCAAAGTGCTATGCCGTTTATATGAATTAATTATATATTAGCTTATATAGGATGAAAATAAAATAAATGGTATTAATTTGTAGTGAAATTTTCTTAGGGAGAGCCTCTTAGAAAATAAAATATTTTTTTACAGCCAATTTTTTAAAATTATTTTATTGGTATTTTTTAAATAGACAACGATAATATAACTTATATCAAAATTGAAAGCTGCAGCTCACATGAAATGATGTGTGAAAACAAGAAAATAGTTATTCTAACTGTCGAACTATTAAAATAAGACAGTATTTTAAAAATATTGCTTTAGTTCACACAAATATGGTAGGATGATTAAATTTAATATCGTAAAAGGTTTTTTTTAAACAAATTGAACCGTTAGGGAGCTAATTAAATACATTTTACCTTTTGTTAGCAGTAAATTTTTCATAATCCGAGAGTATATTTGTGGTGAACGTCTTCAGAAGTGTCTTCTATATGATAGATATATATTACATGCAAAGATACTCATACATATTTAGTGGTTCACAGGATTTCCCTTTTTGGGCATCAATCGGCCCGCGGGTCATATATTGCGTAGGTTTGGGGTAGAGGAATCTCTGTACTCTCTCCCCCCTTCTCCAAATACACCATCCTTGTACGGCCACTCAGCTCTTGCATTAGAAGTTGGTGTTTTTTTCATCCCAAAGAGAGGTTCACGAATTTTAATTGAAGTTCTTGCAACAACAAATAATTGGTCTAAACCAGAATGATACTGCGGCACAGCATTGGCGCACAACGTCTCTGGCTCAACTACCGTATCAAGGTTATTATTTTTCTCTCAGTTGGATTAAAAATATGATAGTACTCGGGAAAAAAAATCAATTTTAAATAGTTGGTGGTTTACGAAAGGTATTTTTCTAGACAATCGTTTTAGTTATGTTTTACATTTATTTATTATATAATTATATTGTTTTCTGTATAATATATAGATGTATATATTTTTTTAAAGATAGGGTAAGTTTATATTTTCTTTTTTTACCCACATTGGTTGATTATCTGCTTGGTCGTAGAAGTGAAAAAATAGCAGCTTAACTTTAACAATAATTTATTTGATTACATCAGCACATACTGTATATATCTCGGTTTTTAATCTTTTGGTTATGTCAAGATTCAAAACTTTGGTCGGAAACAAAAACAGAGAAAAATTTTGGCATAATTTATTGTGATTGTTTTTCAAGATACAAAAATAGATCAAACACCCCATCCAACTATGTCACACATTTGTTCGGTGATCTAAGTCATTGTTTTTAGACATAGTTTCTTAAATTACAATAAAATTATAAATATTATATTTAAATTAGCACGTTCACTGGTTATATCTGTGTCCAAGGAAGGGATGTGCAAACTTACTTACAGGAGGGCCGCATTAAAAAAAAAAAATGTTGGGCCAAAGATTATTATTCATTAATTTTTCTTCAAATTTCATTTGAAAATGATAAACACACATAATATACTGTCATTAATAAGTTTAAATACATTGCGAATGCAAAACCATCATAAATACCTTAACTATTAGTTGATTCTCAAGGGAGAAGAAAGATGCTCATAAAGTAAGTCGGTTTCTAAAATCACTTTTCCTAAGTTGTATGGTTGAAAACACTTGTTCGCATTAATATGAGGATGTAAGCTTTGCCATATATTTTTAAACATGATTTACCAAGTTTGTAAATGTTGATTTCGGCATGGTTTCATAAAAAAATACAGTTTTGTTGTGCTTTAAAAAAAGCCTGCTTCGTTTGCAAAAACAAAACATTTAAATTATTTATCCCGTGGGCTGGATTGAACACAACACGGGCCGTAGTTTGTCCATCCTTGGTCAAAGGTGTTCGACTCTCATTGCAATAAATTTAAATACGCGTAAAAGTCAAGGTTAGAATCTCAGCCGGGTGAGTCGGGGGTGATTTTCAACATTTTATTTATCACTTTGGTTTTCCCGACCTCTATAAACAATAGTGTGGGTGTACTACCGCAGGCCTACTAATTTTAGAAAACATATTTGTGTTTTGATGACAAATTTATTAATAATAATAATAATTGTGACAACTTATTTTATTATTTATTCTGAACTTTTGCTCAATGTTTTTAAAATAACAAGTTCGTCACTAACATAACAAAAAACTCCATGGCATCAGCTCGCAACCGGGCTGTACCGATTGAGCGGCCACCATAGTTAGTGATGATAGTGCCAACATTCTCGGAAAGAGGGTGTTATGTGATCATCACAACGAACCCTCTAGCTATTAATCTTAGTTTTTTTTAGACCGGAGTTGCTATTTGTTCATTCAAGTAGCTTCTCATTTGTCCTTACGCGACTGAGATTGACCTCGTTACAGACCTAATGCTTCACATAAATATCTGGAAACACCGAGAATCGAACCTGGAACCTCTGGATCTTTAGCCAGGGACTCATGACTACTAGACCATAGAGGTGGTCAAAATAACAGATACATATTTAAAAGTAATGGTTGGAATAAATCCTAATAAAATTCGCTAAATATAGGAAAGTACTAACATTACAATAAATGGTACGACTCAATCGCACAAGCTTTATTACGCTGTGACCCACCTCGGTGGCTTAGTTAGCCAACGCGCTAATTTCATATTGAGCTAGACTGCCGAGGATGAGGAGATCGAGGTTCGAATCTCGCTCGGGTGAACTGGGGGTTGTTTTACATTAATGGTTTTCCACCTTCCCTCCACGCAAATTCGGGTTCACTTCCTCTAAATTCAACATTATCAATTCCTAAGCCATTAGCGTGGTTAGTACTTAAGCGTATAGCCCGAACAGGTAGTAAGATGCGGGATAAATAAATAATAACAATAATGATAATAAAAATAATAAAATGTATTATGCTGCGTACTTGTCAACAGTTTGTGCTTCGAGCGGGCTTCCTGTAATTAGTCAACAGAATGATAGTCAAAACATTTTATAAGAGCTTTGTAAAAAAAATTAAAATTAAGACATTACATTTAAGAGAACCAGGCTTATGAATCAATGGTAAGAAAATAATTATAAACATAATTTTATAGTTAAATATTATTCACTTGATAGTTTAAAACATACAATTCTGTTTATAATTATTTTTTATCATTAAATCATGAGCCTTAAACTATTAAATGAAATGCCCTAATTTTCATCAGTTTTTTGTTACTCAATCTCTTACAATATGTTATGACTAATTCTTCATGATATGAATATTAATGATATTTATTTACTTCTTAAACTTGTCTAATGTTTAATACAGCTCTATCTAATAACTGTTATAACTCCATACTACATGGATTTATAAACAAATTAAGATATAACCTAGCTAGAACGGTTATCACGTTGGTCCCAGGCATCAGATGACATGGTATGTCCAGTAATTAAACCTCCTCGGAGATCCTTAAGAGACGAAGAGGGTAGAGAGAGGGGGGGGGGGGTGCATTGTTGATTCTCTTCATTCCCTAAACAATGGCGTATGCTGTTGTCTAGGGTGTGAGAGGTTTACATCCGACCCCATTTTGCCAGCTCCAAATACAAACTCTAGTCTTGTTTGAAAAAAAAATCATGTATATGTATATGGTGCGCCGGTATTTAGTGTGAACGGGGAAAGTGCTATTGTCTTGGTACAGAAGGAGTCAGGAGGGTGGGGAGAGGGGGGTATTATTCGTGGAGACCTGTGTAACCCAATGGCTTCCTAGTTTGTTGATTAAACTACATATAAGTATTGAGCTTCTCATTGTTGAGTTGGTGATGCTTATTGGTAATGAGGATATTTACAGTCACCGTCATCAAATCTACACTCCAATTTACAAAGAAAGCGCTTTTAAAAAACTCAAAACTTTTTTTGTGGCCAACTTTTACCATTTATTTAATGTTATTTTATAGGAATTGATTATATCCATCAAAAGTGATAGCTTTAAATAGCATGCATGACCTTACGTATGAATACATGGACGAATTTGGTTTCTTTTTAGAAAATACTAACTTTTTTTTACGGTCAACGTTAATAATAATACTTAGCACCACGTCTTACTACTCGTTCGGGTTATACGCTTAAGTAATAACCACGCTAATTGGTTAGGAATTGGGAAGGTTGAATATAGAGGAAGTTAACCCACATTTTCATAAAGGTAGAGTGAAAAACCATTTAGGAAAAACCATCCCCAGTTCACCTGAGCGAGATTAGAACTTTGATCTCCCCATACTAGGCAGTCTAGCCCAACAAGAAACTAGCGCTTTAGCTAACTACGCCACCGAGGCGGGTTGATGGTCAACGTTGATAATATCATACTATATTATTGAAATGATTCATAGGTACGCATAATGTATAATATTTATTAAAATTTACAGCTAAAGATTACAATTACAGGACTTGACGTATGATTACGTGAAAGTAGATCTTTTTTAGCTGTCAAATAATATTCTTTATAGAAAAATTGGACTTAGAGAGTTTAAGCCCATTAGTGGTATATGCCGGTTGTATGATAGATACGATGAAATTACAATTTTATTTATTTCATTTATTTGAGGTATTAAACGTGCTCTTTCTTAACAGACCGATTATATCAGCATACGAGAATTTCTATGAGTGAGAGCGAAGGGACCTAACCCAAATTTTTCCGGGGAAGGTTATTTTCACATACCTTCCAGGGTTATTTTACGTGCCACAATCAAAATGAGACCGATGGCTTAACCTTCCCTCCAAAGGAAGTGTGCTACAGATTTTTATCGCTTAGGAAAAACCCGTTGATACCAGATGGTTTTGAACCCACGAACATCGGCTCCTGAGGCAAGAACTTTATGCCAAGACCACAGAGGTCGATGATGAGAATACAAAAGAAGTCGTTTGAAACCTCTAATACATACATATCTAAATCACCCTACTAATATAGATACAATAAAAATATAATATATGATAGGTTATGGTAGAGCTTGAGAGGTCGATTTTCAAGGAACGTGAGTGAATATTCTTAGAAAACCATTCAACATAAACGGGCTAAAATTGGGTTCATATAGGAATAAATATTTTTTTCTACAGTTTATAGCCTTACATTTACTAAAAAAATTTTCATGCATGTATAGTTGTAAACGTCAGGTCATGGCTATAAAATAATATAAAATAATAATAATAATATCACCAAACTTTTCAATACTTACAAAAAAAAAGTTCGAATTTTTTTTAAGTTCCTTCCTACCAGAATCTTTCCATAATCAATGTCTGAATATTAAAAAAACTACTAAATGATTTTAATTTAACTACCTTTTATGAATTAAACACTAAACCTATCACTAATAATTTTTAAACTATATTTCTATAAACTGTTATTTAATTAAAACTACAATATTGGTGGCACCATTTTCGGACGAGTTAAAAAAAAACTGCCTTTCTCTTGTGATAAATGACACACATGTATAAAATGTGTCGAACATTTTAGTTTGGGTTTACATAAACTGTAGGCTATGCATGTAAATAAAACTTCGCTAAATCCTTAATACAAGAGATATTATGACAAAGAGATGAAGAATCAGAGGTGGGATGAAGTCAAAATACAAAAGTACACTAAAAATGTATACAAGTTTACATAAATCTAGATGGTGCTTCATTTCTACCCTGTAACTCTTCAACATAATTATATACATGCAAAATAGTACACACACACATATATAGGTGTATACAAACAAGCATTCTCCATGTCTATTAAATCACATACTTTTAGATTTAGACTAGCTTTGTTATAACATTATTTCTTTGAATGGCGAATCTCTTTATATGACTATAATACTGCGCGTTTCGCCGAAAGCAGAGGGGTTTGTTATTTCAATTTCAAGTTAAAAAAAAGAAGAGAATAAATCAGAGTCCTTACTTTTTATTTCACTTTCCAGTAGCGCCGCGCGTTCTTGTAGCTTGCGCATGTATTTTTATTCGTTGATCCTTTTCACCGGTTTAATGAAAAGTGTGTTCTTTGCCGCCTGATATCATCTCTCTATGAATACAACCTTTCTTCTTCTTCGAATCTGGCAGATGGAAAGATGCTCCGAAGAGATATGGCACCAAAACTCTGGCACAGCACGGTGTATTCTAGTATAGTCTTGTTAAAATCAAAGTGTCAAAGTAGGTAAAGGAAATTCTCCCATTCTTCATAGCTGCATCCAAGTAGGAAAGAAGTGTTAAACACCCTAACCAAGGTATCTCCAAATTAAAGATAAATTAATACATAAATAACAAAGATGATTAAAATAATCGAATTAATATAATTCATAGCTGATATGAGTTTCGATTAGTGTAGGAAATTTGAAAAACAGTGAAATTCAAAATGTTGATTGTACTATAAAAAGAGAATTGTTAATGTTCAACTATGTACTTTTTTAAACAATTTTTTAAGCTTAATGACTATTTTTGGCTCCTATAGATTTCAAAAAATGTAAATAGTTTTGATTTAAGAGGATGTGTTAGTTTGGCTTTAAATACCTACATGTAAAGATGTTGGACTTTTTACTTTCTCACTATCTTACAGGTAGAGAAAGTATTGTGATCGTAAAAAAAAAAATCTAATTCGAGATTTTGATGATACTCGAAGTTTCATGACCCCCGAATCCGAAAAAGTTGTTTTTGAATTTCCGTTTGTCTGTCTGTCTGTCTGTACCTCGGACTAGCGCCTAAACTATTTACCGATCGGGCTAAAACTTGGTATCTAGGGTTTTCATAGAGCTACCCCGAGGGGTTTTTGGAATTGGATGTCTAACCTCAAATTAAGGATATTTTACTGAAGGGCAAAAAGAGAAAAAATCGATTTTCTCAAAATCGGCTCTAACGATTTTGATTAAAATTCGTATCTAGGTGTTGATTAATATTATAAATAAACTGGCTATTTTCATTTTTCCATGAAAATTAATTTTAATATACTTTACAGAAGCAGAAATTTCCATAGCTCTGCAACTATTTGAGATAATAAATAACTTATAATTGCAAAACTGTAGTATTATTAAAAATAAAAAAAACTTTTGTATGCAATATATTTTTATAAAACCAACAGTTTCTGATATATTGGCAAATATATTAATACAACTTTGTGAGCTTTAGTTGTAAAGAGATACTACTTAAGTTTTAACGCAATAATTCTCCAATGCCATAGAGTAATTAAATATAAGTAGGTCTCTCAAAAAGTTTGTTATTTTTCCTTAAACCTCTTAGGAGATATGTTCGTACAACAATGATCTATCTTCATTTTAAACTCAATAATAAATATTTACTTTTTTTTGGTCAAAATTTATAAATGAGGAATTTAATATCAATGCAATGACTTGAAGATCTGCAACACCTAATAAAATGTTGACAATTTTAACCGGAAGTCGAAATTTTAATACGAAGTGTTGACCCTTGTGTATCCAATTTTGATCTTTTTTATCGGTCCAATCATACAAATGAGGACATTAATTCCTTAAAAATAAATTTATAAAATTTAAAATTGAGACTCAAAAAAGTTTTATATAAATATAGTGCAATTTATGCTTCGGTTTGCAGTGAATATTATTTCCTTTCACATATTTTACGAGCTTTGAGTAAATATCTCATTTTTAAACAATAAACGAAAAAGTCAGTGCGGAGTTCCGTACCATTTATTTTTAATACGTCTCTCAAAGATGTTTCTTTATATTACCTACTATTATTTTGTTTATAAAATTTATTTGCTTTTAATACCATTTTATTATTAGAACTTTTGTGCTGACGTATATGTTTAAGTGGTTTGCAACTAACTTTCTTGATTTATATATAATCAAAAATAAAATTTAAAAAAGTTTTTGTTAAAAGTAAAAAAAATATGTTTTTATATGAAGATTTCTTATCGACATTATGTTCCTTGAAATCCCGATGAAACCAATGCTATTTTAGGATGTTGATGTTTCCTTGAATCATATAAATCATATAAATCAATGAAAAGTGAGTTTTAATAAATAGAATTTGTTAAACTACTTTTTCACTCCCTTTATTAATTTTCTCCAACAGAATTTCCATTTTTTGGAACATATACATGGCAAACTAAAAAAAATCATATTGGCTAACTATTTTTTGTCCTGCTTTTTCTAAAATAAAAATCGTCAGCACAAATATAATGTAAGAGTAAATATAATACGTCCAAGATGGACACCTTATTATTTCCATAGGCACGTAAACCCATACCAGATTAATTAAGCTTTTTTTGGTTGGTTTTTGAATTAAACAAACGGGTGATCAATTGATTGAAGGTATCGGGCTTACAAAAGTTGATAAAAAAAAACCCAACAACACTATTTCACATTCTGATGTTTCCTACAATAATAAAGCAACGTTTTAGATTTCTAGTTTTCACAGTTTTGGAAATACCCGCATTGGCAGTTAAGTGGCCTAGAGCATTAGGCACACAAAAATACATTCTATTATAATTATATGATTATTTACTCTGATATTCTAGAGCTTAAGCTGTCTTTTATTGGGAAAAGTCATCTATTTATTTGAATATTTATCTATATAAATGAAATATCAAATAATACAAAGATGTTAAAAGTTGTTTGTGTGTAATTTTTTGGTCAAAAAACACGATTTAGCTACTAATGTGAATACAAATCAACAAAACCTAACCTATTATTTTTCTTTGTATTTAAGATTGAAATGTGTTATAACATTTACTACTAGCTTTTGACCACGGCTTCGTTCATATTAAACATTACATTAACATAGTCATCTACTTAAAATGCTATAGAAAAGAATAAAAACTATTTGAGAGCAGTGTTTTACTGGCATACGAAGATTCAAAAAGAAACACGAACTCGCACCCAACCCCTAGCCTTTGACACCACAGCAATCACGTACGATCTTATTACCCGCAATACCAGCCGCGACAAATTCCCACTGCTTACGACCAGTTTATTCAAAATTACTTCACTCGCTGGTGAGATAGTGTGATGGTGTATGGCTTACCATATGGTTTCCTGAAAAATAAAAGTGTAAAACAGATCCCATCTCGATCCGATGAGTACTTTTTGAGTTTACTGGAGACAAACAAGTAGACAAAATCGAAGACACAGATAGATTGTGTTTTATTATGTTTAGAGATTTGGATTTGCAGTTAATTTGGTAATCAAATTAATTATAAAACTTATACATTCTAAATTCAGTAGGAGAAAAACAACGATTGAACGCATTAGTATAAGAAATCATATTTGAAAAACATAAATTTTATTGAATTTTACTACGAAGAAATATAGCCTATGTTGTCCAGAGGATAAGAAATTTGTGAGAGAAAACTTTTATAAATAGTTTAAACAATTTTTGAGTTAAACGCGAACATACAAATTAGCAAACATGCAAACAAACCTCTTTAAATCTGTGAAAGATAAATCGTAAAACACAATCCTAATTACTGTCATATAAAGTTTATTGAAATAGCTAAAAAAAATCAGCCAAAAGTCAGTTAAATAGAAATTTTAATTTTAGTTTAATTATCATGTAAAAAATATACTCCCTAGATATACAGTTTAAACAAAAACGTTATAAGCAATAGTTTTGAAAGATTTCACATTTTTTTAAATGTACTGGACATAGTAAAAAAACTTGAGTTATGACAAATAACATCTAAAAATTATGTTTGAACCAAATTTATTAAATCGTGTTTGGTGTAGCCTCAGGGACAGACATGGGTACATACAGAATTGTAAACCCCACTCTTTGTAGTTCGGAGGCATATGAAATGTAAAGCTCTATAATAATAAGGCGGAGGATTGTCACGATTAAAATATTTTCTTTATAAATATAATAGATAGAATTAATTATATGGAAAAAATTAGAATAAAAAATAAGTGTTTATATCGAAATGCAGGTACAGTACCTTAGTCATACACGTTAGGCAGTCACATGTAAATGAACTTTAGAGGAGAAATAAAATAGATAATTCTTCCTTAAACTTAACCATTTAAAGATAAATAAAATAATTAATATGCACAGCTTTTGACAGTTGTTGACGTTGTCTCTTTTGTTTAGTTATCCAGGTAGCTAAGATACACATTAAACTCTAACCAAATAATGCATCGCGGTACGTTTTTCGTACTTTAGCCCTCATCCGAAAGAGATTTGTACCTCAATCTTCTTGTCATCAACAATCCAATCTATCGAGTGAGCTACGTCCTATACCGTGGGACCACTGGTGAGGTGGTTTAAATACATGCGTACCAATCTACGTTATTTATTTTTATTTTTGTCCAAAGGGTACTTTTGTTATTAATTGCGAGGCTGAAAGGTATATCACGGAAAGTGCCGCGGCGTCAATAAGCTTTTGACCTTGCCATTTCGACCTTTCATTCCATTAAACTGGAACATCGTTATTCAATTAAACAATTATCACGCCATTATTCACTTTAGCCTGAAATGAAATGTATTGAAAACCTTTTGTGGTTTGGGGGTTGTAGGCCACTTGGAAATGAGCCATATAAATCAAATATATTTACTTTAGTGAAGTTGACGAGAGGATTTTATTTCCAATGCATAGATTTTATTAAATTGGTAAATGGTTACTATAACTATTACTAGGAGTTTATTGACGCGTCAAAATAACAACCACTACCCAATCATTTTCTTCTTCTTTTTGCACTACGCCCATTTGGGCTGCCGGGATTTAATTACCCTAATGTGGATGGAATGAAGAAGCGATACATTAAAGATAATTATTTTCCAGAATTGAAGTGGAGGGAGATAAGAAAACAATTTGGAATATAAATACCCACACTCCATCTAGCCAGGATTTGAACCAGGACCTTCTCGTCACCTGAAAAGTAGACTAGACAAGTTTTACGTTTAGTGCTTGTGCTCACGAGTCTGTGTTTTTATTTAATTGTAATTATTAGAGCAATATAACACACATGCTGGTATCAATATATAGAAGCTTCTAATTAGTCTTCAAAACACTTGTTTATTTTAGTTTGCGATTCTTTTATTTTCTGAATGTTCAGGATATTCAAAACTTGTACTATATTAAAGACACAGGTAGATTAAGATATATTCTAGTTAGATAAACTAGCATTCGTCTAGAGAGAGGATAGTAAAACACATTAAAAAATTCTATCCCAGTGCATCTGGTTTGGATAGAGCCCAAGCCAGTGTCAGGCAAACTAACCATGATCCCAACACTGCAGGTTTGAATTTTTATCGCGTCTATTAGGATTGATTAAGTTCTTTATAAGTCATTAGGCCTACCTAGCAAATATAAACTCTAACTTAGTATATGATAATTTAAACAATGCTAGTTTTAAAAGTTAAGACTTAGGTTATAATCAATTTTATTCAAAATATTTTGGAGGTTAAAAACTTTCTTAGAAGATATAAGAAAAAGTAGACTCAAGTGTTAAATCAAGCCACTTTTTTTTAAAAGATAAATTAAAGAAATTAAAATTAAAACCATAAAATGTTTAAATATTAATGCATTATTTTTGAAATATACTAAATTAAAAATCTGAAGTTCATGATTTGATTTTATTGAATTATTTAAAATGTTTTTCAAGACTTTAAAAACTAGCTTAACCTAGGACAGTATCTACTCCTGAAATTTAAAACTCAGCCCTAGTGGCCAGATATTTAATAGCAGAGCCCGAATTTTGATGACATGTCATCTTTTTTTTATTTGTCACATACAAAGCCTATAAGTGCATTAACTCTGTTCATGACTCTTTTATTGTATAAATATATATTTCGTAGGTATTTTTTGTCATTTTTTGTCAAATTGGAGTTTGAGGTCATATTTTCTATGTTTACCTCATTTTTGAGTAATTTTGAAGTCATTTTAAGGCATTTAATTCATCTTTAGGCATTTTTTTAAGTAACTTTAAGGCATTCATGTCGAAGAAATATATTTTTATGTACCTCCATGCATGTCTGTTTGTTTGAGATATGATTTTGTCCAAAATGAGTTTTTATCTAGGAGTGTTTTAAATAATAAATAATAATACTTATATATAATACTTATTTATATATATATCTATATATAGCACCACGTTTTACTATCCATTTGGTCAAACACTTATGTACTAATTACGCCAATGGTTTTTGGGACTAGGAAGGCTATATTTAGAGGATGTGTTCCCGTATTTGTGTGGAGAGAGAGTGGAAAACAGTTTTGGTGAATGTATCCTAAGTAAAACCGACTGAGATTCGAACCTCGACCTACCACTCATCAACAGTCTAGTCTAATGCGAGAGTAACGCACTTAGACCATGCGGCCACCGATGCAGGTAATGTATATATATATATATATATATACATTTCTTTAAATAAATCATTTAGATCTAGCTTATTTGTGAATGATTTTTGAACATTTTGTTCCAATTACAGCAGGCTATAAATGAGAAAATAAGTACTATTTTGTAATACCAATTTTTTTTACAGCTAAACACAATATTCACACTCGTAATGTTTTAAGCTGGGATGGTGAGAAACGTGAATTAAAGCCGGTATTTTTGAATTTTTCTATCAACAAACTTTTTTTCACAAAGTAAATAAAATATTTCTCCAGTAGACCCATTTAGTTTGACTTTATATGTATATAGTAATTAATATCAACCACCAGTTATTTATATTTAGCACCGCGTCTTACTACCCGTTCGGGTTATACGCTTAAGTACTAATTACGCTAATGGATTAGGAATTGGGAGGGTTGAATTTAGAGGAAGTGAACCCGCATTTGCGTGGAGGGAGAGTGGAAAACCATTTAGGAAAAACCACCCCCAGTTCACCCGACCGAGATTCGAACCTCGATCTCCCCGTCCTCGGTGGTCAAGCTCAACACGACTAGCGCGTTAGCCAACTACGCCACCGAGGCGGGTAACCACCAGTTATTGAATATTTGTTATGGGCATCCTGGAAGTTAATCTTAAATAAAGAGAAAACGTTCTCTAGTATGCTCATGATAGATATTAAAGGACTAGTGATACTAGCATATGTACAAAATTAAACATGTATTTGGGGAAGCACAATTTTACTTATTTGATAAAAAAATTATAGAAGAAAGTACACATTTTTACAATTATTTTTGGTTGATCGAAATTATCTTTTAAGTAATGGTTGCGTATGTAGTATTATATTTGTAGATTGAAAAATGACTTGTGGACGCGTGGATAGAACCCGGGAACCTTAGCTTAGTGTACTAATGTTCTACCAATGTGCTATTTAGGATTAATTCCATGTTTGAGGTAATTCTTCCCTCATATTTTAAAACAGTCTCTTCGAAGGACTTGTGCAAATAATCGGCTAGCAATGAGCTTTATTTGATACCACAACCACCGCTATATTATCATCGTCAACATCATCAACAACTGCTTCCAGTCTGTGGACGGGTCAGTTTAGTAAAATGCCTCCATCTTCCTCTATCCTTCCATCATTCTTACTCCTTAAATTGTTTCCATTCTTATCCTCTCACTTGCACACTTTTTTCTATCTGCTCCTCCCATATCTTTCTTGGCCTCCCTTGCGATCTTATTCCTACATACTTCATATATATTAATCTTCTTGGAATAATCATCCCTTTCATCCTCATTACGTGTCCAAACCACGCCATGCTTGCTTCCTCAACTATCTCATGTACCTCCTGAACCACAGCTTTTGACCTTACATCTTCATTCCTAATCCTATCTTTTCTGGTAACTGCTAATATGCTCATCAAAAACTTCATTCCCATGGTCTCCACTTTCCTTGTTTCTCTTTTATACAAAGTCCAAGTTTCCGTTACAAACGTAACTATGGATTGTTAGCCGATGATCTCTTCAATTCCCTTTCAAATACTCTACATTAAAGTATGAGTAAAGAATGATCCTGGGTACAAGACGAATCCTGTAAAGTTAATTGGCATGCTAAGTCAAGAGTGTTCAGGTTCAATTTCTGTGTCCAGGTGTCATTTTTCAATCTACAATTTAAAAAAATTGGAATGTATATACTCTGAAAAATTCTGACCTTAACTATCATTCCCTGTCCTCCAACTTCATATTTTCATTCATTCATCCTTCCATTCACGTTCTTTTTCCATTAAGGTTTTATTTTATGATCGTGGGCTGTGCAGTTCCCTTGTTTTGTTCATTTACATCAATGTATAGATAGTTATGTAGGTGTGAGCGGATACATAAATCAGAAACATAAAATTAAGTATCTTGTCCAAGGTCATACTTGGGTTGTTCCAAGACACCTACTCCACTGTATCTATATGAATATCAAACATCTCACTCTGAATAGTCTATAAACTACTAGACTGTAAACCATTTAACGTCACATTTGGATGCTTAAAAACATCAATGATGAATAATTTAAAATTTATAACTTCATGAATATTTATTTAAAAAACTTAAAGAGTATAAGTTTTGTGGAGAAAATGGAAAATAATCCATTTTTAAAAGCTTAGTTTCTCTAATTTGTCGTTTAATTTAAGGGAACGACAAAATGATTGGCACATACGTTTATACTTTCTCATTTAAAGAGAAAGTACTGTAATCGTGAATGTATTAGAGATCGGGATTATGATGAATATTTAGGTGTAAGTGCTCCCGAACCCAAAAAAGTAGATTTTACAATCATTTTTGCCTGTTTATGGGCATTGATCTGAAATGGGTTGATTTTTTTTTTCAAACTTGATGCTCATATGTTATAGTGTTATACCTCATGACGTATTTAATCCCTTGAATAAAGGGTAGGAAATAAAGTTGATCAAGTTGTCTGCACAACGATCGTGATAATTATATCTATATCTAAAATGATTAAGCTCGAGCGTTAGTCATAAGAATGTTTACTTCGTCGAATCCTGGTCGGGTCTGCTGAGGGTGGTTTTTTCTATATAGTTTTACACTCTCCTTCCACGAAAATGCGGGTAAATAACCTCTAAAATGTTTCCTCCCTCATCCTTACCTCATTAGAATAATTATCATTTATGTGTATGGACTTAAAAAGTGTAGACCTGAGACGCGGTGATAAAAAAATATTATATTTACTTTCTCAAAATTATAAAGGGAACGTAATGTAATTATAAACATTTTTGACATCGGCATTATGATGAATCCTGACGTTTTATGTGCCCCAGAACTCAAATAATGCGAGTCTAACGGTTTCTCTGTCACCATTTGTCTGTCCATCTGTATATTGACTTGTATTCAGGCACCTGGTAGTCACGTGTCCAAATAATTGAATTGCATGGGTTATTTTTTCATTCGAATAATTATTAATATGAAATGAACCTTAAATATATTAATAAATTGATTTATCGAGATGCTTGATTGTCATTAATATATTAAGAATAACTGATGCCTCTACATCGTTAATGCTAAAAACAGATTTGGCGTTCTTGTCACACATCCATCCATTTTGGTTGAGTACCAAAACGCAAGTTGGAATCACTTACATAGCGCGAGATTACTAGCCTAATAGTTTACATTGATCAAGTATAAGATCGAGCTGAGGGACGAGTTACAAAAACCACATTTTAATTTACCAGTGTGAACAGTTGGTCGAGTTAATGGGCGAGTGATTGAGCGACTTTCCAAGCGAGTCGAGTGGAAATTAGAGTAACTCTCCCACTCACTCAGTAGAGGTGTTTCAATTTTCTTATGTCTTTTATCCGCATCAGTCCATCAATCGTCTGCAGTAAATCATTGGACTGTTCACCGTTCATTCTCGAAATATTCACGTAAGCGAAAAGGTCTTCATATCTAAATGCTTTCATTAAAGTATTGGATATACCATATTTTTCTCGTTTCTATATCCAATCTGTTACCCACATTCTTCTCGTTTTCCTTTTATTTTCCAACTCCTTCTGAAGTCTGTTTAGTATTAAAAGGGCAACGCCAACAACTCCCACACGCACTTCTTGTCTCGACATTTCAGCTACTACTAGCTTACTTTTAATATCAAGACAGGGCCGCATTTATAAATATGGCGCCCCTAGGCACATAAGCTGCAGGCGCCCCCTCTACCCCCCACTTCCCTCCTAACAACCCCCTCCCACCAAAACATCATGCTGTTATTTGTTAACAGGGCCACCACAAGGGGGGGGGGGGGGCGACCGTGGCGATCGCCCCGGGCGCCGTAAACAATGGGGTGCCCCCTTCTTACCCATTTGTGTTAGTAAATATTTTTAAAAATGTAAAGATTGAATATATTATAAGGACATTAGATTAGATTCCAACGGATAATGTTGCCAAATTTTTAAAATTCTTCTTGTAAACATTGAAAATAAAATTGTATAATGTGCTGTGTTGTAAAACATCAGTGTAATTAAATCGGTAAAAACAGCAACCGTTGTAAGCCGGTGGCACCGATCGACATGAATTCGTTCAGCTGACGCCCGTGAGTTACAGGCCTCGTGATGAACCTTTTCCTTCTCCCCACTATCCACTATCTTCTAATAAATTGGCTGACACAGTAAATAGACAGACATTTAGACTACAAATCAATAAATACTTTGATTGTATTAATTATGATTTATCAAAGTGAATAGTGAATTTTACGTAGTAAGATTCTGAACATTTCACAACTACAACAACAATCTTTATGTTACTTTCGATTTTTCGAAATGTGTGATTAAAATACAGTATCTATACTCAAATATATTTATTTAACCCTGTTATTCATTAATGAAAAATTGAGATGTACTCCTGGACTAGGACTATCAGCCATGGTGTCAGGTAACAGGTATGTGTTATTAATCAATTATGACTATTTGAGCTAAAACATAATTAAAAAGTGCGAAGTATAACCTTTGGATGATCTAAAAAGTGTTTTTGATCGGTGACACTCCGAAAATAAAGGTTGCGCCACTTGTTATTTTATCCGTAATAATAACCCTTAGAATTATGGTGAAAATACGAGATGTTGTGAGTAATGGGTAAGGGGGGGGTGGGGGGGGTCCTTCTTTCAAGGCTACCCCGGGTGCTGACTTCACACGTGGCGGGTCTGTTTGTAAATGAACACAAATAATAATGTTGTAGGCCTATTTATTGCTACTATTTACAGTATATCCCCTATAATTATATTACCACTGCGCAAAATGGTTGTGATTGTCTGTTTCTACCACGGCTTCGCCTATGATTGATTTAAATGAACAATATTCTAGCGCTTTGTAGCAAGCAAGCTTCAGCTACAATGAGTCCAATTGTGATGTTTTAGTGAGAATTATGTTCATTCATGTTGGAAGACAAGGGTCTCTGTTTCACATCCCGTGACGTCTTACCGCGTAAAAGGGCGCTGCTGTAAACAATTTGAATTTTTTAAATGTTGCGCCTCCCAAAAATCTCGCGCCCTAGGCACGTGCCTAATGTGGCTAGTGAGTAATGCGGCACTGTATTGAGCGAATAGCGAAAAAATTAGCCCGGTCTTTAACTTTACTCGCTGAGGTAAAGCGAGTGACGAGTAACTAGCCAGCGCGCTTTCATTCGGCGAGAGTTTATTAGCAGCGAGTAAATTTGCAGGCGAGTAGCTAGTTTTATTTATTTATGTGAGATGTTTAATAGTGCACTTTCTAAACAGACTCATATCAGAAAACAAATATTTCTATGAGCGAACGCTAAAGGACCTACCCATTTTACAGCAAAGGTATTTTCACATTCCTTTCAGGATTATTTTACATGCCACAATCGATATGGGACCGATGGCTTTATTTCCCCTCCGAATGAAGTTGTGCTACGGATTTTTATCGCTCAAGAAAAATCCGTCGGCTCTGATAGGGTTTGAACCCACCAACATCGGGTCATGAGGCGAGCACTTTACCCAAAGATCACCGAGGTCAACAAGAGTAGCTAGTAATCTCATCCAAATAATTGAGGTTTACTGCACCTCCACACCGAATAACTGCCTAAAAAGTAAATCTCCTTCCTGGAGACTCGCGGGTTCGATTACAATCCTGTGGGTCTTCAGGAAGGCTCCACCAATTGAAAATTAACTCAAGATCATTCATTTTCTCCAAAAGAAAAGTGACAAGGGATACATTTTCACTTAAAAACTAGCGTTAACCCGGTGGATGGGGCGAGTATTTTTTAACGGCCATTTATTTTAACAAGGTTTAAGTTTTTTTACGCCAGGGAAATAAATAGCTACCAACAGGACGGATACAGTCTCTGCGACACTCAATTCTATTTGTTCTTGGTTGTGAAAAAAAAAGAGAGAAAGTGATGAATGACATAAATTATATTGGGGACGATAATTTTATTCTATTAAGCTTTTGAGATTTTCCTAGAAAATTTGTAGTTTTAGAGACGTGGCGGAAAAACATCCAAAAAGCAACATTATATTGTTTGTATGTGTGTCTTCTTGGTCTCTGCCAGCAACTGCCAGGTAGAGGACACACTGCAATCAATCAACACTACAGCCAACTTGTAAATCATTCCGTAGCGGTGTTGACCGCGTGCCGTGTCACTTCACACGTTTACCTCGCTCACACCTCCCCTAAAGCACCGACGACCCAGGCTGATTGAATGCTGGCGGCTGGCTCTACCTTCTAGCGTTAAAAGGGGTGAGGTGTTGGGGGGGGGGGGGATTGGCCAGGTCGTGGGGTAATAAGGGAGAGGGGTGTTAGTGGGACAGTAATTGTAACCCTCCCACAAAGGTCACGAGGCAGAGAAGAGGTCAATGACATCGGTGACTGCCAAATGTTTTTACACGTCGTTTCAAGTATCCTGGTCACGACTATAAATATCACCGGGGATATTTTTTATACGTGCATTTTTTTTTACTATAGAGAGATTTTCATAAAAAGGAGCTTTTATAAAATACAAACATGATTTTTTAAAGACAAAATTACTTTGTTATTAATATTATTCTATAGGTAATGATAATACGTCTTATCAAAAGTAACAACTGAAGATTACATGACATGACGTATTAATACTTGAAAATAAAAGTAGTAACTTTTCTAAATATCACTCCTTCCTATGAAAAGTGGATGGTAGCATTCTTGAATCTAGGATATCCTTAAATTCACACTAGTAGTGTAAGGAGAAGGACGATAATATTTTAGGATATACAAAAACATTTTCATGGCGAGAATAGGAAACTATTTGAGAGATAAATACCCTTCAGTTTACCCAAAAGTGATTCGAGCCCAACCTCTCTATCAGTGACAAAAAAAACCCCACTATATTATACTGATAGCTTTGATCACTCTATTACTATATCTTTATAAATATTACAATATTTATTCTTTAGTTAAGTCAGTAGCACGTCTGCCTCTTCGACTATAAGTCCCTGCCACGGGTGAACAATATTTATCACGGGTGAAGTTGTAACATCCACTTTAACAGTGATGGATTAACGACCGTGGTATTGGTGATGTATCTGTTCTAGAGATAAGATAATTTGTAAGATACACGTTGATAACATTGGACTGCTAAAAAAAAAGTGCAATTTCAATACCCTAAAAACACCCAAATACTATAGTATTATTCTCCCTGTAGATTTTGTTTGTTCTTTATCTCTGTTGTTCAATGTAATTAGAGTGCCGTAATCAAAGCGAGTAAATAAAATAGGTTTACCCGCCTCGGTGGCGTAGTTGGCTAACGCGCCAGTCGTGTTGAGTCAGACCATTGAGGACGGGGAGATCGAGGTTCGAACCTCGGTCGGGTGAACTGGGGGTGGTTTTTCCTAAATGGTTTTCCACTCTCCCTCCACGCAAATGCGGTTCACTTCCTCTAAGTTTAACCTTCCCATTTCCTAATCCATTAGTGTAATTAGTACTTAAGCGTATAACCCGAACGGGTAGTAAGACGCGGTGCTAAAATTAAAAAAAAAAAAAAATAGGTTTATTATTGCTATATATTTTTAAGGTTAAAAAAGTTCATATTTCTATAATAATTAATTAATGATGTCTATCAAATTTAAATGGGCTTCAAATTTAAACTTAAATTAATTGACACATTTATCAAATAAGAAAAAATATACCAAGATTTCAGATTTATTAACCAAGGACTAAATTCACTACATTTATCTATCACCTAACTAAATGTACACCTTTCTAAAAAAAAAAAAGAAGTGCATAACGCACTCGTTGGTGTATATATACATGAAAGTAGATCTAGTAACGTTTAAAACTGTCAGATAAGTGTCATCAAATAGTGAGTTAATTTTATTTTACCCAACCTAACCTAACAAAAGCAAACTGTTTTCACGTTGAGCAATCTAATGAAAAGTTTTAATGTCTGGCGACACTCTAACAATAATTAATTAAACCAAATAGATGAAAAGCTTAGTAGTTAGTGTAAGTTGGTCCTCGATAGCATGGTTATATTCCGACTTTTGGAAAGTTGCTATAGACAGTTCTGTAACTAACCACCTGACAAATATGTGATACTCAATCAAGCAATACTAACTATCATTAATTAATGGAAGTTAGATCACATATTAATTAGCTAGGTTTATGAATACAAGATAGTTTTAAAAAACTTTTCAGCTGTTTACAAAGTTATCTTTAATACTTGTTTACCAGGGGTATTTAAAATGAACGTTCTGAACCAACCCACCCGCGACTTTACAAATTAACTTGTTTCTGGAACATAGAAAAGCCCAGTATATCTGCCACTAATTCATCACTGTGAAAAGTTAAGTCTAACATTATTTAGTAATAAAGGCTTCACTCGTGACTGGAATCAAACCTGGGAAGCTTAACTCAACATAGCTGTTGGACATAAAAATTATAATGAAAAGATTACACCCACACATCTAAGTGTTCAAATAATTAATAAAAGTGTAAATGTGATTAAAGCACTTGCCCGTGTGCCCATCGATGGAGACACAGCTTTATTTAAACAATAAAATTACCATGATAAATACTACAAAACTGTCTAGTAGTTCTATAAATGGTAGTAAACTTCACTCCTTCCATGTTCTTATCGTTACTACTGTATTAAGATCTCTATTTGGATTTAAAGATAAAATATATTTCGAATAGGATTAATTTCTCCTTGGATTTGAAGAAGATTTTGTTCCCTTTGTGATCAAGTTAGCCAGAAACCAAATTAATATTATATTCACCTGCTTCGGTGGCTGCGTGGCCTAACGCGCTATCTAGTGTTGTTGGACTAGACTGTCGAAGACGAAGATGTTGGGGCTCGATCCCAGTCCGTTGCACCGAGGGTGGTTTTCCCTAAGTGATTTTACACTCTCCCTCCAAGTAAATGCGGGTGGGCTTCCTCAAAATTAAGCCCCCCTAATCCCCAACCCATTAGTGTAATTAGCATAAGGGTGTATAACTTAAACAGGTATTAAGAAGTGGTGCTAAAAAAACTATATTCACTAGTACATTATATTAATATAGAATAACCATTGTTCAAGTGAATTAAGACGTTAGTCTAGGAATATATGTCAAATTATTTTTTTTAAATACACCCAAGGTATTCGATAAATAGTTTAAAATTATTAATTGAAATGAGCTGTTAAATGAAAAACATTTTGAGTGAACTTCATTTTGAAACAAACTAACCAGATTGAAAAACCACATACATCTCTATCTTTCAGCCTATTATCAAGGAACGTCTCTGTCAAATTTCGTTAAAATTGGTCTACACATTTGGCATTTGATGTGGAACAAACATACAGATTTTTGATTGGCCATAATCTTTAAATGGTTAATCAAATCTAAAATCCCTTTACATAATATGCTTGGCCTATGTTCAAAATTTCGTTAAAATTGGTCTACACATTTGGCATTTATCACGGAACAAACACACAGATTTCTGAGTGTCCACAATCTTTAAATGGATAATCAGATCCTTTTATATCTTTTTATATAAATTGCTTGGCCTAGGTTCAATGAATGTCCCTACCAAATTTCTTGGAAATTGAGCCAATTATTTTACAGCTATATCCGAACAAAGTCCGGAAGACAGACCGATGAAATGCCAAATGTTAAGTTAAAACAGCCTCACTCTCTCAATTATTATTTTTGTTCTTCGAAATAGAATATAGTGATAGTAAGGATAAGAATTCAGTTTCCTAGAATTTGTTGGATACGTATGAAACATTTTGCCCTTTTTCAAAAGGCTAAGAATTAAATGTCTTATCTTCCGAACAAAAAATAATAACTTCTTTTTAGTAGATCCTGACGTGATGTTTCTTTGTTTTCTTTTCTCTGGCCAAGGTAAAGCTTCAACCTTCTCTCTTAGTAGATTTTTTTCCCCTGTCTCCCATAGAAGTTTGTTTTGGCGCCTTCTGTTCTTTCTACGTATTTTTGTTAGGGTGAAGAGAGAAGTTGGAAGGAGGTGTGTTTTGTGAAAGAAGAAGATCACCCTCGCTTCCACCCACTGTATGTGACATATACTTTAGCTTCATGTCAAAGTTGGTCCTGGACTCTTCTATATATATATATTTTTTTTTTCTTTACTGAGACCTTAATGTGGCAGTATGTTGGTTGTAGCTTCGTGTTTGTTACACATGGTGTTAGGACGGGTGATATTTAATTACATTTATTCTTAAATATTTGCTAGTACAACACTTAATAAGTTACAATTTAAAAATATTTTTGTTTCTGTTTAAAACATATTAGATTACACATTGTTCATAAATTACTCACCCCAATATAATCTTTAGTAAATTAATTATGCTAGGAGACATTTTAAAACTGTTTGAGATGTCTAATAATATAGCTCAATTTTGTTTGGTTTTTATTAAGTATATGTAGCGTTTATTGAAATAACCACTACAAGAAAAGATTAAAACATCAACGAAGCACTGGTGAAGTAATACTAAAGTGGACTTACCATGCCCCATCGCCCTATGTTGTTGTTATCACGTCTCCCGAGCCGGCCTCCCGAACTACACTCCACTATAAACTTTGTGCTAAGACTGACTGAATGAAGCACGGAGTTCAAGTCGGCGCAAGGTGTCATGGGAAAAATAGTGTGACGTATGATGCACGAGACGTCAGTGAGCGATAGAAACTTTTAGTCTGGATCATTCTCCATGCTCCACCACGCTTCTCGAACCGTCCTTTCGCGTCTAGATGTTCCGTCCCTCTTATGTCATGTGTTGTGTTTCTCCTTTGTTTTGGCGTTCCCCCTCCTCCACCTCTCTGAGCTAAAATATTGACATAAATACTGGTGTAGAATAGAGGAATAATTACTCTTGTCTGGACTTCCTCCAGGAACAAGTTGTTGTTCAGGATGAATACTAAAGGTATAAAATTCTTGTTCGGCAATTGTGTATCAAAATTCCCTTTTGGTTAACATTTGAAATTTAATGAACAAGTCCGATCTTTCAAATAGAAACATAGCATTATTGTTGTTGTCTTGTAGACACGGAGGCCCCTTCCGGGTTGTGTCTAGTAACATTTGGTAATATCATGGAAATGTTAAATTTTTTATTGTTAAATTTACAGCCTGTTTGTCTTAAGAAAAATTAAATCTACTTAGAATAATTTTGCGGGAATTAATGTTCCTTTGTAGAATGTAGGCTAAAAATCCCCTTTTGGGTTTTTGTCAATATCTATAAATATTGTTGGAAAGCTAACCTTTTATTTAAAGACAAGATTATAGTCTGTACAACTGAGAAAAAGGTATTTTGTATCTTAAAATATTGATTTGGTTCTTTACTCTACGTGTTTGTTTTTGATAATTGTGAGTAAGAAATAATAGAATCACTGCTAGATTGATGCAGAGCGTTGTCATTTCGCAACGTAAACATTATTGACTTAGAGCCATCAGCTCACTTGTTAGATGCCTTAAATGTTTACATTTGTCATTTTACGACTTGAACTAGATAGTAGAATCACCGCTAGATTGATGCAGAGCGTTGTCATTTCGCAACGTAAACTTTGTTGACTTAGAAGCTTTAAGCTCACTTGTTAGATTTAGTCTTTTTGTTAATGCTTTTGAATGTTTGCATTTGTCTTTTTTACGACTAGAACTATTGATGATTGAGACGATCATAGATGATTCATATTATTATGAGTTTATTATATAACGTTCACATATATATATATATATCCTTCTGTATCATATTTAAAATATCTAACTTTTATATATTAATAAAATACCTTATACTGTTACCTATTCTTTATGTCACTTTGGTACCCTAGTTTCATCTAATCATGGGAAGTTTTTTTTTATATAATGGCAAATATTTGAATTGTTTCTAATAATAAATATTTGTAGAGCGGGTTCGTGGAAACAAAACTCAAATGGATCAGTGTACGGTCCTTTTGTTTGATGTTAGCCCTATCGGCTCCTCTGAAATATTTGTTTTTTTTATATCTTTTGAATTTTCTGCTAATGGTATCGTTTTTGTTGTTGTACACCGGCCTTAATTCGTTGTGGAATTGAGGAGGTGGCTACATATACTACCACAGTTCAGTCAATGAATTGATTAAGGTTTATAATTAGTTGAATAATCAACTGCCACCTTGTATAGTTAAATACAAAATTTTAAAAATACTGAAACAAAGACATTTTATTTATATATTTACCGCAGCTGAGCTTCCAAGGTTTAATGCCCTTATCAACCGAAAAAGTATCACTTTTGAAAAAAAAAAAAAAAAATCACCTTCCAAGTGTTTGTTTGCCATCAGGGGACTCACTACTGTGTTTGTTAAATGGTTTTTTTTTATTCAAGAATACAGGTGCTTAAAACTTTATGATACTACTTTTTAAAAATTGGGACTAGACCTTATGAATTTGCAACATTTTAAAACTATACTTAATTTGATAGTAAGTTCATTACAACATAAAATCGACTTTATTAAATTAAATTATTAATCAACTTGATATTCATAATAAATAATTACGTGTTGTGAAAGAGTAGACAACAATCCAATCATTTCTTTAGAATATTGCATAGTAGATACATTAATATTTCCTAAATTACTCACTGTATACATTTCTAAATTGGTTCTATGGTTCATTACATTCAATCCGTTGTTTGCAAAAGCTCAAACAGATCTAGATTGAATAAAACATAATGACGAATTGGATTTTTGGATTATATAGAAACTGATTGGGTATCATACGTCTCCTGAACATTCAAGGTTATTGGAGCTAGAAATTTAAACACACGCAGAATGAAGCTCGAATACAGGATATTAAGAACGTGCATTTAATGCTATGAAGTAAATATTATAATGTTGACGTTGTCTGTACATTGATTTTTTTCCCACGTGCTCTTATCTTAAACAAATTTAGTGGGCCTATGTAAAATGTTGTATTTTCGGGAATGTGTCGTTGAAAGTAATTTGAAAGTTGTATTTTTAGAATAAAGAAATAATCTAAATGTCAAAAAATTATTTTTTATTTTTTTTACTTACTGGTCTACTTAAAAGAACACACTTCAATAAATTAGCTTCATTTTCACATTTAATATGATTACAATTTAATTTCAAAATAATAAAAAAAAATCGTAACAAACATCAACACAAAATAATACTGTTAACTTGGGTTCCGTAAGCCTTTCGAGAGTAGGATGGCTCAATTGAAAGAGGGGTACGGGGCCCCTGAAATGAGAAAATTTAAAACTCTGGATGATTCTAGAAGCTATTTGAAGAGGGGTTATTCTTTATGTGTAGTACTTTTATTGACTCCTTATTTGCCATAGTATATATACAGAGTACGGTAGGAAGGACGATTTATAAATTACAATTTTTTTAGGCCAACTTTGACAAATATGTTACTATAGGGTCAATTTTATTTTATCAACATTGATGCATGAATATTGTGGAACCCTACTAGCTGCTAATTCCACTAGTATTACTACAATATTAGACCATTTTATTTCATGAAACATGGTTCTTGTTATTTTATTTACAATGAAATATTTTGTTTATACAAATGTAGTTTTGGGTAACATTGTTTCAAACAATGGTGCGTATTCACTTTTGTTTATTTTAGTATAAACTAGCAGAAGAACCCAGCGTTGCCCGGGGTAATCGCTCAGTGAATTGCGTGGTTACCCCAGGCAACTTTTTTCTTTACTTCAAAAAGAGGGAAAAAACTCTTCATTTTAGTTCTTCTGACCCAGTTTATAATATTTAAAAAAAGTATATAAAAAATTTAAAAAGAGAATTTTGCTATCACTTGCAGATTTTAAAACATTTCAGAGAACAGTTTTTAATGATGTTATATCAGAATCATTTAGAAATGTTCTTGTTTATTTATTCCTGTTAATTTTATTTGAATTTTATATTATTTAATTTTAATTTTTTCTAAACTAAATTAAAACATAATAATATCTTTAAAAAATTGTATATTAGTTATTTCTGGATTATGGGTGCACATGTTTGTGAAAAGGGGCTACAAATGATATAATTTCAGACATTTACGTGCGGTAAATATCATGCAATGCTTAAGACAGACAGACCAACTCTTCATTTTACTAACATAGATAACAAGCTTAGCCAATAAAAAATTACCCGTTGGAGCTAAGCGGATCGTTTATGAGTTAAGTTTTATATATCTTGGCTGGCAGTGTATGAAATCTCACTTAATACTGAGCTCGAAAAAACTCGTACCGCATTAATTTTTACAATACGCCTTCACTAAGGACGGCTCAACATAGCAAATTCAATAAAGGCAGAGTGGCCCTACCCACACTAAGAGTAAATTATACACGTCCATAAGACATTTATATAAAGTTTCAATAATCCAACAACTAATTTAAAAAATATAACATATCATTTAATCTAAATGTATACGATTAGACCTTCGCACCAGTGGTGGAGAATAGGAGAAAGGCTTCAGTCTCGTTACGTGGTTTTTAGATTACAGGTAGCTCTGTTCGAATCTATCTTGGAGTAGATGATTTAGCTTAAGTTTCCCCCGTTCTCTATATATGCAAATTGAGATATACTTTCTCTAAAATACTAGCCCTATTCCATAAATGTAAATATGCGGATAGCCCGGACGGATAGTAAAGGGATTGAGTTTTTAAAATATATATGATAAATCTGCTATAGGCTTACACACCTTTAAAATGGCCTTCCATGTGTCCAATTACTTAATTATGAGTTTTTCACAGTGAGCTAAATTTGTTGTAAGGTACTAAGTATTAAAGTTAGGTATGGTAATCACAAAAAAAAAAGTTGCTAATTTCATCAGCTATAACCATCTTGTAGAGTAAAAGGGCTCAGTATTATTTTTGAAAATTACGCAATGGATTCTTATATTCGTTACAATTCAAGCTCATTTTGTGCTTCTTCGCTCCCACCGTTTTTCATTCTTCTTTGTTTCATCAAGATGTCAGTTCTTTTGGTTGTAATAATTAGAACAAGAGGTTATTAAATTCTTTTTATGAAGCCACTTACTTTCTCTTTTCAAATAAATTGCTTTCTCCTTTTTTTTTTCACAACTACGCAGCCCAACAAATAAGATTTTTTAATTTAAAAATAAAAGCTACATTGATAATTGTAGAATAATTATGTCATATACTTTGTTGCTCTAAATTAGATTTCTTATCAAGAGATGATTATCATCTAAGTTGTTATAGCGAAAACATGTAGGCATATTTATCTATTTGAGGGATGTTAATCAAGGAGTAGTCAATAAATCAATTGTCAGAAAATTATCTACTCCTTCCCTTCATTTACTAAACCCTCCGCACACATACACATACACACACACACATACACACACACACATACACACACACACACACACACACACATTCAGTGTCATATTTTCACTATATTGATTTTTTTTAAATTAAAGTAGACGATTTTAGTATTCATTAGATTAATAATTTTAGAAGAAGCTATAGAGCTCCTTAGCTTGTGTTTGAACATAGGTGGATGTTAATTCCGCGTGCCCAACGATGTGGGTATTTTAATTGTACTAATAATCCAATCCCTACTCTAATTTGTCGATAGGAGTGTCATTAACTTGGCTGGACGAATTGATACTGTACCTATCTGAAGACTCTCACTAAAGAGGTTGAAATTCGACTCCACCTGGCTGTTTTGTAGGTGAGTTTCAGCACTCTTTCCAGACAAAAGGGATTATCTTTATTAAAAACAAACGATCCTTAAAATGTGGTTTCTGAACACAGGAATGTCAGAATCACATCACACTTGGTCGACGTTTAATCGGAGGTCAGGATTCATATCCCGCCTGAGTGCATTGGGGTGGAAACTCCAAATGTGATTTTTTCACTGGGGATTCCGCACTCACTTTTTTATTGTATGTTTTATAAAAAATATGTTGCCATTTTGATAATTATTAATAAGATTGTATTTTTAGTGAAAATCTGCTTTGATGGCCATGAAAGTGACAGGGATGTTGGGGTTCCAATACAAGTAAGGTGTAGCAAGAGGGGATTTTCATTAAATATTTCCCACTCACTTTCCACACAATTGTTGGTATATTTCCTCCGAACTCTACCTTAATTATTCATACAAAGTAAGTGTAGTTAATAGCAGGACGGCTAGTGAAACAAATTAAATATAAATGTTAATGATAGTATGTTTACCGTTAACAAGGTGAGCTAGGTCAAATATTTAACAATAATAACTTTCTGAAAATATTTCCCTTGTTTGAGTTATTAATGGGAATGTGCCTTAAAAAATAACAAAGTTGCTAAAATAACTATAACAATATGTAAACTAGGGCATTCCAGTTCTCTCTCTTTTTTTGTTGCTAAAATTACATTCCTGGGAATATTTTGATAGAACAAATGATACACCAATCAAACAAAACAGTTGCCTCAGACATTTCGCATTCACGTTTTTTTTAATGGTACGGAACTCCGCACGAACTTTCTCGCTCTATTGTTTAGAAATGGACATATTTACTCAAAATTCGTAACATAATATACAATAGTAAACCCGAGAACAAATTGCACTAGATATAAGTAAAACATTTTTTATTCATGGTTTTAAATTTCATAATTTTATTTTTAAAGAATTAAAGTCTTATTTGTATATTTGGACCAATTAAAAAATATCGATATTGGGTCCCCGAGGGCCAACATTTCGTATTAAAATTTTGACTTCCGGTTAAAATTTTCGTCATTTTACTAGGGGATGCCCATCTTAGGGTTATCGCATTGCTATTAAATTTCTCTTTTATAAATTTTGACCAATTAAATAGGTAATTATTGAGTATTGAGTCTAAAATGAAAGAGATAAAATCGTTATAACCGTATTTGAAAAAATGGAATTTGTCTCTTTTCATTCTCTAGTAAACTGCTATTAGTTTTAGGGCTAGACAGAAGGCGTTGCAAAAACCACGTTTTAAGGTTGGGGGGGGGGGGGGGTGAGGGGAGTCATAAAACGTCAACATCCCTCAACATCTCGGGCTAGATTTTTTTTGACGGTCGTAATACTTTACCTTAAAGTGTTGGCAAAGTTAAAAGAAATTTATATTTGTGTATAGCTTGGAAACTTTTGGTTTTATAAAAATATATTTCAAGTAAAAGTTGTTTATTATAAATAGATTCACATGTATGCAATGATAAGTAATTTCATATCTCAAAGACTTACGGAGATAAAATTAAAAATTAGAATTTACTAATCAGACCGGAAACCTTAAAATCATTTAGACGAAAAGTTGAGAGTAGCCATTTGGTTTGTAATATTGATCAAAGCTCAGAAATGAAATCTAATCAAAATCGTTAAAGCCGATTTTGATAAAATCGATTTTTTCTCTTTCCGTCCTTAAGGAAACTACCCTTAATTTTAGGGTTGGATATCCAATTACAAAAATTCCTCGGGGTAACCTTATGAAAACCCTAGATACCAAGTTTTTACCCAATCGGTAAAATAGTTTAGGCTCTAGCCCAAAGTACGGACAGACAGATGGACAGACAGACAGACGGCATTGCGAAAACCACTTTTTATTGTTAGGGGGGTCATGAGACGTCGGCATCCATCAAAATCTCAAGTTTAATTTTTTTGATGATCCCAATACTTGCTCTGCCTTTAAGTTAGCGAGAAAGTAAAAATATTGATATTGGGTCCCTAAGGGTCAACACTTCGTATTAAAATGTTGAATTTAGGTTTAAAATTTTCGACATTTTATTAGGGGTTGGACATCTTATGGTTATTGCATTGCTATTAAATTCCTCATTTATAATTTTTGACCAATTAAATAGGTAAATATTGACTATTTAGTCTAAAATGATAGAGATAAATCATTGCTGTACAAATATTTCTCCTAAGAGGTTGAAAGAAGGAGAGCATACACGTTTTGAGAGACTTACTCATTTCTTACTCTATGGCATTAGAGAATTATTGCGCTAAAACTTAAGTAATATCTCTTTACAACTAAAGCTAACAAAATTTAATTAATATATATTTGCACATATATATCAAAAACTGTTGGTTTTATAAAAAATATATATATATCATAGCCAGTTTATTTATAATCTTAATCAACGCCTAGATACGAATTTTAATCAAAATCGTTAGAGCGGATTATGAGAAAATCAATTTTATCGCTTTTTATTAAACTACTCTTAATTTTGGAGTTAAAAAGACACACAGACGCATTTCAAAGATCACTTTATAGGGTTAGGGGTATCATGAGACGTCGACATCCATCAACATTTCAGGATAGATATTTTTACGGTCGCGATACTTAACCTTTAGTTTTCGAAAAGTTAAAAAAATATATATTTGCATATAGTTTGAAAGTTATTGGTTTTATAAAAATATGCTTCGAATAAAATATTTGTGTTATAAATAGATATACATTTTTCAATGATAAGTAATTTCATATCTCAAATAATTTCGGAGATATGATAAAAAGTGAGAATTTACGCATCAGACCGGAGCCCTTAAAGTAGTTTTGCCGAAATATTGATGGTAGCCATTTTGTTTAGAATATTTATGAATGTTTTGAAATGAAATGTAATCAAAATCGTTAGAAACAATTTTGAGAAAATCTACTTTTTCTCTTTTTTCCCTTCAGTAAGCTAGCCTTAATTTTAGGGTTGGATATCCAATTCCAAAAACCTCTCGGGGCAACCCTATGAAAACTCTAGATACAAAGTTTTAGCCCAATCGCTAAAATAGTTTAGGTTCTAGTCGGAGGTACAGACAGACAGACGGAAATTCAAAAAACACTTTTTCGGATTCGGGGGTTCATGAAACGTCGAGATTCATTAAAATCACACGATCACAATACTTTTTCTACCTGTAATATTGAGAAAGTAAAAAAAAAAGGTGGTTGGTGGTGATAAGGGGGAGAGTGGTGATAGGTGAGAGAAGTTGGTGGAATTTCAACCCACCACTCATTTGTTTGGATATTCTTTCCCTTTCTCTCTCTCTCTCTCTCTCTCATCACCTCATTTATCAAGCTACCCATCCCTTTCTCATGTTTAGTCTTTATTTATTCTCCCCTGGTCCTTTCTTCCCCCAAATATTTTGTTATTTTTCTCGTCCTTTGTATCTTATTCACATGTAATGAAGTAGGAATATTGTTATTATACAAATTAAATAAAAGGTGTTTGTGTTTTTTTGAACGCTAAAGATCCATTAATAAGAAACCCAAAACGATGAAACTTGGACACTCACTAAAAGATTCCTTAGAATCTGCACCTTGGACGTATTATTTTTACTTCCTCGCTATCTTACATGTATAGAAAATATTGTGGTGATCGTTAAAAAAAATTGTACCTGAGATTTTGATGAATTCCAACGTTTCATGACCCCCTTAATCCAAAAAAAGATGTGTCTGTCTGTACCTCCGAATAGAGCCTAAACTATTATACCGGTCGGGTTAAAACTTAATATCTAGGGTTTTCATAGGGTTGCCACGAGGAGTTTTTGGAATTGAATATCTAATCCTAAAATTAAGGGTAGTTTACTAAAGGGCAAAAAGAGAAAGAATCGATTTTCTCAAAATCGTCTCAAACGATCTTGATTAAATATCATTTCTAAGCATTGATCAATATTATAAACAAAATGGCTACCCTAATTTTTTCTGCAAAATGACTTTAAGGGTTCCGGTCTAATCCGTAAATTCTTATTTTTTTATCACATCTCCGAAACAGTTTGAGATATGAAATTACTTATCATTGCAAATATGTAGATCTATTTATAATAAAAATAATAATTCAATAATTAATTAACATATGTAGATCTATTTATAATAAAAATATTAATTCAATAATTAATTAACATATGTAATAATTAATAATAGTAATTTTCAAGATAAACGCAAATATATATATATTTTTTCAACTTTTCGAACACTAAAGGTCACGTATTAAGACCGTAAAAAAAAATCTAACCGGATTTGTTGATGGGTGTCGACGTTTCATACCACCTCGAAACCTAAAAAGTGGTTTTTGCAATGCCGTCTGTCTGTGTGTCTGTCTAACCCTAAAATTAATAGTAGTTTAATAAGGGGCAAAAAGAGAAAACATCTATTTTCTCAAAATCGGCTCTAACGATTTTGATTAAAATTCGTATCTTGGCGTTGAATAAGATTATAAACAAAATGAATTATTTCATTTTCCCATGAAAATGAATTTTAGGGTTCTTTACAGAAACGGAAATTTTCTTATCTCTGCAATTATTTAAGATACTAAATAGCTTACCAATGTAATATTTTAGTACTTTTATTTTAAATATGTTTTTAAAGAACCAATAGTTTCGGAGATATTGGCAAATATATTAATACAATTTTGTGAGCTTTAGTTGTAAAGAGATACTACTTAATATTAAACGCAATAATTCTCTAATGACATGGAGTAGGAAAATAAGTCTTTCAAGAAGTTGATGTTTTTCCTTTAATCTCTTAGGGGAAATGTTTGTACAGCACAAGGGCAAATCCAGGATTTTCACGAGGGGGGACGGGGACGCGGGTGCTCCCATCGGGATCGGGTCGGGGAGGGGTGGTGGGAGGCACCTCAAGAAATGTTGACATAAAAATACTTCAAAATTTGAGAGTAAATCTTTAAGTAATTTTTTAGTGAAACTCTATACTTGAGAATAATCCTTTAATGAAGGGTATAACTCGAAATTTGCGATTAGTATTGACATTTATTATAAGCAAATAATAAGAATAACAACAAATAGTTATTATTAAGAGGAAAATAAGTTTAGACATTATAACAATTATTATATATATAATTTTTTAGCTATTTAATCAACTAGACAAAATAGATGGAATTATTCCTATTTCGAACAATCGAACTTTAACTCGACTCTATAATATATCTAGTTATTTCTCATTCTAAATTAAAATTTTAACACTAAGCCATGCTAGCATGTTATGTGTGTAGTATTATTCAAAGATTTGTTTAAAGCACGTTATTTAAAAAGAAATTATTTTAGAGAGCTTTATTTATTATTAATCATTAAAATAGTAATAATAAAACCGATAAAATAAATTTAAACCTAATCAATGTTTGTGCAACAAGGTGAGAGTTGCGCAACTTAAATTTGGGTGATTTCATTAGTGCCTATTTTCACCATTTTAACACTTAATGTCTTAAGTATTTATAATGATTACCGTATATTATCATTTAATAATATTACAAATAATAATTTAAAAATGAAATCTGTTTAGTGAGATAGTATTACGTGACAATAAAACTAGTAGTGTCTTTAACAATGATTTAATTGGTTTAATTTCTTGAAGGGGGCGCTCTTCCCCCACGCCCCCCTTCTGCATCCACCCCATGTACAGCAATCTCTCATTTTAGACTCAATAGTAAATAATTACCTATTTTATTGCTAAAAATCTATAAAAGAGAAATTTAATAGCAATGTGATAATCATGAGATGTGCATCCCCTAATAAAAGGATGAGAATTTTAACCGTAAGTCAAAATTTTTAATACAAAGTGTTGATCATTGTGGACCCAATATCAAAATTTTTTATTCGTCCAAATATACAAATGAAGACGTTAATTCTTTAAAAATAAAATATAAAATTTAAAACCGTGACTCAAAAAATGTGTTACGTATGTATAAGCAATTTGTTCTCGGGTTCGCTAGTGTAAAACATATTACAAATTGTGAGTAAATAGCTCTATTTTTAAACAATAGAGCGAGAAAGTCCGTGCGGAGTTCCGTACCATTTATTTTAGTTAGATTAATCTTAAAGCTATTTGGAGTGGTCCTTTACCATAAAGCTTTTACAATTTGATTGCTCCTAGAATCTATTTAAACCCAAAATTAGATGCTTAGTATATAAGCTATTTGAAATGGTCTTCCCCAGAAATTTTTTGAAAATTGGGTGACTCTAAAAGATATTTGGAGTGACCTCACCTGGAATTTTTTTTTAATATTAAATGTTTCTTGAAGCTATTTACAGTGAGCCTCTTCAGGCAAATTTTGAAAATTTGGGTGCTCTCAGAAGCTATTTTTAATCTTCTTACTCTAGCAATTTTGATGACTGGATGCCTCAAGAATCTACTTTAAGGGATTTTCTCGCAACAAATTTTTGAAGAATTGGATGCCTCTAGAAGTTATTTATGTTTGATACAAAGCCATCTTTCATTTTCATGGTCAAAAATATCAGAGAGGAGTGAGGTAAATCTAAAGGGGGGTGCTCAAGTATATTTCAGGAGAGGAAGGAGTTTATTTCAGTAGAGAAAGGAGTTTATTTAAGTCGGGGGAGACGAATTCCTTCCAGAATGAAATGCCCCCTCCACCCTTTTTTCTTTACCAATTCTTGACTTTAGTTTGTAGATATATATATATTTTTAAACTTTGTTGTCACTTTTATTTAAAAGAAAGAAATGTATGAAAATTAATACCTAACGTAAGTAAACACTGAATTTTTATGAACATGATGAAGTATTTAAACTGAACTTGATTTATTGCCCGACTCTCTTTGTGTGATAAATTTAGTTTCAGTACAAAAATAATAAACTCCATGAAATCCTCGAAACTTAGGACAAGATATAATTGTGACAATCCAACAAGTTCCTTCGTAAAAAAAAAACCCATCTGATGGGCTGGGCATGCACTGTTTTTTAGTATTGGTTGAAATGTTATTGCTTGTCATTAATATTTTAGTTTATATTTTTTAATCTTGTTTTTATTTTAAACTTCGGAATGTGTATCTCGGACCTGGGCCCTAGAAGTTCCGGGCCTGGTACAATGTTACCTATAATTCCCCTTCCCCTAGTGGTGGGACTGCATTCGGGTTGTACGCCTATGTACTAATTACTCTAATGTGTTAGAGATGAGGAAGGTTGAATTTAGATTAAGTGTACCCGAATTTAAGTGAAGGGAAGGTGGAAAACAATTTAGGTAAAATCACCCTCAGCACATTCGACTGGTATCAAACCCCGATATCCCCATCATTGTCAGTCTTGTCTATTGTGAGAGTGACGCTTTATACCATGGAGCCACTGAAGTGGGTCACACTTAATAACTTTGAAATGATAATCCAAATATTATATATGTGTTTTCTAAAATAAAGAATTTCAAAATCATTCAAATGTTTTAGATCAGCTAAAATTATTAATATACCAGTACCCATAACAGGGGTTGAATATTATTATTATTATTATTATTAGCACCGCGTCTTACTACCCGTTCGGGTTATACGCACTTACGCTAATGTGTAGTGGTAGGGTGATTGTGAGATGAAATGGAGGACCTACAGTTTAACGTGGAATCCGAACCACGGTGGAGGCCTGGCATTCCACACATTCACAAGTTGTGATTAATACACGGCCTGTCAGGGGGGAAGGAAGGGTTTGGCAATCAGATAAATCTGTGCTGGGACCAAGGATTGAACCCCGGACCCCCAACACAAAAGTCTGACACCTTACCCCTAAACCACCAGGTCACCCTCAAATAGTATAAGACGTCAATTTTAAAATAGAATGTATTACTTGTGACGCTAGGATCTGGGTTCGTATCCTGGTCGAGGGTATTGAGAGATTTTTTTTAAGAAATGGTTTTCCACTCTTCCTGTGCGCAAATGAGGGTAAATTTACTCATAGTTATACCTTCGCCAACCCTAACTCATTAGTGTACAGTAAATATAGCAGATAGCGCAAAGGGATGGTAGGAGGCAGTGAGCTCTCATACACAAACACAAAATATTAACCATGTTTTGCTAGTCCTTAGATATTTATAGCTGATATAAATATCCTAAAACTAAGCACTCTAAAAATTAGGTATTACCAATGTAGTCTGAAAATCTCTATTTAGTATTTTACGTTGGGATTTGAAAGCTGGTTTAAAAGTTAAGCGGATTATAAAATGCATTTGTCCGTTGCTTGCACAGATGAATATTTTAAAATTACGGGAATAAAAAATAATCACCCTTTTGATATTTTATGAAAACCCCGTTCAAATAAATCCCGAATAAGCTTTCCCTATCCAGTTAATCTATTGATAAGGTTTTATTCATAATTGTTATATTTAATATGTTAACATATTCATGAGTTGTGTAATATAATATAGTTATAATATCCAACTTACTTAATATGATTGATATTTTTTTTACTAAGCTACACCAAGATTTGGGATCGAATAAATTAAAAAGTGGGGTTTATAGCTCAATTAGAAATATATTTTTTGAGGAAGACTTTAGGATAGGAAATGGAGAGGACGGTGTCGTGAAAAATATAAAAACTTTTTTTTTCGGGATTTCTTTTTAATTGGGAATTTCAGGGTACTTGTGTAAGGATAATCACCAGGCTATCTTTTGAATAGTAAAATTATAAGCCTGATATTACAACTTCGCCTATTTTATACAGACACACCTTCATTTCTCTCTATTTTAGTTCATCTGTATTATAAGATTTTATTAGTTGTATTATTATTTTGTGGTCCTGGGTAAGGAAAGGGGAAGCAAATGCCCCACTTGCCCTCCCTGTTTAAGCCATGACTTGTAGATTCCAAGTATATATGGTATAATGATTGTTACAATGTTGTGGGAGAGAAAAATAATTTGTTGGTAGGCATAATTATTATTTAAATAAGAAAGGGGAGGAATTAGTTAGGATACAAACCGAATAGAGCTGCCTCTATTAAAATATATTGCTTATTTTAAAAATGAGGGTAAATTCTTAATCACTAAAAGGAGATGGAAACTACAGCAACAAAAATTACAGTGTGTTAGAGTCGAAACCCGGACTTCCGAATGAGATGGGCACACTATTCGTAAGGCCAGTCTTTTCAATGTGAGATGATAGGTAAAGAGAAACTCAAATTTCGGAGGATACCTTTTGTATTTGAAATTGAAGATGTTTAATATATCTAATACGGGTGATAATCCTTTGGAAAGATTCTATAATACTTTGTGGTTACATTTAGCTTGAATACAATTTTATTGCAATGTTATGAAATAATAATTTATTTTTATTTTTTGGCAAATATAGGGCTGTGTCTCTTATTGAAATAAAAGTAGCTTGTCAATCAATACTCTTACATTTATTACAAGCATATTCGTATTCATTAAAATATTGATTCAGTTTGGATATAAGAAAATGTTAAGTTCTGTGAGTGTTATTATCAGCTTGTTACTTTGCAAGATCTTGCTCCAATCCAGTCTGTAATTTATAATCTAAAAACGTTAATATGAATGTTATAAAAATTCACCGGCTATGATTTATTGTGAAGAAAACAATGCTGATAATATTTATCAAATATATAGATTAATACATTTGATATACTCAAATAATAATAATAATAATAATAATAATAATAATTTATTTTTACGCACACATTCTTTATTTTTAGCACAGAGTCTTACTACCCGTTCGGGTTACACGCTTATGTACTAATTACGCTAATGGGTTTAGGTATTAGGAGGGTTATATTAAAGGAATTGCAGACCTTAGAGCAAGCTGATGCTGATAGAATTTTATATTGGCAGCAGTTTTAATATGTAGATCAAGAGCATTCCAGGAAAGATCTCCAGCAACAGTAAAGGAGAGAGAATATAAGTTATATTATGAAGAGGGATGGATACTTCTGCCATTTTACGAAACAGCCTGTGATTTTTGCTCATTGGACTGCAATGACCCCCAAATATATTACCAAAGCCTACCTTATCTCCCTGTCCTCTACTCTTGACAACTGGAGCGTGATGTTGGTGTAGTCACCTCTCCGATACTCTTTGTTGGGTGATCCATCAAATGTCAATACATGAACGAGACGAGTGAGTGAAGAGTGAAGTAGGGAGAGTGAGTGTCCGTTCATTGACGATACTGTGCACTCAGTGTGCCTGAAAACATGCAGATAAAAATATTCTAGTGTTTGAATGGGATGACACCAAGGGGGGGTGGGGGGTGGGGTCAAACTGGTGATACATGAATGTGATATAGGGGGCAAGGGGCAGAGCACCCTCTGATAACAACAAACATGAACCATTAAATATATTACAGAGGGAGATATATATATATATTTATTTAATTTGGGTGGGTATGAATCCATTTTTGGCACTTTTTATAAGATAAAAAGGAAAAAGAGGTCTATATAACATTTAGAAATTATTTTTAAATTTATGAAGATGACAATTTTTTTAAGCCTTTATCACAGCTGTGCTTAAATCCACTTACATCTTTGTCTATGTTTATTTAATTACATTTAATAATCATGGAACTAGAAATATATATTTTTAATTATCATTCAGTATATGTCAAAAAACTAAATAAAACATTGCTACTGATTATTTTTAAGAGCTAGCAGAAGATTTATTGAAAAGCTTAATCTAACTGGAAGGAAAGAGGAGGGATGACTTTGTGGGAATGCACCATAATTTCCCAAAAGAGAGAGAGGAGAACCACAGTGATAACATTAGGTCGGGGAAAAAATCATCTCCAGTTTATCTGGCTGAGATTATAACCTTAATACTTACCTTCCAGACAATATATGATATTGCTAACTTGACACCTTAGACCACGTGACCATCAGCGTGGGTTTTATTTACATTGTTAGTGTGCTAAAAAATTGCCTCATGAAGAAGATGAGCAAAATGGTTAGTGATTAATTAGATATTTTTTAAAATATCTACATTTATGTTTATAATAGTAATTATAATATTACCCGCTTCAGTGGCCACATGGTCTTAGGCGCTTCTTTCGCACTAAACTAGATTGCCGATGATCGTAGTTCGATCCCGGTTGGGTATACTGAAGGTGATTTTTTCCCTTATGGATTCACACTCTCTTTCTCCAAGAAAAATGCGTATAAACTTCCTTTAAATTCTTCCGTCCTCATTCCAAACCTCTTAGCGGTTTAGTACATTTGTGTACAGCCCAAACGGCTTCTAAAACGCGGTGTTAAAAAAAAAAGTAAAAAAGAAATCCACTTGCAAAGTATGAAATAGCAATATAAATATAAAAACTTTGAAAATTGAGGCTTTGTACAAAGCTTCCCTCATAACAAAACCTAATAACCAATTATAAACGTAAAGTACGTAAATACATTCATTTTGTGATGTGTGTAATATATATCATCAAATATAGTTTTCATTTTAACCAGGCGAGTAGGTTACGGAGTTTAATTAAGCAAGTTTTTTTTTCTCCCACATGAATGTTGGTATAATGGTGTCATGAGGGTATCCTTCTGGTATATGTTTAAAAATTATATTCCGTCTGCTGGTGAAATATGGCGGTAGCTGTAATAAAGTAGTGCCAAGGGTTTTAGTCAATTTGTGACGTTGTGCCCTCACGTCAACACTCATTGATATTTGTAATCCTGGCGTGTGCGTTGTTTAACACACAGGGCTGGCCGGCTACCTGTACTTTATGGCAAGTGAAGCGAAACGAGGGCGCTAATTATCATTGGTAGTATAATGGTCAGCCCCCCCCTCTCTCTCTCTTTGTAGTTGCTGTTTGTGTAGCCCCTGTGACGCATTCAACGGACGATATAGTTTGTAGTATCCGAGGGGTAGTTACAATGGAGCATCATCACCACCAGGGGTTGTTGTTTTGCTGTTGCGTTTAACTAAGGCTATTAGATACCCAATACCTGTGGTGATGGTCAACTGGTCCAAGGCGCTAGACTCGACTCGTGTTTGGAGTACCGTCGATGGGAAGGTCAGGTTTTGAATTTACGCTCTAGTGCACTTTGGGACGGGTGGTTTGCCCAGGGCGCACTTGAATTTCGGAATAAAGTATACCTGTCAGCCGGCCCACACGAATTGCGGAGCAGCCTCTAATACCATTCAACTCCTAACGACTAACCTAAACTAACCTAGCCTAGCCTAACCTAATTTAACCTAACCTAACCTAACCTAACCTAACCTAACCTTCATATTACATATTGAACAAAGTCATTATAAATTTAATTTTTACTTCGCAGTTCGTGAAAGGGTATTACCGAGCTCGGTTGAGCTGTCCAGCAATTCGTGTGCACCGGTTACCCAATGTGTTTAACCCCATTCTTATTTCGACGCTACTTTGTAGCTCGTAAACCTCAATGGTCTTGTGGTAAAGTGCTCGCCTCAGGACCAATGTTCGTGGGTTCAAAACCCACCCGGGGACGACGGATTTATCTTAAGCGATAACAATCCGTAGCGCAACGTCCTTAGGGGGGATGTAAAGACATCGTGTCAGTCCCGTGTCGATTGCGGCATGTAAAAAAAACCCCTAGAAGGTATGTGAAAAGGCCTTTCCCGGCAAAAATGTTAGGCCCTTTTGCTCTTGCTCATAGAAATTCTCGTGTGCTGATATAATCACTTGGTTCAGAAAGTGCACGTTAAATACATAAAATAAAAATAAAAGTCTTAGATTCCTACCAACACCCTCTTACCTCCACGTATTACTTCAGTCCATTTCTCATATCAATGGTATTTTAGAAAATACTGGTGACCTGGCGGTCTAGGGGTAAGGTGTCAGATTTCTGTGCTGGGGGTTCGGGGTTCAATCCTCGGTCCCGGCACAGATTTATCTGATTGCCAAACCCTTCCTTCACCTCTGACAAGACGTGTATTAATCACAACTTGTGAATGTGAGGAATGCCAGGCCTCTACCGTGGTTCGGATCCCACGATAAATTGTAGGTCCTCCATTTCATCTCACAATCACCCTACCATTACACATTAGCGTAAGTGCGTATAACCCGAACGGGTAGTAAGACGCGGTGGTAATAATAATAATAATAATAATAATAATAAAATAATAATAACAACAGAAAATACTAATATAGTCTTTTGAGGCCAAGACTGATAATAATTTACTTTATTAATTCGTGTTATTCTGAAAATAGGGCCTATTAAAAATATATATCAAACGTGACATCACAATATCAAATAATTTGATATATTAATATGTGAAAGTAGATCTGGTAGCTTTTATTTTAGCTGTCAGATAAGGCCCTTATTCTGGTATGAACGTTGGACTGCTCTTGTTCGGAATGAAAGACATTTGATTGGATAGGGAGGAGGAATGTCTTTTAGGAAAAAATATCAGAATACCCGACTAGGATTCAAACTCTGACCTCTTACCAACCACCAATTTCGGTATCTTGTGAGCCTTGATGGCTCAGATGATGAGACCACTAGTGTTGGATCTATGATTATACTAATGGGTAAAATGAGAAGGGAGATTTTGATAGAGAGTGCACTAGGATTTGCATGTCTAGTTGGGAGAGAGAAACTTCCTATTCAAAGTAATATATTTAGAGTATTAACGCTCATAAAACTTTTCTGATGAATTTTAAATTAATATTAATCCTCTCCTCTTTTATATGACATAATTTATTATAAGGCATCACTCTCGCAGTTTACTTGACTGCTGACAGGGGTGATTGGAGTTCGAATCCCGGTCGGGTGTACTGAGATTTTTTTTTTCCTTTTTTAGTTTCCACTATCTCTCTTTCAACACAAATGTGGGTATATTTCCTTTAAATTTAACCTTCCTTATCTCTAACACATTAGCGTAATTAGTAAATTTGCGTATGAACCGAACGGGTAGTGAGACGTGGTGGTGCTATGATAAACAAACACAAAAATTGATGGACAGATAGAATTACTCAGCCCTGTGGTCAGGTGATAAAGTCTACCAATAAATCTGTAGGATAAGGTTCAGTCCCAGTTGCTGCTTCGAACAAATAAATAAACTCCAATTTTCACAGAAGGTCCTACCTATTCTGACAACTAGAAAAGTTTTTATTTTAGCACCGTGTCTTATGTCAGATAATGTGATCTGCATCTGTAACTTCTTTTTATAGATATGATTACCTCTAAAATAATACATTAATAAAATAGTCACATGTTATCAGTTTTGGTGCAAAAAAAAATCCTAAAAGGCCCCTCTTATAAATATTGAACTGTATGTTTGGGTCTATTTTAATTTACGCACACACACACACACACATACACACATACACATACACATACATACACATACACACACACATCTTAGATGTTTAGTAGTGTACTATCTTTTATTTAACTTAGTTTGAAGGTTGTGTTTGCTTATGACTTTTTTTCACCCTCATACGTTAACTGCCTAAAATAAAAAATAAGTTATATGTGTACAATTCAAGTAAAAACACAGGAACTACCACTAAGAGCTATTATAAAATCCATGTGATCTGATATAGTTTTTAGCTTTTATTTAGAACATTTCATGCGTATCTCAAAGACGAGTTGGCTTTGTTTCTATGCTATTTCCCAAGTATTAATAAATAACGCGCTTGTAATTATACAATCCTTTCTTGGTTTCTGCATTTCTCTAGTCAGATGTCTAAACGGGGTTAATTAATTTTGTACTTTTGCAACTTCTACCTTGAGTACATAGTACAAGTAATAACTTTTTCTATGTTTGTTTGCACGCTCGATGTTTGTGCGGTTTCAAGAACTTCATTTAAGTTTTCCCAGTTAATTTCGTTTTGAATTTCTAAGTTGTCGAGGGGAAAGAGGGAGATTTTGAGGGAGAAAGTGGGATTTGGAGGAGGGGGTGGGGTGGGAGGAGAATGTAGCGAGATTTGTCGCAAAGTTTTGTGACATTCCAGCCTGCGGTAGTTTTGAGTACATTTCTGTGGCATTGCTTGTCACAAGTGACTTTCATGATATTAAACAAAGAGAATATGTTAAATGAAGATTTAAAAATATATATATATATATACTCCTCGTTTCCGTGCCTAAGGGGATAGGGAGACCAATTATCGCTCCAATGAGACCATGATTTTATTATAAACAATGTCTATATAGGGGGTTAAAAATAATGTTCATAAACTTAGGATCTCTACCATGGGTATTATTCACTAATCAAGAACCGAAGTTTACGTCAAAAAGGGCTTTTTTGGGAATTTATTCCCGCGAGACCCTTTGACAGATTTTGGTCAAGTGCTTTTATTAAAATAAGCATTACGTTTGAACAGTCATCCATAAACTAAAATATCTGCCACCGTGTTGACAATCCATACAAAATCCCCATTGTCACATGTATTAATATTACAAGCACATTGGAAAAAAGTATAGAATTATTCGTTAACGACTGTGTTAAAAAAAAAGTATCCATTCTGATTAAAACAGTAATGAATTGCACCTAAAATTATATTTCTAGATAACTTGAAATTATGTCTAGAGCAGTGTTTTTCAAACTGGGGGTCATGACCATTGGAAGGTCATGAAATAAAATTTGGTGATTCAAGACATATTTTATCACACAGTTCCATTAATAACATGAAGGAACAAGGTGTATGAACTCATAAAAGTGTGCAATAAATTTATCAACAAGCAAGCACATCCTCCGCATTAAATTAAACCTTTCCTATTTTCATTTTAGTTCAGTTTATTCTGGATTTTTTTAATCAAAGTTGTTTTAGTAAAAATATAGAGAGCATGATATTGCTTCTTTTTTTTTTACTTATACGCATTTTTGTTGTTTTTAATTTATCATTTTTGGGTACTGGGTTGCAATGTAAAATATTCTTCTTACAGTGGGTCATGGTCAGAAAAGTTTGAAAAACACTGGTTTAGCGAACATACTTAGTGCAAAACTAGAGGGAATTTAGTGTGCTTCAAACAAATTATAGTTACGTATTTCAATGGCTGTATCAAACACTTAGTACAAGTTTCATACACACGGCTATTGCTAATTTTATTGCCAAGATAAGATTATTCTTCAAAGTTATATATATTATTTAACTAAATTGGAAAAAATTAGACACCCTAAACGAAATTTCAAAACCTGAACATGTTAAACTCTTCTTGATTCACGTCTTACTACCCATCCAGGTTACCTTAATATTCACAATAATAGAGGTTAAAGAATGGAGAAAGTGTAACAGCATGGAGAAACAAACACCTCAATGACCTTCACGTAAAAACCTAGCCATACAAGAATAGACTGATGCCTTTGTACACGTAGTTACAGATGTGAATTTTTTCACTTCTAAACCAACTTCACGATTTGGAATAACTCAGTCAGTAAGGCAATAGAGTTTTAAATCAAAAGATTAATATTTTAATTCTTATCTTGGACAAATTTTGTTAATGTATCTCTTAGGCTTATTTAACGCGACCCGAATAAATTCTAATATAATATGGTTAGATATACTGATTTGGAATAAATAAAGTGTTTTTATTTTTTAAATAAAAAAGTTGGGTTTGGTGTAAAAGGTATATAAATTAACCATTTCTTTTTGATTAAAAATGGTAGCAAATCAACTTTATTTAATTGGTATACCGCAAAAAATAGAAAACAATACTGCTAAAATGTGTAAATACCATACACACCACAGAGAGGAGGTTAAAACATTACCATATAGTTTGATAAGACTGTTTTTTCTTCTTAGAGCCTGGATTCATTATATAGATACCTTTATCATTATTAACACATTGCATTATTTTTACTTTCTCTCTATCTTACAGGTAGAGAAAGTATTGTGATCGTCAAAAAAATCGAACTCGAGATTTTGATGAATTTTGACGTTTCATGACTTCCTGAATCCGAAAAAGTGGTTTTTGAATTTCCGTCTGTCTGTCTGTCTGTCTGTCTGTCTGTCTGTCTGTCTGTCTGTACCTCCAACTAGAGCCTAAACTATTTTACCGATTGAGCTGAAACTTGATATCTAGGGTTTTCATAGGGTTGCCCCGAGGGGTTTTTGGAATTGGATACCTATCCCTAAAATTAAGGGTAGTTTACTGAAGGGCAAAAAGAGAAAAAGTCGATTTTCTCAAAATCGGCTCTAACGATTTTGATTAAATTTCATTTATGAACATTAATAAATATTCCAAACAAAATGGCTACTCTCAATATTTCGGCAAAATCGTTTTAAGGGCTCCGGTCTGATGCGTAAATTAACATTTTTTATAATAGATCCGAAACTATTTGAGATATGAAATTACTTAGCATTACAAATATGTATATATATTTATAATACAAATATTTTATTCGAAACATATTTTTATAAAATCAATAACTTTCAATATATACGCAATTATATATATATTTTTAACTTTTTGGGCATTAAAGCTTAAGTATTGCGACCGTAAGAAAAACTAAACTGAAATGTTGATGGATGTCGACGTCTCATGACCCCCCGAACCCTTAAAAATAGTCTTTGCAATGCCGTCTGTCTGTGTGTCTATTAAAACTTAAAATTAAGGGTAGTTTACTGAAGGGCAAAAAGAGGAAAAGTCGATTTTCTCAAAATCGGCTCTAACGATTTTGATTAAATTTCATTTATGAACATAAATAAATATTCCAAACAAAATGGCTACTCTCAATATTTCGGCAAAATCGTTTTAAGGGCTCCGGTCTGATGCGTAAATTAACATTTTTTATAATAGCTCCGAAACTATTTGAGATATGAAATTACTTAGCATTACAAATATGTATATATATTTATAATACAAATATTTTATTCGAAACATATTTTTATAAAATCAATAACTTTCAATATATACGCAATTATATATATATTTTTTAACTTTTTGGGCATTAAAGCTTAAGTATTGCGACCGTAAGAAAAACTAACCTGAAATGTTGATGGATGTCGACGTCTCATGACCCCCCGAACCCTTAAAAATAGTCTTTGCAATGCCGTCTGTCTGTGTGTCTATTAAAACTTAAAATTAAGGGTAGTTTACTGAATGGAAAAAAGAGAAAAAGTCGATTTTCTCAAAATCGGCTCCAACGATTTTGATTAAATTTCATTTATAAACATTAATAAATATTCCAAACAAAATGGCTACCCTCAATATTTCGGCAAAATGGCTTTAAGGGCTCCGGTCTGATGCGTCAATTAACATTTTTTTAAATAGCTCCGAAACTATTTGAGATATGAAATTACTTAGCATTACAAATATGTATATATATTTATAATACAGATATTTTATCCGAAACATATTTTTATAAAATCAATAACTTTCAATATATACGCAATTATATGATTTTTTTTTAACTTTTTGGACATTAAAGTTTAAGTATTGCGACCGTAAAAAAAAAACTAACCTGAAATGTTGATGGATGTCGACGTCTCATGACCCCCACAACCCTAAAAAATAGTCTTTGCAATGCCGTCTGTCTGTGTGTCTATAAAAACTTAAAATTAAGGGTAGTTTACTGAAGGACGAAAAGAGAAAAATTTTGTTTTCTCAAAATCTGCTTAAACGATTTTGATTAAAATTCGTATCTAGGCGTTGATTAAGATTATAAATAAACTGGCTATTTTCATTTTCCTATGAAAATGATTTTTAGGGTACATTACAGAAGCGTTAATTTCCGTATCTCCACAACTATTGGAGAAACTAAACAACTTATCATTGCAAAATTGTAGGACTATTAGAAATAAAAAACTTTTATTTGACATATATTTTTATAAAAACAGCAGTTTCTGAGATATTTGCAAATATATTAATACAATTTTGTGAGCTTTAGTTGTAAACATATACTACTTAAGTCTTAACGCAATAATACTCCAATGCCATAGAGTAATTAAATATAAGTATCTAAAAAAAGTATGTTATTTTTCCTTAAATCTCTTAGGAGAAATGTTTGCATAGCAATGATCTATCTCCATTTTAGACTCAATAGTCAATATTTACATTTTTTATTGGTCAAAATGTTTAAATGAATAATTAAATATCAATGCGATGACTTGAAGATCTGCAACACCTTTTAAAATGTTAAAATTTTAACCAGAAATCGAAATTTTAAAACGAAGTGTTGACCCTTGTGGAAGACATTAAACTGTTTGAAATGTTCTTAGGTGGACAAAGATGCGCCTCTTTTCTCATTGATTCTATATCATTGTATATTATTTTATGCGTGTTCTTATGTGGAGTGGTGATGATACAATGTACATTATTCCGTTCAGAAATCTTACGAGTTTATAGAAAGAGAGAGAAAGTCTGTGCGGTGTGCCGTACCATTTATTTTAAAATTCTTCTTACATTTTACTATATTTCTATGGCACTTCTGGGCAAAACAGCCTTAAACAACCTTACATACACAAACAATGTAGACCTATCAACATTTTTCATACCATAAGAAACAAAAGCATCTCATATAACCTTCTTCGCAAACCTTAAGACCAACTCAAAAGATTTTATTTTAACCTCCTTGGTAATGAATATTTCCGGAAATTTCTAGAGAGGATTTTTAACCCACCCAAAACACTCTCTAAGGTTCGTTACCAATCCAAAATAACAAATGCGGTGCAAAGATCAAGATCCAATGAATATCTATTTTACTAAAACACAGTGTACCTACGGAACAAGTTGTTATTTTTTTGTTGGTACAAACCAAGTATTCACGGCACGCCTGTTAAGACCACGCCATAATAACGCGTCTTGGCGATGAAAAAGCCGTTCCTAACTTTTTTTTCTACCGTAATTCACAATCACCTCACTGCTGGACATAACCACTGACTTTAAGGGTAGCAAATCACTCGGAAAACTCTGTGAAGGATGTAAATCATTACAAACCAGTTTTAATCAAACACCTTTTAAAAAATCGCGAATAGCATATCCACGATTAAATTACATTTGGAATTACATGATAAATAATACACGCGCAGCTGTTGAATGGAAATCTTCTGCGATTAAATATGTCGACAGTAGTCAATATATAACATTAGTTTACAGTCCAATTAACCTATACACTAAAAACCCGTTAAACAAGATTATCCAAAACTCCTGTTTATTCTGAATAACCTTTCGAATAAAAAATACTGTATTTAATATTAACTTAAAAGCTCCAATTATTACATTCATGTCCTGCAAAGACAAAACAGAAGCGCAGCAGTTGATGCTAGGAGGGATGAACAAATCTTAAAAAAAAAAAAAATTAGGTTTTTTTTGGACAAGTTTTAGGCATTATTCTGTCGTTCTATTACTCATGCAGTATCACACTTTAAATAAATGTGTTATTTTAACGACATAATGTGTATGCCCAATTTTTGGCATTCACAATAGTGAGAACTTCCCTAAATACAAAATATCTGAAATTCAATTGAAAGAGTTTCTAGTGTTGTTCGAAAGAATCTTCTAAAAATTAGATCTCCTATAATATAACTAAACAAAGTTTCACAGTCATGGATCAATAATCGAACACTGAACATTTAATTTAACCTGCCACCATAATATAAACTAATAGCTACGTGAATACATTTATTTGGAGTTTTTTTTCGCACCGCGCCTTAGTATCCATTCAGACTACCCGCATATTTGCACTAGAGGGTTAGGATGATGAAGGTTGAATTTAGTGAAAATTCACACTCATTTGCATGGAGGAAAAGTGGAAATTATATAGAAAAGAAACACCCGCAACACACGGAATTTGAACCCTCATCTTCCGGTCACCGGGAAACCAGACCAGATGGGGTTAACGGATTAGCCCACGCGCTCACCAATGTGAGTATCAGGCAGTAGAAAAATTCTTTGTTATAATCCTGTCACTTTTGGCAGATAGTTTCAATTTAGTAAGCCGTAGAGTAAAATATATAGCAACCATTTGTAATACTTGGCCACCCTACATTTGTTTAGTATATTACCTGAAAGGCTTTCTTCTGCTGATCTGAATAAACATATCGAGTTATTTGTTGTTTTTTAAATCCTATTCAAAGACATATTTTTAACTTTGTATTTCAAGAGATAAGTTTTCATAGGAAAAGCGTTTTGGAAAAATGCATTTTTACTTTCTCTCTATCTTATAGGTAGAGAAAGTATGGTGATCGTCAAAAAAATCGAAGTCGAGATTTTGATGAATTTTGACGTTTCATGACTTCCTGAATCCGAAAAAGTGGTTTTTGAATTTCCGTCTGTCTGTCTGTCTGTCTGTCTGTACCTCCAACTAGAGCCTAAACTATTTTACCGATTGAGCTGAAACTTGATATCTTGGGTTTTCATAGGGTTGCCCCGAGGGGTTTTTGGAATTGGACATCTACCCCTAAAATTAAGGGTAGTTTACTGAAGGGAAAAAAGAGAAAAAGTCGATTTTCTCAAAATCGGCTCTAACGATTTTGATTAAATTTCATTTATGAACATTAATAAATATTTCAAACAAAATGGCTACTCTCAATATTTCGGCAAAATCGCTTTAAGGGCTCCGGTCTGATGCGTAAATTAACATTTTTTATAATAGCTCCGAAACTATTTGAGATATGAAATTACTTAGCATTACAAATATGTATATATATTTATAATACAAATATTTTATTCGAAACATATTTTTATAAAATCAATAATTTTTAATCTATACGCAATTATATATATATTTTTAGCTTTTTGGACATTAAAGCTTAAGTATTGCGATCGTAAAAAAAACTAACCTGAAATGTTGATGGATTTCGACGTCTCATGACCCCCCGAACCCTAAAAAATAGTCTTTGAAATGCCGTCTGTCTGTGTGTCTATTAAAACTTAAAATTAAGGGTAGTTTACTGAAGGGCAAAAAGAGAAAAAGTCGATTTTCTCAAAATCGGCTCTAACGATTTTGATTAAATTTCATTTATGAACATTAATAAATATTCCAAACAAAATGGCTACCCTCAATATTTCGGAAAAATCGCTTTAAGGGCTCCGGTCTGATGCGTAAATTAATATTTTTTATAATAGCTCCGAAACTATTTGAGATATGAAATTACTTAGCATTACAAATATGTATATATATTTATAATACAGATATTTTATCCGAAACATATTTTTATAAAATCAATAACTTTCAATCTATACAAAATTATATGAATTTTTTTAACTTTTTGGACATTAAAGTTTAAGTATTGCGACCGTAAAAAAAAAAACTAACCTGAAATGTTGATGGATGTCGACGTCTCATGACCCCCCAAACCCTAAAAAATAGTCTTTGCAATGCCGTCTGTCTGTGTGTCTATAAAAACTTAAAATTAAGGGTAGTTTACTGAAGGGCGAAAAGAGAAAAATTTGGTTTTCTCAAAATCTACTCAAACGATTTTGATTAAAATTCGTATCTAGGCGTTGATTAAGATTATAAATAAACTGGCTATTTTCATTTTCTTATGAAAATGATTTTTAGGGTACTTTACAGAAGCGTTAATTTCCGTATCTCCACAACTATTGGAGAAACTAAACAACATATCATTGCAAAATTGTAGGACTATCAGAAAAAAAAAAACTTTTATTTGACATATATTTTTATAAAAGCAGCAGTTTCTGAGATATTTGCAAATATATTAATACAATTTTGTGAGCTTTAGTTGTAAACATATACTACTTAAGTCTCAACGCAATAATTCTCCAATGCCATAGAGTAATTAAATATAAGTATCTAAAAAAGTATGTTATTTTTCCTTAAATCTCTTAGGAGAAATGTTTGCATAGCAATGATCTATCTCCATTTTAGACTCAATAGTCAATATTTACATTTTTTATTGGTCAAAATGTATAAATGAATAATTAAATATCAATGCGATGACTTGAAGATCTGCAACACCTTATAAAATGTTAAAATTTTAACCAGAAATCGAAATTTTAATATGAAGTGTTGACCCTTGTGGAAGACATTAAACTGTTTGAAATGCTCTTAGGTGGACAAAGATGCGCCTCTTTTCTCATTGATTCTATATCATTGTATATTATTTTATGCGTGTTCTTATGTGGAGTGGTGATAATACAATGTACATTATTCCGTTCAGAAATCTTACGAGTTTATAGAAAGAGAGAGAAAGTCTGTGCGGTGTGCCGTACCATTTATTTTTTGTGTGATCAACATTGATAACATTTTACCATATTATTAGTGTTATATTATATTTCAAAAGTGAATCAACGTAAAAATAAATGTAAATTGTTTTAGTAACTCATGCTAACGTCAAAAATGTCTCTTCCCATCAGAATGGAATTGTGCTTTCTGATAAACTGGTCAGAACTATCGTAATGAAATGATCTACAATATTTTGAATTATTTATTCAATAATAATTTATGTTTTGCGAGCGTTATTTTAAAACAAAATGATACATTCCTGGAACACGAAATGTTAAACATGGTTTTTGTTGAAAGATGTATGAGATTCATTTACATTTTGGGCTTTATTTAATAGGAATGTTTCTATTTTAACAAAGTTTTCCGTTCTGAATCGCTAAGTGATGTCTTCCTTTCCTTCTCATCTCAACACACTTTGTTCTGTGAGAATACAAACACATTAGATCAACATGAATATGTAGACGAAACCCCCCAACTCTTGTGTTAAGATACCTGCAGTTTTCCCCTCGGCAATAGAGTTTTTGGAGGTATGGGGGGGGGAGGAAGGGGATAGGAAGGCGCATCTTTGGGCCAAGTATCTCTCCTCCCCCCTCCCACAAATATTTCTCCAACCTCGCCAGCCAGTTCGCTTCCCTTCTATTAACGAAGAATACAAGAAGACATGCCGACATGTTCGTGTGTTATTAATTATCTTCTTCCATCGCTAGGTCCATACATGCGTGGTAGTCTCGAGATGCATTAGCCCTTTTGTCTTCTTAATGCTTCGGAGGTCGGTAGAAGGACGGGGGCGTGGTGGTTAAAGGGGTGGGGGGGAGGAGGTAAGTTTTGGAGTCTCTATAATTTGGTAGAGGTAAGGAAGAGAAGCTTCACAAGGTAGAGAGAATTCATCCTTCACAATCAAGTTTCCTACGGGCTGTAGAGGTTCCCTACTGTTACATCCACGTCGCACACCTGGCTCAATCTATTGCTCCATAGCTCCACAACTTAGATGAGCGCCTTCCCATCTCTGGGGCAAGCTCGAGTCTTCTTACTACCTTGAGTCCGATACCATGAAGCCATTAAGGTGGGGTGCTAGTGAGCACCAGTTTAGTGCATTAAGTTTGCAGTTTTTATAGCATAAACATTTTTTTGGCAAAAATAGATCAAATATTTCTTCTGTAGAAACATAGAGTTTAGCTTTCTGCACATGCTAATCTCAAGAGTTCTTGAATATCTCTCATGAGCATAGCGGCATTTGGTGACAAACTTTTTAAATGCAGAGAAAAAGTTGTCACTAAATTCCAGGACACTCTTGACAGATATTAAAAAAAACTGATGGAAAATAGAAAATCCCATCCACACTCGGCGCGCACAGTAGGACAAGAACGTCTTTTTCTTTGATGAACCAACAAGTAATGGATCGCATTCTCCGGTGTTCTATGCCATTTGTTTATGATCGTCTGTGATTTTTGCCACGTCCACATTAATTCGTTCGTTCATGTTCATTAGGACGTAGGTATTCAATGGTTGATCTGAGCTAGGAACCCTTTTATCTGAAAACAGACGACGTTATCAGTTCGATGGTGAGTCCGATCTTTCAACTTGTCCATGGAGTCAATCTTTTGATTCTGATCCTCTGTTGAAAAAAAAGGTTGCTCGGTTCTATCCACAAACGATCGAGTTTCGTTAGCTTATGGCTCAAACGATCCATATTTAATGGCTCCATACGTTTGGGCTCGAGAATGGGCCATATGGCCTTCGGATTCTTCCTCGAGATGTTTTGAGATTATTCCATTACGAGGTGGAATAGTCACATGACACATTTGTTTGTTTATCTATTCTTGAAAAAAATCGTTATGGAATGAGAGACTTTTTTAAATTTAAATAAATCTCGTAAGGATTCACTCTCTCGGAATCACCAACCTCGCAAAATATGGTTCAACATTAATTGTTATACTAAAGTTAACATGGCGAAAGCTTTAATGTATCATTTGTTGATATGGACTTTGTAGACAAAGAAATCTGGTAGTCTATCTGTAGTAGATCTCTTACGCACCTTACGAATTCGGATTCTGTAGACGGGGTTTTAGTCACTTACGTTTGCGACCAAATCACTGTCACCAAGCAATAGTTACTAGCATGCTCACCCTAATTATATATCAAGGCTTCGTGTGCTAGTGTCCTAATGGCGGTGGGTTTTTTTTATCTTGACGACACCAGGTCACAAGCTTGCCGTAACCTCATTGGTTAGAAGGATCAAACACAAGGTTAGGGAACCTAAGTTTAATTCCAGGTGATACTAATTTATGTATAAGGGCTCATCCTGCTTTTAAATTCCTAAGTACACACCCTCTTTGGTGGCCTCAAGCATGATCAAAGGCAGCATTTTTCAAATTGTGCTTTACAGAGCCCTGGGGCTCCATCATAGTTAGCTAAGGCTTCGTGGGGCCATTTTAGAATATTACTTATTTTTTTAACTATATAAAACATCATCAGTGGTTAGGATCGCCAATTTTTTTTTTTTCAAATTTGAATAAAGGACATTTGCCAAAGGTGAAGCCAGAACATGTGTTTTCCGTTTGTATCATAATTTTATACTTGAAAGTGCAGCAATGAACATCCGAGTTCCTAGTTCCATAGAGTAAGTGTGTAAGAAAAGTTTAGGTGTCTTTATTGAATTTAGATAATATTAGTGTAAACATTTTTATGAGGACTCCAGCATGTATTTTTTCTTATACAAGGCCTCCTTTGGTGTAAACGTTTTAGGAACACATGGTCTAAGGCGTCACTCTCGCAATTGACTGGCTGCCAAAGACGGGGAGATTAGGGTTGTAATATCGGCCGGGTGTACTGAGGGGCATGTTCCTAAATGGTTTTCCACTCTTACTATTGCACGCAAATGCGGGTAAACTTCCTATAAATTCAACAGTATTTATTGCTAACAAATTATTAAAATTAGATTATATGCGTGTAACCCGAACAGTTAGTAAAACTCGCAGACAAAAAAATAAAAATAAATTAAGCAGGTCCATTTCCTTTACTCTGAAAGGCTGAAAGTTTAGCTTAACGTGTTACACTATGATGCAGCAGACTGTTAACTTTTAGGATAAACGGAGTGCACATTTATTCTAGTTTGTGGGAACGTAGAATAATTGTAATTTTCGTCTAGTCTGGTTTACAGGTGACGGGGAGATCTGGGTTGGAATCCCTGCCAGGTGTATTTTTCCCTAAATGGTTTCACATTCTCCCTTAAAGCTAATGTAAATACATTTCCTCTCAACTCTACCTTCCACATTATAAGCCTATTAACGTGTTTAAAATCAATGTATCCCGGACGGGTAGTAAGACATAGTGGACAATAAAAGTACATTTAAATACGATAATACTACCCGACACCTTATCTCAGTCGGTAGGGTGTCTGCCTACTGAATTAAGGGTCCCAGGTTCGATTACTGGCATGGCCAAAAATGTATCATTGGTGAAATGTGGCATTACCCTTACACATTGATAAATTAACAGCCGGGGACTGGATGTTGTGCATGTCCTAGTGTTAAGTTATATTGAAAGACAAATGAAGCAACGACATTCCTAGTAAGCCGGTAGGGAAAAAATATGGCTTGAATAAAAAAACTGACCCAGGACACAGGCTGGAAACAGTATTGGATGTAAAGTAAAGAAACGTTAGTACTTGATTTGAAGTTTTAGGCAGGTTCTTTTTAGGTTAAGTTAGTTTGTGTGTGATTTTCTGATATATTTGGTTTATAAATTCGTACATAAATGTAAGTACATATTAAATAAAACCCAAAAACGGGTAGCTATGCTAGGAACTAGGTAGTTAAACTTTTATTTTATTTTTTTCAAACTCTTAACACTCGCAAGCTAGCTCTTGGATCCTGTTATTATAGTGGGTTTCGAACCACTTGTGTCCACGATGATAAATCATTCTCTGAAATCCCTCTACGGGAACCAGACACGAATCAGTAGAGGTAGGAGGTCGGTGTTTCAGATTATCTGTTTAGCTCTTTCAACCATGGGAGTACTGATATATTTCTTCGAAATCAATTAAAGGAGCCGTTTTGTGATTTACTTCTAGCATAGGTATGGGTTCTATTTAAACTCACCACTAAGATTATGAATAATACATGGTAACACAAACCAACTAACATGTTATTGCTCCTTTATGTAAAATAGGTTTTTTTTAGTCAACGCGTTTTAACACCAAATCGGACTTTAAGCATATTTAATAATTATGATAATGTTTTAGGGATGAAGAAGGTTGAATTTAGAGGAATTATCTCAGAGAAAGAGAGAGAAGAGAAAGAGAGAGAGAGAAAGAGAGAGAGAAAAAGAGAGAAGAAGAGAGAGAAAGAGAGAGAGAAAGAGAGAGAAAAGAGAGAAAAGAGAGAGAGAAAAGAGAGAAAGAGAGAGAGAAAGAGAGAAGATATGAGAGAGAGAGAAAGAGAGAAGAGAAAGAGAGAGAGAAGAGAGAGAAGAGAGAAAGAGAGAGAGAGTGGAAACCCACTTGGGGAAAACCACACCAGTACGCTCCGATCTCCTCATTATTAGCAGTCTAGTTTATTGCGAGTTTGACACCGTAGAGATGAGTTGAACATTAGCAGAACAACTCGTACCGAAGAGGCGGAAATCTTATTATTGGCTTAGATCTCTTCGCAAGACGACGTTTCTATTCTGCGCTAGTTTTTGGGTGAACGCGTAAATACACAGTTATACCATTAGACAGTATACCATTATATCAGGCGTAAATATTTAAAAAAATCCACACTATTGCTCTTGAATAGACGATGTCACTGTATTGAAAAATTATCTCAGCAATTTTTCTTCTGTATATTCAAAATAGTATAGGGTCAGTACGTCTAACCAGAACTAAACGAGACCCGACCTCTCCGTCATAAGCGTTCCATTCTATCGAAAGACTCAGTGATGTCGTCTTAATTTGGGGATGTAGAAAACGAGAGTAAAGGGCAGTGTTTTTGCAGATTTTTCTAGAAAAACATTTTTGGCCAAATAAATAAAATAAATTGCTCCAATCGAAACATAAGTTTAATTTATTTATTTTTAATTAAGAGAAAGGTTGTCATTAAAATTCCAGGACACCTTTGACAGATATTCCAGAACTGTTAATATCACCATGTGACCCCCTACAGTGGCTTAATGGTCTAAGGAGCTACTCTCGCAATAGACTAGACTACCGAAGACGAGGAGATTAGGGTTCGATCCCAGTCTAGTGCACTGAGGGTGGTTTTTACGATATGGTTTTCCACTCTCCATCCATGCAAATGCGGGATTTATTCCTTTAAATTAAGCGTTATTAATCCCTAACACATTAGTGCAATTAGTACATAGGCGTATAACCCTAACGGGTTAAAAAAATCGCCATGTGGTGAAAATTAAACTTTAGGTATATGTTTCTACTGGAGGCACATTTTATTTTATTTTGGCCAAAAAAATGTTTTTATATGAAAACTGTGAAAATACTCCCCTTAACTCGCGTTTCCTAAGTCCCCACCTTAAACCATGCAACCACCGATACAGATGAGTGTCTACGTAAATTCCCCTGAGTCCCAATAGCTGCCCTAAGAACATTAGTAAACATTCCGAGATGAGGGTTTATTTAGCTTTATTTTTGGCATTTTTTTTCTTTTTCGAAATTTTAAAAATAAAACAAGGTTATTTTGTTTGTGTGGTCTTCTCGCTGCGTGGCTAGCTGTGTATACTCCCCCCTCCCCCCGCGCCATCAACCCTCTCTCCTCTATTTTACATAGTGTGCCAACGTTTCGATTATTCTACAATATTTTCTCTCTCGCCTGGTGAATAAGTATTTTGATGTGCCCTGATACTTAATGTGATCTGTTTTGTTGCGTTTTAATGTTGAAATTTAAGGCCAAAGTTTTCCTGGTAGGCCTAATTGTGTAGTTTTTAAAAGTCTACCTTCCTTTATTGTATATTAAACACATGAGTTTAGCACCATTTTTACTTTCTCGTACCTCTCGGGTATAGAAAGTATTATGATCGTAAAAAAACCGAACTCAATATTTTAATGGATGTCGACGTTTCATGACTCCCTCAAAAGTATTATTTTCAATTCCGTCGTTCTGTCTGTTAGTGGGACTAGAGCTAAAACCATTTTACCGACTTAGCTAAAACTCTGTGTATAGGGATTTCATAAGAATCCTCAGAGGTTTTTGTTTGTAACTATTTGTACAACCATAAAATTAAGGTTAGTTTACTTAAAGGTAAAAACAGAAAAATAATCGATTTTCTCAAAATCTGCTCTTCCGATTTTGATTAAATTTTGTATCTTGTGATTGTTCAACCTACAAACAAAATGGGGATTCTCATTTTTCTAAGAAAACAACATTGAGAATATTTCACATAAGCAGAAATTTACAATTTCGATCATATCTACCCATCTCTTTGAGATAAGAAAAAACTTATCATTTTAAAGTTGTAGTACTACTAAAAATAAAAAAATCTTTTAAAAATTTATTTATATAAAACAAGAAATGTTTGAGATTTTGGCAACTAAACATTTTGAATTAAGTTCTGAGAAATTGATTGTTAAGCTCTTCGGTGAATAGAGATGTTTATTTTTTTTCATTATGTTTCTGCAACATTGTGCATTATTTTGCTTCCTATATTTTACCCGTTTTACATAAATGTATCTATTTCTAGTCGAAGGAAAGAGAAAGTCTGTAAGGTGCAGCTTTCCACTTATTTTCTTTGTTCATATTCTTCGTCATTCGTTCGCTGTAGTTGTGCCGCATAAAGTATCCTCCAATATGTTTGGTGTATTTAAATGTCTGGGGACGCATTGATTAAGTTTTAGTTTGAGCTGTAGTTATGAATAGTCGCATCGGTAGGCACGCGGGCTAAGGTGTCACCCCCGTATGGTCCGGTTTTGCTAGAGACGGGGAGGTTAGGGTTCAAATACCACCCAGAACTGCTGAGGGTGGATTTTTCTAAATATTTTCCTACTAGCCTTCCATGCAAATGTGGTTTATATTTCCTCTACATTCTACCTCACTAGTGTAATTATAATTACTTCGTCTTTCCACACATAGGTCTATCCACATTTTGATTAATCTAATGGGGTAAGGATCAGTAAGGAAGCACTTTGGAGTTATAATAATCGAATTTCCATGGAAGGAGATTGGGAAACTATTTAGGGAAAACCACCCTCAATAGACCCAAGCAAACATTGAACCCTGATCTCCCAGTCTTCAGCAGGCCAGTCCAACAAAAGAGTGAAGCCTTAGATCCTTCGGCCTCTTAGGCGGGTAAAACCATTATTAATAACGACTTAATGTAAGGGGCAAGGATTAGAATGGTTATTTAGAGGAAGTGCACCGGCATCACCGAATCACCGAAAATTACTCTCAGTACACTAGGACTAACTTCAAGAGACATCCTCCCAATCAACCCGCGATTTGGTCAATTGTGAGTCTTATGAGACTTAACAGACGTCCTCACCGGAGTGGGTGACATTCAAAATTATTGTATTTATGATAAGAGGAAAGATCTACAAACTGTTCCATAAATTATGTGCTGTTATTGCTTAGTGTTTAATGTGGAATTGAAGGAAACGTGATCTACAATCTCTATTTTTGCGGTTTTTACTAACAAAACAATTTTTCGGCCAAAATAAATAAAATAGTTAAGAATTAATAGCCGGAGCTATTATTTATGCTTGTTAGTAGGGAATTACTCCACTAGATATCATATTCTGAAAATTGAAAAATGACACCTGGACTCGGGAATCGAACCCGGGACCTCTGGCTTAGTACGTCAATGCTCTAACCACTGAGCTATCCAGGATTCGTCTCGTGCCCAGGGTCATTCTTCACTCATATTTTAAGGCAGAGTCTATGATGGACTAGCGGAAATCGTCGGCTACAAGTATGTCCGATGGCTCGTGATAATATAATCACATACTTGTAGCCGACGATTTCCGCTAAGTCCATCATAGACTCTGCCTTAAAATATGAGTGAAGAATGACCCAGGGCACAAGACGAATCCTGGATAGCTCAGTGGTTAGAGCATTGGCGTACTAAGCCAGAGGTCCCGGCTTCGATTCCCGTGTTCAAGTGTCATTTTTCAATTTTCAGAATATGATATCTAGTGGAGTAATTCCCTACTAACAAGCATAAATATTAGCTCCGGCTATTAATTCTTAATATATGTGCGATCCCATACAATTTAATAACCGTGCAAATGGCAGCAAAAAGCCAACTACCGAGTCGCAGATGGCTGCGTTATCCGATGGCTCGTGATATTAATATAATCACATACTTGTAGCCGACGATTTCCGCTAGTCCATCATAGACTCTGCCTTAAAATATGAGTGAAGAATGACCCAGGGCACGAGACGAATCCTGGATAGCTCAGTGGTTAGAGCATTAGCGTACTAAGCCAGAGGTCCCGGGTTCGATTCCCGTGTCCAGGTGTAATTTTTTAATTTTCAGAAATAAAATAGTGTTTAAGTATAACACATTTTGATTAATTTTATTAACAAGGAAATCTCAACAGTTATTTGCTTTGGGAATCGCCTGATATAACCATGAAATTTTCCTTTCGTTTAAAAAATATCTGGTCAAATTCCGTGGTGCTCATGATAAATAATCAATAAGTTAAAAGATAATTATATTATGTAGAAAATTAAATAAGTGTATCTACTGAGGCAACATTGTATATATTTTAGCAAAAAAAAAGTTATTATAAAACCTATAAATATACGGACCTTGACTTTCGTTCTTTTCCATCCCACCTTACCAAAAGTTACTGGCATTATGTTTAATTAATCTAAATTATAATAACAAATAAAATATGATACTGCATTTTTCTAAACAAAGTTTTTACAAATTGTTGGAGCGCTTGAACACAGTTCTAGGGTTTATTGGTTCAACCACAAGTACTGTCACAGAATTTAATATTAATGTTTGCCTTTATCTTTGCACCAGACCATCGTATATCAATGATAGCGTTAGACTTACCTGACAGCTAGAAAATTAAAAGAAATAGTTCCATGTTCATGCGCTTAGTCATGACATGTGACGAATGTAATGTGTGCAGGCTTAAATGCAAACAAAGGCTTTCACTTCTCGATAGTAAAAATAATTATTCAGAGTGGCTCACCAAAACTGTGGTATGTTCCTACATGGTGTACCGTGTCGCATATTCCATCTAGTGTGTTTCACCAAATTTTATCACATACTAGAATACCTCTATCAAAGAGTAAGACGTATATTGAAGAGTTTTTAACTAAAAATACGGGTTAGTTATCTGCCTGTCTTCCCGATTTTTTCTCTCCACACAAAAATGGGTATATTTCCTCTAAATTGAAATTTCCTTCCCTTACCCTTAAAATGTATGTATGTTGATATTCTGGACGGGTATTAAGACATTGAACACCAATTAATTTATTTTTAAAAGTTTTGTAGATATGTAGTCCTGTATCTAGTAAATACAGGTTGGGCTCCGATACCTTGGATCAACCGATTTAACGTCTTTCTAGTCAAATAAAGGGCCCGGTTTCGATTCACGGCGAGATCATTTTACATAGTTTATGTCCATTTCATTCAGTATATTTTTGTTACAACCTCCTAGACTAGTATACACCCCTGTTACCTCACCAATAAATTTTTAAACAGTAGCTCTTTCACACAGTTTACGGGTCCAACTTCATCAGTATTATATTAGGTCAACATCCAAGCCCCTTATGACTCAATGACGAAACGAATTTCTAAACTTAGCTCTTCCACCCAATTTATGTATGTTCAATTTGCGGAGTATTATTTATATTGGGTCATTCTTCTAGACTAGTTTCACACCTGTTAGCTCACCAATGAATTTCTCAACATTAGTTCTTGTATAAATTATGAATCTATTTTATTTGTACATCCTCTTAGACCAGTATACACCCCTGTTATCACACAAACAAATTCCTCACCATCAACCATTTTACACAGTTTATTTCTGTCCACACAGTTCAGTACACACACAAAACGTGTCCGTGGTTCCATGTTATTTTTAAAATTAATCTCTGTTGTAGTTTTATTTTTTAAATAATAATTTGACTGCATAGTGTTCATTCACATGACTATTCACCCCGTACCTCCTTGTAATTCGTCTCATAGAGCTATTCATCATTGTTAATGTTTTCACTGACTTCCATTACTCACCATATTTTCTTCATGACTTCGTTGCACGACTAATTTCTTTACTTTCCAAAGACAGATTACTTGTTGTGTCTAACCTTTGTGATCATCATTTTTATCCACCTGTCACTCGTAAACTCAGTGGTGTATGTATTTTTTTTTAAATATAAAAGATGGGGCGCATTATATTTTACATATAAAAATATATACGCCCCTATGTAAGTATTATTTAAACATGGTATTTAAAGTTCAGAGTGATGAGTGGAAGATAATATAACCTCCATTAGTGTTATATGCCTCCCTTGCCCCCTGCCTCCTGCTCGTTTCATGCTCAAACCATAAAATACAAAAGTATTTTTAAACCTTAAAGTTTAGATAGTAAATACTTCTTGGTAGTTTTAAGCTGTGTATACCATTTTAATCTAGATACACACTATGCAGTCTTTTAAAACAAGAATGAGAACAGTGTATTCTAATCCTTTTTAAATGTAGGGTATTTACGATGAAACATTGTAAAAAAACATAAGAAAACAAATAAAATAAGGGTTTTATTATTTGGTTTTTTACTAACAAGAGTTAGTTCAACACAATTATTATATTCCAACAAGCGGTTGAGATTTCAATGGTTCGAATCATGGTTTTACTTTGGAGTTCTTTTATCATATTTTTCGGTTGAATATGATGTATTTACTATTAGTTACACTTAATTAACAAAACTTCTAGTAAACGTTGGCAACTAGTTATTAACCTATTGAGTATAACAAAGATTTAGTAATTTGGAAATGTTGTATTAAGGCAAATTGCCCTTTCATTTGGGTGGAATGCAGACCAGGAAAAGTTATCTTAAGAATTTTGCAGGCTACCGTGTTCGGTTCCATTAATAGGTCCCTTATTCACAATACACCATTTCAATTAGGAAGTGGTATAACCAACGGAGTAAGACCTGGGTAATAATAAAATATAATAATTAAGAATTTTTATTGTATTTGCAATTTTCTTTTAGGAAACGGTTTGTTCAAGAATATATAATAGCACGCGTTTATACTTCGAATAAGCATGTATATTATTTATATTTATATAACACCTCCTCTATAATTTTAACAGTGATAAAATATAGATAAAATTTACATTCTCAATAGAAAACTGCCGGCTTCATAACAAAAAAAAAAGAATATGTAACAATTAATAAACATCGATACATTATCTTAGAAGGGGTGTTGAAAATATTAACATCAACATTTCACTCGTTCTCAGAAAATATATTTCCAAACGTATGATTTTCCGCAAGACCTGTCCGGTAGCTAGCACCATCACGGTTTCCGTGATACATATTTTCTTGTTGGCGCGGAAGGATACTTTGGTCAGTTGTGAATCCACACCACACCTTTTCACCCTCCCACCCACCATCCCACAAAATAGGTTTTAGACTTTCACTAGACAGGGCTAAGGGCTTTAAAGAAATAAAATAACTTATATTTCTTAGAATATATAAGTGTACGCCAAACAGTGGCGTTGGAATTGGAGTATTAGGGGGGTACTATCCCCTAGAGTTGATTTGTCACCCAAAAAAATTATTTACACTGCCCATGATATTCTTAAAAGGAAGCTGAAAGACTGCGTTTCCATCAAACTTCAAATAGCTCTTAATTTTCAAAAATGGCCAGGCAAGGAGCATTCAAAATATTTTATGGGTGCATTTAGTTTTCAAAAAACTAACCAAACGAAGCCAACACTAAATAACTTATAGAGACATCCAAGTGTTAAGAAAATTCCAAATAGATTATAGAAACATCTGATTCTTAAAAAAAAATTCAAGCAAGGACCACTCTAAATAGACTCTTAGGGGTTTCCAAGTTTAAAATATTTATGGAGAGGACCCCGTAAGAATAGCTTAACATTTAAAAAGCTTTGAGACAAGGACTGTTATAAATATTTTATAGGGATACGGGAGCCCTAATTTTCAAACTTTTACTGGGAGAGGCTCACTTCATTTGTAATGGGGAGCTAATGGGGACTAAATACACTTTAATTTATTGGACCCGGTTTGGTTTTGAGCCTTCAAATTATCATTCTGGCATTTCCATTCTTCTCCACATGCCAATGTAGGTGCATTTACTTTAAGTTACACTTCTTATCCTTCCTTACACCTAAAATTAAGGAGTTAACCACCTAGTCTATAAACATAACATTAAAATACCTGCAATCTGTGGTCACACAGACTGAGCGCACAAACAATAATATAGTATTATTAAGTAAATAATAATTCGACCATGTTGGCATTAGTCACTTTCTGACAATGTTTTCAATAAAGAACCTTCTGTTAGCTGTCAGATACCCTATAATGATCCTCGTTTGGAATTTTTTTGAACATTATACTCTTTTAAAGCAAACTTGAATGTTAGGCACGTATACATTTATGAATTCTGGTATTCGTAGAGACTATTTGGTGTAGTCCTCTATCACAAATTTTTGAAAATTGGATTTCTTTAAAAGCTATTTTAAGAAGTGCTCACCTAATTTTTTTATGTATTAGATTCCCTATAATCTATTTCAAGTGGTTCCTAGCCAGATTTTTTTAAAATTTTGGATGCTTCTACAAACTATTTGGAAAAGTTCCTAAGCTATTTTTTTTTAAATTTCGAAGATTATATGCCATTAAAATCTATCTTATGTAGTATCTTACATGGCAAATTTCTAAAATTGGATGTCCTTAGAAGCTATTTGGAATGATCCTTCCTGGATTTTTTAAGAAACTAAAATACCTTAGTAACTCATTGAAAGTGGTATTCATACCAACACATTTTTAAAATTGAATGCTTTTAGAAGCTCATTGGTGTGGTCCTCACGTGTTTTTTAAAAAAAAATTGCATTGGAATGGCCCCTTACGGGTGTATTATTTTTAAAATCGGATGTTACTAAAAGCCATTTAGAGTGATATTCACCTCAAATTTTATTGAAAATTAAATAATTTAGAAGCCATTAGAAGTGGTCTTTCCCTGGAAAAGTTTTGGAAATGTGAATGCCTCTAAGTTATTTGAAGTTTGATACAGAGCCAGCTGTGAATGGCCTTTAGGTAAAATAGGAGATCTCTTACACATTAATTAAAGTGCATTGCTTGCGCAGAATGATTCACAACAGTCCCTTTTGGGGATAAGTATACATCTTTGATACCATTTGTTTGGATTGCTTAGAGCCTTGTTGTCTCTAAAACATAAATTTCTCAACTATATTAATTAATTATTTTGTTTATGACTATTGTCACTTATATCGTCCCGACATTAAGGACGCTCGCTATTAGTTCTCAGTACTGTTATGTTTAACAAAATAACCCAGGGCTTGTAAATATACTTACATTGTCTATTTAAATATTATTTTGAATAAAATAATTTAAATATTATTTTGAATAAAATAATTTAAATATTATTTTGAATAAAATAATTTAAATATATTTGAATAAAATAATTTAAATATTATTTTTAATAAAATAATTTAAATAGACTTGTTCTATTTGTATCGCCATTTTTTCTTTCCCAATTACAGTGTTCCTTCACTACATTATGTTCATGATGTATAGTATAGCATTCAGAGATGTTGTTATTGTGTGAGAGTGTCCACTCGAGGACTATTTGGGAACACATCCCATGGTCTTACTTGATCAATGTTTTGAATAAGGGTGACAATGTGTCACCCACATCGGTAAGTAGCGCTTCATTCTCACAATAATGTTGGTGGTAGGGATATTGGGGTTTGATTTCCCATTGTGTGTGGTGGTAGTTTATTTTTATGAATGCTTTTTTACTATACTTCAACGTAAATGAGGATTCATTTAAGTAAAACTATACTTAATTACTATACTTACCCCAATAGTGTGAATATGAAAATAGTTCGAACGGGTAGTAAACCAGTGTTTTGAATTATTTCCTTAAAAATATTCATTAGACTTTGTAAATATTTCGTGAAAGGAATGATATGATTCTGGGGAAATAATGCTCATTCTTGAGTTTTAAGTTACACGTATAGAGTATAAAAATACATTTTCTTTCCCTTCACGTCTTACTTCAGACGTGAATAATTCGATATCAAACCCCTTATTCATTCGACCTAAAAACAACACACCAAGTCAAACAGACTTGTGATGTTATTGGCCTCCTAGCCGAACATTTTGACAGGTCGTTTTAAAAAAAACTTAAGAAATTTTAGCTGTGAAGAGACTCTTTGAGGAATGATCTTTACAGCTCCTAAAAAACCATAACAAACCAATTTTGGAATGTAGCTCGACAATGTTACTAAAATAATTTAGTTTCGTGTGTTTGTATGTACAGTAAAGACTAGGATAGCTCAGCTGGTAGAGCAATGGCGTGGCAGGTAAAACTATACAGGGGTTGATCCCTATTAGAAGTTTGAAAAAAAATCGGTAACCTATTAATTGATTTTCTCAAATGAACTTTGATAAAATACCGAATTATATTAAAAAAGTCTTAAAATGGTAGGTGCAATATTTAAGGGCGTGATGTAATGAAAGCGATTTAATGGCTGTGTTTTTCAGTTTTTATAGCGAACAATTTTTTCGACCAAAGTATATAAAATATGGCTCCAGTAGAAAAATAGAATTTGATTTTCTTCACATGCTGATATTAACCGCTAGTGAATATCTGTCAAGAGTGTCCTAGAATTTAACGACAACTTTTCCTTGTAATTTAAAATATTTATAATCTAATTCAGCTATGCTCATTATAGATATTCAGGAACTGTTGATATCACCATGTGTATAAAATTAAACTATATGTTTCTACTGGAGCAATAATTGATCCATTATGGTCAAAAAAAATAAATGTTTTATTTAAAGCTGCAAAAATACTGCGCTCTATTCACGTTCCTTACATCCACACCTTAAAGGAAAGGTACGGGACAAATTATCTTTAAGTTTCTCTTCTTCAAGGAAGCCCTTAACAATGGATCTCTATCATGCTCTACTCTGACAACCCATCCTATTAGTTTTAGATCGTGAATATATGTTCGATCCTCCTCTTACCCCTCCACTATCTTAGTTTCATTCATGTGACATCGTGCTACCTCCAAATTTAGATTCTCACCCCCCCTTTTCCCTCTCCGTTGACCACACGTCACATCCAGTAAGCGAGGCCGATATCTGGCTTGGAAATTTATTCAAATTCAACAGAGGCTTTGACCTCAACCCCTCCCCCTCCATATTACTTCCCTCCCTCAGACACAGTGGAGCTGTGTTGAGTTCAAGAGCATCTCAGATGTGGTCACGGCCGGGTTTAATAAGGGAGGGGCTATCGCAATACCAGGCTTCTCTCCGGTCACCGCGAGATGTCTTTCAAAGAGGGCTGACAACTACGGTGCTATCTAGATTTTGCGGCTAACACTTCTCTGACAAGGCATCTTTAATGGAGGAACCTGTCCAGCACATTTCAGAGATTACCTATAGTCCACTCACGAACAGTTGGGACTTCTCTTTGATACATTTTGTAAAGGCTAATATGGGGGTTCTTATATGAAACTCAAGGTAAACAACCGTTCTCTCTAGGTAGAGCTGCCATGTTCACATGTTTTCAATAATATATGTGAGGTGGGAGTAGTAGTGTCAGTGAAACCAGGGTGAGAAAAGGGGGACTAATCCCCTAGAAAGAATTTACTTCCACCCTGAAATTAATTTGACCCCCACACAGTATTTATTTTAAATCCTTCGAGAATATCAAATATGAAGCTCAAAGATGGCCTTAAATCAAACTCTAAATTACTTATAGATGCGTTCACGTTTAAGATATTTGCCGGTGAAGATCGCTTAAAATAGCTTTTAGAAAATAAAAATTAAAAAAAAATATTTTTTAGCACTATTTTAAGTAGCTTCTAGAAGAATTCAAAATTCGGACATTTCCCAAGGCATCAACATTTTTTTTTTTAAATTGAGGAAGGTCGACTCTAAATAGCTTTTGAAAGAGTCTAATTTACAAAATATGGGGGAATAACCACTCTAAATTAGTAAGTAGGATTTGGGGAGAGGTTTATTGCCCCTACTAGAATAAATTAGCCCTTATTTAGCTGTATTTCACACCTTCTAATATCTTCAACTATGAAGCTAAAAGACTTGCATCCCCCTGCAAATATTCTCTAGTTAAAAACAAAAATTGATAGTTAGGTACCAGACCAAATAGTTTTTAGAGGCATCCAAATTTAAAATTTGGCAAGGAAAGGGCCACTTCAAATAGATTCTAGGTGCATATAATTTTTGAAAAAGTCCAGGCGACGATTAATCCAAATAGCTTCTAAAAGCATCCAATTATCAAAAAGGTCCAAGTGAGGTCTACTTTAAATAGATTATGTAGGAATATATACACGAATTTTTTGAAAATTGTTAGGAGAAAACCAATTAAAATTGCTTCTAGATGCTTCCAACTGTCGAAAAAATCAAGGCGAGGATAAATCGAAATAGCTTTGAGGGGTATTCAAATTTCAAAAATTTCTACGGGAGGAATGCTTTAAATATCTTATAAGGAATATATATATATATTTTATTAATTCTAAGGTAATGACTACTCCAAATATGTTCTAGAAGCATCCAATTTTCAAAAAAGTTTCTAGTGAAAACTACTCCAAATATCTTATAAAAATAATATGATTATGATTAATTGGGGCAAAGGAACACCCCAAATATCTTTTAGGTACATCTAATTTTCAAACATTTAACGGTTGAGGGGGAAGAGATGAAAGGCTAGCTCCCCCCTTCCCCCCAATTTTAGTTTGATTCCCGCCCCACCCCACTCCACACACAAGGTTTCGCCAATACTGGTGAGGACACGTGAGCAATAATAAGGATTAACATTTTGACGAGTGAATTTACACTAGCGTTTATTGATATTATAAATAAAATTTTGGAAATTTTAGAAAACAGCGTGAATACTTTTTTTTAGTACCTCGTATTACAACCAGTTCAATTATACGCTTATGTAGAGGAATGCGGGTAATATGGAATACCATTTACTTTTTCAATAATATCAAAGCGTATATTTCACATTATGTCATTATTTTCATGTAAACTTATATTTAATATGTTTTTAACTATTTTTACTGTTTAAAGCAAAATTAATAAGTTTTAATGTCCTGTAGGAGCACTTAAAAGAGATGTGGAACAAATGAGGGCAATATGGATTACTACATATTTTATATACAAATTAATTATATTTACTAACAATAACAAATATTTCATAAGAAGTGTAAAAAAAATGCAAATATTATATGTAAAACAATAAAATAGTAATAATAACGAATCATTCGAAATAATACATTAAATAAAAAATAAATAATAAATTAGTGTTAATAATGAATTATTAAAATATATTAGACTAAAATATTGTATCGGGTTTATTGTTCTCTTAATAGATTTTTTAGTGCTAGGAAAAATTTTAACGCTACGTTGAAAAATAAATCATTGCCAAATACTTGAAAAATGTGCAGGCATTATGGAATAGTAGTATTCCATTATTCCCGACTTGCCATTTTGGAAAACAATATTTTTTGTTAGGTTAAAATAAAATTACAGTAAAATAATGTTTTAACTCAAAGATAAGCATGAGTGAGCCTCAACCTAATGATTCGATTAAATTAATAGAACAGTAAGTAAAAAAATAGCATGATAACACTACCCTGCAAAAGTTTTTGTGACAGCCAAAACAAACAATCGTCTTCTCACAAAACAATCAGTTGATCTGCCGAAGTGAAGGCGTCACTAGCTGTTCGAAATTGTTTTCTGTAATGGTTGAAATATTTAACGATAGATTGCGACACTTAACATATGGGAAACAATGGTATTCCATTGTACCCACATCTCCTCTACGAATTACGCCAATAGTTTTAGGGATTAGGAAGGCTATATTTATAGGAAGTGTGCCCACATTAGCGTGGAGGGAGAGTGGAAAAACATTTAGGGCAAACCACTCTAAGTACACCCAAATTAGATTCAACCTCTCTCCTCGTCATTGGCAGTCTGTCTACTGCAGAGATAGCGCGTTAGTCCATGCGGCCACCGAAGCGGGCAGAGAGTGTATTGCAAAGGTTTATGAACCCAGGTAGAGGCGAGACTGCCAATTCACAGGAAGAAAGGCATTTTGTTAATGTTCTTGAAAGTAAGGGTTATAAATATTTTTTAAGAAGGAAAAGTAATTGCCATTGTTTTTTGGCGTGAGTAACCACCATCTACCAATTTTGGAATAGACTCACACCAATGCTCACGGATGCGAGGAGCTACCATCTGGTATAGATATGTTGGTACGGAATAGGCGTGTAGAGTGCTTAAAAATTCGAGTTTGAATCGAGTTTTTTAGCTGCTCGAATTCAACTTAAAGATTTAATATAACTCGAAAAATTTAGGTAATAAAAATTTCAAGCTTTTTCTATAGTAGTCGAGTTTAATTAATTTATTTAATTTTAAGATAAATTTCATAGTAAACTGAATTCCTCAATATTTCTTTTGTCTGATTTAAAAAAATGTTTACAGTAATATAAATTTTATTTAAAAATTCACAAAAAAAAATTGTACTTATTTATTATTTGTACCAGGATTTATTACAGACATTAAACTTGAAATATTTGTTGTATAAATATTGCTGTATACTGCTCAAACTCGAAAAAAGCTCGATTTCAATCAAACGCTACTCGAACTCTACTCGATTTAATAAATTAATAAATGCCTACTCGCGCACCCTTAGTATGGACTATATATTATTTTTAGCATGTGTGCCTATTTTAAAAATAATGACCGACTACGATATTTAACGAGTTTTTTTTAAAGGGCTGACCTTTATAAATCGTTACATACATCCAACAAAATATACGATCATTTCCAAGTCTAGCTATTCCCGGGACGAGATGAGGCTGTCTGTAACGCTCCGTGAAGAGTTTTGGGAGAGAGAGAGAGAGAAAGGAGAGCTATATAACGATGCATGGACGATGGAAAATGGATTGAACAAGTAATTTAATACGCAGTTGTGCTCTTGAGTTCTTTACGACGACAGTAGAATACAAACGAGTATTCAAGCTCGATTTTTGTGTTGTGGTTATTTATTCTTCTCGCTGGTATATTTCGTGTTTATGAACTATAGTACATTAAAATTACATGTCGAAAATGTGAGGAGATTGCAAGGCCAGCTACCGTGTCACAAAGGGCCTAGTTTATATTGGTATTTGGTTTGCACACTACCGCGAGGTATGAGTAATAAGGTGAAAAGGAGGTTAAATGGGGCTTAGACAAGTAATCGGCTTCCTCCTTAAGGTGAGATGGAAGGGAATGCGAGATAAGGTAAAGGAACTACTTGTGAAGGAAATCCTTTTGAGGGTAGTGGTAGGGATGTATTGGGGAATGGGTGGCGCTTGAAATAGGTCGGAGGAGTCTGCACTATTACTTATTTTTAGAATACGTACAAATTATTATGATCGTCAAAAAAATCGAACTCGAGATTTTGATAAATGATAAATGTCAACGTTTCATAACCCCCTGACAAAAAAATTGTTTTGCAATTCCATCTGTCTGTCTGTATTTCGAGCTAGGGCCAAAACTATTTTACGGATTGGGCTTGGACTTGGTATCTGGGGTCATAAGGTCATACCTCAAGGATGTTTTGTCATTAGATATCAAACCCTACATTTAAGGGTAGTTTACTGAAGGGCAAAAAGAGAAACAAATCAATTTCTCTCGAAATTATCTCTAACAATTTTGATTAAATTCTTTATCTAGACACTCACTGTTTATCATTATACAATAAATAAGATGGTAGTTCTAATTTTATCACTAAAATAATTTTGAGGGTACTTTATATAGGGTAAATTTTCCATTTTTTGATAATTTCTCTGCAAATATTTGAGATACCAAATAACTTATCAGTGTAAAGTTGTAGCACTATTAAAGATAAACATCTTTTATTTGAAATATAGTTTTATAAGACCAATAGTTTATAAGCTTTAAGCAAATATGCATACTTTTTAATTCGGGCCTGAAAATTGATTTAATTCTTATGCTCTTTGGTGGACAATGATCTTTTTCTACAGTTTTATGTAACAGTTTCTTACGCCATAGAGTAAGTAAGAGTGTATATCCTTACTATTATAAATGCGAATGTGAGTTTGTTTGTTTGTTTGTTTGTTTGTTACGCTTTCACGCCTAAACTACTCGACCGACCATCATGAACTTTCGCATACACGTTGTCATGGGTACATAAAAGGACATAGGGTACCTTTTATCCAGAAAATATGTGAATGTGAGTTTGTTTGTTTGTTTGTTACTCTTTCACGCCTAAACTACTCGACCGATCATCATGAAATTTCGCATACACGTTGTCATGGGCACATAAAAGGACATAGGGTACTTTTCATTCAGAAAAAAATGCGAATGTGAGTTTGTTTGTTTGTTTGTTATTGTTTGTTACGCTTTCAGGCCTAAACTACTCGACCGATCATCATGAAATTTCTCATACACGTTGTCATGGGTACAGAAAAGGACATAGGGTACCTTTCATCCAGAAAAATTGTGAATGTGAGTTTGTTTGTTATTTTGTTTGTTATTGATTGTTACGCTTTCACGCCTAAACTACTCGACCGATCATCATGAAATTTCGCATACACGTTGTCATGGGTACAGAAAAGGACATAGGGTATCTTTCATCCTGCAAATGTGAGTTTGTTTGTTTGTTTGTTATTGTTTGTTACGCTTTCTGGCCTAAGCTACTCGACCGATAATCATGAAATTTCGCATACACGTTGTCATGGGTACAGAAAAGGACATAGGGTACCTATCATCCAGAAAAAATGTGAATGTGAGTTTGTTTGTTGGTTTGTTATTGTTTGTTACGCTTTTACGCCTAAACTACTCGACCGATCATCATGAAATTTCGCATACACGTTGTCATGGGTAAAAAAAGGACATAGGGTACCTTTCATTTAAAAAAATGCGAATGTGAGTTTGTTTGTTTGTTTGTTTGTTATTGTTTGTTACGCTTTCACGCCTAAGCTACTTGACCGATCATCATGAAATTTCGCATACACGTTGTCATGGGTACAGAAAAGGACATAGGGTATCTTTCATCCTGCAAATGTGAGTTTGTTTGTTTGTTTGTTATTGTTTGTTACGCTTTCACGCCTAAACTACTCGACCGATCATCATGAAATTTCGCATACACGTTGTCATGGGTACAGAAAAGGACATAGGGTACCTTTCATCCAGAAAAAATGTGAATGTGAGTTTGTTTGTTATTTTGTTTGTTATTGTTTGTTACGCTTTCACGCCTAAACTACTCGACCGATCATCATGAAATTTCGCATACACGTTGTCATGGGTACAGAAAAGGACATAGGGTAACTTTCATAAAAAAAAATGTGAATGTGAGTTTGTTTGTTTGTTATTGTTTGTTACGTTTTCTGGCCTAAGCTACTCGACCGATCATCATGAAATTTCGCATACACGTTGTCATGGGTACAGAAAAGGACATAGGGTACCTTTCATCCAAAAAAAATGCGAATGTGAGTTTGTTTTTTTGTTATTGTTGGTTACGCTTTCACGCCTAAGCTACTTGACCGATCATAATGAAATTTCGCATACACGTTGTCATGGTTACAGAAAAGGACATAGGGTATCTTTCATCCTGCAAATGTGACTTTGTTTGTTTGTTTGATATTGTTTGTTACGCTTTCACGCCTAAACTACTCGACCGATCATCATGAAATTTCGCATACACGTTGTCATGGGTACAGAAAAGGACATAGGGTACCTTTCATCCAGAAAAAATGTGAATGTGAGTTTGTTTGTTTGTTTTTTGTTATTGTTTGTTACGCTTTCTGGCCTAATCTACTCGACCGATCATCATGAAATTTCGCATACACGTTGTCATGGGTACAAAAAGGACATAGGGTACCTTTCATCCAGAAAAAATAAGAATGTGAGTTTGTTTGTTTGTTATTGTTTGTTACGCTTTCACGCCTAAGCTACTTGACCGATCATCATGAAATTTCGCATACACGTTGTCATGGATTCAGAAAAGGACATAGGGTACCTTTCATCCAGAAAAAAGTACTGTTCCTGACGGGTAGAAAAAAATAACTGTTAGACGGTCGTCCAGCTTAACAACTCGGCCTACTGATATGAATAAATTAATTGCAACATGATGCCTGGAGTACGGAAAAAGGGACCTGCGGTATCCCAGAAGAAAATCTGATACCCCGAATAAAAATCTTTTCCTGAGTTATTTTAGGCACATCTATCTAAAAAATGATTAAAAATTATTATATTCAGCTAATTAAGCTCTGTATGCTCACACCGTTATGGTAAATGACAAAATTGTCTTAAGAAGTTTGGTATTATTCATTTCAGCAAAAATAGCTCTCGAGGTATGATGCTACGACAATGTAAACTTTTAGTGTGGGACGAAAGTACGATGTCCCACAAAAAAGCTATAGAGGCGGTAAACCAAAATCTTCAGGACTTGCGAGAGAGGAGGAATGGTAGTTTTACTGGCTGCTGTCTTCCGACAAACACTACCAGTGATCCAGAGGGGCACACATGCAGATGAAAATAAGCCTGTCTCAAGTCATCAAGATTGTGGGCAAAAGTGAAAAAATTCAGCCTAACAATGAATATGAGAGTCCACCTTTATATTGACGTAGATTCAGGACATTACGCAGAGACACTATTGAAAATTGGCGATGGACGTTCGGACACGGATGCTGAAGGCTGTATTTTATTTACAGGGGAATTCTGTAATTTGGTGGAAAATGATGCGGAGCTCATTGCTAAAGTTTACCCAGACTTACAACTGAATTTAAATTGTGATCATTGGTTGTGTGCAAGAGCAATTCTTGCACCAAAATATGAAATCGTTAACAAAATCAACACTGATATTTTGAAAGAGGTGCAGGGAGAAATAAAGGAGTATTTGTCAATAGATACAATCATGGACACAGAACAGAGCACTTCATATCCCGCTGAGTTTTTAAATTCTCTGGAGCTATCGGGTGTACCCTTGCATAAATTACAATTGAAATTAGGTGTACCAGTTATGCTTATGCGAAATTTAGATGCACCCCGTTTATGTAATGGGACGAGGCTTCAATTACACAATTAGGGCAAAATATAATCTGTGCGACCATTTTAACAGGTGTGGGAAAAGGGGAAAGTGTAATCATACCTCGAATCCCAATAATCCCCACTGACCTACCATTTCAATTCAAAAGACTCCAGTTTCCAATCAAACTTAGTTTTGCTATTACTATTAACAAAACGCAAGGGCAAACATTGCAGGTAGCATTTGGAAATGCCATGTTTTTCCCATGGCCAGCTATATGTAGCCTGTTCGCGTGTGTCCAATGCCCAGAATTTGTATGTATTTGTGCCAAATGGAAGGACATACAACATAGTATATAGGAGCGTACTAAAATAATGATCTATTCTGTGCCCATGATTGCAACGGTCAAGAACAAGCGGAGTAAATAAGGGATTTTAATTAACTGTAAGTAAAATTTAAGATGGAGTAGGATCTTCCAATTCGTGGCAAGGCATAACCTATGACTCTACTGACACACACTCCGCTACTTCTTTTCTACTCCTACACTTAATCCTGATTTATATTGTGTAGTTTGTTTTTTTCTTTATCTCTACCTCTATTGACTAACAACCTCAATATGTTCATCGTTTTTATTGTCATATTCCCTGTGTCAATCGACAAACTGAATTTATTGATAAAATCTACATTAACGCGAGCGAAGCCGCGGGCAAAAACTAGTTATTTCATAAATGATCTTTTATGTAGTGTCTCTACAACAATATAGACCTATTATTTATTTTCACAAATCTCACAAGTTTTTAGTAAATGTCTATTTTAAGTAAAAAGTGGGAGAAAATTTGTGCTGTGCATCGTACCATATATTGTATTATGACCCACCCTGGTGGCATAGTTGGCTAACGCACTAGATTAGTGTTGAGCTAAACTACCGAGGACGGGGAGATCGAGGTTTGAATCTCGGTCGAGTGAATTTGGGATGGTTATTTCTAAATGTTTTTCCACTCTCTCTACACAGAAATGTGGGTTCACTTCCTCTAAATTTCAACCTCCCCAATTCCTAATCCATTAGCGTAATTAGTACTTAAGCGTATAACACAAACGGTTAGTAAGACGTGGTGCTAAGTAATAATAATAATAATAATAATAATAATAATAATAATAATAATAGTATGATGGATTCTTAAAAAATTTATATTTAAAAATACATCCCCATTGTACTCGGTGATTATTGAATTGTGACTTCCACAATCAGAGCAATATGTGTAAAAATATAACAATATTTACCGTCGGAGCATACACCATTTCAAATGTAACGCCTATTTTAGTGGTGAGACAGATTGAAAGCCCAGCTGATCCAAACATTTGACAAAATATTAAAAAATGAATCGATTTTTGCTTCTACAAAAACATGACTGATTTATGATCAAGTTGAAACTGTCCGAAATTTCCAACATTTTATTTAACACCAAACATCGAGACACTTTATAAATGGCCTTAAACTTTTTTTCTTCACATCTTAACATTCCAGGGCTATACTCTTTTAATTACACTAATGAGGTAGTGATGGGCAAGGTGGAATTCAAAGTAAGTGTACCAGCATTTCCGTAGAAGATGAATGGTTAGTCATTAAGTAAAAAGTGATATCAATACCCCCAGGCGAGATTCTAAGCCAGAGCTCCACAACACCTGTAAACCAGATGAGGACCACACTTAATCCCTAGGCACGTTTTTTTTTTAAAGCAAATTTTAATACACCCTGAAGTTTTATTTTTTATTTTTGAAAAACCCATATATGAAACCATTTATATTTATAAATGATGATTCTGACAGACGTATTCATCTTTCTCAAACCTCGGTCAAAGGATCTTTGCACACCCTTCTCCCCCTATTCCCCTAGTATAGAAGGAAAGACTGAGCTATGTTAGTCTAGTACTCTCTAGATTCATTGTGGAGCTTCATGCGGTGGAGATTCTCTCTACTCCGTTGTTAACTTCCAGTTTAATATATTGTGGGTCATCTTTGACTAACTTCTCATCGTCCTCCGTTGATACCCCTCGCAAAGTAGTCCCTTGAAACCTTAAGAGGGAAACTTGATAAATAATATATCAGCAGGGGATGTACAGGTTTGTGTGATTCTCCCTCACCCTTTTATCCTTATCTTACTAACCGTCCAAGCTAGCTGTATATTAACTATAATGGAGCACGATGAAGGTAATAATTTTTTTTAGAGGAAGTGTTACCCTCATTTTCGTGAGAGTTAAATGGGAAACCCTTTTGATAATCCACCGCTGTACGCCAGGTTGGTATTTTAACTTCAACCTCCCCAACACATCCAAACCATAATGAAGTCTTAATCCGCGTGCACTTCCATGCGATTTAAAAAAAAAAAGCTGACATGATATATATGTCAGTACTCTAGGCCTCTGTCGATCAAGTAAGAAATATTTATAAAAAATATTAAAAATATAAACTATACATATTATTACGCATCAAGCATGTACCTTTATATTATTACATTGAAAGAGAGTTCAGTGTCGGTCATAAAAAGTGGCCAAAATTTTACTTTAAATCTATTTCTAAGCCGGCCAATTTATATGAACATGACTGTACATTTATTATAGGGTGAACATTACACACGCATAATCAAACAAACAAGTTATCAACATCGTTACAACAACTATTCATATCAATATTATTGATATTATTATCTCTAGTCCAATTTCATAGGAAGGAACTTTTAGTTTATTTATTTTGGTGGCAAAGATTGATAAAATTTGGCTATTTTATTAGGACTATTTAAAGGTAATGATAAAATGCATCAAAAGATACAATTTCAAATTACATGACTTGACGTATGATTAAGTCAACGTAAGCACTAGTAACTTTTATGTCGGATAAGGGGTCTTTCTATGAAAATTAAACTATTAGTGCTAACCTATTAAAGATTGTGGGGGCGGGGAGGGAGTTATTTGTATAATACCCTTAAATGATTTATATATTTTGTAAAAATAAAAATATATTCTAGTCTATAGTAAAATATATATTCCCAGATACCCATTTTGAATTAAAGTTTAAAGGCCATTTTATAAATATTTAATTTGTCTAAAATCTATCGTAAGTAGACCAATATATTTATTAATTTTAGGAAAACCAATAAATATTATTTATTAGCATATAAAATTGTCTTTTAATACAAATTTAAAACAAATTTTCAATTTTTACTTTCTCTCTATCTTACAGGTAGAGAAAGTATGGTGATCGTCAAAAAAATCGAAATCGAGATTTTGATGAATTTTGACGTTTCATGACTCCCTGAATCCGAAAAAGTGGTTTTTGAATTTCCGTCTGTCTGTCTGTCTGTCTGTACCTCCAACTAGAGCCTAAACTATTTTACCGATTGAGCTGAAACTTGATATCTAGGGTTTTCATAGGGTTGCCCCAAGGGATTTTTGGAATTGGATATCTACCCCTAAAATTTAGGGTAGTTTACTGAAGGGCAAAAAGAGAAAAAGTCGATTTTCTCAAAATCGGCTCTAACGATTTTGATTAAATTTTATTTATGAACATTAATAAATATTCCAAACAAAATGGCTACTCTCAATATTTCGGCAAAATCGATTTAAGGGCTCCGGTCAAATGCGTAAATTTACATTTTTTATAATAGCTCCGAAACTATTTGAGATATGAAATTACTTAGCATTACAAATATGTATATATATTTATAATACAAATATTTTATTCGAAACATATTTTTATAAAATCAATAAATTTCAATCTATACGCAATTATATATAAATTTTTAACTTTTTGGACATTAAAGCTTAAGTATTGCGATCGAAAAAAAAACTAACCTGAAATGTTGATAGATTTCGACGTCTCATGACCCCCCGAACCCTAAAAAATAGTCTTTGCAATGCCGTCTGTCTGTGTGTCTATAAAAACTTAAAATTAAGGGTAGTTTACTGAAGGGCGAAAAGAGAAAAATTTGGTTTTCTCAAAATCTGCTCAAACGATTTTGATTAAAATTCGTATCTAGGCGTTGATTAAGATTATAAATAAACTGGCTATTTTCATTTTCCAATGAAAATGATTTTTAGGGTACTTTACAGAAGCGTTAATGTCCGTATCTCCACAACTATTTGAGAAACTAAACAACTTATCATTGCAAAATTGTAGGACTATTAGAAATAAAAAACTTTTATTTGACATATATTTTTATAAAAGCAAAAGTTTCTGAGATATTTGCAAATATATTAATACAATTTTGTGAGCTTTAGTTGTAAACATATACTACTTAAGTCTTAACGCAATAATTCTCCAATGCCATAGAGTAATTAAATATAAGTGTCTAAAAAAGTATGTTATTTTTCCTTAAAGCTCTTAGGAGAAATGTTTGCATAGCAATGATCTATCTCCATTTTAGACTTAATAGTCAATATTTACATTTTTTATTGGTCAAAATGTATAATAATTAAAATTATATCATATATTATATATATAATGTATAATATAATGTATAATGTATAATAATTAAAATATGTATAATGTATAGTAATTAAAATTATATTATATATTATATATATATAAAATAATTAAATGAATAATTAAATATCAATGCGATGACTTGAAGATCTGCAACACCTTATAAAATGTTAAAATTTTAACCAGAAATCGAAATTTTAAAACGAAGTGTTGACCCTTGTGGAAGACATTAAACTGTTTGAAATGCTCTTAGGTGGACAAAGATGCGCCTCTTTTCTCATTGATTCTATATCATTGTATATTATTTTATGCGTGTTCTTATGTGGAGTGGTGATGATACAATGTACATTATTCCGTTCAGAAATCTTACGAGTTTATAGAAAGAGAGAGAAAGTCTGTGCGGTGTTCCGTACCATTTATTTCAAATATCACTTATCAGTAAACCACTATTAAATGTTTTTTTTAAAAAAAACAATTATTTATAATCTAAAAAAAAATACGCATTTTGAACCAATTCACCAAAATTATTTATTAAAAGGTTCATATTTAAATAAATGAGTTATCAGTAAAATACCCTTAAAAATTAATTCACCCCAAAAGACAAATTTACAGTTTCGTTTTTCATTCCAAACATTCACCAGCTATATATTTTAAACCAAATTTCTAGTGCGATCTTAGAAATATCTCAAATTTTAGAAAATCACTCATTAGTAAGCTAACCTTTAACGAATTTTTACCCAAAATACAAGTACACAGTGCTATTTGATAGGCAAAACACTCCCTAGATATAAACTTTAAATCAAATCGTTGGATTTATTTTCGAAAAATTTGTAATTGAAAATAATCAGCCATCAGTAAACTATCCTTAATTTTAAGGCTCGTTAAATTTAAAATAAAAAACACAACGATATATAACATTTTAGCAAAATCTATTAAACTGTTTCTGATGGTCGGTTTTGGTAAAGTTTGTACTTAAGAATAATAGCTTTAATGATTTTGTTCAAAATTTGTTTGGGGAATTATTTTTTATGATCAATAATAATGTATGTTTATTTTTCAAAAACGAATTAATTCCTAATAATGTTAGTTTACTTACAACAAATTATTATTAATTTGAGATTTTTTCAAAATTGGCCTTCGAATATTGAACTCAAAATGGGTATCTGAGAATAGTTTCGTCGTTATAAATAAGCGTAATGTTTATTTTTACAAACTAAACATAATTTTAGGATGGTTAACAAAGAGCTAATTTTTTGAAAATTTGAAATTTATTAAAAATACTTGAACAATTTGGTTTAAAATTTACACATAAAAGATATTTACTGTGATTAACCGGATGATGTGTTTTAATTTATGAGGAAAAGTTACTTAAGAGTAGTTAACTGAAATCCTCTTTTTGAACATTTTCTTCCAAGCTATAATACACACAATATTAAAAAGTGTGTGTAATGGTATCGTACTATTTATTTTTAGAGGGCACATTTAAGTACATCAATTATTTTTATGGTTCAAAAGTTTTGAACAATATACTGAACGCCTGTTTTTAACACTACCTATTGCTTATGTTACCAAAGAGAAAACTTACCATTAGAAATATTTTACGCTACGCTATTACAAATCATCGAGTTTTCAAGAATGCAAACTCCAATTAAATCGAATATACTCTTTTTTACTGTTTACACCTATTTATTCGACCATTTTGTATGTGTATGCTTATATATTTATTAGTACGGTATTTCAAGTATATATGGATTTACAATTTTAGTCGAAATTTATTAACTTGTAGCCTGATCTAAAAACACATTATTATATAATTATTACTGTCAGCTGTTCAAAGTTTTAGAAAGTAAATGTTATTTTCCAAGTGATGAAAACAGCTCGAGTCAACTTAATTGGATCTATTATTTTTTAGAATAAATTTGTTTAATGGTGGAAGTGATAAAGTTTAGACCAAGTTTTGTCAAATTACTTGTTGAGCGTAGAGAACCTCATACTTTTTCTCTCGACCCGATTGAAAATGTGAATTTTTAAAAATAAAAGTTTCAAATCACTTATCATTACGAGAAATTTGTGGAAGGTTCTTGAATTGCAAGGCTCTAAAATAATGTACTGTACAAAGAGCTAACCGATTTTGAGGGAACAATGCGCCTAGCAAGAACTTTTATTTGGTGAGATAATGTAATACAATGGAATATATAACAAAGCTTTGGTCAGATATTCTGATGAACAAAATGGGACAAATGTAGCCTATATTTCAATTCAATCGTTTTTAAAGCAGTAGGTTCAAAGCAGAAAAAAAAAAAGAATCAGTAGAAATGTTAAAATAATGCTAGGTGTTGTAATAGTATTTGTAACCTTTCTGTAAATAAGTACGTCTATTAACTATATGATATCAATTTTATTATAACCATGATCATATTTTTAAACAAGAAAATACATCCCATTAAATGTTGAGGACAGGTTTTAATTTATTTTAATCACCCTGCCGAATGTATATAATAATGTAATTTTAAGAAATATTTGTCTTATTATCAATACATTTACTATTAAGTACACTAAAACTCAATTAAATTTAAGATAGCAGTATAACAAGGACAAATTAAACCCTCATTTACTTGAAGAGGAAAAACTAACATGATAAAAATAAATGTTACGACATAATAGCACAAACTTTCTCATATTATATATTATATCTTCGAAGAAAATTTTCAAATTTAGGTTTTCAGTAAGCTGCCCTTAATTAAGTTTTGCTCATAAAAACAAAGACATGAATTTGTTAACCAAAATAAAGACTCTTTACATATAAATTTGAGACAAAATTGTTCAATTATTTGTAACAAATTTCAATAATAAATTATTTGTTAGCGATACAACATTTATTTTAATTTGTAAAAATAAAAACTTACATATTCTTATTTTTAACGAAAAGCTATTCCCAAATACTCATTTTAAAGTTACTTTTCCAAGCCAATTTAGAATATTTCTTAATTTCTGTTTACATTGGTCGTAATTTGGAAAAACAAAGATACATAATTATTTACCTTGAACAAAGTACCCCAATACCAATTGTTAACAAAACCGTTAAAAACATTTTTTTAAATATCAGATTTTACAAAATAATTTATCAGTTAACTACTATAAAAAATTGTTTAATAAAACAAATATTTCTAATTATTTGTAATGTATAGACTTAAAAGTTGCCCATTTTGGACCAAATTGCTAGGGCGATTTCTTAAAAGATTCGTATTAAAAAAAAGGATTTGATAAACCCTTAAATGAATTCCACCCTAAAAACAAGTAATCCATACAGTTTTATTTGTCATGTCAAACACTTTCCAGACATACATTTCAAACAAAAATCAAAATTGTTAGAAGTATTTTCAAAAAATTTGGAATTTTTTAAAAACCCTCATAATTAAAATATCCTTTAGGGAAATTTTACCCAAAAATCAAGAACAGCGTTAATTGGGAGGTCAACTGCTTCCTAGATATCAGTTTTAAATAAAATCCTTAATCATTTTCGAAAAATTTGCAATAAAAAACAAATAAATCAGTAAAATAACCTTAATTTTAAGGCCAAGGTAAAAATAAAAAAATGAGCTGTCCTGGGGTGAAGCCCTATAAAATCTTAATATCAATTTTGAACAAAATCCATCAAATTGTTTTGGATCCGCAGCCAAGGACAAACAAACAGACAGACATACATGGAAACGGAAAGAATTCACGTTTCTTGTGTTCAGACAGATACAAAAATGTAAAGAAATATAATAATCTCAAGAGCGAAAATTTGCACGATGACAATACTTTCTCTTAATAAGAGAAATTAAAAATCGTGCGTCCAATCTGGGATAGATTCTTCCCTTATAATTTATTTTAGTTGCACTACATCTTGCTACTCGTCTGGGATATCTGCATTCAACTACACCTACACTAATGGGGTAGAGATAAGTAAGGAATAATTTGGTAGCAATGTACCCCTATTTGCCTGGAGGGACATTGGGGGACCATTTGGTAACAAAAAAAACCCTTAGTATACCCGACCAAGTTTCGAAACATGACCTTATTCTTATAAACACACTAGATTAAAATAGTTTTACACCTTAGACCACGTGACCATAGCTGTGTGTCTTATAACATTCAAACACAGCAATATACATCTAAAAATAAAAGTAGAATAGCCGCAAGCAAAATTTCAAGTTATGTGTAAATAAAATTCGTACATTTAAAAACGACACCTGGGAACGGGGATCGAACTGGAGACCCTTAAGCTAACGCGTCAATGATCTACAACTGATATAAGTCAGATTAATGTGTCCGAGGGCAGTTTTTAATATTCACAAATATTCTATTTGATTTTCTAAGCTTCGCGCTAGTCATGTACGGTTAATTTTACCTGCGGTGTCTCTCTCTCTCTCTCTCTCTCTCTCTCTCTCTCACACACACACACACACACGGCACGCACACACACACACATATAAATAAATAAGTTGCTCAGATATCCATAACTGTTAACAAAAAACACACAATAGTGCATCGGATTAGAATCCAAGCCCTGACTTTCCCATTAACAACTTTTAAGTGTAATGTGAGTCTAAAACTTAGGGCACTTAGCCACCACGAAGGGCTATCCGAATACATGGGCTGATAGTGATGTTAAAGGCGTTTGAACCTTAGTAAATCCCTAACCCTTTAAATGTGAGTGGCCTCAAGTCTCTAAAGGGGATACAAACCGTTTATCATCCGGAGGAGAAAGACTAGCATCTTCGGCCCAGGTTGGGTGATTGGTTCTCTTTTCGATGTATTCTTCTTGTATGTTAAATGAAATTAGTTCAACGTTATAGGCATATTTTCTAAACATCATAAAATATAAAACTCTTTTCGGCTCCAGATGTATGGAATGATTGACTTATAAAAAAAACCTTGAAGCTTGTAGGAAATCATGTTGAGTCCCTTTAAGAAAAGACAAAACCATTACCAACATTTTGTTCTGGTTTTACGGCGAAAAAAAAAGAGGACGCGCAACATATTGTTTAGGTAGACTTTCGTTTCCCCCTTTTCTAGAAAGAAGAAAAGTAGGTAAACTGTATACCACCTTAAGTGTATTGGAAGCAGTAAAAGTAAGGGTAAATAGGAGGGTTGTTTGGTGGCAGAGAACTGTTGCAGATAACAGCAGGGGGTGGAAGAGACAAGGCTGGTTATAAAGTTGGGTAAAACAAGCTGCAGCGTAGGGGTCGTCACGTTTGAATTCATCTCACAAAGGCTAGCAATTCAAACTCCAGGCGGTGAATAGGATGACCGGCATTGGAATCAAAGATTTCTTGTTTAGTCCCCAAGTGCTACCTAAAATATATTTGCTGCTGAGATATGTCACTAGCCCTTTTATCTTGCGAGTTAAGGGTCCTAGGTTTGATACGTGGCAAGGCCGAAAAAACTTATCGTTTGTGAAATTGGGACTTAATTAACTGTTGAAAGGGATGAATTGATCAGGGGTTGGAAGAGGGGCTTGTAAAGCATTCTACATAATACAAATAATATTTTTTTTTGCTGAATTTTTCATCGATATAGATCCAACCTATGGTCCAACGCGTTGCTCTCGCAATAGACCGGATTGCCGGTTCCTGGGAGACCGGGGTTTGAATTCCAGTTGGGTGTACAGAGGGTAAACTTTCCTAAATGGTTTTGTAGCCCTCCCTTTAAGAAAATATGGGTACTTTTTGTAATTTCTGCCTTTCTCATTCCTCTAAATATGCGAATAGTCCAACACAACAAAAATAATCCCTCTTTCATCTCACAACAAACAATATAAGTCTGAAACCTTAGCTTAGCCTATAACGTGTCTTCCTACTGAGCTAAGGGATCTTGGTTAGATTCCCAGAATGGTAGAAAAATGTTTCTTTGTTGAAATTGTGAAGAATTTACTGCTAGAGAACCGGATGTCATGTTTGTTCTAGAATTAATCTAGTTTGTCATTCGTGTGTTGTAAAGTTCCATTGGTTCAGAAAGTAGCCCACACCAGCACAGTTTTTTGTTCCTGTGTCTTTGTCTGTAATTTTAAAAGCTATTATCGGTTGGCAATATTTTAAAAGTAGAAGTACTCTCAGCGAAATTGTATTTGTGTTACTAATCCGTTGGATTTGGTGTCCATTCCAAAAGTATTTAGGTTTACACGCAATCATATAAAGTGGAATTATGGTAGGAAAGTGGGCTTAGATCATATAAAATTTTACTTTTTTTTTTGCTCTCAATATTGATAAAATATAGGTCATAGGTATTCTATTCTCTTTTTATTATTTCATCAGTATTTGTAAAAATAATATTTCCAAAACAAGTATCCTTAGTAACTTTTGTTAACGTCCTAACGTGATTACACTCTATACACTATACAAAAATGTTGAAATTATATTATAGTTAAGAAATTTTTCCTCGATTGTAACAATGCAATACTGAATGGAAATTAAAAAGTACCCGTTTATCTTTATTTTGAAATGCGTGGATATTTATATTTTTAATGTGTGAGTGACATATTTATTCTATGAAACTATTCAAGTTAAACAAATAATATTTCATTTTTGTTACAATTACCAAATACAAAACAAAAGGAAAATCCAGGCGTTTTGTTTACCAGTCAATTTTCACCTAGTGTCTTAAAATTTTGGTACACTCTATATTATTATTATTATTAGCACCACGTCTTACTACCCGTTCGGGTTATACGCATACACTTTATAGATGTCGACTTAGGACTACAACAAAAATAATGACAGTAAAAACAAAAATACAAAAAAATAATAATTCCTTGTGCCATAGAATAGGTAGATAGGCTTTCCGAACCAAATATATGAATACAGTCTCATTACAGGATATTAACATACCAATAAATAAAAACAAATAAGCAACCATTCCTATAACACCAGCTCAACATCTAACAAGAAGGTCGTACATACAATCAGCAATTATTCAAATTATTTTGGTAAACAAGAACTAAGATACGCCAGTACCAAATTATTCAATCGACTGCTGGCAGAACTTATAACTCCAAGAGGTGTACCAGAAAATAAAATTAAAGACTCAATATTTCAGGAAATGCGAGAGTAAATTAGATAAGCACTTCCAAAGAAATTTTTAGGGTAATATTTTAAATATTTAAATATAAAAATAAAATATCTGCAAGACCTGAAATGTAACTATTTCAATATGTAATATTTATGTAGCTTGCATTTAAATCTTAAATAAATTTGGATTGAATAAAATAATTATATCAATATTTCCTGAACAGTGTTACAGAACTCATATACGTCAGACTAAGACTTTAAACTCACTGTACACTCGGCCGCCTTTGACTGGGAGATCAGGGCTCAAATCCTGGCCGAGTGCAATTGTGGTGGTTATAAGAATTTTTATTTTACATCCATTACTGTTTCCAGCCGGTGGCCTGGGTCAGTTTTTTATTCAAGCCATATTTTTTGCACTACCAGTTGGCTAGGCCTGTAGTAGCTTCATATGGCTTACAATCTAACTTAAGAAGGAGCTTTACAGTTGAAGGGGCAGCCCGCAACCTGCATTTCACCCATTTACCCAAAGGTTATTCTTATTCTGATGATATCTCAACTATCATGAATGATAATAAAATATTTATTGTGTCAAATTTAAGGTATCAATATGCAAAACGATAGTGCCAGACTAAAATTTTAATAAAACAATGGAATAATTAGATAAAAAATTAGATATAAATGAATAAATGTGTTTGAGCTTCAAACTATTTATTGAGAAAAAAATTAAAATTTTTAACTAGGCATTTATTATCGCAACTAGTTTACGCTTGCAACAGTACAATTATAATTGGGTGTTTATATATGAAAAAACTGAATAAACCCAAAAATACCATTTTCATGCCTTTTCGATTTAATATAACATTGGAGATAGGTCACTTTACCTCCATTCTTTTCTTGTCAAGACCCAATTAGGTACGCTTGGCTGGTTACAGAAGGGGAGAAGGAGGAGGGCTCGGTTATCTTTCAATACTCTTTTAAGACCTGAAAAGTTTCTAACAAGCCAGCACCGACACAAAGTTTGTCAGGTGCTAGTGCTGTATTGGTTGGAATGGGTAGTACTATAATTTGTTGTGATTTTTTTTTTCAAAATGGTGAAAAAGAATGGGAGAAACCATCCTTCTGATCACACACACAAAAAAAAAAGAGAGAGGTTTGAATTTTAAAAAGTGTCGAGAAATTCAAAAAATAATGTCCGTAGAGGAGGGAAGATTAGAGAAAATACACAAGCAAATAATTTTTAAGAAAATTAAAAACAATTAAGAATGGCCCTTAGAATTCACACCACTTATCGCGTGGTAAAAAGTGTCAGTCTCCTCTTGGCTGGCTTGCCGTTAACAGAGAGGATGGGTTTTGAATCCCAGCGGTTGTATTGAGGTAGCTAGTCATAAATGATTTTCCTCTCTTCCCCTACAAAAATTCAATTAAACTTTCTCTAAATTCTATCTTTCTCATCCCTATTCTATTATTGTACATGTGCGGGTATTCCGAAAGGGTAGTAATATGCATTGTTTGTAAATGATATCTGCCCTAACTGAACTATATTGAGGGTCAAACCAAGGCATATTTCTTCCTAGGAGTGGAAACACATGCAACAATCCTACAGGTTTATAAAAAAAATTAAATTACCTAACATTCTAATCTATGCCATCTAGTAATTCCTTGATATTTGGATATTTCCATTTTAAAAAAACAACTCAAATGACGTTATTTAAAAAAATTAAACTATCTTAAAGTAAATTTGAACATATTATACTTTAAAATTTAATAATGTCACATAAAATTTGTGTTTTTTATTTAAGTTGCTTAGGCAACATAGTTTGTACTAATTACTATGTTGGGTCAAGGATGAGGATGGTTATTATTTGAGGAAATGTACCCACATTTTGGTAGAGAGCCATTTATGAAATAAAATTTATTTATATCTGTTTCTTTCACAAATGGCGTGGTTATAATTTAGGAAAGGTAGCATTTAAAGGAAGGGTACTAACATTTGGAAGGAGAGAGAGTGTGTGGGATACAATGTCAAATATCCACACTTGCTAAATCATATTGGTTTCGAGTACTGACATTCCTGATACAGTCGACTCAACATAGGATGAGTGGTAAATGACAGCTAGCAGTAGTTTTTTAATTCAGTAATTCCAAGGGAAGTATTAATTGGAAGCGTTTGATAAAACTACTTTATCATCAATTATTAAGCAAATAATAAATATTTACACATAGGTTAATTAATATGAGGGACTTTCAATCAATGTTTGCACAAAAATAAAACTTCTGCTAGATGCCAGTTACCACCACTCACTCCTAGGGTGAAAAGACTGCTGTACCTCTGAGCTATAGCTCAGGCAAGATGGAACCGACACCTTTGTCCTCCTGATCATTAGTATACTTTGACTGTGTACAGTGTATGTTTCAAGTCTGAGGTATTTCGTAACCGGTGTATGATCCATAATGTGAATTATATTATATTACATTTTATCGAATCTTATATAATCCAAGAGAATTTTTAGTTACTATGATTAATAGTAATAACCATTCACATTTGTTTTTAAACCAATCATTACATGGACTCGGAAAATAATACATCAATGATCGTAATTAATATAAAATCAGTTAAAAAAATATCTGATTCAACCTCAGATAAAAACAATGAACAACAATAATTATTTATTCTTAATTTATAATATTAGATATGCTAATATTTTAGCCGGAAAAGTCATATGCTCTAATGAAAATGGTGGCCAAAGTTTAAAAAATTTAAGGTCCAAATCTTTTCAATTTATATTAATATACAACATAACATTAAAAAAAAAAGTTTAATTTCTTAGAGGTTTCGGTTGTAGTATGAAATTCTCAATGTAAACTAAAGCGCTCCACCGAGTTTTGTATGAATTATTGTCTGAGACAATCCTATCAAGAATTCTAATATATAGTGGTATATAGTAATAAAAAAGGCCTTCTAGATGTCATTCCTCCAAAAATCATTGGATACTAGAGTCAAGTTTTCATAAGAAGGCACTATAAAAATTAATAGATGTATGCATCCGTCAGTTCACGTGACCTATAGCTGTCAATTTTAATAGATATTATCAATAATTATTAAATAACACTAATGATAGTTTATAATACAATATTTGTTAATTTTGGTCGCAAAAATAATGTGAGTGGCAAGGGATGGTGAAATAATACAATGTAAAATAGACTGGATTAGGTTTAAAATTGTTTTTTAATCCTGAAATTATAAAATAAATATAAAATAATCATAACACACAATATTATTATTTTTTTATTAGGCTATAATGTTAATCAATGACTTAAAGGTTCCAGAACGTTCAACTTTACAAGTCAAGACACAACCACAATAGATTGTACTCGTACCTATGCCAAAAGCCTGAATTTGAAATTAAAAACAACACAGTAAATATTATCCCCGTGAGGTCTAATACATCAGTCTTGGTTTGAATTGGTCAGCGTTAACAAAGAGGTCAAGGTTCAAAACCTAGCCAGTTGCGCTGGGAATAATTATCATCCTGTGAATTTTACTGTTATATTTCCATAAACCTCTCACCTCATCCCTGTTACAATGCACTCAAACTACCCTAACCCAATTCGGTCTTCGAAAGGTCTAAGGGTAACAATATAATAGAATGCCAATGACTGAGAGAATGGGGCTCGAATCCCTGAATGGCTATACTGAGGGTGTATTTTCTCAAGTAGTTTCCAACTTTCCCTTAGCGCAAATGCTGGTCACTTCATCCATATTCAACCTTCCTCATACCTAACCCACTAGCGTAATTAGTACATAATGTGTATAATCCGGGCGGGTAGTAAGACCTTGTGCTAAACAAAAATCTTAATAAAATGTAATGTACATTTTAAAGTGTACAAAACACCTAGATAACACCCGCTCAGGTTATCCGAATTTAATATAGCTAGTTGAGTAGCTGGAGATAAAGGTGAAATTTAAATTAAATGTACTTACATTTGCGTGGAGGGAAAGTGGGAAACAATTTTGGAAACACTCTCATTGCACCTATCTGAAATTCGAACCTTGACCTCACTATCACCAGAAAACCAGAACCCGATATTTAGTCCACATGCCTATTGATCGGAGTATAAATTATATACATATGGTACATTTAAAGTGACTCGACCAAACAGGCTGTTTTTGGTCCAATATGATCAATTATTTTGATCAAATAAAAGGTGTCTCTTGACTAAACTAAATTTGGTTCATCAATTCAATAGTGGTTACAATTCAAGTGTTAACGTCTATTTTTGCTATGTTTAGGCGCTCATAGGAAAAAGCTACTAATTTATAGGAGCAAACTGTTTGTTAAAAAAAAAATTGTGTGCAATGAATATTAAAATGTAACCATTAGATTTTATGGATATTTTGAGTTCAAAAAGGTTCGAACTATTGAGTACAAATTTGGAAGAAAAACACAAAAATACGGTTGTTCATTCAATTTTAGCGGAATTTTACTTTTGGTAAAGTATCAAACTGGAATATAAACATGTCAAAGTGAACCTGTCACTTGAAATATTAAACAAAAAAGAAATATATATTTTTAATTAATTAATTATAAGTAATATGCTACTTTAATAGTGCGTTTAGAATTATTTGTACTTTCTAAACAAACCTGTGTGTTTGTGGTTAGTTTTGGAAGTTATTTAAATGCATAGCAAAATGTATCAAATAAAAATGTATTATTCATGTTTGTTACATTAAATTCAATACTTTAATGAATAAATGCATCACTAGTTCCTTAACCACGCCAATTTTTTTTTGATACCTATTGTCATTACATTATTTTAAATATGGATTATATTTGGAGAAATTTAAATGAATGAATATCTAAAATAAATATTACTCTTTTCTTTTACGGGAAGTTGACAAGTAGGTAGAATTACTATCCTCAAGAAAAGGAAATATATTTTAGGTATTTCCGCGAAACTAATAAGCTGTAGCTCAATGCTAAAGTTCAACATCCCCACCCAACTCATTCACGCTCTTTCTTTTCAGTTGTCCACAAACCTAGGGTGTCTGAGACCTTTCAAGGCAGAAACTACCTAACCACCATTTACAAGTTGCCTTTAAATTTGAAGGTCATTTCAATGTTATTTGCAAGTAAACCTCATTCTTAAGACTGGAACAGGCAGGGCAGTCAGTCCCCAGCCTTTAATTTATCAATGTGAAAGGGTAAACCCATATTTCACCAATGATACATATTTCGGCCATGACGGGAATCGAACCCGGGAGCCTTAGCTCAGTAGGCAGACACGCCACTGGCTCAGCTAAGGTGTCGGATGGTTTTAAGAATATTTCCCGTTTTCTGTACACTACGGTGGGAATGAAATTCCTCAGACTTTCAAACTCATCTATATATCTTAAGAAGTGTTATTAATACACCTTGTGTTACTAACTTAACGATAATAGTAATCTTAAAAATAACATTTATGTTAGAATAAAAAAAAGATTGCCCTTTTGGGCAAACTTTTTATTTACCTTTTGCCATGATAATTTAGAACTGCATCAGTGAATGCACGAACTAAACGTAAATATAGTATAGGCCGAATGTACTGAGGGTGTTTTTCCCTAAATGGTTTGCCATTTTAGTTCCACATAAATCTGAGTACATTTCTTCTAAATTATATCTTACTCATCTCTACTTCATCAGAATGATTAAATACTGATAGCCCAGTCGGGTAGTAGGAAGCGGCGGAAAAAGAGTATAATTTAAGATTTCATATCATTATAATTTTTATTTTTAAGTTTAATAATTGTCAGAAACGTTTGATAATTTGTACTTGTACGATAATTTCCTCTTAAATAATATCAAGATTTTATTTATCACCACGTCTTACTACCTGTTCAAGCTGTGCGCATATATGATAATTACACTAGTGCGGTAGGGATGAGTATGGAATCATTTTGGAGGTAACATACCGCATTCGCGTGGAATGAGAATGTAAAAACATTTAGGAAAAGCCACTCTCAGAAGATTCTACCAGAATTATAACTCCGATCCAACCGTCATCAACAGACCAGTCTAACACAAAAGTGACGCCTTAAACCATTAGGCCACTGAAGCGGGTCGGTATAAAGTTAAGTTTGTTTTTGAACCCTATTATTATGTAATAAATTCTACCTAATTACTCATTGTTTGTACATTATTTCTAACCCTTTTTAATGACCCAGACAATTCAAAATATGTACACGTGTAAATGTATATTATTGTCTAGCCGCCACTTACTATTGACTCATGAAACCAAGTAGCCCTTGAACAAACTTTTTAAAAAAAATACTGCACGAGAGGAAATTTTTTAAATCCCCATGAGAATCTGGTTAGAGACTTGATAATCAGCTTTAAAAATATATATATATATATATATATAAAATGTTCAAGCACACGTTCCGTGAAGTTGTACCTCCACCCTGGTATAAAAAATAAAGCAGTTTGATAATCAAGCAAGAGAGAGGCTAGGCGCACGACCGTGGCTTAAAACCAATCTCCCTCTCTCTCTCTCTCTCTCTCTCTCACACAAGTGTGTGTGGGATTGTAAACGCTAGGTACGGGTTTAATCGCCTAAATTATACAAATTCAGTGGGTCGTCGTTATTTCCATACGACACGTCGGTTCCGAAAGAGGGATATTGCAGAGAGCATGCATGTGCTTGCATAACTGGAACTCGTCTACAAGGTGATTTAAAAAAAGTTTACACAGAAAAATATAGTTTTCCCCTTAAATTTTTAGTTTATTAGAGATACGAAATATATAAAAAGTTTTTAAAAATATATTGAAAACATTAATAGTGAGAATCAACATGCACAGACTTCTTATTGTTTTTTGGAATGCTGCCTACTATGCCCGTGCGTTTTTGTAGAACTTTCACGATTTAAATTATTTTTCAAATTTAGTATTTTAATATGTGTGTGGATTCGAATGAATTTAAAAAATGACACACGGACAAGCGAATCGAACCGTAGACCTTTAGCTTGGTACACAAATGAACTATCCAGGAATTGTCCCATGTTCAGGCTCTAGCTTCGTCTTTCATGTAGGTCCATACTTAATATGTATAACGTTGCTTTCTTACGTATGTCTAAATGTTTAGTGAATATAGAAGTGGTAAGATAAATATTGAGGGTATTTCATATATAGCGGTTTTGATAAAAGTTTACTGTTTATTTGGGGAGGAAGGTAGGCATTACATTATAATAATTCATTGATCGTGTATCTCCATAAAATATCAAGATGGCTTACAGGCCATTTTATATTTATTAAAGTGTGCATTGTTAAAAAACATAAAGGGTTTTCTAATTTTTAAAAAAATATATTAATTTTATCTCTCTCTATATATTTACTAACGATATTAAAGTGGAAATTAAGAAAATAATGCAATCGAAAAATGTATGCTATTACTCAATAAGCGTAAATTGTTAAAATCTCAACCACTGTCAAAGAATGTAAACTCAGAATATACAAAACAATATATAGAACATCCGTGAAAACTAGAGTTGTGAGCATTATCTTACATGACGAAAATAAATTTAGAGTGTTTGAAATCAAGGGGCATGGAATAATGTTTTGTCAAAAAAGGATAAATATATTGGGGTTTTGATGAGGTTACATAATGATGAGTTGCATAGCATGTACTCATCACAAGACATTGCTAAGATGATAATGTATCGTAGATTACGGTGGAAGGACATGCAGTGCGAATGGGAGAATTTAGAACCATGTTTGGGGTATTGATTGGTAAGGCCAATGAGGAAGAGACCATTGGGAAGAACTAGACGCAGATGGTAGGATAACATTAGAATGTACTTGAAAGATATAGGGTGCAATGAGGTTAACTGGCTTGAACTAGCTCAAAATAAAGATATGTGGCGTACTTTTGTAAGTGCGGCAATGAAACTTTTGAATTACTGGTGACATAGATAGGTACAAAAGTAAATTAATATCAAAATTAACAGTAAGTCTGTTTTACCCAAATATAAAAAAAATAATCCATACACATGTATTTAGCAATTTTGGTTCAATTTTACTTTTCTATGATACAAACGTACATATTTAATGTATGGATCGAACTTAATGAAAAATTAAAATTAATTAAAAATTCATGTTTCAATACCTTTATTAAATTTTGATATTTATAAATGTTTGTCATAAAAATATTCTCCATCAATACCTAATAATAGACTTAAAAAGCTGAAAATAAACAAGAAATACCAACATTTGATTTTTGAAATTTGTTCCTCATCGTTAATTATTTAATATTCAATATGATAAATAACTTATTGGACCAGGCATGCCCGCTGAGGGCCGCATGAATGATTAAGGAATTGGTGGAGCTCCATTCATGAAAAGTAGGACTTAGTGCCCGAAAGATAAAAAAACCAATAGTATAATATGTTTATTGCTGAAATTCGAAGTACTTTAGTTTATTCTTGCGGGCCACGAGTTGGACATGCCTGCACTATAAGATTGTGTCGATTAGTAGGGTCATATCTTGTAGATTTGAAATAGTGGAAGAGTGTCAACCAAACTTTAATACATTCACGAACTTAGTTTAGTTGGATGACAGCTCAAAATGTTACTACAGTAGCTCCACGACTTATTTGGTGCTGACTGACAGCTCACAGCTGACTTCTGACACTCAATATTTAGGTATATACCTAAATTTTGACTTTCAAAAGTTACAGGTGTTAAACACATGTTTTTGAAGATCATATGGTTCAGCGTAGGGATACATAATTTGGTATGGTAGCTTTTCAAAGCCGTCAGCTGTCAGCTGTGAACTGTCAGTCAGCACCAAAGAAGTCATGTATCTACTGTAGAAATAATCCCTAATACATCCCTACGCCAACAGCTGACATCTGTCACTTTGGATAACTGTAATGAGAGCGTATGGTAATGTATGAATTTGATAGTTAACCACAGTAATTAGGCCAATATTATTTATATATTTATTTGAGGTTGGGGAAAAAAGCTTATTTGTCATTTTATTCTACTTAAAAAAAAATATTTTCTACATCACTTTCACAAAAGATCTAACTAACATAGCTTCAAAATGGCGACCGACATATTTAAACCACGTGATTGTACATTACGGAAACAAGTTCTTTACGACGATGCGCCCAGGCAGTGGATAAAAATATTTTATTCAGTTAAATATTTCGAAATACGATAATAATAATTTATTATATATATATATAATATATATATATATATAAAATGACAAGTATTTTCTCCTTCCAAGTAAATACGATGCCTGTATTAAAAGGTATTAATGTATTAACTGTACTACACATCATAGATAACATTCCAAAACTAAGAATAAGCACTTTCAATTATTTTTAAAATATTGTTTCGGATTGGCTGAAAAGAAATTATCAAGAGTTATTAAACAGTGTAAGAAAACCTAAGTTTACGTTAATTTAAAAGTAAAATATAACGTGTAATTAAAAACCTAACATTTATAACAAAACAGTGATATTTTACAAGTGTTGGCAACCCAAAACCTAAAACATATGATTTTTGAACTGTTATCCAGATAAAAACCTTTCATGAACAGAATTTAGGAACACAGGCGTCCATCTGAATACCTTATGGTTTGTTTTATGATCATCCTTCGGCCCATCAATTTTTTTTTAATAGTTTCCAATTCTCAAAGATGACTTTTTTTTTTAAATATTTGGCTTTACGAAAGTAGCAAAGAATTTGGTTTTACTTATTAAAGCATGTTTCTTATTCATACTGTCAGAATATTAATATAGCCTAGCCCAGGGGTATTAACCTTTTTACTTTCTCTCTATCTTACAGGTAGAGAAAGTATGGTGATCGTCAAAAAAAATCGAACTCGAGATTTTGATGAATCTTGACGTTTCATGACTCCCTGAATCCGAAAAAGTGGTTTTTGAATTTCCGTCTGTCTGTCTGTCTGTCTGTCTGTACCTCCAACTAGAGCCTAAACTATTTTACCGATTGAGCTGAAACTTGATATCTAGGGTTTTCATAGGGTTGCCCCGAGGGGTTTTGGAATTGGATATCTACCCCTAAAATTAAGGGTAGTTTACTGAAGGGAAAAAAGAGAAAAAGTCGATTTTCTCAAAATCGATGCGATGACTTGAAGATCTGCAACACCTTATAAAATGTTAAAATTTTAACCAGAAATCGAAATTTTAATACGAAGTGTTGACCCTTGTGGAAGACATTAAACTGTTTGAAATGCTCTTAGGTGGACAAAGATGCGCCTCTTTTCTCATTGATTCTATACCATTGTATATTATTTTATGCGTGTTCTTATGTGGAGTGGTGATGATACAATGTACATTATTCCGTTCAGAAATCTTACGAGTTTATAGAAAGAGAGAGAAAGTCTGTGCGGTGCGCCGTATCATTTATTTTTTATGTCCAAGGGCCAAAGTTTCTGTCTCGTGTCGTCTCGCGGGCCGCAATACTGTGCCGACAATATTAGGATTAAACACTTAAATTATTATTTTTATTTTCTCGTCACGAGTGTCTCAGCAGTGTAGAGCGAACACGAACACTCCCGACTATGCTCGAACGCACCCGAAATAGTACTCTCGCTCCTTGCCTACTAGAGTAGTCATTTGACGGTTCAAAGTAAATTTGAACAAAAAAAGTAATACTTTTCTTCACTTATAAAGTAAAAATAGTTTATAAAATAACTTAAAATACGTATTAATTTTATTATGTAAATTATAAATTTCTGTTCACCATTTCTTATCTTTAAATAATTTTCATATTTTGCATAAGCCAGCAGGCTGCAACAAATGTTACGGTGGTCCGCGAGTGGCCCGCGGGACGTGGGTTGAATACCCCTGGCCTGACCTACCATATTTTGAAATATGACAAAAAAGGGGAACAAATATTATTTTGCATCTTATTTCAACAAAATTTCTATAAAATTATAACTACTTTAGGAAAAAATTCGTAGGTAATGGTATTGTTTCTGTGGTTCGTATTAAACGGACCAAGGTGGCTGGTTAAAAAAAAATCATCTTATTTGAATAATCCCGGTATATAGGCGCCTACAAAGTATTTCCATAGACAATATTAAGTTTACCATTTTTTGTTCTTTTGGCAAAAAATTAACATGACAAAGGGTGTAGAAATTACAAAAAAAAGGATGCAATTCTATATAAATTAAGTACACGCTTAGTAATAAGTTTTTTAATCACCGCATAATTCGCATATATGATGATTATTCTCATGGGTTAGAGATGAGGAAGAAAGCATTTTAGAATTAATCTACCTGAATTTGCATGGAAGGAGCGTGGAAAACCATTTAGGGAAAAAAACCTTCAGTAGGCCTATATCTGATCGGGATTTGAATCTCAATCAGCAACAGGCCAGTCAGTCTAGCACGATAGTTGTGCCTTAGATCATTCTGCCAATGAATCGGGCTAGTTCTTTATTACTAAACTAAGAATTATTTCATTCCCTATACCAATGTTAATATGACCAAAGGTGTCACAATTTTAAAACATTTTATAAATAATTTATTTATTCAGATGCTGCTAGAACTAATGAAAATGGGAAAAATTATTAAAGAAACGCGATATTGGACTAATAGGTTGACTTTACAAACAAATTGAAAAATTGTCGTCAGAAGTAATCAATAATTTTAAAGAAGATAAAAATTAAACTATTTATTCCCTTAGGAGACGATTATAGTTCAAACGTTATTTTAAAACGAATTGAAATATTGAGATGTTTGAACATTGGAAAATTTATATGCGGGCACATTCCCCTAAATTAAGCTTTTATCATTCTTATTTAATCAGTGTAAATATTGAAATAGCTGAGCGGGTAATAAGACGTGGAGCACGTAAAAAAAAAAAAAACATAGGAGAAAACTTCTAAAATTCCTTTTCTTTACAACTTCGAACAGAGAACCGTTTGAAAAGTTGCTTTTGATTGAAGCTTTTCATTCCAATGTGAAGTTGTTGGGTCTTTTTTTTTTACAGAGAGACTAACTTTTAGAAAAGTAATGGAATTTATTAAGTCTTCGACTTAGGTGAGGCTAGCAGCCCATAGTTTTCCTTGATTAACAAGATCGTTTTAGATGAAAATTAGGTCGAATTTTCTAAATTGATTAACCTCCATTCATTGTCATACGTAATTATATGGATAAAAACAACATTAGAAGATGTCCAAAAATTATCTTTACAACTTTTGTGACAACATTTGTATTATCTTCTGGATGCTTTGCAAATCAATAATGTTTGTGTGTATAATATAATATATATATATAGCTTTTTACTTTTAAAAAAAAGTTTATTTAGGATTTTCCGTTCCATTTTCTTGATTTGTAATTCTATGAGTGTTATTTAGTAGATATTTATATCGGTTTTAAGAGTTATAAATATAATTTTAGGAACAACCTGTAGATATATATCAGTTTCAACTTTAAATATGTCAGAATGTTTAAAAACCACGTTGTTTTATTGGAAGCTTTTAGCATTTTAAAATACAAACATTGAGAACTTTATTTTAGCGTTGGAACTTTTAAATTTCATCATCCTGTCAACGAACAATACCCAATGTTTGGCCTATCCCTATTGAGTAATGGCCATTATATTAGTAGTGCGGTAGGATAGTCTGGGTTTAGAAGTGATAAATATTAAATGGATGAGAATCAAAAACCTTTTATCTTTTTTTTTCTGTGCGCTTCTCTATCAACATTTTTCTATTTAGTTACACTAAAGATATTTTAATACTATTAGGATTAACGAGCAGTATTTTTCAAAGTTAGCCGCGATACGATGACTCAAATTGAATGTCCCAGATAAAAACTGAATGATATATGGTCAACTATGTTTCGATCAATAAGGCCATCGAGCCACTTTTCAATAAAATGTTTCATGCCACAGTGAGCTAAATAAAACAATGGTATTTGCAGGTTATATTTAAATGATTATCTTAAATGTTTTTTTGTATGTGTGTTATTTAAGGAAATTAAACTTAGTCTTTCATGTAGGTGCAATTACTTATCCCAGTGAAAATTTATTAATTTAATTTAATTAATTTAAGACTACTAAGCAAACAATTTGAAACCATTGTAACAATTCACCGTTGAAAAAAAAATATTACTGTTGGGAATTGAACTCGGGACCTCTAGATTAATAACCAGAAATACTGACTATTAGACCAAGAAGCCTGATAGCGATAAGGATAGTAGTAACCTTTAAGTGCTCTTAATAAACTAACTTTTTTAGAACTAAAACACTATTTGAATGTAGCTTATTTTTCCGTGAACCTCATCATACTATCATTCCAAGATATCAGTATATTTACACAAATGAGGTCAGGACAGAGGTGGTAAGATTTTAAAGAAAATGTTCTATAATTTTCATTGAAGGAGGGTGGATAAACTTTAAGGAAAAATACCCTCAGTATACCCAGCCAGGATTCGAACTTCAACCTCCCCATCATCGGCAAACCAGACTTACGCAGACCAGACTGTCAAAAAACCATACTATTAGTATTATTATTATTATTATTATTACTAGGATACTACTATTATTAATAATATTATTATTTATATTATTATTATTAATGTTGTTGTAGCTATTTAAGATATAGTCCGATAGTTTTAAATTCCTTATTTGATTTCATACCACACGTTTGTCCCAACAAATTGAACTAAAATAAAATAAATAAATAATTATAGCTCATTTGAACATTTATTCTACTAATATGTTAAATACAACAATATCTTCACCTTTTTTGTAATCATAAGTATATGAACATGCCTGTAAACCCAAACACTATTAATTGTAATATTAATTAAATGATTATCAAGACCCCTACATTTCTAAGCCCTAATTTGTCGCTACTTTGCATTTTTCAACGAATCACAAACATCGGTGGGCACGCGGACTAGCATCAAGTTATTTTAATCTGGTTTATATGCGACGGTGAGGTCGGAAACTTTGGATATCGACCGGATGTATTCAGGTGTGATTTTTTTCTAAGGAGTTTCCTATTCTCTCTCCACGCAAAACGGTTACATTTTCTTCAGATTATGCCTTGCTCTCCTATATCATTTGCAATTGATGTGATAACCCATTAAAGTGATAACACTTAATGCAAAAAATATAAGGATATAAATCAACCGTACATACTTTCTCTAATAGTAAATTATAGTTTGTAACACGATTTTCAAAAACAGTTATCAGTAAAACCCCATAAATTAATTTTACTCAGAAAAACCAACATTATGTTATAATCATATGGAATACTTTACAAATATAACTTTCTAACAAAATTGCTATACCATATTTTTTAGATTACAAATATTCAAACCTCAGTAATCAATAAACCATGCTCATTAGATTTTATTTATTTTTAAACAAGCGTAGTCATTTCTATTAAGTAAATACTCTACAAATATTCTTTTGAACTAAAACATTAGATTTATTTTCTAAGAATTTCAACTTTAAAAAAAATTGTCTACAGTAAATTACCCTCAATCCAATTTCCCCCTGAAAAACAAATATACTCCCTGGGTATAAATTTAAAAAAGTCATCACTAAGCTAATCTTTAAAATGAGGGCTAAAAGCTAAAATAAAACCTTAAAGTCGGACTTACGCTACCATTGCAATATCAAGTTTAAACAAAACTCATTAAACCGTTTCGCTGAACAATTTTACGATTTCAATACTTTATATACTATTCTCCCTTAAAATAAAGACATTTACTAAAAACTCATAAGATTTGTGAAACGAAATAATGTAAATGTACATTGTTGGAGAAACACTCTACCAAAGAACATAAATGAAATAATATTCACTAGTAAGGAAACATCCACCAAAGAGCATTACAATAAATTTCAAATATCAAGAAGAGCTCCATAAAAAAAAATTGCTTATAGCTCAGAAGCTATTCGTTTTATACAAATAATTTATTTTATTTTTAATTCTACTAAAACTTTACCATAATAAGTTATTTCGTATATCAAATAAATTAGGAGATATGATTAAAGTCGTAAATTTATGCTTTTGAAAAGTACCCTTAAGGTCATTTTTATGGGAAAATGAGAGTTGTCACTTAGTTTGTAATATTAAACAATGTTTGATACAAAATTTAATCAAAATCGTTATAGAAGATTTTGATAAAATCGATTTTACCTGTTTTTGCATTTCACTAAACTACCCTTAATTTTAGGGTGGGATATATAATTAAAAAAATTACTCGGGGAAGCCTAGTGAAAACAGTAGATACCAAGTTTTAGTGAGATCGGTAAAATGGATTAGGCAATAGGAAGAGATACAGACAGACGGCATCTCAAAAACTGCTTTTTCCGTTAAAGGGGGTAATAAAACGTCGACATTTATAAAAATATCGAATTTTGATTTTTTAGACGACCACAATACTTTTCTCTCCAAGGTGTCGTGAGAAAGAAAAGGGTAAAAAAAAATCAACGATTACCTCTTTTTCATGATTTCTTTACCTACAAAAATAAACATGCATGATCTTCTCCCGCCCAACTAAATGTGAATCAACTTCACCTTCGAAGACATTCAATTCCTAAGGGAATGGGAGGGCGGGAACACGGAAAAGCTCTTCAGCTTTCTTCTGTTCCTTACCTAAAGGGATCACTAGAGAAATAGGATTGCTTTATCTTACCCCCCTCCCCCTTTATTTAAAGACGCTAGTTTGGAACGTTTTTAAACGCTAAAGTGTCGCATTTACTTTAGTAGCCAGTGTGAAGCGTTTTCACTTGTCTTATTGGTCGAAAGTAAAACGTGCACGATAAAGAGATCCGAGATTTAGTTTAATTATGTACTATTTGACTATGTACACTCTGGTACAATAAATCTTAGGCCAATGAAGTATTTTTTACTTTTTCATATCAAGAGAAGGTTTTGTGACTGTGAAAAAAATTGATCTCAAAATTATGACAATTTTTTACCTTTTATATGAACACAAAGCCAAAAAAGATGGATTTTACCATTCTGTTTGTTTGTAGGTCTGTCTGTCTGTCTGTCTGTCTGTCCCTGTCCACGGATTCAAAACTGTTTCATCGATTTGGTTCAAACTTGATATTTAGATTTATCTTTTTTTAATTCTAGTCTTTCAATTAAGGGTAGATTAATTTGCTAGTAAGTATTTTTTTTTAATTATACATTTTTCGAAAACGACTTTATCGATTTTGTTTAAAATGCTCATCTACGATTTATTTGACATTATAAATAACCCTATGTAGTTGGTTTACAGGGCAAAATATTTGAAGGATAGTTTACTGATGATTGATTTTTCAAAAACTTGAAATATTTTAAAAACTGGCCCTAACAATTTGATTCCAAATGTGTATCTGGGGAGCGTTTAACATGAACAGTACAAATAAAGCTGTATATTTATTTTGGGAGGAAAATTTGGCTAGTGAATTTTTTTTAAATTTGAATGCCTTAAAAAAATTCTTTAGCAATTTGGTTCAAAATTATTTTCGGGAGATTATATTACATATCTAAAATAATGTAGATTATCTTTATTTATTTAAAATAAATTAATTTAAATGTAGTTTACCTACACAAATAATAGAAAATTGGAATGTTTTAGAAATTGACCTTTAAGATTGAATTCAAAATGGGAAACTGTGAATAGATTTTCTACTATAAATTCGTAAGGATACTTTTTTATTTTTACAAATAAATAATTTTAGGACAGTTTCCAAATTAATCATTTTTGAAATTTTGAATTTTATTAATATATATTTGAACAATTTGATTTAAAATGTAGATATAAAGACTGATTATTGTGATTAACAAGGTGATGAGTTTGTTTTTATGAGTAAAACCTATTTAAAGGTAGCTTACTAAAACAGATTTTTGAAAATTTTCTTCATAGAAATAATATTCCCTACACAATATGAGAAGATTTGTACGATTGTGTTATTTTAAATAAATTTTATTATCATAATTATATCTAATGGAGTGATCTATGATTTGGAACCGAATAGGTGGACACGCAGACTAAATATCAGTCTCATTATAATCTACATTCGTAAATTTTGAAAACTGTCATCTGGACACACTAATTGAACCCTGGACCCTTGAATTAAGGTTGGGATGTAGGGAACGCAAGAAAAGGTGTTTATTTACAGTTTTTATTGCAAAACTTTTTTTGGTCAAAATAAATCAAATTTATTTTTCATACAAACACAGAGTTTAATTTTTTTCACATGATAATATCAACAGTTGTTGAATATATGTCAAGGGTGTCCTTGAATTTCATGAATAACTTTTTCTCTTAATTTAAAAAAGTTGTTAGATAATGCCACTATATTAATGAAAGATATTCAATAACTGTTGATATAACCATGTGAAGTAAATTAAACTATATTTTTGTATAGAAGATATATTTGATTTATTTTGCTCCTAAAATTATTTTTCTATAAAAATTGCAAAATCATGGACTTTATCTCGCGTTTCCTGTATCCCCACCTTAAATCGCCAATACTCTATCACTGAGCTACTCAGGATTCGTATCGAACCTTAGATAATTCTTAACTCATATTTTAAGGAAGAATCTCTAATATAAGTGTGGAAATTATTGGTTACTAATTATCACCCACCCACATGTACATATCTTAGGGTAAGTGCTTTGTTGCACTAAGTCAAGGGTCCTGGGTTATATTCCTGTTTCTAGGTGTCATATTCGAACATGATACTTGATGTGGCTGTGTCTGTAACCTATAAATCTCTTCAAAATTCCAAGCCTCTCTATTCATGTAAAATTAATGGCACAAACTTTAGATTTATTCTTCATGGTAGTCTTGTTTGACAGTTATGGGAAGGTGAGGGTTTGCATCCCGATCGGATAAAATGTTGGTGGTTTTAGTAAATGGTTTACCACTTTCGCCCCACGCATATGTATGATTAAAATGTACCTAATATAATACATACTTATATTTTGTGTATTAAATATTGTAAATTTGATCAACTCTGAAGTTTTCAAATAAATGTCCTCTAATAACCAGTGTTCTTTGTTACTTTTTAAATATATTTGTTTCTCGATTCCTGATTAATTTATTTTATGGAATTTCTTTAAATAATTAACTCAAAGGTAATTTAGCTATAAAATATTATGAATTACTCAGTAAAAAAATAAGCCCTTAAAACTTGCAGCCCAGACTTTCATGGTTTGCCTATAATTCTACTAGATTTACTGCTCCATTTTGCGTGTAACCGGCAGCATTTAATTTTGGCGGTGTGCCAAAGAGAGACAAAGCCTATCTCCAAAACAAAACTACCAATCACAATTTGAACATGGCCAAACGTTTTTGCTTTGCATGATATTATAGTCTATTAGAAGAGGCTTTTAAATGCCTCCTTGAGTGTAGAAATAATGATATAACATGAAAAACAAATAGTAGATACTACATATTTTGTTCTAATATTTCATGAGAACGCTTCAAATAAACAATGACTTATTATATATAGAACACATATATTATAAATAAAATGACTAATAAATAATAATGACTATAAATATTTATTTATAGCTGGTGTATCGGTTCTTCACACGGGGACTATATAAATTAGCTTTGTTACCTTTAGGATATAAAATGTACCACCGGGAAAAGTATCCAAATCATAAAATATTTTTTAATTTTAAACCTTTATTGATTTACATTGTGATTTATTGATTGACGGCGAGTATTTTGCCATTTTTATATCAGAACAGTTTTTTGGTCAAATGAAATCAATCTCTTAATTTAAAAAGGTTCTCATCTAATGACGCTGTTTTGATGAAAGATATCATGTGAATAAAATTAAACTATTTGTTTCTACTAAAGCCATATTTTATTTGTTTTGTACAAAAAAGATTTTCTATAAAAACTGCAGAAAAACTGTCCTTAATTCGCTTTTCCTTTCACCCTAAGTCATCCTCATAAACTTTTCAACCCTAAGGATGGACTTAAATACACCATGGAAGTCAAGAAGCGACCTGAATCCTTTTAATACCAAAGTTGAGGACATTAGTTGTCTTTGCTGTATCAAGATTCCCTCTTGTAGTGGACAAGGCTCATTATCATACAAGATGCGTACCGCACCAGGACAATGGCGCAATTAGAACAGGTCTATTTGACCAGCTAGTCATCTTAGCCTTCTTGTTCATTCCCTTCTCCCTCCACATTTTCCTTCCTATTCGCCACCCTTCCCTCCTTCTCTCTTCTCTTGTTACTAAGAGAACGTTTAATAGTTAGCACCGCGTCTTACTAAGCGTTCGGGTTATACGCTTAAGTACTAATTACGCTAACGGGTTAGGAATTGGGAAGATTGAATATAGAAGAAGTAAGCCCGCATTTGCGTTGAGGCAGAGTGAAAACCCATTTAGGAAAAACCACCGCCAGTTCACCCGACCGAGATTAGAGCCTCGATCTCCCCGCCTTCGTAAATCTAACTCAGCGCGAAACAAGCGCATAAGCTAACTACGCCACCGAGGCGGGTTAAAGAACGTTTGATTAAAGGGCGAGTAACCACTTAATATAATGGAGGTAGGAAATAGAAGAGTGATTAGAAAGGAATGTACAGGTATTCGCCTTGAAAAAAATCTAGAAAATATCACTTTTATGGTCATAAAAACCCCAGTACAATCAATCGAGATTCAAACTCGTGAGCCCCAATCGATCACGTTAACGTCGAGAGAAATCTAAGCGGTCTTTCAAACTATTTCACAAGGTCGTGCATTTCTTTATATTGTCATTAACATATTTTATCTGGTTGACATCGGTTGACTTTGAGTAATGTGCTCTTCTCAAGACCCGATTTTAGTGGGTTCAAGCCCAGCCGGGGTCAACAAATTTTTCTTGCGCGATAAATATCCGTAGCATAACTTCTTTCGGAGGGAAAGTAAAGTTTTTGATCCCATGTCGATTGTGGCATATAAAAGAACCCTGGAGGGTATGTGAAAATACCTTTCTTGTCAAAATTGGTAGGCCCTTTTGCTCTCGCTCGCTCATAGAAAGTCTAGTGTGCTGATATAATCAGTCTGTTCAGAAAATGCACGTTGAATACTACAAATATTTTTTTTTATCTGTTGATCTACTCAGATACCGTATAAGTATCGATACCTTTTCCCTAGCCATACCTTACGCATTCTAGTTACGCTTCTAGGACAGGGATGATGAGGATTGTTAAATTTTTATTAAATAGGCTCACATTTACGTGGAGAGGGGTGAAAAACTATATTTTCTAAATCTCAGTACAATCTAGTGGGATTCAAACCTTTCACCGGCAAACGAAACTAGATGAGCCTAACATTTAGTTCACGTGCTCACATATGAGAGTATCGATATAATTACATTCATCACACATCTGTATCAATCCAGCGCAATCTTCAAGTTTTTTTGTTGTTGTGATATTTTATTCTGTCTTGATACACATAACATTTGTATATTCTCACTCCCTGACTCGATCAAAACCTGTACAGCTACAATACGAACTTGTGACACCAATGATGTAGTTTCTGGCGACCCCGCTAGATATTGAGCTTATAATTTCTATTTTTTTGTTCGAAAAAACTTTGTGCGCACCATGTGTTCAGAAGGCACAGCAGGAAATTTGCTGCCAAATCTTTGCCCAGAGATCTGACATGGGTTGAGACACAAAAATATCGCGAAACGTGTTTTTATTAACCTTTACTTGATACTTAGCCTTAACGTGAATATGAACTATGTTTAAAGTTGATTGTAGCATTTTTGAATGTGTTATACATACGCAAATAAAACTAAATAGAATATTTTGGTGAGATTTATTACCAGGCCTATTATGCAAAACTCTCAATTATGTCGATTTTAATAAGAATTAACGATATTAAAACTATACACATTTTAACTTAATAGCAGATGATATTGTTATTTGCCTGAAATTACCATAAAATAGTACCAACTGCACTATTAGAATTTTCTTCTTAATATTCCTACAACAAATCAACGTTTGCGAACCAGAAAAAATGTTTCTCTTCACCAAAGATAATTGATAAAGAGGAAATAAGATGTATGTTTGATCTGGCTATTATGAGTAATATTGTGACGAAAGTTCAATATTTAAAATATATTAACTACACTGGCTATTTTAGACATCAGAACAAACACCAAAATAAAATTTGTACCATTAAGCTGCTCAAACTGATACAATTCATCTCTTTATGTAATAAAATCAAAGCTGTTTTGAATATGTTCGATATTTCTATATAAATGAAAAATATACCAATCCCGTCTCAATATGAGATTTTTATGGATAAATTCATGAAAGCGATGACGTATTATGGGTGAAGCTTTCCATCGCCACTCTCTTTTGTCTTGGTATATTTAACACTTGTATTTTCTCGTGTTAGTTGCGTGGGGGTGTCTGGGTCTAGCATCCATCAAGAATGTAATCAGTGGCCTCGTGGCCGATATAAAAATCACTCACCCTATTTAAAGCCTTATTCATAGTTTAGTCACGGGAATAGACCAATCTTCCAATATACGGGGAAAAAAAGTTCAGGTTTAATAGGCGATAGTTTAACCTCCAAATTCCGCATATATATATAAACATATAAAACTTGTGCAGCTACAATCCAAACTCATGACACCAGCGCCACCGTTCAAGAGTACTAACGCAGCCAATAGGGCAATATCGGCACATTCCTTATCTGTATGTATATATAAAAAAAATGAAGAGTTTATTTGTCTGCCATCAACATTGCGCGATATTTACCGCATGCAAAGGGCTAGAATGTTAAATTTTGTACCCCTTGTGCACAAATATATGCACCTCAAAGATGGAATTTTAAATTTTTAATTAGATTTTTTTTAAATATATCAAAAACTGGGTGGGAAGAACTAAAATGATTTTTTTAGAAGCAAAGAAAAGCGTTACCACGAGCAATTCCAGGTACTTATGCAAGTGTTTTATATATATATATATACTTAACAATCTATTTAATCTTATCAGTGGTTACATGGGCTGAGGAGTCAACCTCAACTGGTTAGGCTTAGTGCTGATGGGAATTTTCGGCCAGGTGTATTGAGGTTTTTCCTGTACGGTTTGTTACTCGCTCATCACGCCAACGCGGAAACATTTTATCTAATGAGACCTTTCTCATCCTTACCCTGTTAGTGTAAATATGCGAATATCTTGGAAAGGTAGTTAGATGTGGTGCTTAGTAAACAAAAAAATTTTTACAGTAATTTTGAAATGAATATGTGTTATTTAAAATACTAAACGTTTGTTAAAATTCAAATTCTTGTTTTCAGCAAAGGTCTATACCTACGGTATAGGGTAGGTAACTTTATTCATTCGTATTTATTTACCTCCCGATGTTGCACTTACAGTTCTTGGGTGTCAGTTTGACTTCTAAATGCCATCATCTATCTTTCCTGGCGTGCCACTCAACTGCCATATCTTCTGTATTATTTTTTGTTCTCCTACCATCACTTTCACTGCATTATTCATACCTTCCACTTTGCGGAAATTGTAAGGGTCATACATTTTCAAAGTGTTTTTTTAACCTCCACCGAATAGCTTTTTTTTTTAAAAAGGCTGTGTTACATCAAATTTAACCAAAGCCTCTTTTTATACCATCAAATTGTACCGAATCACGTGATTTAAACATTAAAAAGCTTAAAACTACGTAATATTAACACAGCAATTAGTAAATTGTTTATAATTGGTAATAAATAAAATGATAGAATATTAGGAAAATGGTAGAGCATAAATAAAAGTAAAAACACTAACACATATTTACACACACTTCGATATTTCGATGCCATTATATAGCATCTTCCTCGGGAAGTAGTAGTAATTAGGCTAAACAGGATATTGTCTTCAGTGATGCCAACTACAACTGTTTATAAATAGTTAGTACGTTGTTTACTTTAGTTAGATAATCATAAGAACATTTGATAGTAAAATAACAAACCGCTTCGATGAACAAACAGTCCAAGTAATCACTCTAGCAAAATATGGACTACAGATTATGGAGAGATCGAGTTTCAATTCCTGCTCGGGTGTACAGTTGGTATTATTCCATAAATTGTATTTAAATCCCTCTCCTTGCAAATGCGGGCTCACTTTGTATACATAATTCTTACTCATTTCTAACACATTTGTTTGGTTTTACAATTGCGTACAACCCAAATGGGTAGTGAAATGAAATGACAATTTTTTTGATTTTGTTCTGCAAGTATCTCTTTTGGCCAATTGATGCGATTTTATATATCTGTAAGCTAAAAATAGATTTTTCAATGCGGACTACCTTTTATTTATTTGTATAGTTATATTCTAAGAGTTTCTTTGAATGACGATATTTTATTTATTTTATTTTAGTTTGTTGAGTAAAACTAAATTACATTGGTTCAAAATAAAGAAATAATTAATTTGGATTTTAAACAATGCTTTTAATAAATATTTTGTAAATTACAATATATTTGTTCGAATTGCCAAGCTTTTTTTGGTTTTATTACTACGTTCAACGCCAAAGTTATCAACGATCGATTCCAACGAGTAGAGGTTGGAAAGATAACTTAAAATAAATATATCCACATTATCATGTGCAGCGGATAGAATAAAAGTGACAAATCACCTATGGAAGTTCTCCCCCAATGCACCCGGCTGAGATTTGAACCTTGACCTCTTGGTCACCATAACTCCAGTCTATTGCGAGTTTGACGCCTTAAATAAGGGTTCTAAACACTTTTTTTACGATTACAGACCCCCCCCCCCCCCAATGGATTGCTTAATATGTCCCCGTACTCCTTTCTACAGACTATAATAATAATAATAATAATAATAATAATAATAATAATAATAATAATAATAATAATAATAATAAAAACCAGTTCAATTAGGTACAAGTATGACTTCAAAATATGACAATAACTTGCATTTGGATAGCAAGGAACAGGAAAGCTGAAAGAAAATTACAAAGATTTTATCAAATTTATTTATTTAAAAACGGCCAAATACCAATTCACAATCCGTTTTGGAAACGTTGATATTTTGAAAATTTCTCTAATGATTTTGTTTAAAATGTTTACATAGGTAATGTTAGACTTTATTAAGTACTTTCTTTCAGTGGGTGAGGAGCGAGGGGGAGGGGTGGGGCAAAATTTGTTTTAGGGTAGTTAACTAATGATTTTTTTTTTAATATTTAAAAAAATTACTCAAGGGATTTGGTTTGAAATGGGTATTTGTCAAGTTTTTACATTATAATAATTACATATATATTGTATATTTAAAAAAATCTTAGTAGTAGTTTATTGATGACTGATTTTTGTAAGACTTGGATTTTTTTGAACGATTTTATTCAAAATTGGTATCGGGGAACTATCTTACATAATCAATAATAATGTAAAAAATGATGTAATTTAATTATAGAAAATTATAGAAAATTTGAACATTTTCAAAATTGGCCTTAAAAATTAAGTTCAAAATGGGTATCTGTGAATAGTTTTCATGATAAATAGGAATAATATTTTATTTTTACAAATTAAAAAATATTTTAGGGTAGTTTATGTTATGACCGGTAACCGATTCATAGAGGATGGGAGCACACACACACATTTAAATAATCAAGAGAGATGTTTACTATTCTATAAGTAACTAGTTTAATAACATGAAATATAAAATATACAATTATTTACAAAAGATGCTTGATCTGTCCCTGGGTAAACTACCCTAGCTATAATATATTCTTGGACCATGCAGAGGTCTTTAGTTTGACAACAAAGTATCGGACACAACTGTCCTGCTGGTCAGTCAATTTGTCCTTGCATGAACTCCGGGTCATGAACCAGCCGTTCATCCCTAACTGGAATTTACTTAGTCAGTACAGAAGCCACTGTCTCAAAATTAGGAATGTAATCGTAAGCTAAGCGGCCGTCCTAAGTTGCGAATATTCCTAGTTTCAATTATACACTTTTGTAGCTGCAAATTCTTAATTTTGAGTGTACACTCTAATAAACATATTGTTGGATCCCAACATTTACAAAAAATTTTTTTATGAAAATTTGAAATTTGTTTTAAAATGTATACATAAGCATATGCTACGGGTATAGTTTGAACTTGGGTAAAGTCGATGTTATCCGGATAGTGTTGAAATCATCCAAAATACGTGGATAGTGTTTTAATTTAATTTAATTTTAGTACCACGTCTTACTAACCGTTCGGGTTACACGCTTAAGTACTAATCACACTAATGGATTAGGAATTGGGAAGGTTGAATTTAGAGGAAGTGAACCCGCATTTACGTGGAAAGCCATTTAGGGAAAACCACCCCCAGTTCACCCGACCGAGATTCGAACCTCGATCTCCCCGTCCTCGTTGGTCTGGCTCAACACGACTGGCGACGTTTATCCGGTTAATATTGACATTATCTACCTGCACTTGAATAGTGTCAACATTTTAGGATTGAGGTTAGATTAGTTAGGCTAGGCTAGGATAGGCTATACTAGGTGATTTTAGGGTTTTTTTTTAGTTTAGTTTAGTGTAAAAGAAATAATAAAAATGAGGCATTTCGTATGTTAGTGCATTGCTATGATTCAATTTCAGAGATCAAAATTACGCTGCAAAATATAATCCGTATTCATATGTGTTTAGTTTAACAAATAGTATTCCACGTTATCCAAATCTTGCTGGCTAGTGTCTAGATTATCCGGATAGGGTCAAAAATGAGCTAAATTACTTTATATTTCCGACTTTATCCACTGCACTTGGATAATGTCTACATCTCCCGGCTAATCTCGACAGTATCCTGATTTGGCACACTACCCGTAACATATACATTTATATGCATGTATACAGGATGATTAACAAGGTGATGTGTTTGTTTTTACGAGGAAAACTTAATTAAGCGTAATTTCTTGAAAACCTATATTTGGAAATTTTCTTAGAAGTTATAATACACAAAGTGAGAAAATGTGTGCAATTGTGTCGTACCATTTATTTTAATATTATTTACACATAAATATTTTAATTTATATTCAAAATTATCCATTCAAAGCTATATAAATTGCATATTTTTAAGAACAGCTCGAGAATAATGTTCTACCCGCTATCACAATATATTTGTAAAGGTGTTTATCACTATTTTTTTTCTATGAATGTATTTTATCAGACGGGGAATATCTAGATATATCAAATCTAAGCTGATGGCATTTATCTAATTATACGAATCCCGACGCAATATTTCAACAAATTTAGAATTGAGTACTACGTCTTACACCGTGGCATCCATTGTCATTCTTCAAGAAAAAGAAAATTGTGTTTACAGAATGATGGTAGGATTTGCGAAAAATGCGTGTAAAAGGGGGTTGGTAGAATGAAACAGAAAGCTTCTGTTGGCGACGTGTGTCAGTTCAATGTGACGAGAAACTGTAAGAGAGGTGGGGGGGTCTAGGAGGGTGAAAAAAAAATATAACAGTTTCTCTCGGTGCGTCCGCCATGTTGGAACGGCTCTAGACTAGCTTGCGAGACCACAGAAATCTGGGAGTGACAGCGTCGCGTAGGGTGAAGTTGGAAGAGTAACTGGCTTCTTTTTACGTAAGGAAAAAAAAAAAGAAAGAAAGGGAAAAAGATGAAGTTCCTTTATTCTACTTTCCTCTGATTTTAGACAAATGTATTTCAAAGAAACAAAGAGAAGGAAAAAACATTATTAAATCTTTTTTTTTCAGACCGTTTCACTACCTGCTAGGATAGTAACCTATGTTTCAGTGGGCGCATGTTCTAAGGCAAAGTCTCTCAGACTTTTATCAAGAGCGGATCACTTTATCGGCATTCGATACATGTGTGGACCACTTGGTAAACGTGTGATGATATACACCTTAATATACCACCTACCCGTTGTATTATTATTTTTTTTTTTTTTTTTTTTTTTTTTTTTTAGCACCGCGTCTTACTACCCGTCCGGGTTATACGCTTAAGTACTAATTACACTAATGGATTAGGAATTGGGAAGGTTGAATTTAGAGGAAGTGAACCCGCATTTGCGTGGAGGGAGAGTGGAAAACCATTTTAGGAAAAACCACCCCCAGTTCACCCGACCGAGATTCGAACCTCGATCTCCCCGTCCTCAGTGGTCTGGCTCAACACGACTGGCGCGTTAGCCAACTACGCCACCAAGGCGGGTCTGTATTATTATTATTACTATTATTAGCACCGCGTCTTACTACCCGTTCGGGTAATGTGTAATGTTAGGGTGATTGTGAGATGAAATGGAGGACCTACAGTTTAACGTGGGATACGAACCACGGTGAAGGCCTGGCATTCCACACATTCACAAGTTAGGATTAATAAACGTCTTGTCAGAGGTGAAGGAAGGGTTTGGCAACCAGATAAATCTGTGTCAGGACCTAGGATTAAACCTCGGACCCCCAACACAGAAGTTTGACACCTTACCCATAGACCACCAGGTCACCGGTAAATTATAAAATATACGTGTAAAACAGTGGGGTTAGTATATAATAATTAATTCATTTTAATTTAAAAATATTCAAGAAGATTTACTTTCTAATTACTGTCTTTCAGTACTTAAACTTGGCTTATCAATATTCCAAATAATCTCAATTTTAACATTACTATCAGAACTTCTTTCTCTCTTCATTTTCTTCACATTCACGAGTTCTCTTAACATACTTACACGCCGTCTAAAAATTATGGGCAGACCAATAAAAAGCAAGCTTCTGTTAATTCTCGCGGAGCCCTGGACACGGACTTGCGGAGTCCCAGTGTTTCGTAAAGCACTGCTTGGGAATAACAGGTCTAAGGCATCACTCTCGCATTAGAATTGATTGATGATCATGAGGACATCAGGCTTCAAATCACAATCAGGTGTGCTGGGAGTATTTAAAAAAAAATTGTTTCCCAAGCTTACTCAACGCAAATGTGGGCATATTTTCCCTAAATAATATATTCCTTATTCCTACCATATTTGTGTAATATTTATTAATTGCGCTAATATATATATTAACTATGCGTATATATGTTTGTGTTTGTGTGTGTCAAATGGGTAATGAGACGCAATGGAAAAAAAATGACGCATATGTGTTTGTTTGAGATTAGAAAGGTAGAACTTCCTACAGTTGCGTGGATGTATAGAGAAAAGCTGTTTAGGTAAACTCACCTTCATTTCACGAGGCTGGGATTCGATCACTGACGTCCCCGTCAACGACAAACCAGACCATATAATCTCAACATTTATACTTCATGACCACAGGTGTGGGTGGTACATTATTATTTCCCACTTAAGATGGTGATGGAGGTAATGCTCGGAAAGCTTAGAGTTTTTGCAGTTTTTACATCAACACTTTTTTAAGTTAAAATAGATCAAATATTGCTTCAGTATAAACAGAGAGTTTAATTTTCTTCACATGTTAATATAAACAACTGTTGAATATCTGTCAGTAGTGTCCTGGAATTTAATGACAACTTTTTTCTCTTTATTAAAAAAGTTTGTCATCTAATGCCGCTATGTTCATGACTTATATTCGAAAACTGTTGATATCATCATGTGAATAAAACTTAATTATATATTTATACTGAAGCAATATTTTATTTATCTTAGCCAAACAAATGTTTTGTTATAAAAACTGAATAAACTCTGGCCCTTTCTTACATTCGCTACAGCCCCACCTTAAACTGCAAGAATTTTACACTACTTTTAAATCTATATTTAGAATATGTATTATTTAAATTATCAAGGAGATTATTGGTTCACAGGTTGATATAGCTAAATATATAATTTGAAATACATTAAACAAATTTACATATGTGAGAAATCCCTAAACATTTTATATCATTCAATAGTAGAAAAAAACATCCCAGGTACAGCTTAACGGATTTCAAACTCGATCTCTCCGACCAACAGAGCTATATTGAAATGTACCAGTCTAACACGCTGGCGTAGGTCAATTGTCCACCAATAAATTATTGATGTTAAGAAGTGGAGTATCACCTATTAATCTCCGAAAATTCAGGATTTCAAATTTTAAAAGTTTGTATTAATAATTTTTTCTAAAAGAAAACTATATTTGGCCAAAAAAAACATATGATGGAAAAGGATGTTTTATTTTTGATGCAAAAAACTACGATTTTCTTTTACCACTCCTTCGTGTACATTCCCTTTACTCTTAAAAGGTAGGCAATCTCAACTTAACGGATCACATCATAACGTATATAATAATAATAATAATAATTATTATTATTATCATTATAATTACTAGCACCGCATCTTACTAACCGTTCGGGTTATACGCACTTACTCTAATGTGTAATGGTAGGATGATTGCGAGATGAAATGGAGGACCTAAAGTTTAACGTGGTATCCAAACCACGGTTGAGGCCTGGTATTCCACACATTCACAAGTTGTGATTAATACACGTCTTATCCGAGGTGAAGGAAGGGTTTGGCAATCAGATAGATCTGTGCCGGGACCAAGGATCGAGCCCCGGACCCTCAGTACAGAAGTCTGACACCTTACCCCTGGACCACCAGGTCACCGTATATTATAAGAAAGGGCTGTAGTTTGATTTGTCAAGGTAAAACTTCCTCTCAGGGTAATCCAAGTGTTCACATATTATTTTATTTTTTTGCTACCGCGTCCTACTACCTTTTCAGGCTATACGCACATGTACCAATTAAGCTAGGGGATTTAGGATTTAGGAGTTAGTGAGAGTGAGAGTGACGCCTTTGACCTGTGGCCACCGAAGCAGGTTTCACACATTTTTAATTAATAAAATTGCAAATAAAACTTTCTTTTTAATTGTTAAAATTTACCTCTTCATTCCGGTGATATCTAAGCAGTAGACTTCACGTACGGATGTATTAAAAAGCACAGTCCTCAATTAAATAAACCCTAACATGAATTAACACGCTGGAATCAAACGGCGTCATCAGAAACGGAAATTAAATGCTTTAGTGCTCTTCACCACGAACATCCCCATCATTATGGAGGGAAAATTACTGTACCTTGAATACCATTGTCGAGCTAAACCATCGTTCACTGTGTTGTATTAAGTGTTCAATACAGGTATTGAGTTCGTCAAACCGATTTACATGTAATGATGTGTTAACGGTTATATAACCATTAGTTGCGGTATGTTCAGAATGGGATTTCATTAGCGATTTTGTAACGGGGTCGGATATTGTTTATTTTGTCGACGATGGTTATTTGTCTCGGAGTTCTCTGTGGGTGGGCTACATTTGCGCATCCACTATCATAGGCCTATATTTTACGTTTGAAAAAAAAATTCTTAAGGGAGCCGCTTACTTTTAAGGGAAACAACTTCACACTGTTATAGTTTTCTTACGGGAATGTCAGATCTGATGATCCAAAACGGTCAGAGCAATCCTCAATAATTGTGAGCTACGACTTCAAGATCTTGATATAATTATTATATTAGATCTTTATCTTGTAGCTCACAATCGAACTATACCAACCTATTAAAAGTTGACTTGATTTTTTTTTTAAGAAGGATATATTTAGGTTTCTAACTATTTATTTTGATCTTCAAACTGTTAAATTTTGTCTAGATCATTTTGTAAAATTTGCTTATTTCATACTTTCTTTATTTTTATTTTAAAATCGTAAAGCTTAAATCTGTTTATTAAACGTATGTGGATAACTTTGAACCTAATTAAGTCATGAACTATATTTTGAAATGCTACAGTGGGCAGCTCCTTAAATTCAGTAAATATGTTAAAACTGAAGAGTAGAGTAGCCTCAATGCCCACAAAACTATCTAACAAATAACAGCAAAATATTAAAAAAAAAATATATTTGATTCTAAATAGAGGCTATTCTTACAAAATAAATTACGTTAGATTTTTAAAAAAATATTAATTTTTACTTTCTCTCTATCTTACAGGTAGAGAAAGTATGGTGATCGTCAAAAAAATCGAACTCGAGATTTTGATGAATTTTGACGTTTCATGACTTCCTGAATCCAAATAAATGGTACGGAGCACCGCACAAACTTTCTCTCTCTTTCTATAAACTCGTAAGATTTCTGAACAGAATAATGTACATTGTATCATCACCACTCCACATAAGAACACGCATAAAATAATATACAATGATATAGAATCAATGAGAAAAGAGGCTTGTCCACCTTAGAACATTTCAAACAGTTTAATGTCTTCCACAAGGGTCAACACTTCGTATTAAAATTTCGATTTCTGGTTAAAATTTTAACTTTTTATAAGGTGTTGCAGATCTTCAAGTCATCGCATTGATATTTAATTATTCATTTATACATTTTGACCAATAAAAAATGTAAATATTGACTATTGAGTCTAAAATGGAGATAAATCATTGCTATGCAAACATTTCTCCTAAGAGATTTAAAGAAAAATAATATACTTTTTTAGATACTTATATTTAATTACTCTATGGCATTGGAGAATTATTGCGTTAAGACTTAAGTAGTATATGTTTACAACTAAAGCTCACAAAATTGTATTAATATATTTGCAAATATCTCAGAAACTGCTGCTTTTATAAAAATATATGTCAAATAAAAGTTTTTTATTTCTAATAGTCCTAAAATTTTGCAATGATAAGTTGTTTAGTTTCTCCAATAGTTGTGGAGATACGGAAATTAACGCTTCTGTAAAGTACCCTAAAAATCATTTTCATAGAAAAATGAAAATAGCCAGTTTATTTATAATCTTAATCAACGCCTAGATACGAATTTTAATCAAAATCGTTTGAGCAGATTTTGAGAAAACCAAATTTTTCTCTTTTCGCCCTTCAGTAAACTACCCTTAATTTTAAGTTTTTATAGGCACACAGATAGACGGCATTGCAAAGACTATTTTTTAGGGTTCGGGGGGTCATGAGACGTCGACATCCATCAACATTTCAGGTTAGTTTTTTTTACGGTTGCAATACTTAAACTTTAATGTCCAAAAAGTTAAAAAATTCATATAATTGCGTATAGATTGAAAGTTATTGATTTTATAAAAATATGTTTCGGATAAAATATCTGTATGATAAATATATATACATATTTGTAATGCTAAGTAATTTCATATCTCAAATAGTTTCGGAGCTATTTAAAAAATTGTTAATTGACGCATCAGACCGGAGCCCTTAAAGCCATTTTGCCGAAATATTGAGGGTAGCCATTTTGTTTGTAATATTTATTAATGTATATAAATGAAATTTAATCAAAATCGTTAAAGCCGATTTTGAGAAAATCAACTTTTTCTCTTTTTTCCCTTCAGTAAACTACCCTTAATTTTAGGGGTAGATATCCAATTCCAAAAACCCCTCGGGGCAACCCTATGAAAACCCTAGATATCAAGTTTCAGCTCAATCGGTAAAATAGTTTAGGCTCTAGTTGAAGGTACAGACAGACAGACAGACAGACGGAAATTCAAAAACCACTTTTTCGGATTCAGGAAGTCATGAAACGTCAAAATTCATCAAAATCTCGAATTCGATTTTTTTGACGATCACCATACTTTCTCTACCTGTAAGATAGAGAGAAAGTAAAAAGTGGTTTTTGAATTTCTGTCTGTCTGTCAGTCTGTACCTCCAACTAGAGCCTAAACTATTTTACCGATTGAGCTGAAACTTGATATCTAGGGTTTTCATAGGGTTGCCCCGAGGGGTTTTTTGAATTGGATATCTACCCCTAAAATTAAGGGTAGTTTACTGAAGGGGAAAAAGAGAAAAAGTCGATTTTCTCAAAATCGGCTATAACGATTTTGATTAAATTTCATTTAAGAACATTAATAAATATTCCAACCAAAATGGCTACTCTCAATAATTCGGCAAAATGGCTTTAAGGGCTCCGGTCTGATGCGTAAATTAACATTTTTTATAATAGCTCCGAAACTATATGAGATATGAAATTACTTAACATTACAAATATGTATATATATTTATAATACAAATATTTTATTCGAAACATATTTTTATTAAATCAATAATTTTCAATCTATACGCAATTATATATATATATTAAGCTTTTTGGACATTAAAGCTTAAGTATTGCGATCGTAAAAAAAACTAACCTGAAATTTTGATGGATTTCGACGTCTCATGACCCCCCGAACCCTAAAAGATAGTCTTTGCAATGCCGTCTGTCTGTGTGTCTATTAAACTAAAAATTAAGGGTAGTTTACTGAAGGGCAAAAAGAGAAAAAGTCAATTTTCTCAAAATCGGCTCTAACGATTTTGATTAAATTTCATTTATAAACATTAATAAATATTACAAACAAAATGGCAACCCTCATTATTTCGGCAAAATGGCTTTAAGGGCTCGGGTCTGATGCGTCAATTAACATTTTTTAAAATAGCTCCGAAACTATTTGAGATATTAAATTACTTAGCATTACAAATATGTATATATATTTATAATACAGATATTTTATCTGAAACATATTTTTATAAAATCAATAACTTTCAATCTATACGCAATTATATGAATTTTTTAACTTTTTGGACATTAAATTTAAGTATTGCGACCGTAAAAAAACTAACCTGAAATGTTGATGGATGTCGACGTCTCATGACCCCCCGAACCCTAAAAAATAGTCTTTGCAATGCCGTCTGTCTGTGTGTCTATAAAAACTTAAAATTAAGGGTAGTTTACTGAAGGGTGAAAAGAGAAAAATTTGGTTTTCTCAAAATCTGCTCAAACGATTTTGATTAAAATTCGTATCTAGGCGTTGATTAAGATTATAAATAAACTCGCTATTTTCATTTTCCTATGAAAATGATTTTTAGGGTGCATTACAGAAGCGTTAATTTCCGTATCTCTACAACTATTGGAGAAACTAAACAACTTATCATTGCAAAATTGTAGGACTATTAGATATAAAAGCTTTTATTTGACATATATTTTTATAAAAGCAACAGTTTCTGAGATATTTGCAAATATATTAATACAATTTTGTGAGCTTTAGTTGTAAACATATACTACTTAAGTCTTAACGCAATAATTCTCCAATGCCATAGAGTAATTAAATATAAGTATCTAAAAAAGTATGTTATTTTTCCTTAAATCTCTTAGGAGAAATGTTTGCATAGCAATGATCTATCTCCATTTTAGACTCAATAGTCAATATTTACATTTTTTATTGGTTAAAATGTATAAATGAATAATTAAATATCAATGCGATGACTTGAAGATCTGCAACACCTTATAAAATGTTAAAATTTTAACCAGAAATCGAAATTTTAATACGAAGTGTTGACCCTTGTGGAAAACATTAAACTGTTTGAAATGCTCTTAGGTGGACAAAGATGCGCCTCTTTTCTCATTGATTATATATAATTGTATATTATTTTATGCGTGTTCTTATGTGGAGTGGTGATGATACAATGTACATTATTCCGTTCAGAAATCTTACGAGTTTAAAGAAAGAGAGAGAAAGTCTGTGCGGTGTGCCGTACCATTTATTTTATTTCATAATGGGAATTTAGATAGTTAAAAACATGTTATTTAAAATACCTGTTATTAAAATTGAATGCCAATCAATATTTTAAAGATTATAACATCCAAAATGGATGGTTCTTCGTCGTGATCCAAATTAAATTATATTAAAATGAAATTAACACTTACAGGATAGCCAAATGTTTAATATTATATTTTTGTCAGTGTAATAAAATGCTTAGAAAATTTAAGTTTCTATTAAGGCCTTTATATATTCATTTAAATATTCATAATTCATTTTAACATTACCTTCAAATATAGCAGTTTTACAATAAGCTAATGCCATATTTTGAAATTTAGGCTATTTATGATTAACTAATAAATATATATCATCACCCACATTGGTGGTCCCATGGTCTAAAAGTAAAGCTCGTCAAGTCCAGTTTGTCAGTGACGGGTAGGTCAAGGTTCGAATTCTAGTCCAGTGTGTAGAGGCTTGTTTTTCCTAAATAATTTACCTCTCTCACTCTAGACAAATTAGGGTACATTTATTCAAGATTCTACCTCATTACCCCTACCCCCATTAGTGTAATCAAATGGGGATATCATAAACAAGTAGTAAAATATGGAGCAGAACTTACATAATGTAATTAGTTTTGGCAAATTACTTCTGTGAAACTTATTACTAATGCATTCATTATCTTATGCAAACAAGTAACCTATTTATTTCTTTACAACTTTTCTGAATTATTTTAATTATACCTATACACAGGTTTATTCATATATTGTGATCGTGAAAGGGGGGAAAGAGAGAAGCTTACTTTGTTTTAAGAAGGAAATTCAATTAACCATCAACGGATGGGTTCACCTCTAATCAGAACCCGGAAGCGCGATTTTGTTAGATTCGCCTTGAATGGTGGTATAAGATAAATAGTCTTTTCCCACTTATCTCACTAAGTTTAGGATGTTACCAAAAGAGACACAAATGATGATGTCAGTGATTGAAGAGAGACAGTCCATACTATCCAGAATGACAATTCATACTTTAATTCAGAACAAAGTCTAATGTTTTATTGACAATACTTAAGGTTTGGATGCAGAGAACTATAGAAAAGGTTAGTGTTTTTGCAGTTTTTATAACACTTTTTTTTAAATAAATAAAATATTATTTTTATACAAACATAGAGTTTAATTTTCTTCACATGATGACCTCCTCAGTTAGTGACTATATTTCCAGGGTGTCCTGGAATTTAATGAAAACTTTTTCTCTTCATTTAAAAAAGGGTTTTAGATAATGCCGCTATGCTCAAGACAGATATTCAACTTTTGATATCACTTTGTTAAGGAAACTAAACTATGTTTGTATACAAGCAATATTTAATATATTTTGACCAAAACATTTTTCTATAAAACAGAAAAAACATATTGTTTGTGTCCTCTGCATCTTCAACTTAAATTGGGGGTGGAAGGGAACCCGAGTTAGATGGTCTTAATTTTTGCAGTTTTTAAAGCAAAACATATTCTGATAAAAATAAATAAAATATTGTTTGGTTGGAAAAAGTTTAATTCAATTCTATATTTATATGTATACCAACAATTATTGAACATTTTCCATGGGCATGGTGTCATATGATAATAAGATTTTAAATGAAGAAAAAAACTTCCGATCAAATTCTACGAGGCCCATGACAAAAAATATTTAAGAAATGTTGAGATCACTGTAATTAGAAAATCAAACAAAACCTATCTATTGAAGCAATGTTTTAGTTATTTAAGACAAAATATTTTTGCCACAATAACTGCACCTCTCTTAAAATATTTTCACAATAATCTAGGGCCTTAAAGAAATATTTTGTTTTTCTGGTTTGATCAATTTTGGTCTGTTCATCAGAAACATTACACTAGCATGGATTAAAAAAATCTATTTTTGTAGGCAAATGCTATTGATACAGGAAAAATTATTATTATTAAAAAACAATAAAATTTAAAATTTAAAATATCCTTTTGGTCTTATTCAATTGGACCGAGTAGTTCGGTCGATGGTAACCAAAACTAGAATTAGGGTGGATGATTGAAAATATTTTTTTAGCACCATCTCTTAGTACCCGTTCGAGTTAACGCTTATGTAAGCCTACTAATTAAGTGTATGGTTTTAGGGATAGTGAAGGTTATATTTAAATAAGAACTATTTTTGAAAAACCACCCTCAGTACACTCGACCGAGATTTGAACCTCCATCTCCCCGTCATCGGCAGTCTAATCTACTGTGAGAGTGATGCCCTAGACCATGCGGCCACCGATGCGGGTGAAAATAAAACTAGCCCAACACTTGAGGTAAGTTGTTTCCATCTCTGCCTACCGAGTTAAGGTTTCCATTTTCGATTTTTAGCTAGGTAAAATTATGTTTAGTTGGTAACAACGGGACTAACAGGGGTGATATGTATATTCAATAAAAAAAAAGTTAGTCTGTAAGTCTCATAGTGATCTAATAAGTTGGTTTAAAAATTCATGTTTACTAATCCATATATTTAAAAAAAAAAGATCATTTAATTTAATTTTAGAAAACCTCTATTATTTATATCTTATTTAACATTTTATATTAAATCTGTTTGTGAAGATTAAGTAGTTATTTTTCATGAACTTGGGCAATAACAATCAAAATCAACACAATGAGTAAAACCACATATCCACAAAAACTATTTGGATCTACTTCGTGAACAAGCAGTTGTTAAAGCAGAACATTGCAGACACACCTATGGATGACCCTATTATCTCAGCGTTTTGCGCTTAATATTAGGTTTAACGATCCGTTATTCCACCCGAGGGAATTTCCTCCACCTCTATCGGGTTTGTTACGAGTGTGTTTATATTTCAAAATGTGAGCAAAGGGAATACCCACAAAGGTTTATTTGTTTTTCATGGAGGACTTCACAGAGCTTGGAGCATAAATTTTACTCCTACAATGGCTCTCAATTTTATTCAATTAACATTTATGGGAGCCATATATATTTTTAATGTTTATTGAAATGGTTAGAGGTTCTGGTCTCTTTTAAATGTTTATTTATTCTCTACTTTAAGTTAGAAAACTATAAATAAAAACTATGGTATTTTCGTTGTTGCTAAACTACCCTAGTACCGTGTTTAATTTTTTTGTGTATATACAACTAAAGGTCTGTAATAAAATATGTTAACTTCTTACTAGCCATTTGTGTGTTTCTTATATTTACACGAACGAAGTAGAGATGTGGAAGGTTAAATTTCACTAATGGTAGGTGTAGGTTTCTACCGAAAATTTATGTTGACGATTTCACTACATTTAACTCAAAATTAAAAGAATATATATTCTCTTTTTTTCTAACGTAAATCGCATATCTTTTTCTATCAGGGCTTTGCTAATATTTATACTAAAAATGTAGAGATAAGGCAGGTAGAATTTAAAGGAAATGTGCCAGCATTGGCGTGGCAGGAAAATGAGCAATAATTTAGGAAAAACTATACCTTAATGCAATCAGACAAGATGAGGCTCACGCCTTAGTCCACGTGGTCACCAATGTTTGTGTTACTCTAGTATTCCACAAAAGGTGTGCGTGCAGTGTGTAGGCAAGTAAGGTGTGCCGTGGTGGAAGTAAGGTGGCTGCGCAGTAGGTGGCGCAAGTAAGGTGCGCCGTGGCGGCAAGTAAGGTGCGCCGTGGCGGCAAGTAAGGTGCGCCGTGGCGGCAAGTAAGGTGCGCCGTGCGAATGGGCATAATAAGGTGTGCCGTGACAGCAAGTAAGGTGTTAGACGAAGCCACCGTTGAGGCAGTGGGAGGTGGTTCCAGCACAAATAAAATAGATTAAAGATGACTAAAGCGAGAGTCAAACAAGTGTCCCGACAGTGAAAGAGGTGTTGGAGGATTTCACTCTATTATAAGGTTTATTTGAATTTATTTAGAGTACATTGTCAAATCGAGTGTGGGAAAATACGCAGACATTTGAGAAGGTTACATAAAAATTATTAATTAAAACGGTACACGGCAAGCAACAGCACATGGCCGGATATTTAAATGTTAGTTAATATATTTCAATACAATTTATTCTGTTTGTGATGTTTTGGTTTTGTTTGTCCCTCCCTACCCCTCTACCTTAAAGTGGGATGGAAGGGGATGCGAGAAAAAGCCAGTGTTTTTGACATTTTTATGGCAAAATGTTTGTTGGGCTAAATTAAATAAAATATTGCTCCAGTACAAACATGGGGTTTAATTTTATTCATATATTGAAATCAATAGTTCCTGAATATCCATCATGAGCACAGCAGCATTAGATGAGAATTTTTAGGTGGACGGAAGGGGGTCCGAATGCACCTTGAAACAAAATTTTTAAATTTATAATTAGCTTATTAATTAGGCTATTTTTAACAAATTTTTGAAAAAAATATTGTTAATCTGATAATTAAATTCTCATGGTAAATCATGGTACCATGGGGGAAGGGGATGAGGGCGCTTATATAATTATTATACTACAGTGGGTCAGGGGCAACGCCATTCGGGATTGCTAGTATTAAATATAAATATTTAATTTTTATATCCATGGAAATATGTTATGATGCCAAAGGTCCTAAAACATATAATATAAGCATATCTAAAATAAGCCTAAATGTTTACACCTAGAAAATTGCATGATAATTAATACGTGTAAAGTTTCGTGTGCACCTACCATCCACGGCACAGAGGTCCTCATGTTGTTAAAGAACACGGCCTTCAGATACGAAGGGCAGTTGTGAATGTATAGAATAAGCAGTCGTGGACAGCCGATAGGGGTGGTCCTCAAACTTTAGAGTTGGGCGTGGGATGTGATGAGCTATCGCCATAAAAGAAAATAATCAAGAAACACACAAAAATGTATCATGGTTGTTTTTGTGGTAAAATACACTGGAGATAAAACCTAGACGTAGATGGGAGGATAATATTAGAATGGACCTGAAAGAGATAGGATGTAATGAGGTGGACTGGATGAAACTAGCTCAAACACAGGGATGTGTGGCTGTTTTTTTAAAGTTGTAATAAACTTTCTAATACCTATGTCATAGAGTAAGTATAATAAGCAAGCCTTATGTTAATATTTTAAATGGCAAATATGAAAATAATAATTCTGTTTGAATATTGTATAGCCTAATCATCATTAACTGGAGGAAAATTAAAATAAATTAGAAATGATATATTTTATTGAGTAGGCATCAATTTAGGTTGAAAACCAACATTTAGTTTAAAATTGATAACCCACATCCCCCACATACATTAATTCAGACATTCATACAAACTCGACATTCACATTAGATTTTTCCTATTCATAGAGAGAAAAAGAATTTTAAATAAAAATAACTTTAATGTCGAGGTCATAGTTTATACTCTCACTTACTACTAAATAATCAAGATTTTTACTATAAACTACACATAAAACAAAAAAAAACCCAGACATTATAGCTTTATGGTACCATTTGTTATCGTTTACAGCCAACAAAGGCGCACGCACTAAAATCCTACGGTTTACTAGGCAGTAACAAATGTAGCTTACTGAGAAATATACGCTTGTCAGTCTAGCGTCTTGTAGTTACGATCAGACAAAATTCTCAGACCCTCAAGAAGGCGCATTTTAGAATCGAGCTGTTGTATGGCAACTTGAGCTGTACATCAAGGGGAAAAAAAAACATAAAGTCCGATTTTCATAGGAGGTTCCTGACAGAGAAATGCTTCCTGGTATACTTTCACCTATTAATACTTAATACGTTAAATCATGTGATCTGCAGCTTTCACTTTTGATAGATGTTATCAGTACCTTTAAACTAATAACACTAATTTAATATGAATTTTGGTTGCAAGAAAATGTATGTGGCTTCTAAAACACCCGTCGTATGATAATGGGATCATATTCAGTTTTGTGTATTAAAAAATTCTCTTCATTAATATTTTTTTAACTCCAGGTTTTTTTACTACTCTACCGAGTTATATGCATTTAATTATTGGACTATTCAAATGGGTAAGGGATGATGAAGGTACAATTAAGAGAGGAAACTCACCTGGTATGTGCGTGTAGTAGGAATGGTAAAATAATTAAAGTAAAATACATCCTTTATAAGACCGGCAAGGATTCGAACCCCAGCTCCCCATCACAGGAAAATCGGGCTTGATGTTTAGTTCATGAGGACACCAAGGTGGGAATTTTTTTCTATTAGTAAGCTCTTGAGTTAAGTGTAAATTTGAGGGTGAATTTCAAGGAAATATCACTTGCATTAATTGTCTGAAAGAGGATGAGAATCCTCGCTAAAAACAAAAGAATTAACTCAGTTGGGAATTGAATCAAGACTTCATAATTTGGGTTAATCTCTGTAACAGGCATTCTATAGCACTAGATTTTGTACAGTTTAAAATTATGCCAAATAAATATAAATTTAGGATAAATGTAACTGAATTACTGTATCAAACAAATATATAAGATAAATTAAAAATAAATTTACGTTAAGAACCTATTGATTAGGCCAAAATTTCATAAACCTATATCTATGGTAGTATGGTATGACGCGTAAGGGTTCGGCCAGACTGACAAGCGTGCGAGCGAGCGAGCGCGTAAGCGACTAGGTGGCCACACTGGCGAGCGCGCGAGCGAGCGAGCGAGCGCGTGATTAGCTGATACCTCTCGTTATTTGTTGACGAGGAGGCTCTGAATTTTGGCTGAGTGAGTTGAGGGTAGTTTTAACAAGTGATTTATTGTTGTGGTTTTCTCCTCCTCTCTCCACGCTAATGGTGATTCTTATTTGTAAAGGCCTACTTTGATAATATTGAAGTATTTTAACATATCAGTTTTATATAAATATATACGTGGTTTATGATCTTAGCAATTAAATTAGGCCATTAATAGCAAGTGTGCTAATAATAAGAATTGAATAGTCAAACGGTGACCTGGTGGTAGAGGGGTAAGGTGTCTGACCTCTTTGCTGAGGATTCGGGGATAAATCCTCGGTCCCGGCACAGATTTATCTGATTGCCAAACCCTTCCTTCACCTCTGACAAGACGTGTATTAATCACAACTTGTGAATGTGAGGAATGCCAGGCCTCCACCGAGGTTCGGATTCCACGTTAAACTGTAGGTCCTCCATTTCATCTCACAATCACCCTACCATTGCAAATTAGCGTAAGTACGTATAACCCGATCGGGTAGTAAGACGCGGTGCTAATAATAATAATAATAATAATAATAATAATAATAATAATAATAATAATAATAATAATAATAATAATAATAATAATAATAATAATAGTCAAAGCTATTATTTATGCTTTTAGTGAGGATTACTCCATCTAGCTATCATATTCTGAAAATTGAAAAATTGACACCTGGACACGGGAATCGAACCCGGGACCTTTGGCTTTGTACACCAAGGCTCTAATCACTGAGCTATCCAGGTGTCATTTTTCACTTTTCAGAATATGATATCTAGATGGAGTAATCCTCACTAAAAGCATAAATAATAGCTTTGGCTATTTAATTCTTAGTATGAAATCCCGTACAATTATAATAATTGTACAAATGGCAGCAATAAGCCAACTACCGAGTCGAAGATGGCTGCGTTATCTGATAGATAGCTCGTGATATTAATATAATCACATACTTGTAGCTGACGACTTCCGCACTCCATCATAGGCTCTGCTTTAAAATATAAGTGAAGAATGACCCTGGGCACGGGTACGAATCCTGGATAGCTCAGTATTTAGAGCATTGACGTACTAAGCCAAAGGTACCGGGATTGATTCCCGTGTCCAGGTGTGATTTTTCAATTTCCAGAAAGTGTGCTAAACCTATCGATAGTAATAAAAAATTAATAAAAATGTCAAAATGAGAAGTTTTCCTAGCACTCGATGAACCAACACACAATAATATTGCCTAGCGCCTGTAAACTAGACTGTACCGGGTCGAGCGTGCGCGCTTGAAAAATAGAACCAGTTCTATCTTTCAAGCGCGCGCGCTCAGTCGCTCGCTCGCTCGCTCGCTCGCTCGCGCGCTCCAGTCTGGCCACCTCTCATTACAACCCATGTATTCTATTTTATATTTTAGTCGCTCGCGCGCTCAGTCTGGCCGCCCCCTAAGTCTCGCAATGGGCTGGATTGTTGGTGACAGGGGGGTCAGGAATCGAATCTCGGTCGGGTATATTGGAGGTGTTTTTTCATAAATGGTTTCCTACTTCCTGCGGGTAAATTTATTATAAATTTTACCTTCCTTATCCATAGAAAATTGGTGAAAATATGCGAATTTACCAAATTGTGACCACGCGGACAAATGCGTTTGCCTCATCTTATTTGATATTCTGGTAATGAGAATATCTGGGTTTGAACTTCTGCTTGGTGTACTGAGGGGGCTCTTCCTAAGTTATTTTCCCCTCTCCTTGCACACAAATGCTGGTAAGCTTCCTTTAAATATAACTAATTCATCCTTAACCTACGTGTGCAAAAATAAGAATAGCCCGGCTAGATATTAATACTACGTGCACGTATTTTTATTTTATATCTAACATTTTTGATTCAATGCAAGAAAATTGGCAGTTTTCGGTAGAAACTAAAAACTCAGAGAAATTCTTTTTTTTTATCTAAAACAATTCCAAGTGTTTCAGATGTTCCCCAGCGCCGGCAAACGTTGGAATTTACATGTAAAATCATGCAATTAAAATTTCATTACTGTGCTAATTGCGTTTAGGCGCACGTCAGTAATAAAGAACACACGGATTTGCAAGGGTAATGGCTTTTTGTCTTTTCGATTCTTGCTATTTGTTGCGAAACGCGCTTGAGATTCAGGATGGAGAACATTTGCATGTTTTATCGCTGTTCAGGGGACCAAAGTACACTTCACAGACCGTGTGTTGCATTTGTTTGGTTAAAATTGTTTTACTGGAGTCAACATCAAGTAATCTTGTTTCCAATGTTATTTGGATTCGTCTCCTAAAACAAGTTCATAAACTTTTAACACCACTTATAAGTTTTCAACAACGAATCTCATTCATATTTAATTATCATGCTTACAAAACTAATTTATCATTCTGAACGGGAAACTTTAAACAAAGTTTCTTTTTATATATTACATATATATTTGTGGGTGAGTTGAAATGGTACGTGGAAAATAGAAATTGAATTATTTGATTATGTAAATTCAATACATTTTACATAATTGATTTAATTTTGTTGATTCTATTTGGTTATATTTAGTTCTATTCTTTACCACAAACCTATAGCTTTCTCGCACCGGTAGCCATGCGTTATAAGACGATGGATCAGCATGGTACTTGGTTGCAATACGTGAGAGGTCAAGGTTAGAGTCCTTTTTGAGGGTGGCTTTCAACATGCGATTTATAACTATATTAAAAATAAAACCATAATTTAATAGGTCAAGAATGTATAACCTATAATATATTAAAGAAGGCCTACTTTGATTTTCACTCGGTTTTACTATCCAACTGAGTTAAAACTGCTCAACTATATCAACGGTTTAGGGATATAAAAGATAGAATGCACTAACATTTACGAGAAGGGAGGGTGTTAATAACACCATCAGTACAACCAGCTGGTATTCGAGCCTAGACCTTGCCATCCTCAGCAAACTAAGCTACACCGAATATCATCTCTGAGGGAACTATATGGCTACTAATGGGAAACAGCGTTGCCATTATTTTGTTTTAGTGTGGTCAATCTTCCTTTCAATTTTAACGCAAGTTTTGCAAATCTGATTCGTCAATAGGTGGCCATATACAAACGTTCTTTCCCGCAAGAAAGATTGGCGCGTTAGAACGGCACGAGTAGCTCGCGCTAAAGAAAGGCGCGCGGAAAAAAAACCATTCCTCGCCCATATACAACAATAAAGCTTATCGCCCACGCCGCGTGGCACCGCGCCGCCGAGAAGAAATGTCCGTAGTCTGCGTCTTAGGAAATCAAATGGTGTGACACCCACTACAGTCGTGCCGCACCACGTGGAACCGCCTTGTGGAATTTCCGCGCCGGAACCCTCGAGGTTTCTAGAGAAGAATTATTTCCTCTCGGCTCGTCGAAGCGCGCCAGAGTGATCAGGGGTTGTGGAAGGAACCGTGGGAGGAATACGCTCTCGTGTTATTCCGACAGTTTTTTTTTATATTAAATTCTTAGCATGAATGACGAAGAGGTGGTGTTATTAGTTTAAAGAATATTTCAAACTATGTAACCTATCTTATCCCAAGTACCACAATAGTTTGTTGAAAGTTCCACATGGCAGTTCGGCGCGATTCCACGCGGCGTGCCTTAGTGGGCGACTAGCTTAAGTTGCCACTAGTAATCGCGTGTGATTGGAAGTGACGTTTTGTTACCAACGGAAATACTGTGTCCATTTGTAAAAAAAAAAAAACTGTCATTTTTCGTAGACTCTGGAATGGTATGGTGTACAAATTTACAACATGATTCTGTTATCCCGCGGAGTGTTCACGATAAGGTGAAGTGAAAGGAGTATAAGTGACAGAAAAAGAAAAAACTATGTATGATTGCATGTGATGTAATTTGAATGTCTCCAATTAACAACAACTAGAAAATACCAAGCTTCCGGCAAATTAAGTGGATAGCTCATTGAGAAAAGCATTGCCAATTTTTTTCAGATATTATTTTGGAAATACATTGACAGTTTTTTTTTATCGTAACAAATTTCGATCAGCTCTTGGGCCCACTTTGTCTTGAAACTATACCAGAACATCATATCCGTAATTTTTTAAATTTCTATGAACATAGTCTTTATACTTCCCTTTCCATAATGCCGAGTGTGACTTGTAAAATCTATATAATTTCTGTTAGAAACTTCTTTGCTAGCATGACGAGTGTAAATCATGTTTCACACAAATAATACACTTCTGAATACAGTATAAACTTATAACACTCACAGAGCAAGCACAGTTCAAGCAAAAACACGTGGCGTGGCATGGTTTAGTACAACCTCAACAGTAGAGGAAATGACACGCCACAGGAAAGAGCGTCTCAAAACTTCCCGCACTCGATCGTGACATGTGGCTATGCCCACTAGCATACTTTCTTTCCCGTAAGATTCGCGAGACGCCATTCATTCTCGCAGGAAAGGACCATATGTATGGCCGCCTAATGCTGCCAACAGCTGTAGCCTTAAGTCTTAAATGGGCGTTATAATTATTCTTGCATTAGTCTCACTGTCCAAATTGGGAAGTTTAGGTATTAGTGATTCATTTCAGGTGTAATGTACGACAATGAGTAATTTAATTTTATGTCAAGTTCATATTCATTATTTTAAATTTTAATGTAATAGAGTTTTGATTTTTGAATTGCCGTACTGTAAGAATCCATAATGCATTTCTTAAGTGTACAAAAGAGCTCTAAACTATTTGTCATTCATAAATCACAATGACATAGTTCTGGATCTGGTGTAGCATTAGCGTGTACTGCTAATATGACAATGCTACTACCACCCTTAAACAAGCTAATATTCATAGACATGCTACAATAGAAATACTACCCAAATAATCTTGCACTCATAGACATCCATCATTATTAAACATCACAATTTACTCGTCAAATATAGGTGTTCTACTCACGCATATATCTGCTGGAGTAGAGCTACTTGCATTTCCAGCCTCATCACCACGAATTCAGATTAGAGAGTCCAAAACAAGGTACAAATTGTGCAGCACCCTGATGTTCCAATGGAGGGAGCTTGCAATCTATGATTGGCCATGCTGTACTAAGACAAGACCACTCATATTCAGGGAACACTGGTGTGGCGTGCGTGATCTAACAAGCGTAGCTCTACCACTGCTCGTCCTGTTTCTTGGAGTTAGTGTTTTGGAAATGGGTCGAATGCAGCGGCTGAATATCAAGACAACAAGAACCTGGCCTACGTGATGACAACAAAGCAGCCTTCTAACCTGATGTTAGCAAATGACGTAATAACAAAAGAAAACTCCCACCTTCCACCTTGCAATAGACCTCTATAACGAGGGAACACAGAAATATGAAGACCATTACATCCGACACTTCCACGAGAAGTCCTCTTCAGGAACTAGGATAGTATCTAGCCAGAATGGCTGATATAATATCTTTGTTTGAATCTATAAACTACATATTTCTGCGATGGGTTTGATTTTCTTGAATACTTTGGTTTAATTTACTATGGAAATCTGTCAGTGCAGGCATCGGTAATGTTTTACTAAATACTTTTTATTTTAAAAACGTAAATTCTGTTATGGAGCACTTAATGTTTCCTGTTGCCACATGCGCGCTAGTATCTTTTTATTTTTCTCGGTTTAAATAGGTAGCCACATTTCTTGGGTTTTTTTTGTTGTGTTTTGCAATATTTAGGTTAAATATTAAATTTTTGCTATCCATAATATCTTAAATTCTTTAAGTTGGCAATGTTTCTTTATTTGGTTATTTTGTAGACTTCTTTTCTTAGAAGTTAATGTTAAAGTAACTTATTTTTTTGATTAATAGTTTGAGTTAGTCGGGAAGTCAAACCTTTGTGCTTAAGTAAATATCTGGTGTGATATTTAAATTTAAATTTATTCCTGAAACTTAAAACTGTTTTATCTGTATCCACAGGTGTGAATCTTACGCGTTGTAAACCATTTAAAAGAGGCTCTTTAAGCTCTTTGCAATCTTTGTAATATTTGAGAAATTTAAACTTTGGATCCTAATTTTGTTTGATCTTAATTCACTGTGGTGAATTAGAAGCTTGTACATCATTTAGAATTGTTTCTTTAAATAATAGCAACAATTTTGTTTATTTAATTGGTTATTCTAGAAAAGTTGATATAATATAATTATATACCTTAAAATGTTTGTAACTAATGCGCTATGAAATAAATTGCCGTGATTTATTTGTTTTCTAACATACTTAAGTTTGACTTGTAAGGCCATGCAACTTGTTGTTTTAACACTTTTTGTTACTTTGAATAGACAATTAAAATATTTCTTAAATTTGCAAATGTTTAACCTTTTCACATAATTATTTCCTTAAGATCCGCCCTCCTCCTTTTTAGTCTATTGTGGCTGCAACTAAATAGAGTGAGAGTGGGGTGGTACACCAAGAATCACCTCAGTCCACTGATGATACCTACATTCAGTTCAAATTAATGTATGCATTTTTGGTTTGGTGACAAATCTGACGACTTTTACAATTTAGCGACTTTATGGAACTAATATAGCTATAGCACTTAAATGGTCATTGGCAACACTGTATTCCTCTAAGCTATCCTTCTCATCTCTGAGTCGTTGATAGCCTTTGTCTGGCCTTTAACGCTCTTATACACAGTGAAACTTTCTAAGTCTTCAATCACTATTAGGAAACTACCAGCACTTATGGACACGTGGACAATGGCGTAAGTCTCGTCTAGTTTTCCGATGATGGGAGGTTGGAACTCGAATCCAGTTCGGGTGTACTCAAAGTGATTGTTTCTCACTTCCCTCAATGCAAACGCGGGTACATTTCCTCTCAATTCTACCTTCGCTATCCCTACTCCATTAATGTAACATATGCAGATAGCCTGGACAGATAGTAAGACGTGGATCATGGTATTAAAAAAAAAGATTTAACAGCAAAAAAAAAAGTCAGATGAAGATAGAAAGTAATTCTCTTAACAGTACTAAAAGTTAGTTAAATAACTGTCATATATTAATACGTAAAATAATGTGATCTGTAACTGTTACTTTCCATAGATAATACTAATACCTATGAAATAATACTAATATTAATGCAAAATGTTATCAATGTTGATCAAAAAATATATGTTTGTATTATATAAAAGTTTCTTTCTTTTTTAAACTCTCTAATGATACTAGCACGGGATATATTAATATTGACCAGACGTTTATGAGTGCTAATATGTAAAATGAGTAGGCTATTGTTCACTTATTTTGAACAAATTTATTTGTATCCCAGACACCCAAACGGTTGTTTAGAAACTAAACAAACCAAACCATAGCCACTCAATAAATCATATTGATTTAACGTCGCGATAACAACGACCGTTTCAGGTAGGAAAAACTTTATAGAGGTCCAAATGTTTCTAAGTAATTTGGCTTCATCGTCTCGACAACGTCTCCTAGGCCGACGCTTCCTTTTGAATAATTAACAGTTAGTTAGCCTGTCAGCTTTAGTCGGCCACAGTACATAGACACGTCAGCCGATTTGGAAGTTCTGGGAGTTTAAAGACTGAAACAGTATGTGAGAGGGAAAAGGAGGGGAGAAGAAAGAGGGAAAGAGATAGAAAGTGTATGTCAAGAAAGAGTGAGACAGCTTCAGTGCTGCTTTATCCCTCCGCGTCTTTCTACCCGCTCAGGATATCCGACTACTTACACTAATGGAGAAGGTATTATATAGGTAGAATCTAGAGGAATTCAGGGTTGATATACACATTAACAGTTTTTAAGTTCCCCGGATTTCTCCAGGTTTTCCAGAATTAAAATATGTATTTTAGCAATATTTTATTTGCAAAGCTATAAAAATAAATGGTAGTGCAACATCTCGGTAGCTTTCTCAAAGTGTGTGCTACAGTTTTGAAGAAAAATTTCAAAAATATGTTTGCAGTAAAATACCGTTACATAAGTTTTACTCATAAAAACAAACACATTATCTTGTTAATCACAATCAAAACTATTTATTTATAAACTTTAAACCAAATTGTTCAAATATTTTTAGTAAATTTCAAATTTTCAAAAATAAATTACTTGTAATTTAACGCAAAGTTATTTTTATTTTGATTTGAAAAAAAAATATACTTATTCATCATGAAAAACTATTTCCAGATTAGCAGATAGGTCTACCCATTTGAACTCGATCTTCAAGGCCAATTTAAAAAAAAAATCATATTTTTTTAATAATTTGTTCCTAAATAAATTACTATTAAATTAATTTATTTTATAAAAATAAAGACACATTATTCATTATTATGTAAAATATTCACCGGATATCTATTTTGAACAAAATCGGTATAGATATTTTCATAAAGATTCAAAATTTTCAAATATAAGTTCTCAGTAAACTGCCGATAAGTGAGTTGTTGCCTCAAAACAAAGTGTTTAGTGTTATTTGTAATGTCAACAACTACAAAATACCCATTTAGAACCAAATGGCAAGGGCCATTTTTAAATTATTACAAGTTTTTGAAAAATCAGTCAGTCAGTAAACCACACATAAATGAGTTTTTACCCAATAATCAATAATAGGCCCACATTGTTATTTATAAAACCAAACAATCTCCTGATATACAATTGGAACAATATTGTTTAAGGTTTTTTTTGTAATATTTTGAATTTTCAAAATATTCCCATTAGTAAACTAGCCCTTCAACGAAAAAAACAAATTAACAGTGCTATTTTTCATGTCAAACAAATCTTAGGTATTCATTTTAAACAACACCATTTGAGACATTTTTGAAAAACTCTAGCTAAAAAAACTACTTATAAGTAAACTACCCTTAATTGAAGGGTTAGTGAAAAAAAGAAATTGTGGTATAGCCCTATAACATCTAAATATCAAGTTTGAACAAAATCTATGAAATCATTTTGTATCAGTGACCACGGACAGACAGACAGACAGACAGAGAATGGTAAAATCAACTTTTTTTGTTTCAGGTTCACATAAAACGTAAAGATTCATCATAATCTCAAGATAGATTTTCTTCGCGATTACAATACTTTCCCTTGATATGAGAAAGTAGAAAAATACTATTCTCACTTTTTTCTATGATATTGTCGTCACTATAATTATTAAAGACAAATATCTTAGAGCTGCATTTAAAATCACATAAATTTTATATAAAAGCAATTGTTACTTGCTTAAATGGCCGCATGGTCCTAGGAGATACTTTCGCAGTAGACTAGACTGCCGATGACGGGGAGATCGAGGTTTGAATCTCGGTTGGGTGTACTGAGGGATATTGTTACAAAATAGTGTTCCATTCTCCCTCTAAGCACTCACTCCACACACCTCACTTAGATATAACCTTCCTAATCACTAAAACTATTAGTGTAACTATAACATAAGCATATAAACTTAACGGGTAGTAAAACGCGGTACTGAAAAAATAATTGTTTACTACCTGTATCTTGCGAAGATTAAGGTTCAAATACTGGTCGGCTGTAATGAGGATGGTTTTTCCTAAATGTTTTTCCACCTCCCTTAATGAAATGTGGCTACACTTCCTATAAATTCAACCTTCTTCATCCATAACTCATTAGCGTAATTAGTACATATGCGTATAACCTGGACGTGTCGATAAAAAAATCACACTGGATTATATTCTTCTTCTATTTATAAAAAAATCTAAAATTTCAGAAAAGTCCAGGGAATTTTACTTCTTGTCACATTAAATTCCTTGAATTCTACAGCTTTTACTAGTTTCCCAAATTCGTTTCACCCTTTGGAATGTACCCATATTCACTTGGAAAGAGAGTGAAAAAACCATTTAGGGGGGAAAAAAACTGAGATTAAAACTACCCCATACCAGTCACCGGGAAACCAAACCATATGATATTGACACGTTATCTTGTGTAGCCATTGGTGGGGGTAGCTATAGATAGACATATTAAAAAATACAACTACAACAAAATTATTTTTATAAAGCAACAAAAATACTCGCATCGGTGAGCACATAGACTAGACTTCAAGCTTGACTAGTCTAAATCATCCGATTACGAAAAAGTTGGATTTCAAATCCCAGACAGATGTACTGAGGGTCATTTTTGGTAATTAGATTTGAACTCTTATTCTACGCAAATGAGCGTACATTTTCTCTAAATTCTACTTACCTCATTCCTAACTCATTTGTGTAGGTCTAATTAACTAGGGATATCCTGGACTGGTAGTGAGATGGAGCTCAAAATTAAATCAATAAAGATAAACACTGGAAATAAAATCAGAATGATAGAGACATAAACTAGAAGTAGAAAACGAGATAAAGAAAGATAGAGCAAGGCAATACGAAGAGGGGTATAGGTAAGAAAGAAGTTTGAGGCATTAGAGAGAACTCAAGGTAGGAGGAGCCTCGCATATTGAAGGATCTCCACTAAGGACTCCTGACATTAACACTCCTCTCGACGGGAAACTTTCAAGAGGTCGATGCTAAATCCAATCTGCAGTTTCAGTTGCAAGTTTCGAAACCCGAGAAAGTTTGGTTTATACTTTATTCCTTTTTTTTTTTAGAGTGCTACGTTGTAACCATTCTGCTCCTCCTTTAAAGTGTACGTTGGAAAGAGAAAGAAAGAGAGAGTGAGAAAGAAAAATAATTTTAGTTCTCTTTGCAAGTGTGCGATTCCACATCGAAACACTGCAGCACTCGATTTGGTTTTAGGTTTGTGAACAGGAGGCTTCCTCCCTTGCGCTTCTAATGAAATGTTTGGAAATTGTATCTCACCGACTGCACGACTTCACACCAGAGTAGACCTGTGGTTATTTTGATTAATTATTTTCTTCCTTCGTGTCTTACTAACCGTTCAGGTTGTAGGCATACATTTTATTATTACACTTATGTCTTCGGGATGAGGAAGTTTGAATTGAGAGGAAGTGACTCACGTATAAAACCATTTAGGAAAAACCACCTTCAGTCCTCCCAACCGGTATTCGAACCCCAATCATCCGAAATCTAGTATATTGCAAGGGTGACGACATGGAACATTTTGCCACTGAAGGGGTCTATACTCATTTAAATTACTTTAACACCTGATTCGGTGGCCACATGATATTAGGCGTCACTCTCGTGTTAGACTAGACTGCTGAGGACAGGAAAATCGTGTTTCATATACCATTCAGGCGTACTAAGTGTGGTGTTTTTAAAATTGTTTTCAACTCTCCCACCACGCAAATACGAGTACACTTCCTCTAACATCAACCTTCCTCATCTCTAACTCATTAGCCTAATTGGTACATATGCGTATAGCCTGAACAGGTAGTAAGACGCATTGCTTGAAAAAACCAGGGAAGGGATGAGGAAGATATAATTGAAATAAAATCTTCCTACATTTGGAGCCAGATTAGGAAATATTTCAGAAAAAAAAACCACCTAGCCAGGATTTGACACCCGACATCCCATTCTCAAGTAAACCATATTAGATGAGCCTTACATTTAGTCCATGTTCCCACCGGGGTGGGTGAAAACCTTTAATTGTTTTACGATGAGTTTATATAAAAATGTGTTTACCTAACTCTATTAAACTCCTTTTCGAAGGGCTTTTTATAATGACCGCAACTTATTTCTGAGCTAAACAATTTAAATAGAACATACTTCTAGTTAAGATTATGCTTTTATTTTAATCACTATGCAACAAATTTAAGATAATAAGGAAGAATTTAAATAAGTTCGGCTTTTAAGATAAGTTATATGTATAACATTTGTTAATTATTTCATAAAAAATAGTTTTTTAGGGTCCTATTTAATTCAATACGGACAAGTGTACACTGACATCAACACATTTTTACCGAACCGACACGATGCAATACGGACCGGTGTGCACCAAACTTAATTATTATTATTATTATTATTTAGCACCGCGTCTTACTACCCGTTCGGGTTATACGCTTAAGTACTAATTACACTAATGGATTAGGAATTTGGAAGGTTGAATTTAGAGGAAGTGAACCCGCATTTGCGTGGAGGGAGCGTGGAAAGCCCTTTAGGAAACCAACCTTAATAATGTCATTGAGTTAGTTAAATAATTATTTGGCCAAATTTTAAGAATCTTTACACGGATAATATTGGGCGTAGAAACAAAATTACTATTCTAAGGGTGTAGGCTTATTATATTTAGTTGGTTTGAAATAAAATAAAATAAGGTCAATCGCCCCGAAATTTTTGCAATCTGGTTAAAATGAGTCTCAGCAACAAGATCAATAAACTTATATCAACTAAATCTAAGAGAATCCGACACCTTAATCTCAGTTGGTAGCTTGTCTGCCTACTGAGCTAAATGTCACGGGTTCAATTCCAAACATGGCCGAAAAATTTTCGTTGGTAAAATGTGGGCTTACCCTTTCACATTGATAAATTGACGGCCGGGGACCAGATGCTGTGTATGTCCAAGTCTTGAATTAGATTATAACCATATGAAGCTATGACAAGCCTAACAAGCCAGTAGTGGAAAACATATGGCTAGAATAAGAAAAAATTGACCCAGACCATTAGCGGGAAACATTAATGTGTGTAAAAAGTAAAAATTTCATAGAGAATATAGTGTAGATCTATAATAAGTTTATTAAATAGAATACAACTTTTTTTTTTAAGTTTTGAATATTTTTTTTACTACAGGTACTTAAACTATTGCTGGTCAATTTTAACTTTATTTTTAAATATAATGTTCCATCAAATAAATACATTCTGACTTGAGTAAGCATAACTTATTTATGTGTGATACTTATATAACACCAAACATGTCTGAATTTTTTTTAAAACAAAATGTAACGTTAAAATGTCAATTCTAAAAGGTTTCTTGAGATTTAACTATAGCATTTATTTTAATTCACTGTTTTGGTTGGTTTGTTTGTTTGTTAAGATGTTTACTGTGGGAAAACTATATATATTTTTTATAACTGCAACTTAACAACAGTTGAAGTAATACGTATATATTATAATTAATCTAATGAATTAGGGATGAGGAAGGAAGTCCATTTTAGAGGTTATTTGGCTGCATTTGCGTGGAAGGATAGTGTTTAACCACTTACTAATATAACCCCTAACTTTTCAATAGTATCACCACGGGTTATAACCGCCCCATCCTCCCATCTTCAGCAGAACAGTCTAACCCGAGAGTGAAAATTTAGACCATTCGTACACTGAAGTGGGTTACACAGGATGTTCCCGGATTAAAGGCTAAACTAGCTCGAAATGTATTTTGGAGATTCGCTTGTTTTTGCTTCCAATTCATGCCAACAGCAAAATTTTTTAATAAAAACAAAATAGCTAGGTATTGAATAAAATTTTTTATTTATTTTGTTCAAATTGATGGACTCCAGCCCGTAGACAAGCATTGAACCTATCAATTACAGAACGAGTGGCTGACCGACATTGTACGACTGTTGTTTCTTCGCACGCTTACATTATTGTTTGTCGTAATGATTGACAGGCACTTAATACACGTTTGCTTGAGAGGCTTATCTCTCTCTCTCTTACACACACACACACACACACACACACACAATTAAGGTGTTAATCAGGTGAATGCAGAGGCCAAGACAAATGTCCAGCACGACCGATACATCTTTCAGGAAAATTAATATTATTGCCTAAAACTAATACAGAAATACATATTTTTATTTAGTTTTTTTGCTGTTAGCGCTAAAAGGAAGCTAAACCGAGTAAATCTCCAAAATACATTTTGAGTTAGTTTTTGGATCCACTACTACTTTTCAAAGTTCAACCGTTTAATCCGGGAACACTCTGTATCCTATAATGGAACACTCTAATGTGAGTAGGACTATCCGCCATTAAAACTATCTAGCAAGAGGAAGAGAGGGATATCTAATGGAAATTGAACCATCTTAAAATGAGATAGAATAATATACCAACATTACAATAATAATTGCAGAAGACCACGCTTACCCGGGACGGGCGTTGAGCCCCAGGCTTCTGAAATGTACTGTGCTACATTCCAAATGCAACCAACCGTATATCTTAAATTCACATTAAGATTTCATTTATTCTATTCTCCTAGATATACTTACAGCATTCAAATTGTATTTTCATTCCTGAGCTATTCCCTGCATGATTTTGTTTGATGTGGCTAAAATAAATATATTTAAGCTTAAGGCGGTTACTTCGACTACAAAAGGAGTGAAACTTAAAATAATACTTGAAATAATTATCCATTCTCATATCTTCCACAAAAAACTAGTTTTTAACAGGAGTTGAATTTACTGAGGTAATTTAAAAGTAGATTTTTAAAAAAAAAAATCCATCTTAATTTTTTTTATTTCTCTTAAGTTTTCTTGACAATTATAAAACCTGTAAAGTGGATCTCTTTTGACGAACATATTATCGTGAATACAAATTTTAATAACACCATAATATTATAGATTTAAAATAATAATGATAATATATATATCATATAAATAATATATTTAGAATTAATCTTCTTCCCGTCACTATAGTGTTTGACGGGATTGCCAGTGATGGGAAGCTGAGGTTCGAATTCCTCTTGAGTGTAGTGAGGTTTTTTTCCTATTTTGTTTCCCACCATCCCTCTACGTAAATGCAGGTACATTTTCTCTAAAACTAAACTTTTCTCACTCCTATTTCGGCAACGTAATTATTAATGTATGCGTGTAGTCCGATTTGGTACCAAGGCGTAGTGAAAAACACAACATAATAGTAGAAGATAAAACCTTCTTCGTGGCCGCGTGGTCTAACGCGATACTCTCGTGTTGGATTAGACTGCCGAAGACGGATAGATCGGGTTTGATCTCGTCGGATGCATCAGGTTTCTTTCCTAAATGGTTTTCCACTCTTCTTCCACGCATATGCGGATACACATATTCTCAATGAAAGCTTCCCAATTCCTAGACCATTAGTGTAATTAGTACATACGCGTAGTAAGTCGTGGTGCTAAAAAAAAAGTAACAAATATAATTGAATAAGCTTCTATTGGCTATGGTAGTAAGGGCTACCAATAAGAAACTGTGCCCAACTCAATTACAAAATAATAATACTTTTTTGGCAGTGTCAGAAATTGAACCTGGATACATATTCTAAGCAGAAAGACGTATTACTAACAGAGCCACACAATTAATAGTTAAGCAAGGTAGAGATTAAGCCTAATGAAATAAACAATAATTGATTCTTGTAAACAAGATAAAAGTTTAAAACACGAAATGAGGTAATTTATTAATTCATTCTCTGATCTTGTATTCCCTTTCCATCCCATTCTTATACATAATGCCCCATAAACAATAGCGATGTTTTGGTACTTATTTAAGTTCAAGTCAACTGTTATCGTGGGGATGACAAATTATCGTTTGACCCTTTAAGCAAAACCAGTAAGTAAAATAAAAAAGTCTGTGCTTTCAGCGATGTCTAAATTAAACACACATGAACAGGAGAGATACAAGTTTTCTTACAGGAATAAATTGAATGAGATTTGAAAATTAGTTTAAAAATAAGTTGTTTTAATTGAATGTAATTTACAGGTCTAGTATATATATATATAACTTCATAAGTCATTACCTATAATTACTAGGCTAGGGATTAAAAAGGTTAGGTTTAGAGAAAGTGTACCCACAGTTGAGTGGAGAGATAGTGGGAAGCCATTTAGGAAGCGATCTCCAGTATACCCGACCGGCATCAAACCAAGATCTCTCAGTCATCATCAGTCTAGTCTATTGCGAGATTAGTGCCTTAGAACATGTGGCCACTCAAGCGGGTAGTAATAGTTTTCAAATATCACCAGATTGTGTCAAAATATGCATAAAGTTTTTTACTTTTCCATTCACAAAAATTTTCTGAATATGAGTTTTATTTTTGTTGGTTGTATCAAATATTCGTAAAACTAGGGATGAACACAATGAACGCGAGAATAAGTGCCATTTATTTCATTGTCATTAGTTCAGTTGTTATTTAATTACATCTGAAATTATTACTTAAATAAAAGTTTCTCTATTGAAGTAACAACTTCCCTATTGTATGGGGCATCCCTGAAACATCCGAAAAGTATTTGAACTCCCCCGAACGGTGCATTAACTTATTGGTTCTATTTGAACCAACCCTTCGCGTTACTTTCCACATACGGTCCGGTTATCTCCGTGTGAGATTTAAGCCCTCACAGCATGCATTCTTTACATTCATTATGATTTCATAGACTGATTAGAGGAGGACGCAGTGGCCACGCGGTTTCTTATCAGCGCTATCTAGCGCGTGAGCGCATCTCTTTGATGTGAGTAATAATTAGGGCCCATTCAAAAATTAATTATCACAGTAAACACCATACCGTCGAGACGAACCTGAAAATGTGCTTTGAACACGTAAAGTTTAGTATTGATAAGAATTATATTGTGTCTTACCGAACATTAGGAATACTGTTTAAAAATCATCCATCTATTTATCTATAAAACTAAGGTGATTAAAATAATATTTAATATAAAATGGTATCTTGAAATTATTTGATACATTTCCATGAAAGTTAATTTCAATAACAAGTCCTCTTTTTTTTAAAAAAATTTATTCCTTTAATCGGTAGGTTTGAATAAAAGGATTAATCGCATCGTTGGTCAAGAGTATTAAATGTCAAACTCATCCAGTCTAATTTTATAATGACGGGGGCTCAGGATTTCAATCCCACCCTAGGATATTATTTATTTATTTATTTAGCACCACCCGCGTCTTACTATCTGTTCGGGTTATATGATTAAGTACTAATTACGCTAAAAACCACCCCCAGTTCACCTGACTGAGATTTGAACCTCGATCTCCCGGTCCTCTGCAGTCTAGCTCAACATGAAACAAGCGCGTTAGTCAACTATGCCGCCGAGGCGGGTATTCTAGGATATTGAGGGTTGTTTTTATTAAAAGGTTCCTTCCTTACTTCCCTACACGAAAATGCGGGTTTAATTACTCTCAATTGAATCTTTCTCAGCCCAATTAGCGTAATTAAAATGCATATAGCTCAGAAGAGCTGTCAAACCAGGAGGGAATTTTTTTAATCAACTATTTAATGTATTAATATAGAGGTTAGAGGTTAAGAAGGTGATCTAGAATAAGTATTACCTCATTAGCTTGCAGAATTAATAAACCACAGTGAAAAATTCATCATGGAATACGCTTTATAGTACACCCAACCGAGATTTAAACCGGGACATTCCCGTAATTAGAAACACAGTCTATTAAAGTCTGGAGCATTGAGCGTGAATCACTCAAACCAATAAATAGTTTTGTTAGTAGATTTGGGATGAATATTTTTTATTTATATATTCCATTAGTATTAAAGCATGTTGAAATATATTTTTTTAAGTTTTGACAAATGACAACTGGACACAGGAATCGAACTCGTGTCAAGGTATAATTTTTTTTAAACTTATGAACGTAAAATCTGATGAAGCTCTATTCTTATTAAAGATAATTTCAATTTCTCAAGATTCGATAGTCATATACAATTATTATTGGTACAAGTCTATGCTTTATCATACCGAAATATTATAGCTATTTTATAAACTAGCTGTTGTACCCTTTTTTCGAAAGGGGAACCTTTAAAGTAGCTTTTTTATTTTATAGTATATAAAATTAACGATAGGGGAAAATAATCAACTCTTAAATTATGTTTGAATACTAATTCTGTATTGATTTAAATTGTGTTACAAAGCCGTGAAATTTGGGTGACTAAATCACAATGTCAACATAAAGATATAATCTGAACATGTGTCAAAACCAGACATTTCTTTTGAAGACTCATTACAGCTTTTGGATAGGTTACACATTTGAACTCTGCCTCTTTGTGCTAGTAAAAAAAGAAAAAAGAGTGACCCAGAGTAAATAATTGGTTGTTAAAGAATAATGTAACAGAGTAGAAAATTGATTAGTCATTGTCAATATTTTTGTACTAATTCGATCATCTATTTTGTATCCCCCCCTTGTAAATTTAAGATTTTTGGACTTTTCTATCTGCATGCCAAAATTTAGATTTCTAGAATGTTTAGAAGTGTTTGAATGATTAATCGTACGGACAGATAAATATCAAAATTATATCGAGTTAGGGTGTTTAACTTCTGGCTGCACTCTTTATATAATTTATTCTTGTGCATTATCAAGATAGCCATGATAATCCCACATCAAATATGTAAACAATAAATTTTAAAAACAATTTTTGAAACTTAACTTTAATCAGCCCATAAACTGAGTGCAAAAATAAACGCAATCCATAGAAAAGGGAATATTTTCTTTAGAACGATCATGATACATGGGATAATAAATTTTATGTATTACCAAATTTTGTGAGGTGGTAAGAAGGGTAGGGACAAACAAAACAAAATGTAACAAAAAATCAATTTTATTGAAATCTATTAGTTAACTTTTTAATTTTTGGCTATGTTGTATTGTTTTATACTGTTTTATTTAATATTTAATATTTATCTTCTCAGGTGTCAGCGTTTTTTACACACTCGATTTCACACTGCACATAATTATATTAAATAAACATCAGACGAGTTCTGAAATCCTTCAGTACCTATTTCAGTGTCGGGACACTTTCTTGACTCTCGTTTTAGTCATCTTCAATTTATTCTAGTTCCATAGTTTATCCCGCTTCAGTGGCCGAATGGTGTAAGGCGTCACACTTGCAATAGACTGGGCTGATAAGGATGGAGAGATCGTGATATTAATCTCGGTTAGGTGTACTGACGATGGTTTTTCCTTAATGGTTCCAATCTCCCTTCACGCAAATTTCGATGCACTCCCTCTATAGATTAGTCCAATTCATCCCTAGCATATTTGCATAATTAGAACAAAATTGTACAAACCGAACGGGTAGTAATACGCAATAATATAAGCAAAGAAAAAACTTGATAGTCCAAATTGATAATGTCTAAAATTTCAAACCAATTGTCATTGAATTATATCAGTGCCTTGAGTGTTTTATTTCAAAAGAATTACGATGTCAAAATGATATGTTTTCTTGGGCATTTGAATTCACTACTACCGAATCTACTCAATCCATAGTTGAGAAATGTTTAAATAATGATAAAAGAAAATAACCCATAAAGGAAACACACCCTTAGGTTTCATTAAGTACTCAGCTCTTCCCATACTTAGATTCTTAATTCTCTTAGTAGTAGGTAGGTAGTAGTCATGCAGTCTTAGGTGTTAGGCTAGAAATAAATTATGTATAGAAGTAAAAAATAAATGGTACGGCGCACCGCACAGACTTTCTCTCTCTATCTATAAACACGTAAGATTTCTGAACGGAATAATGTACATTGTATCATCACCACTCCACATAAAAACACGCATAAAATAATATACAATGATATATAATCAATGAGAAAAGAGGCGCATCTTTGTCCACCTAAAAGCATTTCAAACAGTTTAATGTCTTCCACAAGGGTCAACACTTCGTATTAAAATTTCGATTTCTGGTTAAAATTTTAACATTTTATAAGGTATTGAAGATCTTCAAGTCATCGCATTGATATTTAATTATTCATTTATACATTTTGACCAATAAAAAATGTAAATATTGACTATTGAGTCTAAAATGGAGATAGATCATTGCTGTGCAAACATTTCTCCTAAGAGCTTTAAGGAAAAATAACATACTTTTTTAGATACTTATATTTAATTACTCTATGGCATTGGAAAATTATTGCGTTAAGACTTAAATAGTATATCTTTACAACTAAAGCTCACAAAATTGTATTAATATATTTGCAAATATCTCATAAACTGTTGCTTTTATAAAAATCGTTTGAGCAGATTTTGAGAAAACCAATTTTTTCTCTTTTCGCCCTTCAGTAAACTACCCTTAATTTTCTGTTTTTATAGACACACAGACAGACGGCATTGCAAAGACTATTTTTTAGGGTTATGGGGGTCATGAGACGTCGACATCCATCAACATTTCAGGTTAGTTTTTTTTTACGGTCTCAATACTTAAACTTTAATGTCCAAAAAGTTAAAAAAAAAATCATATAATTGCTTATAGATTGAAAATTATTGATTTTATAAAAATATTTTTCGAGTAAAATATTTGTATTATAAATATATACACATATTTGTAATGCTAAGTAATTTTATATCTCAAATAGTTTCGGAGCTATTATAAAAAATATTAATTTACGCATCAGACCGGAGCCCTTAAAGGTATTTTGCCGAAATATTGAGGGTAGCCTTTTTGTTTGGAATATTTATTAATGTTTATAAATGAAATTTAATCAAAATCGTTTGAGCCGATTTTGAGAAAATCGCCTTTTTCTCTTTTTGCCCTTCAGTAAACTACCCTTAATTTTAAGTTTTAATATACACACAGACAGACGGCATTGCAAAGACTAAAAATATATATATAAGTGCGTATAGATTGAAAATTATTGATTTTATAAAAATATGTTTCGCATAAAATATTTGTATTATAAATATATACACATATTTGTAATGCAAAGTAATTTCATATCTCAAATAGTTTCGGAGTTATTATAAAAAATGTTAATTTACGCATCAGACCGGAGCCCTTAAAGTCATTTTGCCGAAATATTGAGAGTAGCCATTTTGTTTGGAATATTTATTAATGTTCATAAATGAAATTTAATCAAAATCGTTAGAGCCGATTTTGAGAAAATCGACTTTTTCTCTTTTTTCCCTTCAGTAAACTACCCTTAATTTTAGGGGTAGATATCCAATTCCAAAAATCCCTCGGGGCAACCCTATGAAAACCCTAGATATCAAGTTTCAGCTCAATCGGTAAAATAGTTTAGGCTCTAGTTGGAGGTACAGACAGACAGACAGACAGACAGACAGACAGACGGAAATTCCAAAACCACTTTTTCGGATTCAGAGAGTCATAAAACGTCAATATTCATCAAAATCTCGAGTTCGAATTTTTTGACGATCACCATACTTTCTCTACCTGTAAGATAGAGAGAAAGTAAAAAGTGCCTGTGCCACATTCTCAAGTTTCTCTAATCACATCGTTTAAGCTATTCCCTATCTATGTTTTCTGGTTTTATAGCTATCCACATATCTCATGGCGTGATTTAAGGCATAAAACTTACAATAATTATAATGTAACGGTAAATACAATAAATCTAAGATGCATAACCCAATATTTCATCAGGAACATCCGTGTCAAATGCAAGCTTTTGTTTCATGTTTTCAGCTGTTGCTGAAGTAGTGGTCAAGCAACCGGAGGTGTCAGGCTCACAAAAGTATTTAATAAATAAAAGTTCAATTTCACATTCCTATGTTTTCTATTATGAGAATGCAAAGAATCATATTTATGGATTTTGAAATAACCCGTAAAGCAGCTAAAGGGCCCAAGGTGTTGGGGGTTTAATGTAGGTAAAATTACTATTTTTTAAATAAGGCTGCTGTGTATGCATATTTTCAGACATTCCTAATTTACTTTGCAAAGTTTTTTGAGCTCGAAGTTAAATTATTATCACACATAAAATTATGTAGTGTTTTTAAGATTTTATTTGAATATTTCCTTGTACACCCTGAAGCTTAAGCTAACTTTTAATGGGAGGGTTAATTTTTGTCAGAATATTTACTATGCAAATGTAAGATCAAATAAAATAAAGATGTTGAACGTTACCAATGTTTACATTTTAAAATAAAGATGTTGAACGTTACCAATGTTTACATTTTATTTGTTAAACAAGCACAACTTTTCTAATAATGTCAATACAAAACAACCAACACAAAATATAGTTTCTCTTTGGATTTAGTGTTGAAATTAATTTTGTAAATTCTCTTTGGATTGCAGTTGGTTTAGCGATCAAGTAAGACAAAAACAAATAATTTTACGTTGAATAGAAGAATACAACGGTTGATCACTTAGTTTATGACAGAATATTTTTTTTTTTTTTTTTAAAAAAATTGGATTTTAAAAGAAAAAACTATACCCATGCGATATTCCTGCACAATCAGTACAATGGTTTGGTCGTGATTGAGCACCAAACAAATCGACAGACAACATTTCATAATAATTGTAGGAGGCTAGTTTCAGGCCAAAACTCTCGTTGCCAAGGAGACTTACAAAGAAGATCTATCTATATGTTAAAAGTTAAAATATGTATTTGTTATACATTTAAGACGCAATTGTAACCACACTAACAATATTGTTTTTCAAGACAGCATCGCTATCTGATAAGTTATTGCGATAATTTATAGCTTACCATGGTTCCCTGAAAGATAAGGAGAGTAGCAGAAGAAGAAGCCTTTTTTTAGTTTACTGGAAACATACAAACATACACATAAGCAGACATAAAATATAACGTACATTCAGCTTTAGAGCTTTTTTCTATATGTGTAAGCTATAGATTACAAATTTGAATAAAGTCAGCCTAGCCGGATAATTTCTTGAAAAGTTGTATCAGCCTTATATTTTCATTCGGCCATCATTTTAAAAGTTGGCTTCCATTTAAATTGAGGAATTTTTAAATAACAGACTTTTTTATTTTTGATAAACCTAATAATAGAATTCCTGGAACTTACTATAATTGATTTAAAAATATTAAAATCAATTAACTTTACCAAGCGTAATAAGTGACGTGACCTAATAGACAGACTTTGTACGATATTAATATCGTTGTATTAGGAACTCATGTCCTGTACACCTATTTAGGTTATCTAAGGTTTTGAATTTTTAAGTTATATTATTGGTATTTGTTAATTGTTCCTATCATAATATTTCCTTTTCTATTTGATTCAAGTGCTTGATTAAAATGTTATTATAGCTTATTTATTTGTCTCTTATCACTAATAATTAGGTAGGTCTGTATCTCGTTTCAATCTATTTGGTCAACTCTTTTCTCTAAATGTCATTCATAGCTTAGAAAGAAAAATAGGTGTTTTTTAACTTTGATATTATTATTATTTATGAAACATTTAATTTATTAAATGAAGAGTATAAGACCATTCTTTAAAATTCTTTAAGAAATATTATATTACATATTTTGTTTTTGTTTCATCCTAGCATAATAAGTGTCTGCATTGTATTTGGATTATTATAATACATAGATTATATTGTGTAAGATGATTGAAATATTAGGCCTAAGCCTATGCTAATAGCAATCTATAGGGTTTTTTTTTTCAAATTTCACGGTTAGCCTTTTGGAGTTAAAAAGTATGGAAAAATACTTATTTTCAGCCAGAAGTAATCCTATATGAACATAATGGCGCAAATGGACACGAGTTGCTTGATGGTCAAACACGAACTCACTAACGAAGACAACATACGAGTAGTCGTACGTATCCGCCCGTTGAGCGAGAAAGAAAGAAAATCACGCTTTAAAAATATCATAAGAATCGACCACCCTAACCACATTTCGATACTAAACCTCACCCACAACGGTGATGAACGCCCCAAGGCTTTCGCTTTCGACGCCGTTTTGGCGAAGCCTCGAGCCAAGAAGACGTCTACGAGTGCTTCGGTAGACCCGTTGTCGAAAAAGTTCTCGAAGGATACAACGGGACGATATTCGCCTACGGACAGACGGGGTCAGGGAAAACCTACACCATGGAAGGGGTGCAAGAAAACAAAGATGAATGGGGGATAGTACCGAACGCCATCCACCACATATTCCTCGCCATAGACCAGGTTACCGACAGAGACAAGACCGTCTCCTTCTCCGTCCGGGTGTCTTACGTCGAGGTCTACAACGAGAATATCCACGACCTTCTGTCCGAGGATCACACGGCGTCCTTGAGTATCAGGGAGGATCCATTGCACGGTGTTTTCGTGAAGAGACTGACGGGGTTCGTCGTGGCGAGTTCCACAGACCTGTACAATGTGACGACTCTCGGTAACCGCAATAGAGCCACCGGATCTACTAAGATGAACGAGAAAAGTTCAAGATCTCATGCAGTTCTGATGGTCACGATTCAGCAAAATGTTTCAGGTCAGCCATTCAAATCTTATTTTGACCAGTATGAGTCATAATTCAGATATAAAATACATAGGCCTACCTCTTAAAGCTACTGGCACGTACTCATGCGTCAGGTCATAAGGTCTGAAGTGTCCACTTAAAATATTTAGACTACAATACATATTAAATTTAAAAATAATAAATTACTATCAATATTGATCCCAAAAAATCTCTATTTGCTAAAAGTCCATTCCCATGAAAATTGGATTATAATTTTTAGAAATAAAGGTTACTAAAGATATAAATAATCGGTAATATGTGTAATTCAAGCCATATTATTTATACGCAACTGATACTAAATTATCTAAGAAATTAGGTTTAGAAGAAAAATTTAAAAATAAAAAGACTCACGTATACCCTGGAGCGAGAATAATAGACAACTTATATGAAAAAAAAGCCCAACCCTATTTTTCCAGTTTTTGAATTTGACCCTTAATCTTCGGGTTAAAATCAGCAATACGAACACACACCAAACTTTTTGGTAGTAGCTTGAGTTAATAAGTTGCTAAAAATAATAATAGATTGATAAGGTGAATAGAAAAACAAAGCATAAAATTATAACACGCAGTGAGGTTAAAAAAAACCTCAACATATTCGCTTATTTAAAAGTAAATTAATATTGGGCAAAAAACCTCAGCCTACGTTTTTAGACTGAAGAAAACTATCTCGCCGACTCAAGTGGTGTTTAACTAGAGGTCTACCTACATTTCAGGTAAACTTATGACAAGGGTTGGAAGCTTGCACCTTGTTGACTTGGCTGGGTCGGAAAGGCAAAGCAAGACTGGAACCTCGGGAGTGAGGCTCAAAGAAGCATCAAAGATCAACCAAAGTCTATCTACTCTTGGCAAAGTCATCGCGGCACTGGTGGATGGTGAGACTGTAGGCAACTACCCTATCCAATCTACCACGAAGATAAAATAAAGTCTCAATCGGTATTCCATAAAAATTGAGGATGTTAATGTTTCATTAACACACCAGTCAAGGAGCGATCAGTTGTAGGGGTGGTAGGGCCTATAATGGGCTTTGTCTTAATAGAGTGATAATACGTCCGCAGCAAGAACAGACTACCTGTTTTGATATGTTTCTAGGGGTGAAATATTTTAATTCCGATTAAGGAGTATTTCAAGTAGAGATATACCAAGCGTGAAACAATAAAATAGAAAGTAAAATGTCCAACTTAAAATATATTTTCATTGGCTTATGGCTACTGACAGGAGTCTGCCAATTTCAATTAAAATGGTCAGTGGAATTATTTTAGTGGCCAATAAAATGCCGAGTTTTCTCTCAATAAATGAGGAATGCTAAAAACAATAATTACTCTACAAAACTTAAACTCGATATAAAAATATAGTTTCTTAGATTTTCAAATTTGTCTGGTATCTTTATTTATGATCTTGAATATTCTAATATAAAGAGATAAATTTTTGAAGCACCACTTATTTTTAATGTGTATCTAGCATATTTATCATTTGAATATTCTAATATATATTAGGTGTTTATTTATTATTTACATGCTAGCTAGGATTAAATACACCATGTTTGAGCTTTTGACCCAATTTGTGGAATTTTCCCTTAATTTATAAAAACGTTTAAAACATTCTAAAATTTAATTTTGTTAAGAGTAAACACACATACGTGGGTATCAATATCTTCCTTAAAAATAAATTCCTGACGATGACGTAAACACCGAAAATATATGGACAGTTAGATGTAGCAGAATCTCAAATTGCAATGCATCTATCCACTAATATATGATGAATATAATAATTTTCATTTTGTCATCACTTGGTATATATTTAAATCAAATTTAATTTGTTTTGTTCAATATAACAGTTTTCTTAGTACCATGTAACTTTTAAAACAATTTTACAGTTGATATCTAAATTTTAAAACACTTCTTTATCAATATGAAAAATATTTAATACAAAATAATTGACTCTTATATTATATTAATAACACTGTCATTTTATTATGAAAAAAAAAGTTATATTTTTTTACTATCAGAAGTACCCGGCATTACCCGTGGTAGCCACGAAATGTACTATGTGGTTACCCCCTGGCAACGCTTCAAACGGACAGAAGAAAAAATCCCTTCATTTTATTTATTTCCGGTTTTAATTAATTTTAAAAAAAACAATTTTAAAATTCCGGCTTCAAGGCGCATATGTTCGTAAAAAGGACCTACTATTGTTTAAATTTCAGACCTCTTCGTGCGGTTGATATCGTGCAACGCCCTTGATAGTCAGACACACAGATACACAAACTATCTTAATTTTATTAATATAGATTCATAGTTAGTAATTTTACTGCTTGGTGTGACTTAATAATTAATATCAAATCAAAAAGTTAAAACTTAATAAATTTATTTTTTAATAATTAAAGGTGTCTTAGATGCTTATCTTAAAAATTAGAGGCCAAAGTCATGTCACAGTGCCCTTTAATCTCATCCCAAGGTTTTGCCATTTAGCTAAAAGCACCCACGTGCCATACCGCGAGTCAAAGCTGACCCTATTACTGAAGAACTCCCTAGGGGGTAACTCGGTCACCACCATGGTGGCCAACGTAGCGCCTTCAGACTACAACTACGACGAGACGCTGTGTACACTCCGATACGCGGACAGGGCCAAACACATCAAGAACCACGTACAGGTACGTGTATATTCATCCATAGCATGTAGCTTTTATTCTTACAAGTGCGGCTCAGTTGTAAGATGCAAGGCATATAATGTTGAAGTCATGAGTTCAAATCTCCACTCTCCTCAATTTATAATAATCAAGAAACAGTATTTGAGAATAATATTTGACGTCCCATGGTACATCTCCAATAAGACTCTACTTAGGGTCTTGGGCAATGGACCCGGATGCTTGAGCAATCCTTCTACAATCCTCTGATCCAAGGGCTTGGAAAGGGGGGAGGGGAAGGGGGAAGGAAAGGGGGAAGGGGAAGGGGGGAGGGGGGAAGGGGGGAAGGGGAGGGAAGGGGGGGAAGGGGAAGGGGGGGAAGGGAAGGGGAAGAGGGAAAGGGGGGAAGGAGGGACACACAAACGTCCCAAAGCCTTTCTCGGAAAAGCGAGAGGTGACCCCAACCAAGTATAATCAGGAGGCTCCTAAACCTCCGTGATAATTTCTCATTTCATAGTTCTTTATCCTCCCCCAAACTCTTCACACATCGCTACAACTCTTCAGTTTAAAATACAGTAAAAATTATGGTGGGACCTGTAGTGTTGGTAAATGATTTAATTTCCTCTCCTTCCTCCATTATGGGAGTATTGGAGCATGCTTATTCGAGTCTAGTCAAGTCAACTATTAATGATTAGCCTATCCAATAAGTTTTTTAAAAAAAATATAGAAGTGTCAGATGGAAGAAGGTTAAAAAGTAACATTTTTATATGCATGTTGCCATCGAGTAGAATAATGATTAATAGACTCTCAATGTGCTCGTGTTTAAAATTATCTAGGAACAATATTATTAGTAATATTTCTCATATATCATAGCTATCGTTGAATAATTTTGCAAATAAATCTCTCTTACTGCTCTATTTAACATACAGTTATTGAAAATATGACATTTTAATGTAAACATATAAAAAGTTTTCGATTACTGAAAAATTAACGCGCTGGTTTCGTGTTAAGCAAAATTACCGAGGACGGGGATATTAAGGTTTGAATCTCGGGCGGGTGAACTTAGTGTGGTTTTTCCTAAATGGTTTTCCACTCTTCCTCCACGCCAATTCGGATTCACTTCCTCTAAATTCTACCTTCCCAATTCCTAATCAATTAGCGTAATTAATACTTAAGCATATAACCCGAACACTCGAACAGGTAGTAAGACGTGGTGCTAAATAATTTTTTTTTAGCTTATGGATGTTTTAGCTGATTGTTAACTAGCTACCATAATCTAATATACTAAAATATAATATAATACATTTTAATAATTTAATATCAATCTAAATGGGTAATCAAACTTACTGAATAAAAATAATGTATTTATTATGATATATTGATCGATATATTACTTTATTTGTGATTACAGGTCTATTCAATATACTAATTGAGTAAATAATAAGATGGTAGTAACGAGAGAAAATGTTTATTTTCCGTTAGATAGAGAGAGAGAGAACGTCATAAACCATTTAGGAAAAAGCACTCTGAGTCTTGAAATCATTTGAGAAAAAACACCATGAATTGAACACCATTGAGTAAACGAACACCCTTATCTAGAAGACATTTAGTATAGAAAAAACATTGAATGAAAAACCATTTAGTAAAAGCCACCCTAAATAGAATAACCACTGAGAAAAAGGAACCAAAGTTGGAAACTATCTAGGAGAATAGCTCTTTAATTGAAAACTAACTAAAATAAATGGTACGGCGCACCGCACAGACTTTCTCTCTCTTTTTATAAACTCGTAAGATTTCTGAACGGAATAATGTACATTGTATCATCACCACTCCACACAAGAACACGCATAAAATAATATACAATGATATAGAATCAATGAGAAAAGAGGCGCATCTTTGTCCACCTAAGAGCATTTCAAACAGTTTAATGTCTTCCACAAGGGTCAACACTTCGTATTAAAATTTCGATTCTGGTTAAAGTTTTAACATTTTATAAGGTGTTGCAGATCTTCAAGTCATCGCATTGATATTTAATTATTCATTTATACTTTTGATCAATAAAAAATGTAAATATTGACTATTGAGTCTAAAATGGAGATAGATCATTGCTATGCAAACATTTCTCCTAAGAGATTTAAGGAAAAATAACATACTATTTTAGATACTTATATTTAATTACTCTATGGCATTGGAGAATTATTGCGTTAAGACTTAAGTAGTATATGTTTACAACTAAAGCTCACAAAATTGTATTAATATATTTGCAAATATCTCAGAAACTGTTGCTTTTATAAAAATATATGTCAAATAAAAGTTTTTTATTTCTAATAGTCCTACAATTTTGCAATGATAAGTTGTTTAGTTTCTCCAATAGTTGTGGAGATACGGATATTAACGCTTCTGTAATGTACCCTAAAAATCATTTTCATAGGAAAATGAAAATAGCCAGTTTATTTATAATCTTAATCAACGCCTAGATACGAATTTTAATCAAAATCGTTTGAGCAGATTTTGAGAAAACCAAATTTTTTCTTTTCGCCCTTCAGTAAACTACCCTTAATTTTAAGTTTTAATATACACACAGACAGACGGCATTGCAAAGACTATTTTTTAGGGTTCGGGGGGTCATGAGACGTCAACATCCATCAACATTTCAGGTTAGTTTTTTTTACGGTCGCAATACTTAAACTTTAATGTCCAAAAAGTTAAAATATATATATAATTGCGTATAGATTGAAAATTATTGATTTTATAAAAATATGTTTCGAATGAAATATTTGTATTATAAATATATATACATATTTGTAATGCTAAGTAATTTCATATCTCAAATAGTTTCGGAGCTATTATAAAAAAATGTTAATTTACGCATCAGACCGGAGCCCTTAAAGCCATTTTGTCGAAATATTGAGAGTAGCCATTTTGTTTGGAATATTTATTAATGTTCATAAATGAAATTTAATCAAAATCGTTAGAGCCGATTTTGAGAAAATCGACTTTTTCTCTTTTTTCCTTTCAGTAAACTACCCTTAATTTTAGGGGTAGATAACCAATTCCAAAAACCCCTCGGGGCAACCCTATGAAAACCCTAGATATCAGCTCAATCGGTAAAACAGTTTAGGCTCTAGTTGGAGGTACAGACAGACGTAAATTCAAAAACCACTTTTTCGGATTCAGGAAGTCATGAAACGTCAAAATTCATCAAAATCTCGAGTTCGATTTTTTTGACGATCACCACACTTTCTCTACCTGTAAGATAGAGAGAAATTAAAAATAGTTAGGAACTATTTAATAAAAACCACCCTGATTGGAAAACCATTAAGAGAAAATTGCCCTAATTGGAGAATCATTTAGGACAAACCAACATGGGGAGGAAATCTAGGCGAAACCACCCTCAATATACCCTAATGAATTCAAACCTAAAACTTTACTGCACCGAAAAACAAGAATAAACGACCCTCCCGTTTAGTAAGAGTCCCCACCGATACGTGTAAATATATAGTTGAATTTGTAATCATATAAACTGACTGTAAATAATATATGGTTTGTAAACTTTGACTATAGTTGAATGATAGCCCGAGAAACATCGCCATTGAGAGAACAGCAGGGGAGATCCTAATGCTGAAGAAAGAATTGGAACAACTGTCCAAAATCGTTGACGACCCCACTATTGAATTCATCGACACGGACGAGAAGGAGAGGATAGAAGAACTGGAGGAGGAAGAAGAAGAAAGAAGAAGGCGTGAGAATATGACCAACGACGAGTTGGCCGCATACTTGAAGATGAAGATGCAGAGTGAGGCCCATGAAACGGATCTGCTTCTAGCCAAGAAAGAGTACGATAAGGTGCAGCAGATGCTCCAGCAGGTAGAGAAACACGCGATAGTAGGTGAAGAGAATCTGTTGGAGAAGTTGGACGAGCAGCAGCAACAACTGAACGTGTGGTCTTTGGAGTTGAAGAAAGCCGCCAGTACTGAACGGGAGCTAGAAATGCAGCTGCACTGGCTGGAATCAGATATGATGGACATTGAAGATAAATATTCGTCTCTTCAAGAGGAGGTTGACGAGAAAACTAAGAAGTTAAATAAATTGATGCCAGTGCTTGGTAGGGCCAAGAAAGAACTGGCCGCTCTGGAAAAGAAACAGAGACGTCAGATTCTCAAGGAAGTAGACAAGGTATGTATTTTACTTGTTGTAATGCTGCTTTGGATAAAACTATTGATATGATATGATATGATATGTTATATTAATAATTGGCATTAGTATTTCTGTTCTCTAACATAGAATAATGGATTCGTTATGAAGACTTTCACGGCCAGTATTTAAATTCAAACTATTATTTTCGGGATTTAGCCACTTTTATGAAACTATATCCAACGTTTCGATAGATTGTAGCAGCCATAGCCTGGGATAAACTGTGAATTTATTAAATGAAGCCAAAATAATTCAGGCAATTTCATCAACGTGACTCAAGCTAAAAATTAAAGTGACATTTTTTTATACAATATTACAATACAATTACTACAACTCAACAGGGCGGTAGGGGTCAGGAGGCAGATCTTGGTGTTCGCGTATGATGATGTCTTAGTTACGTTCGTAATTGTCAAAGGCAAGTCGGTACGGTAGTGGCTAGCCAGACGATCTAATTTATAGCCAAAGGAATAAAGAATTCACTGGTAGCTGGTTGCATACACTGATTTATAATGGCCTCCTTTGGAAAATATTGGGCGTGTTTTCTTGATCAATACATTCATTTATTAGAATATCACCTTGTTTCTAAGTAGTGGAGAAGTTGAGTGGTAGAGCATTAGTAATAAGCCAAGTGTTCTGGTTTCGATCCCCATGTTCACGTGTCATTATTCAGCTAATTTAAATCAATCGAATTATGTCCACCTTCCCACGGATACATCCGTAATAATTCTTATGTAGCCCATGTGTGTACATATGTATTAGAAGTAGGCTGATTTTCTATGTACCACAACAATACAAAACAGCCCTTACACGCTTTTATTTTAAAATATTAACATAATGCAATCTACAGGCAAAGTTTTTTTTATATTGATTAATGTTCTAAGTAAATTTTTAGATTTTCATTATAAATATTTGAGTTACCTCAAAGAGATACTTCTAACAACTACAACTATGAAACTGGCCCATTCAATTCTTGTCTAGGTATGTGTCGTCCCGTATTGTGCTACACTTAAGTCGTACTAAGTCTGACTATAAAACTGGCTCTTGGATTTAATTTAAAACACTGCACGTGTCCAGACTTAGAACTTATCAACACATAAGTAGTGACTTCCCTTGCATGGGACATTACCAAACTATGTAGGCCTATGACTGTGATATCCTTTAAAAACAAATTGATGAAGTTTGCAATATCTGTTGAACGTGATGATGGTGGACCTTATACGCTGTATTGTAATTATAAGTTTAGTGCTAACCTCTAGTAAGTACACATTTGTTTCGGGATTAAGTATACTTAACATTAAAAATAAGAATAAGAATAACTAAATAGTAGCTACTATTATAAATACTTAGTTCAGGTCAAGTAGATCTGAGCTTGAATCTAAATCTCTTATTAAATATCATAATACATCAAGGGTATTTATGTTGTAGTTTATTTATTAACTAGGACTATATTAAAAATGACAATATGAATGCCTTATACGTTTGTTCAACTTCTTTACAATGTATAAACGTAAATACTCCCAACACTAATCCCCAAATAAAATTTAGTGAAATGTATATAGACGACTCTGCCCCAACAACGATATAATATATAACCGTTTTGAGTAAAGGTTTTTGTAACACAGGTTCGGGATATGACCCGACATTTAGACCTGTACGATCATATCCTGTCCCAATGGATACCTGAAGATAAGCTGCTGCTGATAGAGAGGAATATGACTTGGGACGAGTGGACGGACGAATGGACAATAAGGTGAATTGCGTGGTTACGTCATCGGGACACTTAATTCCTACTAGTGCTCAGACCGGCGGATAACAGTTGGGCCATGAGACCTTTTGTCACAAAAGTCATACTTAGTTGGCACGATCACTGACCAGAGATTATGTCTTAGCTTGTTGGGCCACGATCACTGACCAGGAGGATTATGTCATATCTTAGTTGGGCCACGATCACTGACCAGAGGATTATTGTCATACTTAGTTGGGCCACGATCACTGACCAGGAGGATTATTGTCTAGCTAGTGAATTCACTGACCACGAGGATATTCTACTTTTGCCTTATATTGGGCTAGACTTATTTTGGTTAGGTTTGTTATATTATAATTGGTTAGGCTTGATTAGATTAGCATTTTGTTGTCTTTTACTAGCCATCAATTTATGAATTTTGCTCACCTTGAGAAAACATTTAAAACGATTATAAATGGAGATTCACAACAGCCGGGGCCGAGTTAGTACACCAGTACGCCTTGTTTTCAATTACAAAGGGAGATCATGACCCAACTGTAATTGATAATCAGTTAATTTTTCCCTGGACGAACGCTTGGTAAAACACAGAATGTTCATTCCTCTATGTAATTTGTATGTCTACAGAACAGAAATAGTTGTCTCAGCATAGTCATGTCAATCAAAAGTGCCCTTCCTACATTTTAAAATAATTATTAGTTGCAAATACTATGCATGGTAGTTTGTATAAATTATGTTGCATACGTTGGCAATATTTTGACTTCCAATAACAGACCAAGCGTGGCCATTCTCTATTTTAACTCGACCATTTGTCGCTTTGTCTATTTTCGGTCTAGATGCTTACTCCACGATAAGCTGTCAATTGCCTGGACCAATTTTAACTAAAGTTGCCAGGAACATTCTTTAAGTCCAGGCCGAACGACGTTTGAACATAATTTTTAAATGTGGTTATCCGTTTCAATATGATGGCTGTTCCCTTTAATAAGTATTGAATTTAATATTCCAAGCAATCGATACTGTATCTAAGGTGTATTTAAAAAACGTATATTGCTAGATTGAAGTCTTAAACCACGTAGACAGCAGTTATTTTCTATGAATATAACTTACTAATAATTAAGAGTAAGATCATCTTTAAATACACAGAGAAATAAAGGAGATATTTCAATTTGAAATACTAAAAGGGAAATGTTTAGACTGTAGTAAAGTTCAGAACATGGCATAGTTCTTAATAATATCTACTTAAAATGTATTTAATGTAGGGAGTGAGTTCTAGTGTTGTATTATTAAAAATAAATATCTAAGGTGTTGAATAGTACTTTGGTCCACAGCCACTCCTCGCTGTGCGGTAACAATGTCCAACGGCAACAAGAGCCTTCCAGGAGTCTCAAACAGGACCGAAGAGGCCACTCAGACATCTACAGGTCTTACTCTTTGGAAAGTTCACTAAGAATGAGCGCTACCACCGAGGAAAAATTGAAGCTGCCCCTCATAGATAAGAAACCATCAACCTCAAACAGCCTGGAGGAATAACACCTCAATAACTATTACACTCATGGTAACCTAGGGGTTCCGGTTTAGATTCCCGGCTGGTACATGGGTAATTTTACCGAAAGGGCAATTAACCCAAACTGTCACCAGGCTTGTATTAGTTAGGTTGAAGTTAAGTTTAAGAGTTGCCACTGGTTCCACACCCTCATACTTAATATCCCCATTACCTCATCTCATCGGGACATGGAAAGAGCTTCCACGGAAAGGATGCACAATTAGTACATTCGGGCATCCCTTGGGCAACGAACAGAGTATCTCAATAAAATACACACACATTTTATTACCATATATTGTAACAAGTAAAGAGAAAAGACGTCATATTGTTGATATGTTGGTTTACCTGAATTTACAAATGCTCAAAATGTCTATCATCAGCACCAATGCATCGTCAACAACGATTGTTTTGTATTGTTTCGACTGGAATAGTAGGACAGGCATTTTTTATTTCATGTATCATAATTATTATCCTGTGTTCTTTAGAGTAACCCACAGGTTCAATGGTGATAGGTCAGAAAATCGAGGTGGTTGCTCCACAATTCCTCTTCGTCCTATCTATCACCCAGGGAAAGTGTCATCAGAAAATATCTTAACATTGGTGTCTTAATGTAGTGATACCACTATCATTCTGAAAAACTAGCATTTTTCATCCCAAAACAGGACAATAAAAGGAGTTAAAACGTTGTCTAGGTGAAACATGTGACAGTCGCTCCAAATAAAAAAGGATATTTCTTCCTTTAGGAAGAAAGACCGCAATCCCTGGTGGGTTAACTAGTCGTTTCACTACATGTGAATTTTCCGCGTATAAGTACACACAGTTATGTTGATTAACAATACCATTAAATTTAAAGGTGGCTTCATCAGACCGAACCATTAAATCTTTAAAATCTTCCCTTTCTTTAGGCCTCCACATGCGCAAAAACCACTCTAAAAATTGAGGTCACCCATCTGGATCGTCCTTCTTCATTGCACGGAGTAGTCTCGGAATATAGGGCTTCCACTTCAAACGTCGCAAAACCCAATGAACACCTGCCTTACAAACATCACTATCACGAGAAAATTGTTCAACAAACAGACTTAATCCTATTCAGGGATTGTGTTAGTGTATGTAACACTGTCGCACCATATTCATTGCCCAATGACGTTCTCGGTCCGTCCTTTGTTCTCATTTTGTACAGTACCATCAGCCTCAAACTTGTCACACAACCTTGCAATTGTTACCCATATCGATGGTGGTGTCTTAGATTCACTTCTCCAACGCCTTTGCACCTCGATTACATTTTCCTTTTTCCAATAAGACCTAAGAATCCACTTATGTTGCTCAAATCATAAACGTGGCTTCACCACGTTACATTATTGTGAAGCCATCAGTCTAAACTTACTAGTATTTTATCAAATTTCAAATGGAAGTTTGAAATGTTATTATTGGAAAATAAAAATAATATATATATAAAAACATAGTAGTTTTAATGCTTTCCAAATCCTCCATGTATAAACGATTTAATTTTTATATTAGTTCAAATTAATTTAAAAGTTTTTATCTTACTAGTTTTGTTTGTCAAGTCTTGATATATAATGTATATAGTTAATAATTATGGTTTTGTGAAAAGCATAACTCATGGGATATAAAATACTGTAAGAATAAAATAATTTTTTTAAACCAATTTTCAAATTTATTTTAAATTCTTACCCAGTGTAAAAAAAACTTGTTTATATACATTTTTTACTGTGATCTTTCATTATAGTTTATTCAAAAGCTATCATTGATTTTTAAAGGAATTCGCTATTTAAAACCAAGTGTACAAACACTTTGTTTTGTTTTTATGGTTTAAAATTTGGTAAAATGTTTTTTAATGCCGTATTTCATTAATAATCCAAGTCAAATTCAAATAAATCTTTTATTAGGGCTGATGGACTGGACAATTTTGACTTTTTGTTTGACCAAAACTTCTAATTGGAAAGCTAAACTGCAAAGCAAAATTACGCTCAAACATAACATTTAAAGTAAGTTTTGACTGCTGTACTAACTTTTTTACTAATTTCACTAATTGTTAATAACGTTGCTATCTCTCATTATAGATGTCACATTTATGTCATACTTTGTTAAAATTAGTATCATATGACTAAGTTGGTTTGTGTGTGTGTTATAGTTTTGCTTAAATCTCATATATATGATTAATATAATGGATTTCACGCTATGAATATGTATATTACCTTTTATATATATATATATATATTTATAATATAAGGAACGTACTTTTGTAGAACAGCAATTAAATTGATTGGTAACACTTCTTTAGTCAATTAAACAATATAAATTAAGAATATAATAAGGAATTAATTTATTCAAAGATAAATTGTAAAATTAAGAAATTAAATCAATTAAAACAGACATTTTTATAATTTATCTTTGAATAAATTAATTCCTTGTTATATTCATAATTTATATTGTTTAATTAACTAAATAAGTGTACCAATCCATTTAATTGTTGTTGTACCAAAGTACATTCCTTATGTAATAAATCTCATATTCCTCCTTAATACAAGTAAAATAAATATAACTAAAACTTTATATACATATTTTTATATAACATATATATAAATATAAAGGTAATACTTTTTTTTTATAACCACGTCTTACTACCTCTTCAGGTTATAACCATTTATGATAATTACTCTAATGGGGTAGGAATGAGAAAGGAAGCATTTTAGAGGTAATCTACCCGCATTTGCGTGGAAGGAGCGTGGGAAACCATTTAGGTAAAACCAATCTCAGTAGACCCAACCGGGATTCGAATCCCGATCTCCCTGTCGTCAACAGGCCAGTCTAACATGAGAGGGACACCTTAGACCGTTCGACCACTGAAGCGGGCTAGTAGCCTACTTTATTAATGCTAAAAAAAACAACCAATTGGAACAAGGACTAAACTTTAAGCTCACCTAGCCTAGTTTTCCAGTGATGGTGATGTTTAAGTTCGACTCCCGGTCGAGTGTAGTGATTATGTTTTTTCCTCTTTCCCAATCTCTCCCTTTCCACAAAATTTGGTCACATCTTATTTTTAAATATACCTTTTTCATTCCCTTCTGATTATAGTAATTTCATTTCGCTAGACCTGATAGGTTGGGGCGCGCAGAAACAAAACAATCTAATTTATAAAATAAAGAACAGTTGTTCACTATGATTATTTTTAGTGCTGCGCATCTTACTACTACTTGTATTGCCCTTCTGCAATTTATTCAAACTAATTATCTAAGGATGCGTGAGATATAGGAGGAATTTTAAGGATATTCCCAAGTGTGGCTAGAAGATGGAGAACCGATAACTTAAGTCATCAATAAGTACACCAGATAGAAATTTAAAAAACTGCTCTCCCGCGTCTTAACAAAGAGTGAAAGCCATTATTATAACCCTGTTCACCATTGTGCTAGTTGCAATCAATATGTAATTTTTTTAACTATACATATTTTTCATTTTTGTTTTAATTTTTTCAGATAACTATACACTTCTAAAATTGTCTCTAAATATTGTACAACATATAGAACTTAGGCTCAATATTGATGAATATCAACCAAATATGTCTTAAAACTCCCCTCATATCACATGACAAACACATCACATGACATCATATCATATATGACACACACACCCCTTAATCGTGTACAAAATAAACCAGTTAGCCCTCATATATGATGATAATTTTGTTAAACTGTCTCTGAACCCAAAGGTTTTCTACTCGGGTTTCTCTTTACTCGTGTTGTGTGCATATGCTTTGAAAGGGTAATTTGTTTCAATAATCAAAGGTTTTTGGTGCATTAGCGTTTCATCCCTTTCCTCTTCGACTAGCTTGTTCAAGCTCTTTGCAAATTTCATTATATTCTAGTCAATATGTGCTTTGCTCACGCAAGGCTTAGCCGTGTGTTTAACCGAGGAAATTGTTCAACGTATAACCCATTTTGTATCATTACTCTGCCTATTTGGACTAAACGCCTCGCTCTCCTCTCTGTGACCTGATATACATTACAACACACTCTCTCTAGACCTTTTAGTTGTTTAATTTGTTTTGCATTTGCATCCGAAAAGCGGAGCTTTACCAACTAATAGGATATGTATTAATTTGTAATATCATTTGTAACATTAAAGTTACATAGATTAAAAATATGTTTTAACTCAAAACTCAAAGGTTATAAAATATATATATAAAATTCATTTTCAAAACACATATTCTAAGAGGTAATAGAATTAAGCTTATAAAATAGGTATGTTTTCCTGGAGTCAGCTTTCTATAAGGCTATTACTTTGACAGTGAGATCAAACATTAGTGAGAAAATGAAGACTTATCTCCATTACTTGTAAAAAATCAAAGGGAATTGTGAAGTAGACATATTATAAATATATTTATTCTATTCAATGTAATGTTTTAAAGGTGGAATGGAAAGGAAACCGAGACAAAGTTAATATTTTTTGAGATTATAAGCCAAATAACATTTTTCGGCCAAAATAAATAGATATATTACTTCGATAGATAGATATATTTAGTTAAATTTTCTACATATACGGTTTATGAAAATCTGCTATGGACATAATTCTAACAGGACTTTCATGTGTATAATATTAGACTAGATAATTCTTTAAAATAAATTATTTATTTATTTTGAGCAAAAATTTATTTTCAATAAAATCTGTAAAAATACCCATTTTAACACTAGTTCCCTTATATCTAACCATAAGTTAATAAAAAAAACTTTTTGTACACACAATTAAATGTGTTTAAAATATCTCCTTAGCTCTATTTAATTTTACCTTTGCCAACTAAACCAATGCAGTAATACGTTGTATTAGTTTTTTTTAATGTAAAATTTTAACGACAATTTTGATAAATGATGGATAATGGATATTATTATGAAGTAGGGAGAGATTTTTAGATATATTCATAGCTTTATGTCCTCTTGCCCCAATCCCAATGAAGACAATTAATGAGGATTTATCTTACACTACACGAGATTGCTTCATTGACCAAAGAAGAATTGTCTTTGGTTTTTATAGCTAGCCAGAACTCTAAAAAAGTCGGAGTAAATAAACATTTGGTTCAAACATTTGTTCCTGCTGGGCCTCCTTTGAAACCCCTTCGATCCTCAACAGCTACCCCGCCTCACAGTTTGAGACAACCTGCTCTAGGAAACCGACATCTTGGTCGAGTGGTTAAAGAGGCCAACTACATAAATGGTTAATTGAATATGGGTACATTTAATCTATAACTCTACCTTCATCATACCTACCTCACTATGATCACTATTCAGATAGTCTGGACGAGTAGTAAGACAAAAATAAAATAAGCCCTAGATTACCATTATTATTATTATTATATATTATTAATTATTATTAGCACCGCGTCTTACTACCCATTCGAGTTATACTCATGCTAATGTGTAATGGTAGAGTGATTGTGAGATGAAATGGAGGACCTACAATTTAACGTGGAATCCGAACCACGGTGGAGGCCTGGCATTCCTCACATTCACAAGTTGTGATTAATACACGTCTTGTCAGAGGTGAAGGAAGGATTTTGCAATCAGATAAATCTGTGCCAGGATCGAGGATTGAACCCCGGACCCGCAGCACAGAAGTCCGACACCTTACCCTAGACCACCAGGTCACCTACAAGCCCTAGATAACCTAGTTTTGACTACAGAAGAGGAACCCAGTAATATATATTATTTGAATGAGGATTCTTCCTAGCTCTCACATATCTAATTAATCATTCGTACCTTGGATTAGTATGTTTTTTGATCAGCGTCTTACAACCTGTTCAAGCCATTTGCATTTAGCTATGACAATGGACTCGAGATGAGTATATGCAACAACATTTGCGTGAAGAGAGATTATTGAAAACACACCAACTGGAGTTCGATCCCTTACCATCTCATCACCAGTTAATAAGTATAGATGAGCATGACATTGAGACCACGTACCCACAAACGTGGGCTATAAAAAGTTTTATTAAATTTATAGTGGTATTTTAAGTTAGGTTAGTAATTTTAACATCCTACAGATATAGACTAGTATGTATTAATTACACCGAACTTTCATAAATATTAACAATAAAAGGAAAACATTATGAACAAGTGAGTAAACTATGAGTAGTAAATTAAAAATAATAAACATATATTTTTTTAAAACCCTTTAAGAAATTCAATAAAAGTAGCTAAACCAAAACAACCCCTTTTCTAGATTCTAGAGACCACGTGGCGTTAGAGTGAGCAGGAAGCTCAAAGAAACTTTCTGCTATAAATAAAGCAGATCATTTGGTCCACAAAGAGGAAAGATGGTGAAGGATGAATCAAACTTGAGCGAACTACGAGTACAACATGAGCACCTGCTGCTTCAAGGAAAAATAAAGAGTTCACCAACTTTTTTATTACACTCGGTGTGTATGGCAGTTGCCTAAAAATAGGAGGGTTATATTCTCCCCTTCCAAACGAGATATAGGTTTAAAAGTATAAATATTTAAAAAATAAAAATAGATTTTATGACACAATCGAAAGACACACCAACACACATTTTAAGGCCACTTAAACAGGTAGAAATCTTTAAATGCTGTTCACTCAAGTACATGACTGTTGTCGAAACATTATATTACGAAGGAATTGATTCAGAGAGACAAAAAGTTGACTCTTTCAAATACTTGGAAGATATGCTAACATATAGAAATGAAATTCAAGAGGTAATAGACTCAATTTATGCAAGCAGTGCTGCTATTATTCAGTCTATGTTATTCACGTCCCATCTTCTCTCTCGAAATATTAAAATGAGAATATACATTATTATAATCCTATTAATTGTTATTTACGTATGTAAAGCGTGGTCTTTCACTTTGTATCAAGATAAAAAAAAAGAATTTTTTGAAAACAAAGTATTGATAAATATATTTGTGCCTAAGAGGTATAAACTAACAGGAGAATTGATAAATTACAAAATGAAGAATTTTATGATTTGTATACATCCAAACATACGAAGGAAAATTAAGGCACTCAGGATGAGGTGAGGTGGTCATTAGTGCGTATGTGCAATGACAGAGTGTAAACATACATTTATAAGAAGGAAACCAAGAACCCCTCGTCGGCAAGACTTTACTGGAAGGATAATTTTAAAATTATTTAAAGGAGGCTGAGTGTCACGTTAGTGCTTGAATGGACATTTATCGAGATATGCTTGAATGTCGATCTTTGAGGCCACATCTTTCGAGTTATTAAGGCCAGATAGCTATTAAGTTAGTTACTGATTTACTTAATATTGTATATTCTTAGCCGATGGGGCACTGGTGGTTGGGTTTGGATGTGTTTGCCCTCATGGCAACTGCCCTGACTCGACAGGAAAAGAGGCTTCCCATCCCAGCCCGCGGGTTGTCCCTCGTCCGGTAATCTTGGTAGAGTGCCTCCACGTGGCGCACCCCAGGAAACGTCCAGAAGGAATGCTAAATCTCTGTCCGGGTCGTATGTATGGGAGTGAATGAGGAGAGGCTCTCCTGTTTGCCACACATTAAGAGGTTGGTGGCTAGTACCTCCCCGGGAAGCTGGTCAGGCCACCTCCACAAGGCTCCTACTGGGAAACTCTGGCTGAAATATCTTTTCAGGGTGATTCCTGAGGCTAGGCGCCTAACCTCCTTCGAGGGGTTAACGTCCCTATGTGAGAGTCCAGCACTCACGAAAGGAGGAGGAAACTTCTTCTGAAGGAAGCTAGAAAGGCGTGTTTTACCTGCTGTGCACTGATGACAGGGACGGGCACGGGATCGTCGGTTCCTAGATTGCCCATTGCGCATGTAAAATGCGTAGATACGCTCGAAGGACACTGCCATGATGGGTTATAATAACCTCGCAGGAAAAAAAAGGGAACAAACACAATATGGCTTTTACAATGAAAGGGAGAACACAGTTCACACTTTACATTGCTGCCATTGGACAAAAAGGTAATGGTTGCCTCTGTAGAAAAATCTATCGTCACCGCCCAATCCCCCGACCTAGGTTTCATTCTATCGGAACTCATCAGGGAAGAGTGTGAAACGCACAACGCAACTTCCTAAAACAGTAAGCCACAGTCGGTGTATAGTCAGGCAGCATTTTTTGAGAATGCCTTAGACTGGCGTTATTTTCTTCTTAAATAGACTGAATATTACTTCCCTTGCAGAGGAGTATCTCTAGCCCATTTACTTTGGGTGTGTAGGCTAGTGATAGATACTTAGCTAGAGTTAATTTATTGAAACATGGGCTATAAATCACTAATGTCAACCCATTTAGGAATAGTTATTGTTTGCTTGGTTATACTATATTATGATTAATAAAGATGTACTATATTATGATTAATAAAAAATGTAGTCAACCAATTTATAACAATAAATCAAGCGAATGTTCGCAATAAAGAACTTTCTTCTAGCTGTCACCTACAGTCCTACCGTAGATGAGATAAGGGTGACCGTACTTCACACGGACAAATTCTCCAGCTTAGCTATATTTTCTTTGTTCAAAGTTAATTACTCACCTAATTGGCTGACCATTTCTTGGAATTCATGATTCTTTTTAGTGATTTTAAAGAGTTAAACTTTTCCTTTTCTTGCAAATGCACCTGTGAAATCATACCTCTTAAAAGAGAGGTACCAGACAAGACCTTTATCAGCTCATCTCCTAGCTCCTCTGTAATAAATGATACAGGATCGTCCTTGTGCTGTTACTTAAATATACTTCTCAATTAAACCAAATCTTAGAGTTTAGGAAGTGTTTTTGATGGTGAACTAACAGAACCAAATCATCGGTGTCACTTGCTCTAACCAGGATATCCAAAGTGTCATTTTTCAATGTATTCGAATGTGTCTCAGTTACGTCTGATTCCATAATTACCAATCATTTATAAAGCTTCGCCTTTCATATATACTTAATTGTATAGTGTTGCTTTCATCCATCTTTATTTAATTGTAATGCACTATGTATTCGTAATATTGGGAGCATAAAGTCACAACCGAGTCACCGGTGGATGTGTTTATCAATGTAGCTGATTATATCTACACTTTCCATCACAGATTTTGCCTTAAAATGGGTGAAGAATAACCCTGAGCACGTGAGGAAGCCTGGATAGTATCAATGGTAGAGCATTGGCACCCAAACCAAAGGTTCCGGATTTGATTTCCCGTTTCGGTTGTCATTTTTCAATGTATTCGAAAATAAAGGTTTACGTTCTGAGAAATGTGTCTAATGTGCCTTTCCCTCTTTTTACCCTGTACGTTTTGTCTATATGTACAGTCCATATAACTAACTTTTTCTTGGTGTCGAACAAGGATCTTCAAGATCTTCGATCGGCTTCTTCACTCCCTTCAATCATTGGGAAGGGTCTACATTTAATTATAATCGAGCTTACCGTGTCACAGTGATCGCCGAAAGGTCAAATGAGCTGCTCAAGTACTGTCTGCAGACGGTATAAGCTCGATACACACACGAGCCATGTCAACACTTCATCATACTGTGTAAATATGACGTCCCTATCTCATCGCCACACACGCCTGACTGTAGATACTTACTTCGCGTCTTCTCTTTCCAGCACCTGTTTGTTTGGCTTTACGTCGTCCTATTCCACTCAAAGCCTTCTCTTCCCCTTTAGAACCAACCATCACACCACAAACCTCCCTCATCAAACTCATCTCAACGTACCTAACAGTATATCAGGTGTTGTAAACTACACTGCCTACAAGGGCAAGGTAAGGTAAGGTATAGTTTTCATATACAACTAAAAAAGCCACCAGATCTACTTTCATGTATTCATATGTCAAGTCATGTGATTTGAATCTGTCACTTTTGATAGATATTATCAATAACTATAAAAGAGCAATAATATTATAGTAAAATGTTCTTATTGTTGAACGCAAGAAAGTATGGTTGTATTTTATTAAAAGTCCTTCCTATGAAAATTAAACTAACATAAATGACTGAAATGGGCTCCGAGAAAAAAAAATTGACAAATATTATTGAACTTTATTTTACCCGAACTAAAGTGTGAGCATGTAAAATATTACCAAAATGTATGACATTTTAATTTAAAATAATTCAAATAAAAAATATAGAAACAGTAGAATATTGAGTAATTCGCAAGTTCTTATAATTGAAACTAAAATTTATGACACATTTATTCGACACTATTTTCTTTGTCGGTGGATATTTTAGGTCTTTTATGGCGACTACTTAATTAAATCTTTTTTTAATTGTGTGAGACCAAAAACAACCTGCGAGCTTGTGTACCAGCCGGCGGACATTTAAAAGAGATTGGAAGCTAGGCACAAGGTCTTAATTGCAAACATTGACTGAAAGTGACTAAAATCAACCTATTTGGAAATATTATTATTGTTTGATTACCAACACTATATTATCAATAAAATGTGTCATCAAATGAATCTAATGATACTCCCCTAGGATTACTATATAATTGACATTTACGTAACTTATTGAAATAACTAAATATATTAATAAAACTATTAAGTTTTTTATTTTGCGGTTGTGATAGTAAGATATATGGTACATGAGATAATTAAATAAAAAGTATTATATTCACACTTGTGTCTTGTTATAACTGTCCACCAAAATAAAATAAAACCGTTTTTAAAACTTAAGAGAGAGTCATACAAAATATTAGTTTCAAAATAAAACTTTTTATTTAGTAAAAAACGTAAGAACACAACCGTCTTGACGGTTTGTTTGATGTCATCAACCTTTTTTTTTCAGCTAGTTCGCCATCTTAATTTCAGGAGAGCAGGTGGCATTTTTAGAAGATCTCGTTGGAAAAAGTGAACCCTAGACGTCGCTTCGACAAAAAAAGAAACATTAATACTGTTGTTTTTATAAACAAGTGTTAAATAATGTAAAAACTCTTAGTAATTTAAAAGAAATTCTTTGTTTATGTGAAAGTTCTGACTGCCAAAAGTAACAACAAATCAACAAATGGTCATATATATAGTATTGTTTGGCAAATGGATATCTGGTAAAGTTCACTAGTTGTTAGGTACCATCCACCTCTTCTACTGACATAGCTTTCATTTCAGACTCCAAGACTCAGTTAGGATAGTGTTTAGGCCGCCAATATAAGGATCATGGGTTTGTACCCAGGTGAGAGATCAATACTGATGGATCACTCACTGTTAAATTGAGTTTTTTTAAACTTTCCTGAAATACTAATCTCCAGCGATATGCGTATTTTAACCACGGTAATGAAGTAGGAAGGTATAATTTAAAGGAAATTTAGAGAAAATAAAATCGCTTTTTTGAGCAAGAAGAGTAGAAAACCTACTATCATCTTCAAAATATCCGGACGGATCTTCCCATCACCATGAAACCAAACTAGATGAGTCTGACATTAATTCCGCACGCCCACCAATGTGGGTTTTGTTTGTATTGACCTAACTGTCTGGCAACATACAATATACAAAACACTTTTACCGGTTTTGTCTCCATGGTTGTAAAACATAGTCTCTTACCTTACATGACGAAAAAAATCTTGGATGTTCGAAAACTAGGTGCTTAAGAAGATATTTTGTTCAAAGAAGGATGAAGATACTGGGGAGTGGATGATATTATATAATGATGAGTTACATACCCTGCATTCATCATAAGACATTGTTAGGTAATAAAGGCTCGTAGATTACGTTGGGCAGGACATGAAACAAAAATAGGAGAATCTAGAACAGTGTTCAGGGTATTGACTGGCAAACCCAATGGGAAGAGACCATTGGAAGACCTAGACAAAGATGGAAAGATAACATTAGAATGGACCTGAAAGAGATAGGGTGTAATGAGGGGGACTGTATAGAACTAGCTCAAGATATGGATAGGTGGCGTGCTTTTGTAGGTGCGGCAATGAACGTTCGAGTTCATAATCCCTTCTTTGTGGTATATTAGTATTAAGCCTATTATCTTATGTTTAGTTAGTTTGTAAGTCATATAATATATGTATATTAAAAACTATGTTTTAAATGCCTCTATACAATAAAGCTAAAAAGATATTTTCAACTATTTGAACGATTTAATACACAAATCAAATTCAGTTACATAAACTGATTACGAGTACTTCAAAAGCAAAGTTAATAATGTCTTATTCTAAGAGCGGATTAGGAGAATAGCTGAGAGGAAATGCATCCTCAATATCACGGGAAAGAATGAGAGAAACACATTGACTAATCATATAAGGAAAGAAAGTCACCCCCAATACACCTGGCTGAGATTTGAACCTGTACCCCTCGTAACTAGTAATTCAGTAGGTTTGCGAACCTGGCTGTCATGCTACCCCTTGTGTGAAGTCCTAACGGATGTACTAAGCTTAAAAGAAACGTAATGGCGGGTACACACCCTTTGAATTTCTTCCTTCGTCAGCCCTAGCCTATGAGTATAAATATGCGGATATCCTGGCTGGAGAAGTAAAGTGCGGAGAGCCGAAAATTAAAAACGAATCACTTTAAATCATGGTCATATATAAAGTATGGCTTCGCCTTCATTTCCATAGAAATTACTTTCAAATATAAAAACTTTCTATCGGAACATCACGTTCAATGGGGTCTACTCGCCTCGAACTTCGCGTAAACGAGCAGTTTGCTCCAATGGGAGAGGTGGGGTCTAAAGCGAGGGGGATGGGGGGAGGCTATTTGCACAGTTTGGTAAACACTCATATAGAAGAGACCACCGACACACACTCTATTGGTGGACGTGTGTGGCAGAATGTATAATGAAGGGGTGTATAAGAGAGACAGAGTATGTGGATGTGTTAGAAGGAGCTTTTGAGGAGGAAGGAGTAAAGTGTGTCTACGCGAGTAAGATTAAATCGTTTTAGGAACGGTTTAACTAATCTACATTATATATGCAAGCATTTTGGCCAGTGCACGATCCACTATCATCTAAAACCAAAGTTTAGGAGGGTTATTTCTAAGAAAGTGCACCAGAATAGATCTGAAAACGAGAACCAGCAAACTAAAAGAGGTAGTAAAACCTCATCGGTGCACTCGATCGTGTTTGAACGTGAGTCTACCAAGTAAGAATCAACTTTATAATCTATTTTCAATAAAAACATAAGGAAATATGACCCAGGGTGGTGTTTACCAATTTATTTTCATGAATCTTCGATTACGTCCCCCCCTTTCTTTATGAAGTCAATTATTGGTCTGTAATTGCCTTGTTATAAATTGTTTAGCTAGCTTATTTTTTAATTCATGTGCATAACAAACCGATACGTGATGGTTATCCACAGGATCAGTCCTGGTAGCTGAATCAAATTCAATCAAGTGAAAAAATGAAAACCTGGACAAGGGAATCGAATCCAGGATCTTTGACTTTATGCGTCAATGCTCTACCATTTAGCTATCCTTATTCGTCCCGTATCCTGTGAAAGATGGTTCTGGATTCTGGAAGAAACAGGGTGCTCAGGGATAGAGTACTATCCGCTCAAAGCCAAAGTTCCTGGGTTAGATTCCCATGTCCAAGTGTTCATTTTTCACTAAAATAAATTAGCTAATATTTACTAAAAATTTTCCCCCCCAGCACGTCTTAGTCCCCGCTCGGGATGCACGCACTTATTTTGTTGAACTTTGAACAACGCGTTTTGTTCAAAACCATGTTTATTTTTGTCTCTCGTTTGGGATGGACGCAATTAAAATGTACTTATGGAAAAGGGATTAATAAGGTAGAATTGAAAAGAAATGTACATGTATTTGTGGGGAGGGAGAAGGGGAAACCGTTGAAGATAAACTACCCTCGATACATCCATCCGAATCACGACATTCCCAACACCAGCAAACAAAACTAGACGAAACTGACATTTAGTCCTCGTGCCCACTGATGTGGGTAAAGTCGTATTATTTTGATTATTATCTAAGATATTTAATTTACACACTGTTCGTTTCAATGCTAAGTTTTTAGAGCTTTCTAACTTCTAGAATGATCTTATTTAGTTCTGAGAGGCTTAGACGAAGATATATATATATATTTATTTACTAATTAGATAACATGATACACATATATATGAGTTAATCTTACTATCTAATTAGTAATAATCTAGGCTCTGTGGTTAGGTGTGTATCATAAACAGTTTTGTCATTGGTTAATTTTTTAAAGTACCGCATCTTACTATCCGTTCGGGTTATACACTTATGTACTAATCTCGCTAATGGATCTTTAGTGATTAGGAAGGTTACATTTGTAGAAAGGGTACCCACATTTGCGTGGAGGGAGAGTGGAAAACTATTGTGGATAAACCACCCTCAGTACACCCGACTGAGATTCGAACCTCGAAATTTCAGTCATCAGCAGTTGAGTCTACTGAAAGCCTTAGACCATGCGGCCACCAAACTGAGTACAATATTCATTACGTAAATTAACCAGGACGTTTTCGTTTCATTTAAAACGTTTCTTATTAAATGGTGCAATGCTCATGTTAAATATGCAGGAACAGTTGAATTTTATTGTATTTTTTGCACCGCGTCTTACTAGCCATTCGGGTAATATGCATGCATACTAATTACGTTAATGTATTATGGATGAAAGAGGTCTGAATTTAGAAGATGTGTACCTGAATTGTCGTGGACGAAAAGCGGAAAACCATTCAGTAAAATCTGCCCTAAATCCACCCAACCAGGTTTCGACATCATCGGTGAGAGTTACACCTTAGACTATTCGACCACCGAAGCGGGTTTGAGATTACTCTATGTATAAATATCGAACGCATCTACTGAAACAAGATTTTGTTTATTTTGAGGAAAAAAATATGTTTTTTTTTGTCAAAAATAAAATGTAAAAACTTATAAGGGTCTACCTTTAACACATCCATTCTCTTCCATCCCACTTTAAAATCGAGCAATGAGCAATTTACCGAAAATTCATAAAAATTGGAAGTAAATATGAACACGGAAGAGTAAATACATTAAAAGAAAACTGATCTTACATTGATCGACGATAGAAAAAAAAAAAAAAAGGTTAGAACATATAAGAGTGGGTTGAGAAGGAGAAGAGTGAGGGGTGGGTGGATGGGTGGGTGGGGGGGGGAAGCTTTTATGTTTGTTTGCAGAAGACTATTGATAGGTGCTCTCTAGTGTACCTGTAGTCTTTACAGAGAAAACTTCTCAAGCACGCTTCGATCCTTCATTTGTTTGTACGTTTCACATGCCCTTTTAATGTCCACTGGTGGAGATCAATGAATGTTCGGTGTTGTTTACACATCTTCGTCGCTTCCCATCTCCCCCCCCCCCCCGAATTTGTAGGGGAAACAAAAAGGAGTTCAAAGTTTCCAACATCGTATTTTGTAAACATGTTTACATCATCATCATCACGAAAACTAATATTGAAATCAAGACGTGATAGTTAATAATAGAAGGAACACTATTAAAAACGTTCATGATAGCAGGCCCAACTCAGCTCCCGGTTCGCGAGAGGTATGGAAGTTAAAGGGAAAAGGCCAAGATATGCATAAATGTGTGTAGTAAATTCGTATTTAAATGATTAATCAAAATTTTTTCGTGGTGACGATGGGGGACAAAGCGACAAAGTTTCTTGCTAATAACCACAATATATCCCTATTATGACAGAATAAAGATTTGTGCACAATGCTTATCTGTGAAGCCATTCCAAAAAGGTCAAAAACAACTTTTTCAATGAATTGAAACAGCCTTTTTCAGTTGTTATCCAAATATAATTTAATATTTCAACAATGTTCAGTATTAGGAACGTCTATTATCTCTTTATCTCCATTAATGTTTAATCAGAAATGATCCACGTGCAACATGTAAATTTACTATTTCTAGCCGACTGTATCATAAGAGTTGATGGGCATGTGATGCACGCTCTTAAGGCATGGGTCTTGTTATATAATTTTTAGTTTATATAAAATGTTATATCTACCAAGGGTGAGTACACTTATAAAAAAAAAGCTATTAATATCCTTGGTTTGGTTTGCCAGTGATGTGGAAGGTCAAGATTCGAATTCCACCTAAGTACACCAAGTTAAATAAAAAGTATATTATCATCCTTCCAAGCAAGTGCGAGTACATTACCTCCAAATTCTACCTTCTTAATTTCTACGCATTAGTGTAACTGCGTGAGTAGTATGGTCAACATATCCGTAATAAAAATTAAATCAGGGGTGTTTAATGTATTCTTTCTTAAATGATTAAACCTGCACATGACTTACAAATCAACTCAACTCTAAAACAGAAACAACAGCAAGTAAATTAAGAGGAAAGCCTAATGTTATCAATAGTTAATTTCTCGATCATCTCGAATCAAAATGCAAAATCGAATCCGGGACCCTTAGCTCAGCTTACAGACGCTCTATGAACTATGTTGTTGAACTTTGGTTTTAGAATACTTTTAATTTTAACTCTTCAAACAAAAAAGGGCTACCGATATCTAAAAATATGGAATGGTGGTTTTTACACCACATAACTAAGGAAGTCGATTTAAGTAAGATCAATGTGAGTAGTGGTCACATGATTTTAATTTATTATAACATATTTTAGGGAACGTATTGAGATATTGAAAAAAAAACGACTAAATCTTTGACTAAAATGAACTTTTTATGTCGGCCCAAGTTACTGAAGTCATACAATATAATCTACAGAAGGCATGTCAAACTCATCCACGATTCCATACGGCCCGTGGGCCTTATGCTGGACCAAAAACCAAAGTAGCCCAATTATTCTTTTATTAATTATAGAAATACAATACATGGTAGTTATATATCCTGGCACATATAAATGCATCAGATTTTAAATAGTTTAAAAATGGTCAAATTTTTATAAATAGTGTTAGAGTAAAACTGCAAAATATTCTGTGAAAAAATAAAAAATGAGTCTTGTTGATTTTATTATCTTAATACTCGTTTTATAATAAAAATAAGTTACTAAGTTATTGAGTTACTTAGTTATTTTTACTTGTGTAGGTAAAAAAATAGCATTTTTTGAATTGTGCCCCCCTTATTATTTAATTTTTCAATGGGGCCCTTATGTCCAAAAGAGTGTGATAGACCTGATATAAAAAATACGTACCAAGTCAATACGATGCGATTTGGACAAGTGTGCGTGGGCATTAAAAATACGTATCGAGCCAATACGATGTGATTCAGATAAGCGTGCCAACATTAAAAATACATATCAAGCCAATACTATGCGATACGAACCGGTGTGTTCCAGCCTTATGTTTACCGTTTGCGCATACTATTTTATATTCAAGACATCTTTTCGAGTCGTGTGTATAGAGTTGTAGGCCTACATGGAACCAACGGGTCACTGAACACATTCAGAAACCAACAAGATTTGTTTTTTAGAGCCGCTGAATAATTCTTTTTTTCTCTATTCGGTTCTTCTCGATTCACTTCCCTTACCCATCGTCATGTTTGTGTTTCTGGATGAGGAATACACCGAGTGGAGATCGTTTTGGTTTCCGGGTCCAGTGGGTCTCTCTGTTCCGGGACTTGGGGGGGTTTGGGTGAGGTCTACTAGGGAATGGTAGGGATAAGGAGAATGTTGGGGAGAGGGGGGGGAAGGCGCATGGTGGTTCATTTGTATGCATTGTAAGTAGTCAAGAGCATTCCGCCCAAACGAGCCTTTTGTTTTGTCGAGTTTCTCTTGCATTTGTTCAGGTTTGTGGGGGGGTTGCCTTTGGATTTTTGTTGGTATCCTCCACCCAGCTAAACATTTTTAAACGGGTTTATTAAACTTTCAGTTCGTGGAAAGAATGTAAATAGGCTCTAATATAAATATTTTTAAAAAAAATAAGATATTTTTTCTCATAACTTTATTACTTTTAATTTGTACTTTTGTTTTTAATTTTTAAATGGGAACATTACATTTTTTAAAATAAAATATGTTTTCAAAGCTTCAATTACTTTTTTTTTTTAATTTAGTTTGATTATAAGAGTTAATTTATATTTTTTTGGTCGTCCATTTATGATTAGATACAATTTCTTTGTTTTGTCGGAATTATATATTAATCACACTGACCCTCTTCGCTCGCCTCATGGGTTAAGGCGCTATTCTCGCAGTAGACTATACTGCTGATGACAGGGAGATCGAGATTAGAATCTCGGTTGGGTGAAATGAGGGTGGTTTTCCAAAAAATATTTCCAATCTCACTCCACGCAAATGCGGGTAAACTTCCTTTAGATATAACCCTCCAAATCCCTTAAACCATTAGCGTAATTAGTACATAAACGTATAACCCAAACGAGTAGTAAGACGCGATGGCAAAAAAAAAAGGACACTGGGTCTTGGAACTATGTAATAAAATATACTACTTTTAAATACTTTTGTCTAACAACACGTATTTACACCACGTCTTACCACCCGTTAGACTTACACGCGAACGCACGCACGCACGCACGCACACTATATATATTTATTATATATAAAAAATTATAGACTAGTTAATTAAATAATAGAGTAGGAAGGAGGAAGGTATAATTTTAAGTAAATCATCCGAATTTGTATGGAGAGAGAGTGGATAACCATTTAGGAAAAACCACCATCTAGAATTATTATTATTATTATTATTATTAGCATCGCGTCTTACTACCCGTTCGGTTATACGCACTTACGCTAATGTGCAATGGTAGGGTGATTGTGAGATGAAATGGAGGACCTACAGTTTAACGTGGAATCCGAACCACGGTGGAGGCCTGGCATTCCTCACATTCACAAGTTGTGATTAATACACATCTTGTCAGAGGTGAAGGAAGGGTTTGGCAATCAGATAAATCCGTGCCGGGACCGAGGATTGAGCCCCGGACCCCTAGCACAGAAGTCTGACACCTTACCCCTAGACCACCAGGTCACCCCACCATCTAGAAAAATTCCAAACCGGACCTCCCCGTCATCAGCAAACTAAACTAAATAAGCATGACATTTTGACTGCGTGCCCACGAATAAAATCTAAAATCACTTTATATATATATATATATATATATATATATATATATATATATATATACATAAATATATATATGTATATATATATACACATAAATATATATATATATATACACATAAATATATATTATATATATGTGTGTGTGTGTGTGTGTGTGTGTATTTCAAGACAAATTAATAATATTCAACTAATGTTTCAGATAAAAATAATATTTGCTATAGTAGCACAAAAATGTTCTGGGAATTAATTATTTTAAAATATTTTTAAATTACATTTAAATTAAAAATCCAAATTATTTTTCATTTAAAATTTAAAATTATTTAAAATTTAAAATCCAAGTTATTTTTCATTTCAATTCCAGGTTAATGTATCCAACCAATGTGCACATATTGTCCCCCAACTGACTATACTTCACAAGTCTTCTCCTTTCAAACCTTCAAATTTTACGCGGAGTCGTATTGTGAAGCTAAAACCCCGGACGACCTGACTTGACTCTCTAACTTTGAATAACGTTATACAAAGTGCAGTAAAGCTATGTCAATTAGATTCAATAAACCATTGTAAGAGAACCCCTTATAGCCAGACACACAAGTTTCAAAGTCAGAGGGATTTGAAGTATGAAATTGCATTAGTCAACTTTGAACCCGGGTCTAAAGAAAATGGGGGGGACGGGGAGGGATCGGAGTGGGTCGGTTGGGTGTATTTTGAGAAAAACCCTTGGTATTAGCTAGTGTCGTAGTAATCATGTTAAACTCTCGAAAGTATGAACGGAGGAGAAATGTAGCATTTTCGAGTCTGAGATCAAATGGAGAATGCCATGGGATATTAATGTACTTTAATAAGGAATTAGAAGTGGTAGAGAGATTTTGTAAGGTAGGAATGTTAATAATTTGTCTAAACATAAGTAATTTTTCCTGAGTAATTCGAGAGCTATAAAGTTTTTTGAATATTTTAAAAGAATTTTCAAACATAGCTGAGAAAATAGATAAAGTTTTCTTTCTTAATTTTTTTAAAATCACAAGGGATTGAAAATAATTTATTATTTTTTCACCACATCCTACTACCCGTCCGGGATATGCTAGTCGGTAGAGAAAATGTACTCTAATTTCAGTGAAGGGAGGGTAGGAAGACGTTAGAAACCTTATGTAAAGAGATCATGTTTATTTTAATTTTATTTATTTGAGTTATTTAACGTGCCATTTCCGAACTGACTGATCAAATCAGCACATGATAATTTTCTCTGATAAAACGCGAAAGGCCCTACCAATTTTCCCGTGGAATGTATTTTCATACACCATCCAGGATTATTTTACATGCCACAATCTACATAGGAATAACGACTTTACTTCCCCTCCGAAGGATGTTATGCTACCGATTCATATCGCTAAAGAGAAATCAATCCACCCCATGTGGGTTTGAACCCATGAACATCGGGTCCTGAGAAGAGCACCTAACCCCAAGACCACAGAGGTCGACAAGATATTAAAAATACCCCCAGTACACTAATCCGGGATATGAACATGAACTTCACCTTTACCTCTAATAAAGTTGTAAGCAAAAGTGTCACTCGCTTCGGTGAACGCATGGTCTAACTTACAACTCTCACAATAGACTAGACTTCCGATGACAGGGACATCGAAGATCGAATCTGTCGGGTGTATTAAAGGTAGTTTTTCCAAAATTGTTTTCCACACTTCCCCCACGTAAATGGAGGTACACTCTCTCTAAAAATAATCTTCCTAATCCCTAAACACCATTAGCGTAATTAGTACATAAGCGTATAGCCTGGAAGGGTAGTTAGACGTGGTGCTAAAAAAAAAGCAAGATACCTTAGACCTTAGTATTCCAAAGAATAGCTCGAAAATTATTATAAATAGTAAAATTAATCGTTTCTTTTTGTCATGCAAACAACTTCAACATAGGTCACACCATTCTACAAGGTTTCTAATGCAAGAATGAAATAAAAATGAATCTCTTGTTGTTGTTCATTGTAGATAAAGAAACAAGTAAAGCTACTCAAACGAGCTCCGCTAGTACCAATTGTTGGGGTAGGGGGCGGAAGGTAGGTCGAGGGGGAGGGGGGTGTGAGGTGCCCTGATATTACGCTAATCCTGAGATATGACGTATACTTTCTCCTGTTTCTCGCAGTCTAGATCAAAGAACAGGAGGGATTTGTTTTTTATGTTATTGCATCTTCAATAAACAGATGTAGTCTAGTTTAAAAAAAATTTTTAAGGAAAATTTACCAAGGGTGTTATACACCCTCGAGTGCTATGAAATAAAATAGTAAAGTAAGGTGAGTATTCAAAGTATAAGTTTATCTTTACAGGGATCCATGTCGGTGGACATGCGGTCTAAATGTCAAGCTCATCTGGTGTGGTTCATTGGTGACAAGGGGGTTGAGGCTAGGATCCCGAACGACTGTAATAAGAGTGTTTTTTTTAAAATCTAAATAGTTTCCTACTCGACATTGACGTAAACCGCGACTTTATTTCACAGATATTCTACCTTTTCCCACCCTTATTCAATTAGTGCATCAGGGCTGCACTGAAGGAGTTTGTAAACAGTGCGGCCGCGCGCTCGCTTTGATGACAGAAGGAAAAAAACAAATTGAGGTGAGAAGTTTTCCTTGCGCGCTCGTATGATATGCTTCCTGTATAAGCAATCTAACAAATATTGTCAGAGTGTAAAACCAAATAAGAACATAATCATGTGGTTTGATTTATGAACGAGTGAAGTGAGTTCTACGTTTTAACTCCACCGATTTACATTAGTCTGTCTTTCTTTGGTGGATATGTATCACGAAATCTATTTAACGTATTCACCAAGTTAATTAAAACTTGGCACAGATGTTCTTTGTAACTTTGTACAGATACATTTGTTGGGGAAGAAAATAGAACTAAGAGTTGGGGAGAAATCAATCCTTATATGTGTAAAAACACGGCTTCTAACATTAATTATTATATGTATTTACTTTTAAGGGCATTTCCTAATTCCTTATATGGCTGAAAATTGGTTAATAGGTGAAAAATCTTGTACTAACAATAAACAAACAAAACAATTTTTAAATGTATTTTTGGGGGGGAGAAATGGGGGGCAGATATCTGGAGGCCCCACAAACGAAGTTTGCCCAGGACCCCACGCCTGCTATGGACAGCCCTGTATAGTTAAATATTTATAGTACGAACGGATAGTAAGACAAAGAGAAAAATAAACCAATGGCTCAGGATATGCATTTATACACTCTGTGATAAAGAATATTGAACTTTAAATGCAATCTTTGTACAATTATTAGCTTGTAAAATTTGACTGTACAAAAATCCGAAGATAAATCATTAGACAAGCCACCATTTTCTGAAGATATAGATAACCTTTTATCTAAAGTTATAGGAAAAGGAAAATTTAAGAATAAAAATGTTATGGTGTTGCTTATTTGTTATAGAATTATTATTGTTTCATAGGTTTGTAGTGAGAGGAGTCCTTATTTTTTTACTTTTTTTAAATATACTATTTTGTTCCAACTTTATGCTCAAAGTAGAGTAATACCAAGATAGAGCAATGGTTAGTACAGTAAAACATCGAAGAAAAAAAATTTGGAGTTTGGTCAGCCTAGGAGTATAAACAGCAACCCACAGGACGATAAAAAAACTTAAAACCAAAGATATCTTCGTGGGCAACAATATTCAATGGCGTAGATAGGACATATCATGGGAAGGGGACGAGGTTCATCTTAAAAAGTGTTTATTTTATCACCACATCTTAATAACTGTTCAGGTTATACGGATATTTGATAATCATTCTCATGAAATAGGGATAGTGAAGGAAACAATTTAGAGGTAATCTACCAGCATTTGCGTGGAAGGAGAGTTGTAAACCAATTAGGAAAAAACACCTTCATTAAAATGGATAGTGATTCAAACCCAGATATTCCAGCCACTACCAGGCCAGACTAACACAAGAGTGACGGTCAACTATGAGCAATCTGGTTCCATTAGCAGCTATTCTTCACAAGGGACGATTGACGTGGTGAAGTAGAGAACTCCTATAAGAAATTGTAAACCCATAATATAGCGAGCCTAAACTTAACTAAGGCTAATCATCACAAGGCTTTGACTACTATTTTCTTTTCTCAGAAAAGCATGTAAAAAATATACAGCTTGTAAAACATATAAAACAAATATAATTAACCATATGTATTTGGAACAGAAAAATATATTTTAAAAGCAAACATCATTTATAGCGTCTGGGACGGGGAAAGGGGATTCAACCCTCAATTTTTCTCCGTAGATATGCCACTGCCTATGTGTATACCAAGGTTCTACCATTTCTAAATATGTTATGCAAACACACAAACTACGAAAGAAAGTATAATGGTTTCAAAATGTTATAGATTAAAAAAGAAAATTAACTGAAAATTATTATGTGATATGGATGAGATGAAGGTAAGCCTTGGTAAGACCAAAGTGATGATCGTTGGAAAGGAAGAAGGCAATGTTGTTATATCCATTGAAAGGAAGAAACTATAACAAGTAAGGTCGTTCAAATATTTGGGAAGTCCGTGGAGTCTTGATTGATGCTGTACGGAGGAATCTTATAGCAGGATAGCCATGAGGGGGGGAGCATGAGGAAGGGTGAGGGGACTACTGACAGCGGGAAGAATCCCGGTTGAGTTGAGTGTGGGGTGTGGTGACGTATGGAAACGTAGACAGTCAGAAAGAAAGAGCAAAGGTACTTGGAGCGTTTTGAAATGTGTTTATGGAGAAAAGTGGATGGACAGGGTGAGGAATGGTGAAGTGTTGAAGAGAAAAACATCTTGGCTGAGCTACGCATTACGTAGGGATTATTTTATGAAGAGGATCATGGATGAGAAGATAGATGTAAAAAAAAAAAGAAGAGTAAGAAAAAGGTTTGGAATGCTAACAAATATCAAGAAAGGAATAGATTACTAAAATAAGAAAGAAGACGCTCAAAACTGAGGGAAATACAAGACATTTAGTTGATACCTGTGTCATGACAGATTCACAGAAGAAGAACAGATAGGATAGTCTAGAAGTTGATAGCAAATATGTCATAGTAAATTATAGCAATGGCTTATTTCAATGTAAATTTTAGCTAAAAATAGAACCTTGTAAAGAAATGAGCAAATCAACTAATTTAGTTTATCTAAAGTGAATTTATCATCATCTTGGCAACCCCCTTGAATCGTTTGGAGGTACATCAAGTCAATATATTAACTCAGCTGTTGGTTTATCTTGCAGCCTGTGGCTTCGGAAATCTCACCCGCATACCTCTGCAGACCCCCCACATACCCTACGTCACATTGATTCTACGTCAGTGAGTTTCCAATAACTGGCATTCCTCCTCCTCCACTGCCCACACTATATTCCACCATCGTCATTCTCTCTCCTTCCCTTCTCCCTTTGTCCCCTATCAATCACAAAATGAACATTTTGGATAACGTTACATCCTCCAATTCCCCGCCCCCCCCCCCTAGTATTTTAGTTCCTTTATGGAAAATTATTATTTCAGTTCCAAAATTTATATATATATATATATATATATAAAAAAAGTACAATTCATTTTTATAAACATCCATAAAAATATCACAAAGCAGTATGGTGATGATTGGTGCGTTTTAATTAATTTATTTTGAGTATTTAACGTGCGCTTTTTGAACTGGGTGATTGTATCAGCCACGACTTACAAACTGACTTCACTAGACACAGCACCCAGTCCACCAGCTGTTAATTTATCACTGGTAAAGGGGAATCCCCAATTTAGCCAATGGCAAAATTTTTAGCACTTTGGGGACTCGGGTGCGAGAACTCAACCAACTAGTGTTGATATTGTTAATATTATTTTAAAAATATAATGCCATTTTGTTTGAAAAAAAAATTGTTTCTGTATAAAAATTGGCTCTTTGACCTAAGATTTAATGATAGGACTTTTTTCTTTCAAAGCATAGTGCTCTAACATATTAACGGTCTATTTTATGATTGAGGGTATATTTTCCTAACTGATTGTCCACCCTTACACCACGAAAATTCGAGTAAATTTGCTTTAAAGTTTACCCTACTCATTTCAACCTCATTTGTTTTGTTAAATTCGGATACACCGGACGGGTATTAAGACACGGCGGAAAAAAAAATCCAAGCGAAAAATTGAAATGTAACTTGTTTGATGTATTCCTCCTCGTTCCACGCAGTTTTCATGATTTGCATTTTGATAGTTCTCAAATAGATTGGATTTAATTTTATTCTACTCTATTTTACAATCGTAGCTCGAGTGTATTTTACAAATCCAGTTTTATCCGGAATAATAATTCTAATTAAAATGCCAACACCTTGGGAATAATAGAAGGATTGAATGAGCGGGTAATTTTTCTAAACGACACTACGTAGGGTAGATACTAGGCAAGGCGTCGTCGTGAGTGGAATGGCGTGAATCGTGGGACAGGGGTGTACAGATGTTCGTCTCGTAGCTCGAGAGTAACTGTTATTAAGAAGATTATGAATGAGAGTTGTTATAATGACACAAATCTACATACTTTCATATATTCTATTCTAATTAGAAAATAATTAATAATACAGGTTTCCATTAAATTATACCATTTGACCATCAACATTTTAGTGCACAATTTAACAAGTGTATAATAAGCTATAAATAACGTTTCAATGATTTCAAATCATTACAGTTCATGAGTTTTACGGGGTCCGATTGGATATTTTATGCTTTTTGAAGGCAAGTGACAGGTAGGCGAGGGTTCGAATCTCAATTGGATGTTTTGAAGTTTTTTTTCCCTTAATAGTTTCCTTCTCTCTTCCTACACACAATTGTGGGTAGATTTCTTCTAAATTATACTGTACCCCATTAAGGTTAATAAAAGTCATATATATATAAAAAAAATATTATCAGGACAGTATTTAAAATAATTTGGCTGGTGAAAGGTTGAAAAATCACTGTATAAAAAAATGTTAAATATACGTTTATCTCGATTTGGATTGAGTCCCGAATACCCGAGTCAGCCAAAAGTCAGAATATAACTAAGAATGCCTGCATCGACTTCAACAAGGACAAATTTCGCATCTTCAAATCATTTTGAAGGAAAAATAAAATATCCATACATTATGAACAAGTTTAAAATATATCAAATATGACATATTTGTACATAATAATACTTTTTGGTTTTTAAAAATAGCCATATTTTATAATTATCCTACTTAACTTAAGGCCAAATAAAATTCGAGTGCAATATTAAAATCGTTGTGTTTATTTTTTCTTATTGGAAGATAAATCCAAATATGTCAGTATAAAAGAATATTGTGTGATTTGTTTTCGCTCTCTCTCTTTCTTTACTATATGCATTTGATTAATAATTTGAAAATTAAAATTAGTTTTATGTAACAATCTCTAAAAGGAACCTGCCTCGGTGGCGTAGTTGGCTAACGCGCTAGTCGTGTTGAGCTCGACTGCCGAGGACGGGTAGATCGAGGTTCGAATCTAGGTCAGGTGAACTGAGGGTGGTTTTTCCTACATGGTTTTCCACTCTCCCTCCACGCAAATGCGGGTTCACTTCCTCTAAATTCAACCTTCCCAGTTCCTAATCCATTAGCGTAATTAGTACTTAAGCGTATAACCCGAACGGGTAGTAAGACGTGGTACTAAATAATAAATAATAAAAATCTAAAAGGAGCCCTTCTCACTTCCCTAGTAGTAATTGTAACTCGCATGGAAACGAAACCAGGATGTATCGCTAACAGTCAGTAAATCGTCACTAAACCTTCAAATAAATCATCCGATAATTATTACCGGTGTACAGATAGAAGGTGACAATTTGACCCATCGATATCCTCTCTGTCCTTGTCCCTCCACAACCTCCCTTGTCGAGTCTATATGTGCGTCCGACCGGTAACACGAGTTTGTAACGTGGGCCTAGGACACAATCGAAACTGTGGCTTACTTGAATGCGTGATTTCCCCTGTGTCGAATTACAACCAACCCTCCGATACGTAACCCTAGTCGATGGGGGTATTTGGGGATACAGGGTTAGGGCTAACGAGCAGTGGGGAGACTTATCTTTTCCTGACATACTATATAATATATGCTTGTGTCACAGTAGGATTGCTGATAATCACTAAACTAAAACTAAACACACTAAAATTTGTAAACTGAACTAAAGGTTCCCAGTTGAGGGTTTATTAACAATTTCATTGATCGCGCGTATGTTGATCTGTTCCCGACGAGTGCGTCAGTTTGTCAAAGCTCGTTTTTAATAAATTCAGATACTTTTTTTTGTATGTCTCAAATGCAGTCACGTCCAATTTTAGCTATTTTGTGGGGCTGAGGGTCCTCTGGTTTGATTCCCAGCATGGCCGAAAAATATATCACTTATGAAATTGGGATTTTCCCTTTCACGATTATGAATTAACGGCTGAATGGGTGAGGGTTATGTTTGTATTAGTTTTGAATTAGTATTTGTTGGGTTTTCTTACATAGAAGCTATCAACATAGTTGACTTAGTGTCACAACTGCCAGTTGCATGTGCAGCTTCGAGGCTAGGAACGTAGGTAAGAGGAATTACATCCGCGTTAGCGTGGAAAGGTTATAGAACAAACACAGAGAAATATTTAATGTGCAAACTGTACCCCCCCTCTCCCTCAAGTGCACAACCTACCGAGATTATAGCCGTGATAATACCCCCTACCGGCATTCCAGATTTTTGTGAAACCAACGCCCTAGACTATGGGACCACAGATGTGGGTTAAACCAAGTTTATTTTTACCAAGTCACACAACCCGTTTGTGTTTTACACATGTTTTTATTGCGTAAGGTGGAATTTAGTGGAATGCACCCGCATTTACGGAGAGGGAAGAGTCATTATGGGAAAAATTCTCTCAGTACACCTGACCAGGATTTTAACCCCAATCACCTAATCACCGCAAACTTACCTAATACAATAGCGACACGTTAGTTCCGGTATATTTAGTCGGTTCAGAAAGTTTACGTTCACAAATTTACTTAGTCGGGGATGAAACTCCACACTATGGATGTGTAAAAAGTATCGATACTTTACTAATATTGATATTTTCCTTTCGATACTAGTATTTTGTTACTCGATACTTTTTTCAGATACTTTTATTGACATTAGTAGGCCTACTCGCACCTCGGTATCTGATCGGTACCGGTATAGAAAGATCAACTTGTTTGTTATCTTCACCCAAGCTGGGATTAAATGTTTACTATGGTTAAAGAAGGGTAAAAAATAAAATGAAAAAAAAATATTAATAATTATATTTAGCTATTAAATAACTTTCCGTAAGCTAAATTTTCATAGACATTTGGAAGCTGGTATGGTAAAACATTTTATAATATCCATTTTACAATACTATCTATCATACCTTCCAAGTTACAACACATAGCATAGACGCGATAAACCTATATATACTATAATATGATTAAATCATTATATTTTTCAGTGTTAAATAAATATAAAAATACAAATATTATTAATATGCAAAAATTGAAATTATTATTTGATGAAAACATTTTTTTTTCAGAATAAAGTTTTAATACCGATATTTACCTATCTTTCGATACTAGTACGGTATCGATATTTCTATTTTGATACTTTTCTTTCAATACTAGTACAGTATCGATATTTTTATTCCGATACTTTAAATCAGTACAGTAGCGATACTTTTCTTTCAATACCACATCCCTACTTCAGACTCGCTGTATTATCTAACAGCTGGAAAAGTTACTAAATCTACTTTCAATTATTCATACGTCGAGTAATGCTATCTGCAGCCGTAGCTTTCGATAGGCATTATCTATCTATAAAAGAACACTAATAATATAATACAATGATATTAATTTTGGCCACAAGTAAATGTATATACTATCTAGGCTATTTGAATATTTCCACTAATGAAATAAGAATGAAGATTGTAAAATGTATTGGATATGTACCCACATTTGCGGGAGGGGATATTGTTTAGAAAATACGAAAATAACAACTCGATGCACCCGCCAGGTATTCAAACCTCAAATTCCTAATCACCAATAAACCAGAGCGGAAGTGACAATTTCACAAGTCCGTGTGCCCGCCGATGCAGGCGTGGCTCTAATTAATAGTTATTCTGGAATAATAACATCTCTATTTGCTTAGTGCGCTAAAATAATGATAGACTTGTTTTCATGTACTCACGGCGAATGTGTTTGGAACGTATTTATTCAGCACTAAATTATTTAACCTAACATAAATATTAGACATGATGACGTACCGTACTTAATTAACACCAAACACCCGTAACTACGCGAGATGCTGTAGTTTAAATATGGGTCTTCATGTCGTGATTGAAACGTGACCCCATTAAGCTTATAAATAATAACGTATTAATTTCTCGACATCTTGGTACGGTTGTATTTATATTTTATGTCCGGGTTCCATTCGCGGTAGATGCATATTTTGAATAGAATTATTTGAATAAAAATACCAAGTATTGATATTAAGAACTTAATGTTACAATCACTTCATTTAAATTTAATTAGCTCAACAATATAAATGGCTACGAATCAAACACTTAACTTTAAGTTTTCTTTCTAGAGTATATTCATACTAGATATTAGCCCAATGTTTATTCATCATGACCGCATGACCGTTTTATTTTAATTTATTGGAACTTTGATTTTTAAAATGTATTTGAAATATCTAGGTTAATGACCAGGGGTGGTTTAAGGTTTGGGCGAACAGGCGGCTACCCGAGGGGGGAAGGGGGTGCAAACAGAGCACCAAACTAACCTAACGTAGCCTGGGCAAAATAGTGGAGTTATAAGCATAGCCATCGTTCACTTTTTGTTACAAAGCGTGAAACTATGACATTTAATATAGTTTTTTTGTGGTGAATAAAATAGGATATAGTGACAATATTAAAAAGTTATTTTACATCCACCATCTTGAAAAAATGATGCCCTACATTTTTTTTTCAATTACGTCGTAAGCCATTCATTTGATCAAAGTGTTTGTTATAATTATATAAACATATTATCTACAAAACATGATCCTCTATGCTTCTTTGTAATCTCAACTGTTTTCGTACAATCTCGCAATGAAACATTTGAGTATGATTACTATTTGTGAAATTTCCCTTTAGATTATTTTCCTATCGCGCCCAGGATACGTTAGGTTTGGAGGTTATGTACAGTACCTACCTATCACTCCCAGATGTTGTTAGGTTTGGGGCTTATTTTCTAATTTCCCTATTATTCCCTGCTATATAGGTGGCGCGCCAAAAAACAATTCCGTCCGGGCACAAAAATTTACCTCGGGCCAACCCTGCTAATGACATATTTTAAGATAGATGTAGCAACAAATATCAAATACCAATTTAATTTAATCATAAATTATTTTAGAGGAACAAGATTTTTTTTTTTTTTAGCTTTAGACAATACACACAAAATTAATATATTTTGTTTGGACAAAAAACAAAGTATTTTGTAATTTAAACAAATCAAAACAGTGCTAACCTGATTTGATGGTATACTGCTCTAAGGAATGGGTCAGTAACGGTCGATCGCGATCCAGCGGTCAATCACACAGCAATTTTAAGTTGATCGCGAGCGAGCGGTCATCACAAAGCAATTCAGTTGATCACGATCGAGCGTCAATCACAAAGCAATTTCAAGTTGATCACGATCGAGCGGTCAATCACACAGAAATGTCAAGTTGATCGCGAGCGAGAGGTCAATCACACAGCAATTTTAAGTTGATCGCGAGCGAGCGGTCAATTACACAGCAATTTTAAGTTGATCGCGAGCGAGCGGTCAATCACACAGCAATTTTATGTTGATCGCGATCGAGCGGTCAGTCACGCACTAATTTTAAGTTGATCGCTGTAATAAAACTAAATCGTCATTAAAAGTCGATTTTAAGCGTATTTTAAACTCACAAATATATCAAGTAGTTTAAAATACTATTTGAATTATCACAAAATAACCTTAATCGGTTGAAGTATAGAATGTTTCAATAAAATGAAGTAGTTTATAATAAAAATATACATTTTATTTAGTCTATGTTTTCTTATATAAAGGTATTTGAGGAAATATTGATTTAAGGAATAAATTTAATAAAATATATTGATAAAACTATGTCAAATTAGAATGGAAAAAAGATGGAGGTTTTCAGGACCTTTGCTACATTTTGATGGTTTTTTATTATTATTTAGCACCGCGTCTTACTACCCGTTCGGGTTATAAGCTTAAGTACTAATTACACTAATGGATTAGGGATTGGGAAGGTTGAAGTTAGAGGAAGTGAACCCGCATTTGCGTGAAGGGAGAGTGCATTTTGATTTGATCTGAGCCCAAAAAGGTTGATGATCCCTGGTATAAGGTGTCACTTTCTCGATGGACTGACTGCCGATGACGATATTAGGGTTCAAATCTTGGTCGAATGTACTAAGGGTGTTTTTTACTATATGGTTTTACACTCACCCTTCAATCAAAAGTGGGTACACTTTTTCTTAATTCAACCTTCCTAACCCCTAACACATTATCGTAATCAACTGACATGTGTGTATAACCCGAACGGATATTAAAACCTGGTGCTAAAAAAATAATAAAAAGATAATGCATTAGCTAAGATATTCGGAAATGAAACATTTTACAATGTCTAGATTTTTTAAAGAAAATTATTTACTTTTTTAGAAAGTATTTATAAAATTATAGGATTTTTTATAGACGTTAACAAGGAAACTAAAGATTCAAGTTTAACGTGATCTAATTCCCAATGAACTATCACTAACATTCGAAAGCCAAAATAAATATTCCAAAAAACACACCACACGTTTCATAATGACTGTACAAATACAGCAACAAGACTTCCAGAGCAGTAATGTATTCATCCCTCAGCTCGATTCCAGAATGAAGTCTTTTCAGCATTGTGAAGAGAACCCAAGACATTTTAAATTAATTGAGATTAACATTTTATACGGATGACGCGTAGACACGCATAGTACAACTCTAAGCCTTGTACGTAAGACAGCCAAACCCACTTTTCGTGTCCAAGTGACCTTTATAAACATCTATTTAAATTGTAAGTCATGCCAAGACTATTTAGAAAAAAAAAGAAGCCATTACCGATTGATAAAATGTATCATACACCTTGACATTTGTGCTGCGCCAGCCACCGAAGAAATTCCCCGGCTGTTTTATTTGTATATTTTTTTATTTTTACGTCCCTCCTTTTTCCCCCTCATAGCCAACGATGGATTCTATTTCCGTTGTCTGCGCCAGGACGTGGGGCACGCCTTTTCCCGAACCAAACATTTCCTCGTGTCCTCTCTGCCTCTGGCTTCCTTGTCTCCTCCGGAAAACTTCCTTCTCCTATTCCTACTCTAACAACTTTGACCCGTCCCCGTCTTTTTACATCGACACGCGCCAACTATATTTATTTTACACCTTTCGACGACCAGACATCTTATATAAATGGTACGACAAAGTCGTAAAAAATTTTTCATATGTTTTTTATAAAGTTGGGGAAAATATTTTCAAAATTTGTTTCCAGTAAAATAATCTCCAGTAAGTTTTCCTCAGAAAAAACAAACATAATATCTTGTTAATCACAACAAACACAATACATGAATTTTAAACAAATTGTTAGACTAATAAAAACAATCAAATTATAAAAATGATATTATTTATAGTCAACCCTTGAATTATTTTCAATTTCATTTAAAAAAATTAAATCTGTTCTTATTTATTATGAAAAGCAATTCTCAGATAATAGTCCCATGTATTTCGAGATTGGTTTTTTTAAATGATCTTTATAACGTTGTGCATAATTATTTGACTAACCATGATATGTTCTAAATATTTATTGATGCATATTTGAAAGTTAACTCACTAAATAAAATATTCAATTGATTTATTGGTCAATTAATAAGTGACTAATCTAAGGCCTCACTTTCGCAGTAGACTAAATTACCGATGATGGGGAATTTGAGGTCGGGAGTACTTAAGAGTGATTTTTCCAAAATGGTTTTCGACTCTCCCTTCACGTGAATGTGGGTACACTTCCTAAAAATACAACCTTCCTAATCCCTTAAAACATTAGCATAGTTAGCACATAAGTGTATAGCCCGAACGTGTGCTAGATAATGAAAATTGACTAAATGGTATAACCTTTAATTTTGTGAACAACAAAAATAAAACACTTTTAAGCATTTCTCATACTAAGGAGCAAAACGAATAAATTTACAGTTTCCCACATAGCACCTACATATTTCATCTGGGCTATGCCCTTTAATAATTTTATCCAAACAATAAATTATAAGCTTTGATTCAAGTGACGTAAAAAAAGTTTAATGCTTCGTTAATTTTTTTTCCTCTAAGATTTTAATTTTCGATGTAAATGTCATTTAACGGCGTCAATTAAAATTGAAACTGACTCTAGAGAAATAAAAATGTAAACTTTTAGTTTATAGTTCTCTGCGCAGTGAAAAAGAAACAAAAAAATACCCATGGAAAGCGTATAAAACATTTCTAGAAGCTCTTCTCCAATGAGGTAGTTAAAGCTAAACCATAAAAACCAGCGCGCGTGAATGTTAATTGTGATGGGGAAACTTCATCTGGTATTCCAGACACCCACTCTATCACAGGAGAACTGTTTTTATCATTTATCGTCGGCGACAGTTGTGGAATCGTCGAGATTCTCTTTAGTTACACAAACTACACGTCTAAGTTAGGTACAGTCGAATCTTCAAAGGAAAGTCCTTTTAGAAAATGCAAGCATAATTTCGTTTTGCGACCAACAATGAAACATATTAATATATTATTAATATTATTTTAGCCATGTACTGAAAGCGCACAAGTTGAATTTCTCTACCTACTTTGGAGTATATCAGAAGCGCCACGGCAGTTGCATCAAAAGCGCACTATTGTTTATAGTCTCGTTCACGAAAGACAGAATTCTGTTTCAGTTTGAGATGTATTATGTTTGCATCCTACTACAACCTAACCTAACCTGATCCAACCTAGTAGTTTTATTATTTTACCAGTAACCCTTGCAACACTTTCGCAGATTCAACCTTCCCCTCCTCCCCCCCAAAAAGGTTGATTTTTCTTTTAGCTTAAATTTTGAACAAACAATGTGTTTTAACGTAAACTGAGTCAAAGTTGTAAAAAATCTTATCCACTGATACCTTATTCATCGTTGTACACTTTGTTTTAGTGTAGAAAAAGGGATGTTGACAATAGAAAAAATATATAGGATTGTAATCGTTGTAAAGATAAGGGGTTGTTTATATTACACGTTTGTCATGTTGCCACGTTATGCAGTTGTTTCTTTTCCCCTATACACTTTTGATACAAGTCATTGGGACTTGGATCCATATCTGTGCTTTTTATATGAGATTTTCGATGTTTTCCGTGTTATTTTATGGATGTAGCAAAAGTGACAGATGTAGATCACATGACTTAAGAATACGTGAAAATAAATATAATATATAAACTTTTATAGCTTTTCTATGACATATAGACATATATATACAAGTTTATATATTTATTTACGATGTATATATATATAATTTAGGACCGTACAAATCGTTTGAAAATGTTGAGGTCAAAGGTCAAAATCTCCTTCACTTTGACCGCAACACCCACGAAAACCTTTGTCTCTTCGAAACATTTAAAGGAAGGGGAGCCCTTAAATGCACGAATATTGTAAATAATTTAAAAATATATCACTAAACATGACAAATTTAAAAATTAGGTTTTACAAACAATTTTTTTTATCACCGCGTTTTACTACCAGGCTACTCAGGCTATACGCATATGTACTAATTGCACCATTGAGTTAGGATTGAGGAAGGTTTAATTTAGAGGAAGTGTGCCCACATTTGTGTATTTTGAATATCCACACTCAGTACACCCGACAGGGATTCGAACCTCAATCTCCCAGTCATCAGCAGCCTGGTCTAACTTGATTGAAGACTTTGACTGTTGTGTGGCCACCGAAGCACGTAATAATCATTCTAACTAGCGACATTGTGTACTACAAAATAGGGGTGGGGAATCAAATTATTGGGGTGAAAAAGAACAGTATTTATATATAATAAAAAAATTATGTATTGCAACCACTAATTGTGCATTAAAAATTATTTTCCTTTTACCTATTAAAAATACATATTTCAATGTCTACAACTCATATGCATATCTAGTTATACCACATTTCAGACCCATACATTAATTATTACTTTACCTTAACACTGTTCGCAAAAAGCATAAAATAGCAAGTTTGACCCCTTATAGCTCGTCAACTGTAAAGATTTTAAATCATTGAATCACTATTCATATCTTATAATTAAACACTTGTTTAACTTGTTTAATAAAATTGTTATTGTCGAATGACCTCAAACCTCATTTATTTTTATATTCAATAGTCACGTTTAGTTTGGTACGTTTAAATATTTACATACAACCGCATACATTATAATATCTACATATCATGTCAAATCTAGTGACTCCTCCCCTAGAAAAAAAAATGTCCACGCCCTTGATTGCGTTACTCTATTATACTAGTGTTTCTAGCGTTTCTTAATATCATCTACGATACTCTGCACTCCAAACACTAGCATTTTTTAAAAACCAAACCTTTATTCTAAGGGGGGGGGGGGGGGGGAATCTAAAAATTCTGCACAACTAATACCTGATCTTTTTTTCTATAAGATATGTATTAAAAATAAAAAATAAAACTCAACCAATGACTTATATTATCAGTAGGGTTATTTGAAATCTAATACACGCCCCACATTGGAACGCAGCCCAGCAGACCGTACGTGTCACCATGGCTTCCATCCAGAAACTAACCTCTCCCTCTCCCCTTCTTCCTTGTTCCTGGATACACCAACGTTCCATCCGCGGGGTGAGGGGGGAAAGGGGGTTGGAGAGAAAGGGAGAGAACGCTGGTTAAATCTCCCCGAAACGTCCCCCGCTCTTGGTTTAACGCGGCATATGGCATCTTGCCCGGTCACATGGAGTAAGAGACGTCTCTGTTATGCGCGCGCATCCTGCGTGCTTGGACGGGTTAGTTGGAGGGGGGGTGTTTGGAGGGATGGAAGGGGGTTGTTTCAACAAACACACAATTTAAACTGACACTTGCTCTTAATGAAAGAGAGGTTACCTAATAAAAAGTCATTTCAATTTATTGCATAATTATTTTTAAAATAGCGTCCACACAATTTATCTCGTTGCAGTCCGAAACCTTAGCTCAGTTAGTAGCGTGTGTAGCCAGTAAACAAGAGGGTTGGGTTCGATTCTCAACATGTCCGAAATATTATCATTAGGGAAATGTGAGGTTTACCTTTTACGAGATGAATTTAAGTCCGGTGATTATGTGGTGTGTGTCTGCTAGCTCTTTTTTTTTTTTTTTTAGGAACGTGCCTTCCTAAGGGTTTAGGCTACACACATTATTTACTAATTACTCTAATGCAGGCGTCAAACTCGTGGTTCGCAGGCCACATGCAGCCCTATCCATGGTTTTGTGTTGACTTCAAACCTTATTAAGAACCAGCATGCATTGTGACCTAATCCTTCTTTATAGAACAGTCGAAAACATAAAAATTGTTGTATGTGATGTTTGGAAATCTGGCATAGTTTGGAGTATTCTGGCATGTGGGTTGAATTTCTACATCCAATATGTGCAATTTTGACAACACATACGTATTTTAACAGTCTTTTTTCACATGAAAGGGATCCAAACACCCGAGAAAGTTAGGCTTACGGACATACATTTGTCAACAATATAAGAATTATTCTAAAATATGATTTGAAGCTCCACACTAACAACATTTTAACAACATTAACAACATTTAACAACAATAACAACAGTAACGCTATTGTCGCAAATAACATATTACAAAACTGTTTAAGAAAAAACTGGAACTGCATGGTTCATGTTGGGGAAACAGCGTTGTAATTATCTTGTTTTCATGTGGCCAATCCTCCCTTCAAATATAAGACAAGTTTTGCAACACTGGTTTGTCAATGTTTCCATCGGCACCATCTAACCTAGGCACTCTACCTTCAGAAATAACTTAAAACGAGTAGATTTGGCAAATGTTTATGTAGAGAGAGAGAGAGAGTGAGGATAAAGCCTTTCATAATAAAGCCTTTATAACCTTCAGAAATAATAATGGCTGTAGTCTTATTATTTGGGGGTCTACTCTTTTCTTTTTTAATAATAAGAAAACTGAGTTGTAATTCTTTTTGCTTAATATAATGTATATAGTTAATTGGTTTTATTAAAAGCGGCAACCTCAATTTCATTATTAATAAGATTGGGTTATTTTATTTATTTATTATGCCCCACGTCTTATAACTCGTCTGGACTTTTCATATATTCACATAAATAGTATAAGAATTAAAAAGTCAGAGTTTAGAGAAATTATACATGTATTTATTGTGAAAGAGGAGTAGAAAACCATTTAGATAAACATCACTCTCACTATATCTTAAAGTAATTTTTGTATCAGACAACACTCATGACCAACAAACCAAAATGGATGATGTTGACGCACTTTTCTGCAAGTCCTCCAGTTCTGATTTCTTATGATACCTCCTATAACAATCATATTCGGTCAGTTGAAGATGAATAATACTATGAGTGTGACCGCTCGAATATATTTGATGGGAAGTAAACGAGAACAAGAAATAATAATAATACCACACCATATCGAAGAACATTTGATAAAGTTTGCAAACAATATTTCCCCTCCACAATTTCCTAAACTCCCTGAAGGGGACTGACAGGATATTGCAAGCAATGTCATCCCATCTCAAGTTACTGTTTCCATTTTCCTGGAACCAACACCGTTCGACCCAGTTGCAAGAGTTCTGACATAATGTACTAGAGGGGTAAAGTCAGAAGCTACTCTTCGCTACTCTTTGGTAAAGAGACGTGGGAAGTCGCTGACAAATATATTCAGTAGAGGTGTATCAATGTTCGGTCGATTTGGGTTACGTTTGATCTTTTAAAGGAAAGTTATTTTGAAAATATTCCTAGTCGATTTTCTGTGGTTATCCGTTTCGAACTCCAGTAAATCATTTATTGACCGAGGGTAGTTAGGTTCTGTTTAAACTTGAGTCTATTTTGACATTTCATCTGTCTTTCCGTCTATCTGGATATATATTCCACGTTGACTGTCAAATGCACAGAGAAAATTTTAACGAAATTAACCAGGGACATCCTATGATCCTTGGTTGAATTTTTATTTATTTATTTATTTGTGGTGTTTAACAAGCACTTTCTGAACCAAATGATTATTTAAGTACAAGAGAACTTTTATGAGCAAGAGCAAAAGTACTTACCAATTTTACCGGAAAAGATATTTGCACATACCTTCCAGGGTTATTTTACATGCCACAATCGAGATGATGACTGAAGGCTTTACTTTCCCTCCAAAGGAAGTTGTGCTACGGATTTTTATCATTCAAGAAAAATTCGTTAGCCCCGGTTAGGTTTGAAACCACGAACATCGGGTATTGAGACGAGCACTTTATACCAAGACCACCGAGGTTGACGATCAATAATTATATAGCTCGAAACTTCATTATGTATGTATGCTTAACTTATTTTAATATTGATACGAGTTCGTATAAGACGGGGCTGTACCCAGATTTGTTTTGGGGGTAGGGGTAAGGGAAGGGTACTACCAGCAGTGGCTTGTGGTAAAATCCTCCAAAAAGTGACATTTAAAGTGTATACCATATATTTAATGGGGTCATATTTGTATTGATTTAATAAGACTCCTAAAAATCAACAAACTTAAGCATTGAAGATATGAAACATGAAAATAAAGTATTATTTTATTTTTACTAAATCAACGCCAAAATTTTTTTTTATTAATATCACTGCATATTACTAGGGTATGGACGAGGAAAGAAGCATTTTAGAGGTAATCTACCCACATTTTCGTGGAAGGAGAGTGAGAAACCATTTAAGAAGAAACATTTTCAGTAGACCTGACTGGGGTTCGAACCTTTATCTTCCTGTTACAGGCAGGCCAGTCTAACACTAGAGCGATGCCTTAGATCATTCACTCACTGAAGAGGTTCTATGCTGTATTGTTTCCATAAAATATTATGTAAATATGAGTCTGCGGGTCGGAATTGAAAGCATTAATTATTTGGCTTTGCTTCACACGTTTCAAGTTTAGCTTTGAATATGCTTTTATGGCATCAGAGAACAAAGGTCGTTTCTTGTAACGGAACGATTTAATGGGTCTGAGAAAAGGAGACAAACATATTTTTACTGTCATTCGACAGAAATATTCACAAATATTTTTTGAATTTATAACATTTTGGTGGATAATTTAATATAGGGGGACTATCTTATAAATGAGAGTAAGCAGCAATGTCTCAGCCCGTTGCCAGCAACATCGACCCGATAAGAGAGAAAAGAGTATTTATTAATACAATATAAATTACATTGCATATATATATATATATATATATATATATATACATACACACACACACATACATACATGATCACGCCGTTCCCTTACGGGGGAGGCAAGAAACTGTGCATGTAGCTCAAATACAACTCCGTACTTGGCCCGTACATACAAAATACAAACTATTACAATTTAGATATTAAATCTAAGTTTAGAGATATTAATTATTATCCCCTTACTAAAGGCATTATAGATAGAATGATTAATACTTAGTGTTTATATAGAGTAGAACTGAAGGACCAAAATATTGTAGGTAAACAAAGGAAGAATATATTAAGTACATAACTAATAATGAGCCATTTAATTTATTGTATGTCATGCAACATTTGCTTCAGTATTCTTACAGAAAATTCTTAAATATACTTTTTACTTTCTCTCTATCTTACAGGTAGAGAAAGTATTGTGATCGTCAAAAAAATCGAACTCAAGATTTTGATGAATTTTGACGTTTCATGACTTCCTGAATCCGAAAAAGTGGTTTTTGAATTTCCGTCTGTCTGTCTGTCTGTCTGTCTGTCTGTACCTCCAACTAGAGCCTAAACTATTTTACCGATTGAGCTGAAACTTGATGTCTAGGGTTTTCATAGGGTTGCCCCGAGGGGTTTTTGGAATTGGATATCTACCCCTAAAATTAAGGGTAGTTTACTGAAGGGAAAAAAGAGAAAAGTCGATTTTCTCAAAATCGGCTCTAACGATTTTGATTAAATTTCATTTATGAACATTAATAAATATTCCAAACAAAATGGCTACTCTCAATATTTCGGCAAAATCGCTTTAAGGGCTCCGGTCTGATGCGTAAATTAACATTTTTTTTAATAGCTCCGAAATATTTGAGATATGAAATTACTTAGCATTACAAATATGTATATATATTTATAATACAAATATTTTATTCGAAACATATTTTTATAAAATCAATAACTTTCAATCTATACGCAATTATATATATATTTTTAACTTTTTGGACATTAAAGCTTAAGTATTGCGACCGTAAGAAAAACTAACCTGAAATGTTGATGGATGTCAACGTCTCATGACCCCCCGAACCCTTAAAAATAGTCTTTGTAATGCCGTCTGTCTGTGTGTCTATTAAAACTTAAAATTAAGGGTAGTTTACTGAAGGGCGAAAAGAGAAAAATTTGGTTTTCTCAAAATCTGCTTAAACGATTTTGATTAAAATTCGTATCTAGGCGTTGATTAAGATTATAAATAAACTGGCTATTTTCATTTTCCTATGAAAATGATTTTTAGGGTACATTACAGAAGCGTTAATTTCCGTATCTCCACAACTATTGGAGAAACTAAACAACTTATCATTGCAAAATTGTAGGACTATTAGAAATAAAAAACTTTTATTTGACATATATTTTATAAAAGCAGCAGTTTCTGAGATATTTGCAAATATATTAATACAATTTTTTGAGCTTTAGTTGTAAACATATACTACTTAAGTCTTAACGCAATAATTCTCCAATGCCATAGAGTAATTAAATATAAGTATCTAAAAAACTATGTTATTTTTCCTTAAATCTCTTAGGAGAAATGTTTGCATAGCAATGATCTATCTCCATTTTAGACTCAATAGTCAATATTTACATTTTTTATTGGTTAAAATGTATAAATTAATAATTAAATATCAATGCGATGACTTGAAGATCTGCAACACCTTATAAAATGTTAAAATTTTAACCAGAAATCGAAATTTTAATACGAAGTGTTGACCCTTGTGAAATACATCAAACTCTTTGAAATGCTCTTAGGTGGACAAAGATGCGCCTCTTTTCTCATTGATTCTATATCATTGTATATTATTTTATGCGTGTTCTTATGTGGAGTGGTGATGATACAATGTATATTATTCCGTTCAGAAATCTTACGGGTTTATAGAAAGAGAGAGAAAGTCTGTGCGGTGTGCCGTACCATTTATTTATATGATGTAAGTATTACACAAACTGTGTAATTAAGTATTACAAAAATATAGGGATTTTGTTGTTATTTTTAATAGTACTATTAATAACAATTAATTTCTAGATCGTCAAGAATCATATTATATCAATTAGGTCATTTATATTCATGGTAGATAAGCTTTGATTAGCATATTTAAAATTTAAGTAAGCAGACGTATTTATACGATGTATTATATCAAAGTATTTACATCTTGTATTTAATTAGCTGTCTCGTATTTATGAATCCAAGTAATTTAAACAATGGTGTATGTGTTTTTAAATCTGAAAAAGTTATAATTTGAACCATTTATTTTCATTAACAATACTAGTGGTTTAATATGGCTTGTGCGAGTCCCCAAATTTACATCCCGTAAAGATGGGTATATACAAGTATATATTGTACGTCGGTTTGTAACATGATAAAGGCTTTTTAATATGAATAACGTTTTATTGGTTGTAAACCTGCAAAAAACTTTCTCAAGAGTCTTTTTTTTATTGTTTTTAAATCCGACAAGACTGACATTAGTGTTTACATTAACTGAGTTAAGTTTATAATTATTAAAGTAAGTGTTTATGTAGCGTTGTGATTAATATTCTTACTTTTTTACTTAATGTATGGAATTAGGATCTCGAAATTTCACTACCGCAATCACAAAAGTATGCCACCTATCCCTATCTTGAGCTAGTTCTATCCAATATATCTCATTACACCTTATGTTTCTCAGGTCTATCCAAATGGTATCCTCCCATCTGCGTCTGGGTCTTCCCAGTGGTCTTTTTCCATTGGTTTTTACATTAAATACCTTGAACGCGGTTCTAGATACTCCCATTCACGCTGCAAGACCTGCCCACCGTAACCTGCGTGATTTTACTACCCTCAAAATGTCTGCTGATGATTACAGGATATGCAGCTATTCACTACTATGTAAACTCCTCCACTACCCACTATCTTCATCCACGTTTGGACCAAATATCTTCCTAAGCACCTTGGTTTCAAACACCCTAAATTTATTTTCGTCATGAAATATGAGTCTATGTTTCGCACCCATAGAGAACAACCGGTAAAATTATGGTTTTGTATATTCTGAGTTTTAAATTTCTTGACAGCAGACGATTAATATCCTTGTAAAATTAAATTCATTTTTCTTTAACTTTTTTCTCTCTTTTTAAAAAATTACTGGAGGCCTTACAGTACCTGTACCCCAGGGGACTACATAAATTTAATCAGGCCCTAGATAAGTGAAATTCAGTGTTCCCCAAAAAATGAAATCCCAATCTCTAATAACCTTTAGGCTGTGTTTAGAGTGTGATAAAAAACACTGTATACATCCTTGATCCAATTAAAAGGAAAAATAATAATAAGAGCAATTAGTAGGAATCTCAAAAGCATATTTTGTCCCCAACATTGTAATTTGTCACCGTTGACGGGTTTCGATTCCCTGATGGGTGCAATAGGTTTGGTTTTACAGTCTATCTTCATGATATGTGAGAGCGTTTTCTTTAAAGCCACACACTTAGTTTAAGCCGTTAACAGAACTTTTTTTAAACCACTGACCACTTGAGTGGTAGAATAGTCTAAAGGCATCACAATTGCAGGCGGGTGTACAAAGGTTTGCTTCCAAAATGATTTTCAAATCTATTTCTCTCTCCACGCAAATATGGGTACACTTCTTCTAAATTCAAACTTCCCTACATAGCTCACTGCGTATTAATGATATGCGCATAACCCAAAAAAATAGAAGATCTGGTGGTGCTAAAAAACACTAAGTTAAGTTTAAGTGTTGAGTTGTTGGGTTTTTTTTAAGCACCACGTCTTACTAAACGTTTGATTTATACGCCAATACTAATTACTAATTTACTAATGACACCAGTGGTTTTAGGGATGAAAAAGTCAAATCAATAGGACGTGTACCCGCATTTGAGCAGAGGGATGGAGAAAAAACAATTTTGAAAAAACCACCCTCATTTCACACCCGGCCGAGATTCGAGCCTCGATCTTCCCTTCATCGGCATTCTAGTTTACTATAGAGTAGGAGGTTTGACACAGCGGCCACCGAAGCGGGCCAAGTATCAAGTTGAATATAGCTATACAATTTAGAAACATTTTATCAAATGGAGAAAATATATATTATACATTTAGCTACAAAAACATTGAATACTCTTATTTAATATGTAGTTTGACATTTGCTCGTGATTTTATTTTGTACGTATTGATGTTTTCAATATTTATTGAGTATGCAAAGGATGACTTACATACATTTTGAGAAAGCGTTTCACTCGAAGAAAAAAAATCTTTATTACTATTTACTTTTGTGTATAGTCCACCAGTATGTTGCTTATCATTCAAACATTCATAATAAAATGTTTACTTTTACTACGCTATATTGCAGGACCAAGTAAGATTTACAGTAAATAAAAAAACACTGTCAAAATAAATGCGCCTTAAAAAGATGTATTGTAGTCCTCTTATTTATTATTCACATCACATATTTCACACAGCCGTCAAGAAATGCGAAGTATGGCCGCCATTATACACTTCGCGTTCTCCATACAAATATTTATAGCTCTCTCTCTCTCTTTCTCTCTAGCTTATAAAACTCACGTTTATGGATTTCATGGATCAGCATCCTTTAACGTCCCAGCTTATTGTAATTTCTTTTCATGGTTTCTTCAGTCATGTTTCAAAACTCTTGTTTATTTAGAATTGGTGTAAGAAGGGTTTTTTCAATAAATGTCAGATTTAAATATGAAGTTGGGTAAGTTAGTATATCAGATCATACTGAAAATGTTGGCCACTAGATTAAGATGAGCATTTATTCCCGAAATAAGACTTATGTTCCAGACTTAAATGTTAAATGAATTAATTCTATTTGAGAATTGTCTGAATTAAATTAAAATGTTTTAATCAAGCCAGTTGATAAAAAGCTCAAATTTAAAATCTGTCAACGATACAATCATATAATCATTCATAACTAGTGATGAGTCATATTTACTTAAACTTCTATCTCTAACTGTGCGTAGGCTAATTCACTACTTTCATGAACCACATCTAATCATTTTCCCTATATGCATCACCACATTTCATAGATCTAATTTATTGACACAGTCTAACCAAAAGAATATAGAAAACGTGATTATAAGGTGTATTGTACACAATTTAACTTGCAACGACCTTCTCCAGCTTCAATCAGTTATTTTAGAATGGATGCCCACGAAAATGCTAATAAATAAATGGTATGGTGCACACACACATATAGCTTCTATCTCTTTTATCATAAAATAGAGACACTTATTTAAAAACCCTTAATATTTGTGAAACTAAATAGTATACAGCATTGCAGAGACATTCTACCAAACATCATAAACGAAATGATTTACACTGTTATAGAAACTTTGAGAAAAGTGGAGCATCTTTATTCACCAGAGAGCATGTTTATCAATATAATTTTAAGAGATCTGAATACAGTATAAAGTGTTTTATCCATTATATATATATATATATAAAATAGATAAAAACTATTGGTTTTATAGAAATAAAGCATCATAAAAGTAATTTTCATGGGAAAATTGCAACCGATATTTTGTTTGTAATGTTTGACAGTGCCAATAATATACAAAATTTAATCAAAATCATTAGAGAGTATTCCAAAAAATTCGATTCATTCTCTTTTTGCCTTTCAGTAAACTACCCTTGCTGGATATCTAATTCCAAAACAACTCGGGGGGAAATTAATAAAACCCTAGATATCAAGTTTTAGCTTGATCATTAAAATGGTTTAGACTTTAGGCTGAGATATAGACAGACATATGACATAACGAAAACAATTTTTGAGTTTCAGGTGGTCATGAAATGTCGACATCTAACAAAATCTTGAATTTGATTTTTTTTGACTATCACAATATTTTCTCTCTCCAAGGGTCCAAGAGAACGTTAAACTTATCACTTTACAATAGATCACTCATTAATTAATCGGTAGAAACAGTGATGTAATATGTTCTAGTCAAAATATATAAACATATTTTTCCAGTAATGACATAGTTTTTCTTCACAAGGTAACCTCACCAGTTGGTGAATATCTGTCGAGGTGGTCCTGGAATTTAATGACGATATTTTCTCTTCATTTAAAAAGTGTTTCATCTAATGCCACTGTGTTTATTAAATAGGTTCAAAAACTTGATATCATCACGTGAAGAATATTAAACTATATATTTCTACTGGAGAATTTATTTTTATTTTGGCAAAAATAAAAGTTGCTATTAAAAACTGAAAAATTACTGCCCTTTTCTCTCCTTCTCTACACGTCTCCCCTAACTTATAGCAGTAAACCACAAACAAATTATGAAGGTAGATTTCCATGACCTAACCATTTGGATAGTAGGATAAAAAATAGTATTATTATCACCGCGTCTTACTACCCGTTCGGGTTACACGCACTTACGCTAATGTGTAATGGTAGGGTGATTGTGAGATGAAATGGAGGACCTACAGTTTAACGTGGGATCTGAACCACGGTGGAGGCCTGGCATTCCTCACATTCACAAGTTGTAATTAATACACATCTCGTCAGAGGTGAAGGAAGGGTTTTTAACATTCAGATAAATTTGTGCCAGGACCGAGGATTGAACCCCGGATCCCCCAGCATAGAAGTCTGACACCTTACCCCTAGATCACCAGGTCACCTTGATAAAAATATATCTATATATAGTCACCCTCTGGAGTCAAGCTAAGGTCACCTAGATCTCTCAACTCCTAGAGCTAGGACGGGAGGGCGAAAGTTATGTAACATAATCGAAGGGCTAGGCTGGAAGGTTAATGACGTCATAGGCTCTGCATCCGTGGTGGTCTCTGATATCTGCAACCACTCATTATATATTATAAATCTTGTTTCATCAGATGTTGAGGTGCGGTGTTAACATGATACAAACAGGTTGTTAATAAACGAGTATTAAATAAAGGTTGTAAAATAATTTATGTCCATACAGTTACTTCTATACAGAAGAAATAAATTATCTCGAGGACTTTAATCAATCTTAAATGTGGCCTTTTGATTAGTCTATTGCCGAGTAAAATTTGGACTTAATTAAGAGGGGGATTAAAAACATCTATATTCTATGATATAAACAACAGTTCTTTTAATAAATGTTTCACCAAACCCTCGTTGAAAAGTGAAAGCATTTGATTTAATGTAACCATAAATATGTAGTGCTATAATATAGTATTTGTACTCAAACATATTCCTTTAGAGAGTAACATAAGATGATACCAACAAACTAAAATATAATATATTAAAAAGCTCTAATGAACTTTCAGTGTTTAATTATTACATTATTATTTCATATTTTTATTTGTCATTTAAATACATTAGCATCATTTATCTTATTTAGTAAACAAAATAATGTATAGGCCTATGCCAAAAAAAATATAAATTACCTTTAAAATTCTTGACATTCATATTCTTTTAAGTTTCAGATAAAGTGATGTGGATTCAAAAGTATTTTTAAGTGGTATATATTTACTCGACACTGTTTTCCAAGACGGTTTGTGTCTCTTATAAAATGTACTCTCATGCAAAAAGGGTATAATCTACATCAATAAATATTATGAATTGATTAAAAACATTGCTTTTTTTTATAATGTAATGTAATGTTTTGAAACTTATGCATACCTCATTTATGATGTGATTATTAAATCTAGACTATTTATAGAAGTAAATGGAATGTTTGGATTTTATTTAGGGATGGAATTCTCGAACCCTCTAAGATAAAAAAAAAGTTTTTCTCAACATTTTTATTTGGTTTATTGAGCTTTAATACAGCTTATTGGTGGGTCAACCCCAACATTATTATATGAAACACTAGAAACCAGACCCTCAGGATCAGGGGCTTCCAACGGTCTGGGAAGTTTCTTGGAAAAAGTGATCTTCTGTTGTCAAATTAGTGTTTTTAGCTGAGAAATGGAAAGTTTTTACTTGCTTGGGGGAAAAGCTCCAAATGATTTATCTTTAATTTATTCCTTTCATCTGCTTTATTATATTTAAGTATCAAAGATAGTATATTTTTGTCTGAAAACTCGTTTAGCATATAATTAAACACGTTTAAATTAGTACTTCTTATTTCAATAATAATTAAATACCTTTTCTAGTTTTTACATAATTTGACCAAAATTAGTCGATTATGATGACTTGTGGATTCAATTGTGTCCCTTGGGCACTTTTAAGTTTGAAAACGCTGCTTCAACCGGGGGTACGGGATGAGATCATAGGGAATAAGTAAATTTTAATAATATTGGTGTGTATGTAAATATTTTTCATTTAAAACTTATTGTCTATTAAATTATATTAAAGGAATGTAATAAATCTTTGTTATTTTTTTAGTTTTAGATGTATATTATATAATATGTATATTGTATAGCTTGCATTAAGCACCAACAACTTTAGGGGCATTAATTTGAAGAAAAATTATATTTGAGGGTACGCTAACAAAAAATATTAAATATCAATTTTCAAGATATTTATTTAACACTTAACTGAATGTATGAATGTTATGATGAATGCCATAAAAACAGTTAATATTTAGGGGTTTTTTTAGCATCACGTCTCATTAGGCTATACGGTTATTTGCTGTTAAGTTAATATTTTTTTCCCAAGATATGTATTAAGAATTCTAGATTAGGAACTAAAAGGTAAAAATCTTCGGAGACGTAGAGTGGGCGTTTTGACCCATCTCTAGTTTATTCATCACTAGCAGGAATACCGCAGTTTTTCGGGTAGCCATGCAATGTATTCAACGATTTTCTTTGCTTCAAACGGACAGAAAAAAATCTTCATTTTATTTGTCATGACATGTTTTTGATACATTTAAAAAAAAGCTATTTAAAAATTAAAAGTCTAGCTTCGAGGTGCATACTGCACATGCTTGTGCATAGAGGATACTAATTTTAAATGTCAGACCTCTGTGTTAGGTAGATATCAAGCAGCGCTCATGGCAGACACATAAACGCTTCATTTTATTGGTATAAATTATATTTTATTAATGTAATTCAGTAATTAATGGATGACGAAGGAGTGTGGCTTGAAAGGTAATCCAATAGATAGATATGAAAGAAGCCGTTGTTTTGGGCATGTTGAGAGGATGAGTGTGAATCGAGTGACGAAACAAATATATGAAGGTACCATGTGAGGATAGAAAAGAAGGTGTAGGCCATGTAAGACGTGGCTAAATGTTTTAAGCGAATATGTGAAAAAGAGAAACATTAAAAGTTTTAATAATAAAAGAGCATGTATGACTTTGTGTATGTATGTTGTTGAAGCAAAGGAAATAGTCAAGGATAGGGAAGTGTGTAGAGAATAAATCAGGTTGGATTAGATAAGGAGTTAGTAGAAATACATATTTAGATATTATTTACAAACCTGACAAATTGCGGCATTCATTTTGAATTAACACTACTACCATATTTCTCTCTTTGATATCAAATAAAAATTGTTAATAATGTGTGTTTACAAGGGTTTATTTAGGTGAATGTATAATTGTATGTTTATACTTGATATTTAAATGCTAATCGATAAGATATTAATTTTTATGTATGTTTAAGTTTAAGCATGGTTATTTATCAAAAGGATAGAACACGTTCAAGAACACATTTACAGTGGTCTAAACATCACAGGGTTTCCGCAATGAGAGCTCGAGCATCACCGTGAAGTTTGAAAATAAGAGCTTATGTAAAGGGAAGTTTCAAAGGTTTATTTTGTGTCTAAACGGATCGAAAGTGAAGACTACTTTGTTTACCAGGATGATGTACCGTGAAAGGGTTTTGATTTTATGGTCCTGGTGTAGTTCAATGGCATTTAAGACCCACGGAGGACCTATTTCCGACCCCCTCCCCCCCTTTTCAATACCCATATGAGTAGCTTAAATTGTCTATAAGTATTATCCAATAATGTCATGTGGATTCTTAGTCTGTTTAGATTTTAATACGTATATACGTCCGAGCCCCTTAAGAATATAGCGACTACAGTAAAAATTAATTTAATAATATTATATAGAATCATAGTCTCAAATTATAATTATTACATACACAACGCAATGCCCCAATAAACGATCTGGTTTCATTTGTATGCCTTTAATTGACAATCAAATGGAAATTAATATATATTATGCGAAGTAGGCTATTTGTGTAACATAGCCAATAAACTAAATAAAAACAACCATCACAGCAGGGGTTTATACGGGCTACACACTTATTATTTTAAATATTACCGTCGTAGATCTTCTAAGCTCATTAGCAAAATTTAACAAAAGAAGAAAATTCTTTCATAAAAGAGTCTTAGAACAAAGGAGATGAACCTCTTTTATCTAAAAGAGAAGTACATATTTTAATGATTTCTCTGCACCTTAGAATTATTTTTTTTACCTCCCCGGTCTTTTGACATAGTTGGGTGCGTGCCACAGAGCCACACACAAGATTTGTTGGCCCGCGATCAAATATAACCTCCGGTAAAGAGCTTCCGGATGAATTATGGTCCTTAATTTTCTCAAGGGAAAGAGGGTTTCAGCACATTTATATGACTTTATTTCATACAAACGTGGTAAACACTCATTCGCCGTTAGATCTAGCGCAGATCTTTACATGCAACGCACGAAAGAATTCCCCTAGAAGGGTTCTTCAAAACGATGCTAACATTTTATTTCTTTTACTTTTTTTTTTTAGAAAGAAATTCAAATCACGTTAATACCTCGTAAAATGGAGAAATATTTTTATCGCATAATATCTGAATATCAATATTTGTTTAAATTTTCTTCTGTCTCAAGTTTTTTTTGCTACCACTTATCATTATCCATTCTGAATAAGCACATATGTAGTTACTAATTACGATTTTCTGAAGTTTTCATTAACAAAAACCGTGGATTTGAGAACAGTGCTATCATTTTACTATTTTTAATTATAATCAACAATATTGGATAAAGTAAGAATTCTGGCTCGCTTATGATGAGATCACGTTCCAAATAAGGTTAAATAAATATAATACTCTGCACTGGAGTTGGCTTGCTTTCCCCACTCCCGTTACTACCCGCCAACACCAACCTCCAATATTTAAAAATGTATCAAGAGTTTGATTACATGACCATAAACTTTGTGATACAGTCGGCTCAAAATCGTAGATTTAAAAGAGCATTATAGCAAGTGGATTATATATGATTAAACATTAGTGGAGATAAAGAGTCAATATATATTCCTAATACATAACATTGTTGAAATATTAAATAGTATTTGGATAAAAACTGCGTTGAAAAAGCCGTGTTTGACCATTTTAGAATGGTTTCACAGCTAAAAGTTGTGTACAAATCTTTATTCTGTTTTAATAAAGAATGTAACCCCCCCTTTTATCTCCACTCAGAAATAACAGTCGGGGATGGTAACAAGAGAGTTAGTTTATTCAGACAACAAATTAAAATACAACTCAATGAGAGAGGGAGACAACATATAGTGTTAGGCGTCAGAAATAAATAATATATATATATGTATTAGAGGCAAAAATTCATTTAACTGGCACGAACTGGTTTGATGAAACTTAGAAACTAGCCAGAGCCCAAACGGCATCATACTCTGAGAGACAAGTTGTCAAAGGTAACATCTGACGTAATACAATATTCTCGCCCATAAATGTCGACTCAAAACACATTAAATAATCTATACTAAATTAGCTTCAAATTAATCTCAAATAGTCCTGCCATAATAACAAATTATTGATCAAATAAAGCCCCAGGTAAAAAGGATCAATCAGGAATGTGATCCAGCAAATACACTTAATAGTTAAGTATCCTGACAGTTCCCAAAGGTCCAACAATAACAATATAGTCTCATATAACAAATTTCCTCCCGACTGAATATTAGAATATTAGACATATTAGAATCTATTCACAAAGGTAATAATATTGAAAACTGCGCCGCCTAATGGCTTGCAAAAGAAAAAAATTAGTAAATAAAGCCAAGACTGTGGTATAGCCTCGCTGACTCGCGGCCCTTCTTTGACTAACAATTCATAAACTTAAACATTTTCAACAATGATAAATTGTATCTTAATAAATAGCAAATGAATATAATTCTCTAAAATATTAAACTAAAAAGAGCTGGAAAACGACATTACCGTCCTAAGTGGCGGTACCCAAAGGGTAAAAAAAAACCATCCGTTAAGTGGATAAAAAAGTTTCAAACTGAGACAGAGGATCAAAGGTCCCCCATTGGATCGTAATCAAAGGTAATAACGGTTTAAAATAACCACCCAAAGATATTAAATATCATCATGGCTTTAGGACCCAAAATTTACTAATCCATATAGTGCAATAATTAATAAGTTTTAAGTATTACTAGTTCAGAACAACAATTTTGAATAGAATGAAATATGTTAAACCAAAAGAGAATTTTAATAACCTAACGTTTAAATTAGCCTATGGCAACGTCTCTCACCTTGTATCCAGTAGGTAATATGTGCCTACAACACAGACACACCATCATTATATAGCCCTAAAATATAACACGTGCTCTCGAGGGCGGGAACAACAGGAGAGAGAGAAGGGTGGGGGCAACCATGCGTCTATAACATACTTAACATGCTCCAAGTCTCCGACGCGCGTGGAAGAACAGTTCTAAGAGTTGGCCGAGTGCGGCCGATAGAGCGCAGTAGTTCGCGCATATCACTTCTTATTTTTCTGTGGGCGCAGTTAGCACTGGCGTCGGGAAATGAACCTCGGTCCTCACTTCAGTACAATGTTAGACTGTGCAGCGATGTGTTGTGGAGTTATAGTTTTGCTGAGACGAATCAACTGGGGCCAGGATGGTGAGTGAGACAACCTTTTAATGTTTATATGTTGTAACAAGGCTACAAGACATATTGCATTTATTAACAATAAACTTTGTCACTTTGTACACACCCGTCAACATGGAAAATGTCAAGTTATCATTCAAATACGAAATGCACTGCACACATTTTTGGCACTTTATTGGTATTTTCTTTTCCCCTTTACTCACATAGCTCCGTGAGCCGGGAGCTGAGTTAGGCCTGTTTTGATGCAAACTCTTCGTTAATTTTATTAATTATAAACAAACGATTTATTTATCAACAGTATTTAATTATATGTTATTTATTTACCATTTAATTTTAAGAGGTGGAGTTGAATCCCTTTCTCTCATAAGAATAGCAGTTGATCCTCCACAGTGAGTAGGGGTGGTTCAGAAACAATTATTTTTGGGGGAGATTAAGGGTTTAAATATTATATTTCATGGATTAAATAACCAAACTATTATCATTGCCGTGTCGTGGAGTGTTTTAGGCTAAGCGGAGAACTTAATCAGCGCCGATATTCTCACTTGATTCTTGTTCTCTTGTCTGTCTTGATTTTAAACGTCGGCAACACTTCCCCAGTGATGTTGCTTTAGTTGCAGTATATTTCATTAGTTTATACTAATAGATTATCTCACCATGAAAATATTATTTCTACATTTATCACACTCGAATAACTTCACCTCCTGACTATGTGAGGCAACCTGTCGTGGAAATTGTCCCACCAATTAAAAACTTGTCCACGCTAATCACATTAAGCCAACCCCCATGTTTTGAACGTAAGTTATATAAGTGTGAGGTAAGATCGCTTAGAAGACAATTTAGAGCCGTTCTTAATTTGAAAAGGCCATTTGAATTAAGCGTGTTGTATGCCAACAAATTGATATACACTTATTTTAGAGAACTTTAAAATTCAACTGCAGGCCCACTTTCCTATAAATCTTTATATATGAGGAAAGTAAGGATGGTAAACTATCGATAGTAGCCACATTGTATCAATAGTCACTCCTGAGTTTGGGCGCCTAGTTCTCAGAGCCAAGATCTATTCGTATATTACGTTCACATTTCAACTGTATTGAATCCTCAGATTCTTGAGACTATTTATTTTGATACTTTTATAATAAAGTTACACTAATAATCAATTAATTGTTTCTGCGTATAGCCTGAAGAGGTAGTAAGACCTGGTGCTAAAGTAAATACTTATTTCAAACTATTATTGTATCAAAATTTTATTTATATATCCACAAAAGAGATTAGCTGATACAATTTGTTGGAAACAGTAATAGTCAATAAGTCACGTTGTATATTAATTTAAAGAACACCATGTCTTACAACCAGTCAAGAATATCCCCATATTTACAATTATTGGGTAAGGTTATAGAAATAATAATTTAGAGGAATTGCTTAGAGGGATAATGGAAAAAATTCAGAAAGAAAACTAACCTCAATACATCCAGATGGGATTCGAACCTTGACGGGAAAAACCGTACCAGACAATACTGACGCCTTAGTCTGCATATCCGTCGATGCGGGTATTATTTATCCAAGGAACTCATCTTCCACATGAAAGGTCAATCGATAGCTGTCTAACCATCCATTGGATCTAATCAGCTCTATTTCCCGGTAATGTGTTTTCGGTATCACAAGGAAGCACCTCGTTAGGACGTCGTTCTTAAGTCGCACTCGAGCTCACCTTATCTAGTTCCAAGACCATAGTAATAACCACCCCGGGGGTTGCTAATTACCTTATTAATATTCTACAGCAGTATGGTCTAACCTTTCTTGAGTAGCTGAACAATTTAAATAATGTAGCACACATAGAGGGTTGCAAATAAAATAATTAGTACGACACAATCTTACATGCTTTCCTACATAGCCTATCTTTTTTTTTTTACAAAATTTTCAAAAACCAGTTTTCCTTAACTATCCGTTAGTAAATTTTCCTTATATATGTCTGCCTGTCTCTTCCTCTGTACTTGGGACTACATAGTGCATAGTGCTAATATATATAATATATTACCACTATTGTTGTTTTGTTTCATAGTGTTTTTATATATATATATATATATATATATATATATATAAAAAGACTATGCAACATACTTCAGATATAAGTTTTGAACTCATTTATTATTATTATTATTATTAGCACCGCGTCTTACTACCCGTTCGGGTTATACGCACTTACGCTAATGTGTAATGGTAGGGTGATTGTGAGGTGAAATGGAGGACCTACAGTTTAACGTGGAATCCGAACCACGGTGGAGGCCTGGCATTCCTCACATTCACAAGTTGTGATTAATACACATCTTGTCAGAGGTGAAGGAAGGGTTTGGTAATCAGATAAATCTGTGCCGGGACCGAGGATTGAACCCCGGACGCCAGCTCAGAAGTCCGACACCTTACCCCTAGACCACCAGGTCACCAACTCATTTATTGACACAGCGCTTAAAAAATTAAAATTTTCAAAAATAGTGTTTTAATGAACTAACGTAGATTTTATTTTAGTAAAACGAACATATATAATTATCTATAATGTAAAACAATCCAAAAATACCAATTTTGAACCAAATTCATAAATAATTTTTGAAAACTTGAAATATTTCCAATACGGATTTAACAATATAATGTACTATTTATTTTATGAGTAGTATAAAGATATCGATTTGGCCTTGAGGAATGACTATAATCATTATATAATAATAAATGCCAAGTTTGGATGAAATCTGAAAACTATTTCGACTGTGGACCCAAGTACAAACAGAGGGATGGACAGGCAGACATGAGGGCCCACAGACTCGTAAGACCCAGTTGTTGTTTTTTGACAATATTTTTATACATGATAAAGTAAAAGAAAAATTACAATTGAAATAAACCAGTTACAATTTCTTATATATTATATACTTAAAATTAGTATACAATTGCAATAGAGTAGTATTATATCACGGTGTCTACCGAATTATATAAACTATACTTCATGACTTCATCATGGCCTATAGGTCATTAATAAAAATTGTAAAAAAAAGTTATTTGTTATCCACACCGACTGATATTTTAATCCAAATTTCATAAATTCTTATTTCTAAGATTTTTTATTTCTGTCATCACTAAGGAGTAATTAAAAATTTAAGCTAATTTAGAGCAAAGCATAGCAAAAATTTTATTCTTGCCAGCACAATGAACTTGTCTCAAAACCATTCATCGCATGAAATATAGTTTGAAGATTTTTTAATTACTTTCATAACCAAAATCTCATTTCATGACTTTCATTACTGGTCGTAAAACCATAAAAATCTAGTTGATAAAATGACTGAATTTATTTTTGTGCTTCATGTTTTTCGATATTCAAGATTGAGGTAGCGTATTTTTCTTTTATTTATTTAGAAATCCATTAATATTAGCAGGCCGGGACAAAAAAGGTCGTGGTCCGCGTGTTGGACTTCTGTTTTACAATATCTTCGCCTGGGCCAGAGACTAAATTTATCACCGTGTATTACCACCTGTTCGGTTTATACGCTTATGTACTGATCACTCTAATGGTTTTAGGGATTATGAAGGCTATTTTAGAGGAGGTGTACCCGCATTTAAGTGGCGTGAGAGTGGAAAACCATTTTGGAAGAACCCCTCCCAACGCACCCAACCAAGATTCGAACCTCGATCGCTTCGTCATCGGGAGTCTAATCTGTGAGGGTAGCGCCTTAGACCATGTGGCCACTGAAGTTGGTGGACCAATACTTAAATAACTTGTGATGAAGCAACGTAATGTAGACCAGTGGTTTTCAACCTAGGGTACACATACTCCTGGGGATACTTGAAGATATCTAAAGGGGTACCTACTTATATTTTTTAAATATATTATTCCATAAATAACACTGAAGAATCAAGGCCAGATTTAGGGATATTCAAAATAGACACAGACATAAGGATATGCGATCTGAATACAGTATCCCTCTATTCGTACCAGAATAATATTAGATAGTAGATTTCTGAAAAGAAATAAGCCCTTTCACAAGGTCATTTTTTAAGAAAATCGGGCTTTATTTAACAAATCATTGATAACATTTTAGAAAACATCTTAAATTATGTCCAGAAAATGTAATTAACAAGCAAGATATTTTTAAATTAACTTTATGGTAGAGTTACAAATGTATTACTTCAAAGTCAAAATTTAATGCATTTATTATTATAATAATACAACACATTTTGTTAAAAACCCTAATACAAGTATTTGTTGTATTACTATTAATTGTCACATTAAATTTTGACTTTGAACATTTGTAATTCGTCCAACAAGTTAATTTAATAAACTCTTCCTTCTCAATCAATTCCATTGCTAGCGTTTTTTTTACTTAAACTAATGTTACTCACACTAATGGTCACACGGTGTAGGGCACCAATCTCAATTTTCTTTGTATTGCTGGTTATGGAGAGACCGAAGCTGAACTCACGACAAGGTGCATTGGAAAGGAGTTCCTTTGATGCTACCTTCCTCATCACTATTATAGGGTAAGTATGTGGATAGTACGGACGAGGTGCAGGTAAAAGTATACCAGTTACACATCAATACATTTAAAATTTCATTTCTTCAAGGTTGGCTACCTACTACCAATTTTACTAAATATTTGAACTTCAATTCCTAAAATCTGAGAAACTCGAGATTCATAAAAATATCACAAATGTACCTCAAATACAATTTATGAAGCCCTTGACTTCAAATAACTTTATATAATTAATTTTACCAATTTCTTAGACTTTTGTAATTTGGAGGGTGACACAATTACAAAAAAGGACAAAGATGTATTGATATAATTAATTTAAAAGAAAAATTGTTCTCTTGGTTGCTTATGAAGTAATATACATTACAAACAAAATTAGTTTGTAAGTATCACCAAAAAATGAAACAAAAATTTGTTTTAGTTGAATATTAGATGTTTTCACTCTAACTTATGTTGTAATTGTAAAGATTCGAGTATACGAATTTGGATACAAGATTCAAGAGGAAATTTATTAATAGGATTCAAAATTAGGATTTGATATATATAGGATTTGACCCTCTTCTGTTGTTTTTAAACGTGAGGTCAGATAGATATATTTAATTCAACTAAGTGAAAATGACGACCATGTAACGGGAATCGGACCCGGGTTCTTTAGCTTTACGCGTTAATGCCTACCACCGAGCTAACCTGGTTGACTCGTATCCAGGGTCACTTTTCACTAGTTGTTGGTGATTGAGTCTATATCTATATATATTGGTGACCTGGTGGTCTAGGGTAAGGTGTCAGACTTCGGTGCTGAGGGTCCGGGGTTCAATCCACGGTCCGGCACAGATTTAGCTGATTGCCAAACCCTTCCTTCACTTGACAAGATGTGTATTAATCACAACTTGTGAATGTGAGGAATGCCAGGTCTCCACCGTGTTCGGATTCCACGTTAAACTGTAGGTCCTCCATTTCATCTCACAATCACCCTACCATTACACATTAGCGTAAGTGCGTATAACCCGAACGGGTAGTAAGACGCGGTGCTAATAATATAATAATAATATTATTATATATGTTTTAACTTTTCACTAATTGAATTGTATTCAGCCATAAGTACAGATCCTGTGTATAACCATCACGTATCATTTTATGATATACATAAATTAAGCATGTATATGCATCACATATTCAAGCTAACTTGTGTACAATTAATTCTATAAAACTTTGATTGTGTTTGGTGTACAATTTTTTTTTTTGGTCTCCCTAAAAATCTCCAGTTCTTCCTTGTAACACCTTGAAATTGTATAGCAAATCTAATGTTTAATCAAAGGAAAAACAGTTGTTGATCACGTGACCCTTTGTGCAGTCAGAAACGCAATATGATCGTTTATTTGTCACGACTTGGTTTATTCATTAGCCACTACGGTACTACATTCAGATTACTATCGTGACGACTTGATTATCTTTAATTTATTACTTTGTTAATGTATTCCTTTGTTGCTTGGACAGCCGACTATAGGGCTTATACGTGTTAAATCAAATGATTTCCGACGTAATCAAGACTGTTTTCCAATTCCAAACGGAATTTATTTTTTCAAATATTTGAGTTTTATAAGCTACTTTATAGTAATAATATTTAAATCGTTTCTCAATTTTAATGATGAATGATTTAGAATTTGTATGTGTGTTTATTTTTCAGTTATATTATATACATTTTTTAAGCATCGGAATTAAGTTTTAATATAAAATACATGACAAGCACCTTTAATCTTAAAAGAAAAAATAAGAACAATTTTAATTTAAATATTTAAATATTATCCATTATTATTACGTAGGTACACACTTTGGTATTTAAAAAAATCACTCTTATTCCAATCGTGTGACAAGCGTTATATATTATAGTTTTATTCCTGCTTGGGAGCCAAAATACTATGCAAAATATTGAGATTTACTAGTCAATTTTATAAGATACCCTCTTCACTGGTCACATGGTCTAAGAATTAACCCTGGCCGTAGATTATACAGTCGATGACATAGTTGGGGGCAAAAATTCCTGTTGGGTGTACTGAGAGTGCTTGTTACAAAATTGTTTTACACTCTTCCCCCACAAAAATGTGAGTGTACTTCCTCTGCATTAAAACCTTCTCATCCTTGTCACATTAGCGTAATTTGTTCAGATGCGTATTGTACGAACGGATAGTAAAACGCAATCTCTCTCTCTCACTCACACACACTCACGCGCACACACACTCACACACACACACACACACACACACACAAAAGTAAAGTTTTAATATAGGAAGAGTAGATTTAAAAAAATACAAATATAGTCAACTTTCTAAAAACACCGTGTTTATTGACGTACTATCAATGAATTATTCAAGTGTTTATAAAATAATTATAAGACAGGTTTAATATTTTAAATTTTTAGTAGAAACTATAATATAAGGATAACGCTTCATGTTTTGTGCTAATCAAATTAATAGTTTTCTAAAGTTTCATAAATTTAATCCATTATTATTATTATTATTACGATTTAGAGGCGCGTCGACACATAAAGATCATAAGCGCCATAAAAAATACAGTAAAATCCTCTTTTGGAAAACAAACCGGCTTAAAAAAAACGCAGGTGTATTCACTAGGTTAAAAAGATAAAACAAATATATTAAAATATAGCACGTTAAAGGGACAAGAAAAACATGTTAAAATGATAATATATTAAAAAGACAAAATTATTAAAATATAAGATGTTAAAAAGATAAAACAAACACATTAAAGTCAACTAAAAATATTTAAAAAAAAATCTCAATATGAGATAGTAATCAAGTTAGTAAAGCGACTCGAATGGAATTTAAAAGATTCGCCCGACGTATAAAATTGAGTAAACAAATGACTCCATCCGCGCTGTCGCGTAATAAAAGCTTAAGTTCACATTTAAAATAAAGAGCAAGACGAATAGAGACACACTTGCGACACTCCACCAAAATTTGGTACACATTAAGGGGAGCATCGCAAAGCTCACACACTGGACGTGGGTCCCCTCTTAATAAAAACCCATGGGTCAGAAATGTATGCCCGAAACCGGATTACCTCACTTCTAGACTTTCGTGTAGAAGAGGGCCATCGCGACACACCGTCCCTGATGGACCCCAGCTTGTTATGAGAAGAGGTCGAAACCCACTGCTCGTGCCAGATGCGTAAGACCCCTCGCCGAACATAACCCTTTAGATCTAAAAATATGACACCCAAACTCACCTCAGGAGGCAGATGGACTGCCTCCTTGGCTGCCTGGTCTGCCAGTTTATTTCCTGAAAGACCAGCGTGACCAGGAATCCAGCAGAAGGCGAGCCGGTTGCTTAGTAAATCAATTTTAAAAATCTGCTCATGTATTATCTGCACGAGTAGATACCAGGAGTACAAAGTGGACAGTGCCAACAGAGCACTCATGGAATCCGTGCAGATGAGAACAGAACGGTGACAATTACGAAATACAAAACACAAATATTTAAAAATGGCGTATGGTTCTATCGTAAAAACACTGGATTCACCAAATAAACCAAATTTAAAATATTTCCCCTCCACAACAAAGGCGCATCCCACGGAGGACCCACATTTTGAACCATCCGTGTAGACGCGCTTAAAACCCTAAAAGCGAGTGGAGAGGAGCTTGTTAAATGTACCTTCATAATAAATATAATATGCGGGGTGGTAGCTTTAGGAAACTTGGCAAGATCAAAATGGTATTGAGGCAGGCGTATCTTCCAGGGAGGAACTCGACCCGGAGATGTGGGGATAGCCTTTGGCAGATTTAATATAGTTTACTATAAATATATTGATTTATTTGTGCTACTATACTATATTAAATAGCATTTAAAAACGTAAAAAATATTATGATGTTATATTTATATTTATTTATTTATATTTAGCACCACGTCTTACTACCCGTTCGGGTTATACGCTTAAGTACTAATTACTCTAATGGATTAGGAATTGGGAGGGTTGAATCTAGAGGAAGTGAACCCGCATTTGCGTGGAGGGAGAGTGGAACACCATTTAGGAAAAACCACCCTCAGTTCACCCGACCGAGCTTCGAACCTCGATCTCCCCGTCCTCGGCGGTCGAGCTCAACACGACTGGCGCGTTAGCCAACTACGCCACCGAGGCGGGTATTATGATGTTAACTGAAAATAAACTCTCTCTCTCTTGAAAATAAGAAATTGACCAAAGTTTTTTCTAGACAAAATCGAAATTAAATTTACACAATCCTTTGATAAAGAAAATTACTGTTTTTAAAATATTTATGATGTGTTTTTTTCTCCCCAATACATAATATTAAAAATAGCGTAGAATTCAATCAAACCGATGCTATCTATCTTTTGACGCTTTGTAAAGGGCGTTTCATCGAACAAAAACCTATTGATTATATATTCATATATGGTTTGCGTGCAAGTATTAAAGATATATACCCGTAATAAAAATAATATTGCTTAACACAAATAAATACATACTAATTATAACTATATCCTTCTATATATTAAATATATCTACGATGCGGAGCTTTATTGTGTTAAATTTTTCAAAGTAGTGGTAAAGAGAGAAGATGATCTAAATATAATTTTGTTGGTGATTTTTAAAGGAAGCCCACTTTCGACCAACAACATCGATTGAAAGTAAAAAATTTGGCATTTCATGTACATATCTTATTTGATTTATTAATTATAAAGTTAATCTGAAAATGTAATTAAGCAAACCAAAAATGTATCCGCTTCAGTGGCAAATGGCCTATAATACATCACTATCTTGTTAGATTGACCTGATGCTTAAGTGAAGATCATAATTTCAATCCTGTTAAGGTCTACTGTTGGTGTTTTTTCCTAAAATTGTGTCCCCTTCTCCTTTCACGCTAATATTGGTAGTTTACCTCTAAAATACTTCCGTTCTCATCTCTACTCCATTAAAGTAATTATAATATATACTAGCAATAAGACGCGATGATAAAAAAAACACTAAAAATGTAAATACAATCGAAATATTTGATTTCCTCCAAGGTGGTAACATAAGTTTCTAGTTTTCAAATAACGGGGCTCCTATAGTCAGACTAGACACCATAACAAACTATTTTTAAATATTCATATAAATGTATTAGAATATATGGTGACCTGGCGGTCTAGGGGTAAGGTGTCAGATTTCTGTGCTGGGGGTCCGGGGGTCAATCCTCGGTCCCGGCACAGATTTATCTGATTGCCAAACCCTTCCTTCACCTCTGACAAGACGTGTATTGATCACAACTTGTGAATGTGTGGAATACCAGGCCTCCACCGTGGTTCGGATCCCACGTTAAACTGTAGGTTCTCCATTTCATCTCACAACCACCCTACCATTACAGATTAGTGTAAGTGCATATAACCAAAACGGGTAGTAAGACGCGGTGCTAATAATAATATATAATAATAATAATAATAATAATATAATAGAATCTAATAATATTTCACGTAATGGGTAGTATTATTATATCAGTAATAAATATCATTCCGCTCTTATAAAAAATTGATTTTTCAGTGTAGCTTTGAATTATTTTTTTTTACAAAGCTACAGCTCCCCCATAATCCCATCCCATTCATGGGATGTGTGTGGAGGTGTATATATATTATTCGGTGTTCAATATAAGCTAGTATCCCACGCGCCAATGATCTACATATTCCGACAGCTTGATGTCATCAATTTCATTTTTCATAAAAGTAGCTTATATGAGATTATATAATTGGTGTTTGTAACAGGATGATTTGACCTTGATAAGGATATACGAAACCCAATGCTTCACGGAAATTTGGAGCGAGAGAATATTTGTTTGAATAAGAGCGTAGTTATTCAGTTTACCTGTTCTTCTATGCAAGGGTCAACTATTTAAAGCTTACAGTTAAATCTACTGAATTAATAAATAGTCCAGTTTTTTTTAACGCTGTGTGTTCCCTGTTTTTTTTATAGACCAAAAATTCCCGGTTATTTTCCTGACTCTCCCAGTTCTCAAGGATAAATTCTGAGAAAATAGTAAAATGCATATTTATAGTACAGTTAAGTTGATAAAAAAATCAATATAAATAATTGGCACAGCACAGACTTTCTCACTTCTTTATATAAAAATGGATACATAATTAAAACTCGCAAGATATGTTAAAGGAAACAATATACATTGTTGCAGAAGCAAAACGGAAAAAATACATAATATTCAACCAAAGAGCATAAATAAAATTATATACACTTTTACAGAAACACATTGAGAAAAAAATTACCATATCTGTTTACCAAACTGCATAACAATCAACTCCACATTTCCCAGAGCTCCATTTAAAAAATCTACTTGCCAATATCTTGGATACTATTGGTTTTATAAAAATATATATAAGCAAAAGTTTTTATTTTTAATAGTAATACAACTTTTCAACTAAGATATTTCGTATCTCAAATAGTTGCGGAGATATGATCAAAACTGTGGACACCCGCCCATGTAAGGTATCCTCGTTATTTTACCTGAAAAATAACATGCGCCATTTTGTTTGCAATTTAAAAAAAATGCTTAGATACAAATTTTAATAAAAATCCTTACATCCGATTTCGATAAAATCATTTTTTATCTCTTTTAGCCCATAAATAAATTACACTGTCTTAATATTGGGTTAGATATCCAACTCCAAATTTTTCTCGGGGGAACTTTATGAAAATTCTAACAAGCTTTGACCCCTTTTTTTAAAATGGTTTCTGCACTAGGCCGAGATCAAAACACACATACAGAAGTGCAAAAACAACTTTATCGTGTTCATTGGGTCCATAAATCATCGATTTCTATCAAAATTTAGAATTTGATTTTTTATGATCACAATACTTTCTCTAACCCAGGGGTCACGATAAAGTAAAAAAAAAACTAATTTTAGTTGTATAATCAATATTGCATGCAAAGAGTCTATAAGTGAGTCGCCATAAAAAAAAAGTCAAATAACGTTTAGAACCTATGTAGCCTAGATAAATTAGTCAATACTATATTTTTCATCCTATAGTTTTTAGCGCCACGTCTTACTACCCATTAAGGCTATGCACTTATGTACTAAATTACACTAATGGTTTTAGGGATTAGGAAAATTATAGTTAGAAGAATTGTGCCCACACTTCCGTAGAGGGGCAGTGGAAAACTATTTGAGAGTAAACACCCTTAGTACAGCCGACTTAGATTCAAACTTCGATTTTCCCATCATCAGCAGTCCAGTCTACTGCGAGAGTAGCGCCTTAGACAACAGAGCCACCGAAGTGGGACATTCTTAATAATTGCTCAAATTAATACCATCCACCAAAACTAACTGGCTCATGCACATACACGTCGCACGCTCTTAATTATTATTGAGGATGAAACAAGAACATTTTAATTTTTAATAGAAAGATAAAACAATCTTGTACCAACTGAATAGTAAAAATTATATGACAACAGAATCAATTAGTATATAAATAATATTCATTGCTGCAAATGTAGACTTTAAATTTTACGAATACAATAATTTATTGTTTATTTTATGGTATTGAAAGTGTCCTATTTGATCAGATTGAGGGAGGAATGTGTACCCCTATTCTCCTTATAACGAATCCTGTGGGCATACATAGACCTACATTAAATAATCAGGTCTTTTTTCACTCTCGCAATAGACTAAACTACCAATAACGAAGAGATGGGGGGTTCGAATCCCAGTGAGTTTACTGGGGATGTGTTTTTTTTTAAATCCACTCTCCCTCCACGCAAATGCTGGTAAACTTCCTATAAATTCAACTTTACTCATCCATAACACATTAGGGCAATTAACACATAGGGCATTTAGCCCGAACGGGTAGTAAGAGGTGGTGCTAAAAAAAAAAGGTCCTTTCGGTGACGAATACGACTCTAGCTGCGGCCTGCGATTTCCTCTTTCCTACATTTTACTCGTACCTGTTCCTGTGACGTATCGTGTTATATTGACTGGGGAACGGAGCAATTCCCTCGACCTATAACAACAGATAGCTAGCTATAAGAATTATATTTCTAAAAAGCTTTCTCCCTGGAAACCTTTTGGGAATATATTCTTGATGTTGTATTGAAAGAACCGTTGAAATATAGCACTTCGAATGACAGCTCGGGCAAGGTGTACATTAGTTCTGTTTAGGGAATTGAAAAAAAAAAAAAAGAAAAAAAGTGCAACCGAGACACACGATCATCTGTTTCTCATGCCGATATAAAACACAAATGGAGGACGTTACTTCATCATGTGAAGTGGAAGCAATGTATTTTTAAGTGCATGCTCCTCCAAGATATATTATTTAGGCAGATTTTTTTCAAAAAGAAACTTGTTCAATGTTTACTTCAACATGGGAGATTTTATTTATTTATTATGTGGAAGACTTAACGTTCAATTTCTAGACAAAGTGTTATTTCAGCGTATAAAACTATTTAACCCTAGGACAACACAAAGACAATGAACAACCCTAAAGCAAAAGAGTAATAATATCCGGAAAGTAGAATAAACAATTTTAAGATATATATAAATTGACCTGGGCCTCACATTCAAAGAGGCCACATCTCCCCCCAAAATTATTAAATAAACTACAGTTATTATTCTAGATTTCGTATCAGATAGTTAACAGCAATAAGTATTCGCTTAGTGATAGGATTCCATTCCATATTCCTGAAAACCCTAACTTTATGTTATTTAAGATTTACGTTATTCGAGTAATATGTTACAGTGCAGTAGAATAGGCCACCATTGAGCTACCGCTGTCGGTCTACAGAAAACTAACATTGCAATGGTGGGAAGAGGAATTTACTTTTGTTAACTTAATTGGATTGATTATTTGCATTTAATAAAGCACGGTCATTTAATGGGTTGATAAATATTCCATAAAACATGATAAATTATTAAGTACCATAAGTACCGAGTACTACATATCAATATATTATAAAGGTTTAGTGCTAAAACTGAAAAACTTCTGTACAAAAAAAAAATAGGGGGGGGAGGGGCTCAGATTTTTGCCCCGAGCCTAATATTTTCTTAAAACGGCCCTGTATATAATTATTTAATTAGCTACATGGGACCGAACAGTTTCCTATTACCTTTAAGGTGAGAGTGTAGGGAGCACGACTTAAGTGCAGTGCTTTTGCAGTTTTTATATAAAAACATTTGTTGCCCAGAATATATCAAATATTGCTATTGCACAAACATAAAGTTTATTTTTTTTCACATGGTGATACCAAAAGTTCTTGAATATGTATGTCATCGCTGTCTTGGAATTTAATGAGAACCTTTTCTCTTCGTTTAAAAGGTATGTCATCTAATGCTGCTATGTTCATGTTATATATTCAAAAACTGTTGATATCACCACGTGAATAAAATAAAATGTATGTTTATACTGGAGAAATGTTTGATTTATTTTGGCTAAAGAAATGTTTCGGTATAAAAATCGCAAAAAATTAATATTTTCTCGAGATCCCTAAACTCCCACCTTAATGGCTTTCACTTAGCACTCAACTACAGTAAAGTTAAAACTAAAATGAATAAAATGGTGTCGGAAAATTGCGCCCTGGAAAACTGCGCCCTCCCAGAAAAAAGGGAAAACTGTGCCCTCACATGAATCACCACACTAATAGGAGGAAAAGTGCACCCACACGACCTTGTCTGTCTCACCTAAATAATTGTTAACAAGGTCATGTGGACACACTTTTCTCACTTTCCTCACGACCTTACCATTTTCACCGGCGTAGATCGGTTCATCGCATCTTTTTGTTTAGGGGGGTGAGCATTTCAAATTGACTCATCGCACATCATGAGGTCTTGAGGACGTCAAAGTACATCGATTCATCGCACCTGTCTCTTTGCCTGTTGTTTAGCTTAGGTTAGGTTATGTTAGGTTAGGTTTTTCAATGAAATAAAGATTAATGTGTATCTGTAAGCATTTGATGTAAATGTATAAATTGAAGTTACTAAACTAATTATTGACGACCTTTTATTCCATTTTTTGAATATAGGCTTGACTCTTCAAACACTTTGTTAGGTCCTTGGGAGTACTTGTTTTGTAAGTGTGTGAAACAGTGTGTGGGGCACACTTTTCCCATCTAATGGTGGGATGATTGATAGGAAGGCACAATTATACCCTTTTTTCTAGGAAGGCGCAATTTTACCGGGCGCAATTTTACCTAATCCGAATAAAATACCCTCGCTGCATGTAAATATTTACTAATACTTATTGCGATATGGACGATGAAGGTAGAATCGAGATAAACCTTTTAGGACGAGAGGAAAAATAAACCTTAGGAAAAAAAACTCTCAATAAAGCAATCTGAGAATATAACCCCAACAAACCAAACCAGACAACGTCCTAACCCGTGTGCCCACCGAGGCGGTAAGATACCCAGTCAACTATGTATGAAATTCATTCAGTACCATGTCACATTGTGCATGCTAGTAAGCTACAAACTACATATATGAATAATTGAATCTATACATCACTGGCACCAATGGACACGGAAATAAAGGAGTCAGTCTCGTCTCAAATAATTTGCCAGTGACTGGGAGTTTGGGGATTTATTATAAGCCTGGTGAATTGAGGTAGTTTTTATTAAATTATTTCTCCTTCTTCCTCCACAAAAATGTAAATGCATTTCATTTCAAATTCTAGCCTTATAATACCTATCTTTTTAGTGTAAAGATTCAGCTAGCCACTTTGAGTAGTAATAAATACGGGGGGAAAACAAAGAAAATAAACTATCCCAACTTACATTTTTACAACCTGACCTAGGTTACTCTTACCTAGGTTAACCTGATTAATGCACTTTACTATATTTTCACGGTAAGTGATCTATTTTAAAGTAGGATACTAAGTCACTTTAATGTTTAAACGATATATCCAACTTTTTAATATGAAAGTGTATATTTTTGTAAGACCCAATATCAACCTATTTTATGGGTGTAAATTGACAATTTTATTGAGGAATTTAATAGAAACGTGTTGGCCTGAAGATGTTCAACTGCTATTAAAATCACAACAATTTTTTATTGGGAATCGAAAAGTTTAACCGCTTCACCCCAGAAATATCTTTGGAACCGCTGGAGCTATGGGCTATACGTCATTATTTGTCTTTTAACGGAGTCAATATCTTTATTGATGAACGAGAAGGTGGCGAACACAATATTTCGCCTAAATATTGCACAATTGGCGCACAGGTTTGATAGCAATATTAAAAAGGAATGAGGAAACTTATTCCATATGTGGTTAAAGACCTAATACTCTAATCTTTTTAACGGACATATACGTTTATATAAGTGGATTAGCATATGAAACACTCCATGACTTTGTATTGCCAAATTCATAATTTCTACTTAAAAGTGATGAATTTGACACAAATTTAAAATATTGATTTATTATGATTTTGTGGTTTATTCAGCCACGAATGATTAAAGCTATAAACTGCCAAAGATCTATTAGATTAATGTTCATGTTTATCTGTCATTTTCAGTGGAAGGAATGAATTATTTCATTTTATTTGAGCAAAATTTATGTAAATGGATTTTAAAAAAATCTCCACTCATGACATCACATATTTTGCCTAGTAAGATAAAATCAATCCTAACTCACTTTAGAGACTAGCAATGTTATTCCTAATATTTTGTTGAGATTAGGTTATACTATATCCGTACTACATACATATATAAAATCCATACATAAATATACTCTACGATAATTTAATAAACGAAATGACCACTAATCATAAACACATATACGGAAATAATTCAATTTTATTCATAAGAGATTACATTTTAAAATTAATTAATCAATGTTTAAGTCTGTTTTTGAAAAAAAAAGTATGTATTTGTTACATTTATGTTAAATAATAGCAAATTAATTATATATTTTTGTATGTTTTTTATATAATCCATAAACAAGACAATGTCGAATATAGGAATGAATCGGGATGATGAGTGGTTTGTATTTCAATTTGAAATGAAAAGATAATTATAGAAACACACATCGGTTTGTTTGAAATTAACCTCAGATATATCTTTATTTCAGATCAAGCTAACACAAACACACACAAATTATATTTTTCATATGCCGGTGTAGAGTACAATTTTCCTTTTAAAAAATACAAACGTTTTGTTTGTTTTGATAGCATTTTACTATATTATTAGCGTTATTTTAAAGGTATTTTATAATATAAAAATAAAAGTGACATCTGCAGACAGTATTAGTATATGAAAGAAGATCTAGTATTGTTTAACTGTCAGGTAAGCCTTTAACCATGGAATTGAAACTATAAATATTATTATTGGATGCTAGAAGCAATCTTTTTTAAATAAATAAAAAGGTTTTACACTGATGTATTGTATGGCTATACAAACCAAATAAGGTTTTAAAATATGTTTGACCCTCAATCATGTTATTGTACACTAGTTTACTCTATTTGCACATCAGTGGACACGCTGAATAAACGTTAATCTCATTTATCCTGTTTTAATGGTGACCTAGCTCGAATCTCAGCCAATCTCACTGAGGGTATTTTTGTAATGTTTCCCCTCTCACATCTAACACAAATGTGGGTGTATTTAATCTAAATTTTACCTAAAGTACTTACACCCTTTTAATGTATTTTAGAAAGAAAATCCTGACGAGTATTAAGGCATGGAGCAACAAAATAAATTCTACTAGTATTTCAATAAGGACATTAAAGAAAAATTACAGAAACATTAAAAAGGAGTAAGGGTAGTCTAATCCTTACAAAAAAACTTAGATAATTGGTTTACGATGCTATCTTAATTTTCATATAACATTAAGTAACTATGTAGCCTATTTTATTCAACTCTTAATTTTTTATATTTTACACCAGGCTTTTACTCTCTACTATCCATTTATGGTGTTATGTAAACAGTCAGGTTTACCTCACTTGAAATATCAATATCATTTGACTAATTTCTAATTAATTTTTTCAAGTATGGTTTATAATTCATGATAATTGAATTTCAAATTTCAATTCATTCTAATTCTTGTTTGATTGTTTACACTATGTATTTATTCCTTTTCACAATCATTCTACTGTATTCAATTTGATTCTACTTTCAAGATTTAGAACTGGCTTAAACTCTTATTAACTTATAAATTAAAATAACTTGTTGGGTTAATCCATTTTATTCAACCACAATTTATACTTTATTGAATTTTAATTTATATGATTGTTTCTGGTCAATAACGTTTGTTATTTATTTTACTATTGTGTACACTAATTTTTCATTCTTATAAATACGGCTATATGACAACACTTTATTTACTTAATTCCACTCATATCAATGTATGTTCTTTTTATGTTTTGACTTTAATTAATTTAATTTTTACTCAACTACAATTTATACTTTATTAATTTTTAATTATAAGGTTGTTTCTGGTCAATAACATCTGTTGTTTAATCTATTATTGTGTACTAACTTTTTCATTCTCATGAAATTACGATTATATGACAACATTTTATTTACTTAATTTTTACTCATATCATTGTATTCTTTTTATGCTTTGACTTTAACTAAATATGTTTCAAATTATTAACCTTCATTTTCATTATATTCAATTTTAGCACCAATTCATTTATATTATCAAGCATTATCTAAGTCTTTATATTATTTTAACATATTTACACTCCTTACGGAAGATTATTTTAGAATGTTTTCTAAAATGTTGTATTTCAATAAGGACGTGATTCGAAAGGATCGATTAAGGACTGGGCACATTATAATGTGCTTCTTCTTTGCAATGTAACTTTACATCTTTACCACAAGAGAATATAAGTATGTTTAATCTGAGCTACCCTTTTCAAGTCGTGAAGTATGTGGTACCATCAAAAATAATGGATATAATATATTCTTACATTCTAACAAAAAATAAGCAATTTTATTAGTTTTAAATTTTGTTATATTATATTTATAGCCCTCACTATTTTAACCGTATACTTATATTTTATTGCTTGGATTTTAAATTGATGTATTTGTATTTATAGAAGTTACACAGTTTGACGAAAATTCTTGAAGAAAATCTAAAATGATTCTATCTTTTAGGCCTGAGGCCATCAAAGTTATTTGTTTGCAATTAGTTAACTTGCAATTAAATTATTTTACCGTACGTTTGTAATTTTAATCAGTGGACGAACTAGCAGTTGTTCGTTAACATTGGTTTCCCCCTTTTATGCACATATTTGTTGCCTCTAACTTTCCTCTAAGCCATCCTTTGTCTGTTAAGATTGAAACATCCATAATTTACATTAAGTTGGAAATTAATTTTGGTTACCTATGGAGTCCTATCTGGATACATATTTCAATTAAATCAAAAATAAAATTAAATATTGAAAAATGATCCCGTGACACATAATACGAAACCGGGACCTTCGATTTAGTAGACCTAATTTTCTTCCACTGAGCTATCCAGGAATAATCTCAGGATCACTCACTTTTTACTCATAGTTTTACGACTGCCGCTTCGGTCAGCGAGAAAGTATAAAGCTCTGTCAGACCACATGGCTCGAAAATACAATGGTTTCTGGAAATATTTCTCTATTCTGTTTAAGCTTATACTCCATATCGCCATCCACCGACATACATGCCAATAGGTAAGATGGTAAAAGAAAATACAAAACTTCTTATCTCGGTAATAAAAAAGCTCGCTGCTAGTTCTCAAGTATCTTAAAAATGTATCATTCTGAAAATTGAAAAATGACACCTGGACACGGGAATCGAACCCGGGACCTTTGGCTTAGTACGCCAATGCTCTAACCACTGAGCTATCCAGGATTCGTCCCGTGCCCATGGTCATTCTTCACTCATATTTTAAGGCAGAGTCTATGATGGACAAAGCAGAAATCGTCAGCTACAATTATGTGATTTTTAATATCACAAGCCATCGGATAACGCAGCCATCGGCGACTCGGTAGTGGCTATTGCCATGTTGTACAATTATTATTATAATTGTCAGGGAATGCGTATATTTATTAAGTGTAAATAGCCGAAGCTATATTAATGGTAGTTGGTTCAGTTAGATATCATTCTGAACCAACTACCATTAATATAGCTTCGGCTATTTACACTTAATTAAAAATGTATGGTGTGAGCCTATCAAAAAATTACCGTATTTGTTAAAGGAGGTTAAATCTAGAATATTTTTTCATCAAGCAATCTTCTTTCATCTCATATCACAGAAAATATGCTTAAACATATGTTTAAAATAAGATAATCTTAGAGTTTAAGAAGTTTTTTTCTTATAATAAAACACAAATTATATGGTTGTTAAGGAAAAAAACCTGTTGGAATATTCCGACTTTATTTTGGTGAAAACCGTATTTTGAAATAACGTTTTGTTTAATTAAAATTGCGTTAGAGATGAACGTCAGTCCACTAATTTCTCTCTTACCAAGGTTGCACCTTAAGTTAGGCGTATCAAATTCATTTTATAATAAAGCCCAAATTAAAAATTGACATTATTGAGAAAGCCAGATTTAATAAAATTCAATATTGTCATAATTTTATTTAAAAAATCAATTTAAAATTATTTTCATTACAAAATTAAGTCACATTGTGTTGGTTTAACAAATATCCTAGTAACGCACAGAATCATGGGTCGTGTAACATGTGGTCCGTGGGCCGAAAGTTTTTAATGCCTGGTTTAAGATATATTCTGTTATGGACCTGTGAATACGTATAATATCGTTATAATATATTATTTACGAAGATATGAAAAGTCTATCCCTATCTTATTCAAAGTGATCACCTAGCAGCTACCTACAAATTATATGCTAAAATAACGGCACCGTATAAGCTACTTAAACTTGCTAAACTACACTTCCACACTAGGGTATAAAGATTACCTGGTATGGATTGTTGGTACCAGATAGAATATTAACATGGTGTACGTGGTGGGTTTTATTTATAAATGATATACCACTCTCCTTTCTTGAAAATGAGGGTACATTTCCTATAAGCTCTAACATCTTCAGCCCTATTTCATTAGTATGATTAAATGGTTATAGCCGAATGAGTATTAAGTTACGGTTGGTTAAAAAAAAACTTGTTACAAATCTTCACTGAAACCGTATTCTGCCTTATATTCTTAAAATATATATATATATATATATATATATTTCCACATCGAATTTGTTTGTTTAAAGGTGCATATTTTATAAACTATTAAAATTATTGTAAACTTGTATTTATTTCTCTTAGAAATATGACGTAAAAAGTTGTGAACTAAACAAAGATTTCTACAATAGAATTAGTTTTAATAGTAGTCATTTCCCAACTTTAAAATGCTACAGTGTGCATTTCAGAGGTTTATAATCTTACAAAGATAGATTAGATTTAACACCATTGAATATGGGATGGATTTGATACGCTCCCCTTTAAAATAACGAGTCGCCCGGCCACAAGAATTTAATGTTGGATTTTAACCGCAGGGATATAAAAAGTGAAATTGCTTTGCCTAGTATTACTTTGTTTAAGATTCAGCAGTATAATATTTTTGTCTATGATTTAAAATGGGACACAGCTTCCACTTTTACGGCAACTATTAAACGCTATACACATTTATTTCGTAGAAAAGTTAAAGGGCAATAGATTAATTTTTTTAATAAGAGTGGTTGATATAGTATTATTTAGTATGTATCCCGTCCCACAGGGTGTGTATTAAATGGGTAGTCCATGGGGAAAAAATCTCTTTCAAAAGATTATCCAGAGTAATTGTTCTAAACATATTCTAACAATCATAAAATCTAGCTATAAACTAAACTTCAAACTATGCTTAAATGTTCCTTAGTAAAACCGGGAGGGGGGAGGGAGGGATACAGCAAACTTGTACTTGAATTTGTTACTCAAGTTGTCTAAAACTTTATCTTCTTTGTAGAGTAAACATTTGATTTCAGATTTCCACAGAGTTCCCGATCTATTTCAATGCATTTATAGAGGTGTGTAATTAGCGAGAAAATTATTGAAATCTGTTTTTAGGAAATTAAGTATACAGGATTGTGCATGCAAACATATACACACATTTAAAAGCCACATAAATGTCTAATTTATTCTGTTTTTTATTCTCTACTATCTTCATCTATTGTCCTACATTATGTACACTCAATTTACCCTGAATGATAGAGTCTTACCTTGACCGATAACACTATGGCTCCATCTTATAAGCTACACCATAAAGTATGCAGTATTTTGGGTAGATAAAACTGCTAATTTACCGGGTAAGATGATTGTACAATCACATTAATAAACACACGAAATAGAATCATTTCAGAAAACATTCTAAAATTAAGAGCAAGGAGCGATATTTAATATAAGATAAAAGACTTTAATAATATTTTTTAATATTATAAGAAATATCAAAGTCTTGTACCATATACATAAATTAGAATGTGTAGACCTAGCATTTTGTACACAAAAAAACTTTAGGAACACGCTGGATATTGCAATAAAAAAAAAGGAAAACCATTATTTTTAATTGAGAAAAAAATCATTAAGGTAATTTAAATTTCACTGATGTCAGAAGAAACCCGCCTCGGTGGCGTAGTTAGCTAACGCGCTAGTCGTGGAGATCGGGGACGTGGAGATCGAGGTTCGAATCTCGGTTGGGTGAACTAGGGTTGTTTTTTCAAAATAGTTTTCCACGCTCTCTTCACGCAAATGCGGGTTCACTTCCTCTTAATTCAACCTCTCCAATTCCTCATACATTAGCGTAATTAGTACTTAAGTGTATAACCTGAACGGTTACTAAGACGCAGTGCTAAATAATATAAAAAATAAGGAAAACCGCACTAATTTACGCTTTATGATTTGATTGGAATCGTATATCTACTATCCCGGTTTATTGACAGTGATATGGATTCTTTTTATGCGTGGCCTATGCCTGTAAATAGCTGTTTATCCACCCTTGGAAGTTTCTTTAGAAGTCCCAGAGATGACCATAAAATTTTTCTGACCAATCTGTAAGAGTGCCACTTCAAGCTGATTACTGTCTGGATCCAGGATAAAAATTATCAGGCCAACATGTGGTTCAGAGCTCACTATAGTCAGTAAATTCAAGATAATAAAATCTAAGGCGTTTTTTCTTGCTTTAAACGTAAACAACATATTCACCTGATTATATAAATCGGTGCTAGCATGGCATAAATCAAGGAATAACCCTCACAATATATTGGATGGCTGAAGATTAAGATAAAGGGTTCAAACCTCGGTCGGACATACTGAAGGTGGTCTTTTTTTTTTTTTTTTTTAAGTGGCTACAAACTTTCTCCCCAGAAAAATGTGGAAATTTTTCCTTCAAATACCACCGTTCCTAACCCTACCCCATTAGTGTATATATGCAAATAGCCCGTACACGTAGTAAGGGGGCGGCCAGACTGAGCGAGCAAGCGCGCGAGCGACTAAAATATAAAATAGAACACATTGGTTGTAATGAGAAGTGGCCAGACTGGAGCGAGCGAGTGAGCGCGCGCGCTTAAAAGACAGAACTGGTTCTATTTTTCAAGCGCACGCGCTCGACCCGGTACTGTCTAGTTTACAGGCGCTAGGCAATATTATTATATGTTGGTTCATTGAATGCTAAGAAAACCTTCTCACTTTGACATTTTTATTACTATCGATAGGTTTAGCCTACTAGTTACTAACGGCCTAATTTAATTGGTAAGATCATAAACCATACCTATATATATGTAAGATTGATTTGTTAGAATACTTCAATATTATCAAAGGAGGCATTTACAAATAAGAATCACCATTAGCATGGAGAGAGGATGAGAAAACCACAACAATAAATCACTTGTTAAAACCACCCTCAGTTCACTCAGCCAAGATTCGTCAACAACTAACGAGAGCTATCTGCTAATCACGCGCTCGTTCGCAAGCTTGTCAGTCTGGCCGAACCCGAAGACGTGATGCAACAAAAAATACTAACTAAATACAATAGGAAATGCGAAGCTTCTAAATGTCCAAATCTACTTTGAATCGTTGAAAAAATTTTCGAAGGAAGAAGAAAACTTTGTTAGATTATGAAGGGATTTGAAAAATCTCTAAATATTACATATCTCAAAATGTAATCATTTTCAGAACAGTAATTAAATGGAATCTCTAACTTAAGCATAGCTAACTTCAGATATGTGACCATAAAATAAGAGTTTTTTCTTTAAATTTTTTTATTTTACCTTGTTGCACTTAACAGATAGTGTAAAAATTAAATGTAGCCTTAGGTGACAGCAACAAAAATTGTCTTTGGATTCAACTATGCTTCATTTAGTCTTAACTTAGCATTTAAAAAGTGACCTACGCACATCCACCTAAAAAAACATAATTCAAACTCAAAACAATGCAAGCCAATTTAACCCTGACTGATCCTTCAGTAATTATCTCTCTATCGTAGACCCCCCCCTCTTTTCAGTGTTTTGTCTTACGAGCTTTCTTGGCCTACCCTCCACTTGAGATTGAACAACCCTTAACACCCACCCTTATTTCTTCCCCCCCCCCCTTCAAAGACTGCGTGTTGAAGTGCTCGTCAAAGCACACGCTTAAGAGGACTGAACACGGAACTGTAAACAACAAGTGCTTGACTTTGGGACGAGCGTGTTCTACTTCATATCCCCTTCGCCATCCGACCCCTCTAATTGCGAAAAGGGGTGAGGAGGGGTTTGGTTGTAGTCATTCTTGCCAGAGGAAGCTGGTAATTGACGGGAATCAGGAGCCCTAGTTTAGTAGTTTCTGATTCAAGAGGCGCAAGACAGGATTGAGGAAGATAAAGTGTATATGATTCCCTCTTCATGTTTACAGGATCCTAATGATGTGTGTAACTTCGAGTTTGTATAACATTTCTGTTGTTTCATCACACGCTACATTTTCTTGCCAATGGCATAAAAACATAGGCTTATACCAGTCCTAGCAAACCTATGAGCGCGTAAAAAGATTTTCTTGGATCACTTTTTACCAACTTCTGTTCAAAGTTTTACCTTTCCTCACTCGTTGATTTAAATAATATTATTACAACATTATTTTGATCTGTAGCTAGCTTATTATTGACCTTTATTACTGTCATAAAGTAATTAATTTTGTATTTGTAAACAAAATATAGGATGACATTTTAAGACCTTTTTAAGAATATCATTAATCAAATACAGAAAGTAGGGTAGAAGGGCATGGCCTACACATTTAGAAGAACGTAGCAAAGTTTGAGGCCTACAGTTTTCTGTCAAGTGTGTAGGCCTTGCCTTTCTATTCTTCTTTCTTTGTTTAATTCAATACAACCGTTTGGTGCCATTTTTCCTTTATTAATCATAAGATAATTCTTTCTCAGAAACTTAACCTTAATAGGTTTCCCATAACGTTCAAAATATTGCTTTCAATATCTTCGTAAAAATATATAGAATTTATGTATCAGATCGGAACCCTTATATTCATTTTGACGAAAAATAGAGAGTAGCCATTTTGTTTGAAATATTGATCAATGCTTGGAAATAAAATTTAATAAAAACTGTTAGAAACGATTTTGATGAAATCTATATTTTCTCTTTTCGCCCTTAAGGAAACTACCCTTAATTTTAGAATTAGATATGCAATTCCAAAAACACCCTTGGGGCAACCCCATGAAAACCCTAGATACCAAGTTTTAGCCCGATCGGTAAAATAGTTTAGGCTCTACTCCGAGGTACAGACAGACGGAAAAGCAAAAAAAAAACAAACACTTTTTTGGATTTGGGGGTAAGGGGGTGGGTGGTGGTCATGAACCGTTGAAATTTATCACAATCCTAGAGTTCGATTTATTTGTATCACAGTACTTTCACTAAATTATACATTATAATAAAACTCTAAAGATGGGACTTCTTCTGTTGTAGTCTTTATATTTAAGAATCATAATTTGTCCGCGGCTTCTTTCGCATTAAATAAGACATAAACATATTCACTGACTTTAAATGCTATAAAAAGAATAAAACTTATTCGAGAGTAGTGTTTTATGTAAGTAAGGAGAAAATAAACACGGTCTAGCACCCATCCCCTCTACCTGCACACGCCACTCCTATCAGTTGCAATCTTATGTACCCGTAATACCAGCCTCGATGAATGTTCACTGCTTACACCCTGTATTTTATACACTACTTCACTCACTGATGAGCTAGCGTAGTGGTGTATAACTTACTATGGTTCCCTGAAAAATAAAGAGTATAACAGAAGAAGTCCCGTCTCGATCCAATGAGTACTTTTAGAATTTACTGACAACAAATATACAGAAAAATATTATAAAACTGGATTATTTGATATTCTTATCGTTTATACTTCCCAGAAAAAATTAAAACTACAAACAATTTGAATGCGCATACATACCTTAAGAGTTTTGTTGTATGAATGTATTTACTATCTGATAAACAAAAATTAAGTAAATAGAAAGAGTTACTATATAGTAGGTGCCCTTTTACACCAAATAAAATTGTGCTGTTGAATTAGTACCAAGAAACAAAACTTTATAAACATAATTCACAAGCAACAGCCCAAAATGATTGAAAATATAACCAAATTTTAAGACACAAATGCAAGCGCGCTAAAAATGGCTCTCTTACGTGAAGGTACTGTTGCAATGAACACTAACACAACTATTTTGCATTTATTATCAAAGAACGCTAATTCAGTGGCCGCGTTGTCTATGGCGTCACTCTCGTGTTGGACTAGACTGCCTATAACAGGGAGATTGGGGTTCGAATCCTGGCTGGGTGTATACTGAGGGTGATTTTCCCAAAATATTTACTGGAATCAAAAAACAGATGGAATCGAACAAATAGACAAATTTAGAGTTTTATTGTATATATAGTTTCAGTATAAGCTATATAGCATCACTCTATCTCATCAGTGAGTGAAGTATCGTCGCGATAAGAGGGTTTCCAAGATCGAATAGTATAAAAATGGCTCAAATACATATGTCTTATCGCGCGGAATTATTTGAACTGATGAGCGGTATAGATTCTATCACTAAGGACTCAGAACTGGTGGATTCTCAGCCAGTTCAAATGTATTTCAGTGTTTTATTAGGTGAAGACTGAAGAGGATCTGTGGGTGGGAACATTTGATCATATTTATTAATTTGGAAATCAATTTGTCCAGTGACCAATTTATAGCCCTCACAATTCCCCTTAATGTATGCGTACAAACGGAACGAGAATTAAGACGGGGGGGAAAGGAAAAGCGTACATACATAAGCGAGTCTAAACACATCCACACGTTGATATAAGAAAGGATTTGGTCATTTTCTCAACAAATTTAATTCAAACGTAATGTATCTTGGAAGTGTCGTTGACGATTCATTTAGTCCCACCACTGCAAAGTTTGGCCTCTAGTACGTATTTTATATCAACAGGAGATATAAGAGGGAACTCTGTAATTGCCGAATAACACGCTAGCAAAGGGTGGAGGAAGGAAAAAAAAAAAAAAAGAAAAAAAAACGCCACACGGAAACTCTAGCACATAAATATTTAAACGACTTCGCAGTTTATTTGGAGGACTAACTCCTGTTTTATTTTTATTTTTTCTACGGGATAGAGGGTGGATTTTATCTTAAAATTTATTCCCCCGCCTGTACACGGGACGTTCCTATGTTCCGGTGCGTCTTGCTCTTATGGCAGTCGGGCACGCAATAAGCAACACGTTAGTCCACTTTTTTTTTTGACAGATAACGAGGCTAGAGAGAATGTGGCGAGGGTTTAAACCGTAGTTTGTATACTAGAGAGGCTGTTTGGATATCGTGGAATTTCTTGGGACTGATCAGTTATATGCAACAAATTCGTAAAGAAAAAAAAAACTCAAATCTTTGAGACATTAACTCTAAACCCGGGTGAGGTTTAAATGTATAATTTATGTAGAAATTAGTTGAGAGGGAGCGTGGACGAATATCAGGTGTAAAACGACTCTTATTTGTGTTAAAAGCCTGAAAAAATAACTTTTTCTTTAATAAAAGAAAAACCGTACCTAAATCAACGTAATCATTTTTAATTTAGTAAGCAACATATTAGTACCGTATTAAAATATATATATATATATATAAGAATATATAAAAGCAACATATCTGCTATAAGGATTATATTTTTGAATTTAGCCTGGGAGATAAGGATTTTACCTGGTTTAATTCAGGTCGATTGCGCTGGGGATGAGGGTGCGTGGGTAGCACATTGAGGTCTAACTTATGAGATATTCAAACCTCTTTCAAGGTGAACGATAGTGTGTGTTTGTGTATATATATATATATATATATATACATTATCTATATATATATATATAGATACATACATTAGTAAATATATATACATATATTTACTAATGTATGTATCTGTCCACGACTTTCAAAAGACCCTAGATGACTTAGAAAGCTGGAACTCTGCACACTAATATAGACCACAAGACAGAACCGGAGGGAAGCGTAGCTGCATTCGAATGGAGGGAGATTTGGAAATTTTAGGGAAAAAAAACCAGTATCCACACACCCATCCAAGATTCAAACCCCAACCTCACCATCATTGATAATATGAGTCTGACCATTATTCCGCGTGCCCACCGATGTGAATTTAACAAATTATTTAAAGAATATTTCATTAGAGTATGGTATTCATTTTGATTAAAATACTTTTTTCAAAAATTCTTTAACAAAACAACAAAGAATAGGTACCCATCAAACTAAGGCATTCCAAGGTTATTTATAGTATAATACTAGACTTAGATACTAAAGATTCCATTAGAGCTTGTTTGAAACTTGACAGACTTGCTCTTTATCCAGAGACTTAGGATATTCCTCAGAAAAACACAAAATTTGAATAATAAATGTATTTATAATCATTTAAATATAAATGTACATATCTCGTATATATTTTCAACGGAAACATGGTGGGCGAACCATCATCAATTCATCAGCATCCACGTTGTTCGGTCTGTGGTTTCCACCATCCATTGTCCTGCGATGAAGCTCTCTAAATGACGTCCATCCCCTTTTGCGGGCTGGACTCTCATTCCACAGACCCGTAGGGTGGGCAATCCAAAACAAGGGGAAACGTCAGTATCATTTTGAACGGTCAGTCCTCTCTCTCCTCCTCCCCCCCTTCCCCCAACGTTTCCTATCAACCCTCCTTTATCCATCATCCCTTAAACGCTCGGTATTGAAACAATAGCAGACAACCGCAGCAGTGACAGTGAAGGCGAAATTGGAGCTTCACACATTCCTATTAAGACTTGCAGCCTACATTCTTGACACCTACGTTGTACATCAATGGTCACATGGTCTAAGGCAGTGTGGTCTCAAACTCAAACATGTAGAAGGGCCAGCCAGATTTACAAACTCTAGGTGTGCTGCGGGTCACAGTCTAGAGCGACAGTTTTGTTTCATCACTGACTATAATCAATAATAATATTTAGCACCGCGTCTTACTACCCGTTCGGTTATACGCTTAAGTACTATTACGCTAATGGATTAGAATTGGGAGGTTGAATTTAGAGAAGTGAACCCGCATTTGCGTGGAGGGAGAGTGGAAAACCATTTAGGAAAACCACCACCATTCACCCGACCGAGATTCGAACCTCGATTCCCCGTCCTCGGTGGTCAATTTAAAACAGACTAGCGCGTTAGCCAACTACGCCACCGAGGCGGGTATCACTGTCTATACTTTTGTTTTGCACTACGTCTTACTACCCATCTGAATTATAATATTTAACTCACGTTAGTGTGTAAGGAATGAAGAAGGCATTGTTTAGAAGAAATGTAGCCTCATTTGAATTAAAGAGAATGTAGAAATCTTATATGAGAATAGAAATCTGGAGTTCGACACTAAAACTAAGCTATTATTTATTGTGTGGGTAAATGACTAGAGCCATGCAGAAAAGCGGGCTGGTCAGATATGTCCAAGTGTTGGATGTGGCCCATGAGCCGTGAGTTTGTGAAACCTCGATCTTAGGTATCAGTATCATGGTGGTACCGGATTACCTGTGACGTGAAGTAGATTCCCAATCTCTGTCAATACGGGGGGAAACGATATGGGGAAAAAATGTATGATAAATCACTTGTATCCCTTTCCTCGCCATTGTGGGTGCATTTCCTTCTGATCTCTTACCGTTTGAATTAAGCCATTAAATATCCCTACGTATGGGATAATAATGTGGTCCATAGGTACATCAGCTTATGATTATTTAGTTAATCAAATAGTTATGATAACTAGTTTATTTTGTTGCCACGTCTCACCCATATCCGTTCGTCTGTACGCATATCTACTAAATACTCTTGTTTGTTAATGGGGAGGAAGATTGATTTAAAGGAAGTGTACCCGAATTTTGAGTGGAGTGATCTTGGTAAATAACTGAGAAACAGCATTTCAATACACCCGACTGGAATTCAACTACGATCTTCCCGTAATTGCAGTCCATTTTAATTGTGCGAGTTAAGCCTTAAACCATTTGACCAAAGTAGAATAACTTGTGAAATGGACTCTAAACCTTCATAAATGGCCCAAACAAAACCTATTAAAGTTAATCTATGCTAAAAAATATAACAGATATCCACTCTATTAAACCTTGAATATATTTGGTCACAAACCATGACATTATATTTAAAAATTAGGGAGCAAAAACAATTCTTGATTGAAAAGTGTATAGGAGTAGAATTAATGAGCATTTTAAACTGTCATAAAAGTTTCTTCGACTGACTAATTGACTTAAAGTTAATTCCTATTGCTTTATCAAAAGATCACACACGCATTATCTCATCTACTATTATACTTGACAATATATTTTGGACATCAACCATGGTTTCCATCCATTATAATTTAACCAACATTTTTAAGGGAAGAAAACATACAAATTTAACAAATTTATTTTAAATTTGAGTTTCAGAAATACTAGAATATACATCCCTTCTATAATAAGATGGATTTACTCTGACCTTGTGTTTGTTAATTTTGTACTTGTTTTTCAAGCAATCTACCGCTCCTGACCTATTTTAGAAAATTTTGTTAGAATGTAATGAAATAGACTAGTTGGAACCTGTCCCAGTTGGTTTAGACTTGTTCAACCACCTGCGCCCACACTTTGGGACCCATATGTTAGTGTCGTACAGAAATTAATGTAATGCTCGTATTCTGCAACCTAAAAAAATCCTCAGATATCAGATTTATCGATATCGGAAGATATAAGATTTCCCCCCTCGCTTCTTACCCTCTCCAGCCACTTATAATGAATTGAAATTTGTTAAAATAATAATAATAATAATAATATAAACCCTCAAAACTACCTTACCCCATTATAGAAAGGAACATTCTTTTTAAATTTAAAGGCTCTAGTCTGTCAGTTCAAAAAATACATAGGGAATTTTGAAAACTTTCAACCACTCCCCTTTTTATTCTTAGTGGTCAAATTTCGTATTACCTAGGGCCTATAAGGAATATCCACTCAATTTCAAGTTTATAGTCCAGATGTTGGGGGCATAAGGCTATGAGTGAGTTTGGGTTTTTCTTCTTCTTCCATAAACTCGTATAAATAGATAACTATGAGCATAAACTTATCAAAAATAAAGAAAGATAATCTGTAGTTGCATATAGATTAGTATTTGGCTATTGCCATATAACATGTATATTAAAATAAAATATAAACACTATAAGTTATTTAATTTTGTTAACATATATGTGGACTCCCTCCTGGTTAGTGGGGGGAGAGGTAAGGACTTCAATTCCAAGGGTGGGGTTCCGGAACCCCATAGCCCCAGCATTCTACGTCCATAAACGCAAACCTTCTGAGATGTTATCAATTTCTGCAAAATGATAAAGACAGCTTGAGATGGTTACACCACTTCCACTAGGGAAGTTGCTGTAAGGTGATTACATTACAGTTCAAGCTAAGTTTCGCCATATGGACACCTAGTGGAAAGGAAGGGGTGGAGATATGGGGTGGGGGTTAGGGGGAAGGGGGGGTTTAAAGGAGAAGATGAAGAGAGACGTGCTCAAGAGAAGGGGTTGTTGGACCCCTGGTCAAGCTTAACTTTAGAGGAAATTTTCTCAGAGGCTGTGGTAAAGGATTATCATGAAGTTACAAGTGGAGACATCTGCTGGCAAGGTTCTCACTCCCTTTATTTCCGCTCGGTACACTTACACTTAAGACATCCTACACCAGTGGCGTAAGAACAGGGGTGAGGAGGGAACAGACACACATGGGTACACACCCCCATTTTGAATTATGGGTACATATTGTAATTTGAGCACATTCAAATTATAAAGATTAATTACCATCAATACAATAACTAAGTTTTAATTTGTGTAAATTTTGAGTAAGAAAAGTATTGTAAAGTGCGTAGTTAATTTAATGAAAAATGCGTCAAATTTAATACATTCGCTAATTAATAGCTTCTTGAGTAATTCAATGTTAAAAAATTGTTTCAAAAATGTTCCGAGCATATACATTATTTCATCAACATTTTCACAATTTACCCTCGAAACCAAACACTTTATTACGCCTCTGCCCTATAGCACCCACTTTAAAGATTACATACAAAATCTAGACAATGAATATGGTGTGAACCACTTCATAGATAGAATGGGCTAAGGTGTCAGTATCGTATTAGACTGACCTGCTAATATGGGGGTTCAAATCCCGGCCGGCTCTACTGAGGGTGGTTTTCCCTAAATGGTTTCCTACTCTCCTTCCACGCAAATGCAAGTTGTTTCCTAATCTCCTTCCACTTAAATGCAAGTAGACTTCCTCTAAAGCACTTCCTTCCTCGTCCCTAACCCCATTAGAATAGCTATAATATTTCATATAACCTAACAAGTAGTAAGAAGAGGTGATAAAATAATCACATGAATAGTAAAGGAGTAAAAAGGGAAAATTCACATTACACACCATCTATGACAACAACTTTTGTATCTAAAACCCCAAGAGGACCCCAACAAACAATTTTTAAAATTAACTTAAATATGACAAAATACCTCTTTTAACTAATCTAAAGCGTATTGAAAATATATCATGATTGGCTAACAGATGGAAGCACTAACTAGTTTTGAGTTAAATTGGACTCCCCCTCCCCCTTTCCCATATACTATTTATATATATTCAGGTGTACGTGGTAGTTGCCCAAAGGATAAGGACCTGATACCATAATCAAACTCAACTAAGTTAAAAATGACAATTTGGAAAGCAGGAATAGGGTCGTGGGATTTGGCTTCACGCGTCAATTCTCTTCCACTAAAGCCATACTGGTTCGTCTTAAATAAAAGGCCACTTTTCACTAGTTTATGTATAAAGTCTAGTGAAAAATGGTGAAAGTATCGGCCACTCAGATCTATCTATCATTGACTCTTAAGTGGTCTTAATGCTGCTAAGTAAGTTTACAAGGTTTTTATTGTTAACTTGATTAATTTTGACCCGCCTCGGTAGGCCCATGGTCTAACGCGCTACTCTTGTTTTGAAGTGGACTGCCGATGAAGGGAAGATTGAGATTCGAATCTTGGTCGGGTGTTCTGAGGGTGGTTTTTCCAAAATGGTTTTCCAGTTTCCCTCCACGCAAATAAAGTTACACTTTCTATACATATAGCCTTCCTAATCCCTAAAACCATTAGAGTATTTAGTACATAAGCGTATAATCGAATGGGTAGTAAGACACGGTGCTTAAAAAAAATCATCCCAGACATCAAGACTGACCCTGTGGAAAACCATCACGTATCGGTTCGGTACACATGTGAATTAATACCTACTTGACATCATTAAGTTCAGATATGAGATCAGATAACAGTCGTCTATGATTGTGGATATCTTGAGTGGCCTATACTTTCAACAGTTATTGCAATTAGATTAGGCCTAAGTAAACTATTAAATAGGATTTTTAGCACCACGCCTCACTACCCGTTCGTGTTAAAGGCCTATGTACTAATTACAATAATGGGTTAGGGATTAGGAAGGTTAAATATAGAGGAACTCATCCAAATTTGCGTGAAGAGAGAGAGAGAGAGAGAGAGAGTGGAAAACCATTTAGGAAAAATCACCCTCAGTGCACTCGACCAGGATCAAATCCTGATCTCCCCATCTTCGACAGTCCAGTCCAACATGAAAGTCGCGCGTTAGACCACGCGCCCACCGATGCGGGTTCTTAGGAATTAGTAGGGTTATAATTATAGGAAGTGTACCCACATTTGCGTGAAGGTAGGGTAGTAAGCTATTTTGAAAAAAAAACTACCCGACCAAGATTTGAACCTCGATTTCCCCGTCATCGGTGGTCTAGTCCTGCGAGAATAGCGCCTTAGAATAGTTGACCACCAAAGTGAGTCTATTATTAAAAAATTACCTAATATGATTCACCGGAATAGTTCAGGGCAAAACATTGGAGTGAAAATCCAAAGCTCCCGATTTGAAGTCCCATATAATGATTGTCATTTTTCATTAGATTGATTAACATTCGAACAATTTGACGGCTCTTTTTTGGTTTGATATAAACTTAGCATCGGATTACAATCACACTTTAGCAGTTCATCTCCCCCTCTGATATATTGTTATCAAACCTACATCCCATTTTTTACGGAAAGAGCCTTATTAAACAGATATAAATGTTACTAGATTTACTTTCATAAATACATACGTCATTGCCATGTGATCTATAACTGCCACTTTTGATAGATATTATCAATACCTATAAAATTACTTTTTTAAATAGTAAAATGTTATAAATTTTTACTGATATAGATATGTTTGGATTATTTAAAATGCTCTCTCTATGAAATTTGAACTGAATGTTAGCCTTAACATGTTGGTTTCAACGATTTATGCTACTATTTAGATCGATATATTAATGTTACAGAATAAAAAAATAGCTTTCATTAACTCACTTCTAATTTAAATTTTATTAATCACAAAATTGAATATCTTATTTAATGAAAAAATAAATAAAAAAATTATTTCAATACTCTCTGAATGTTGAAAGAGGCGTTTTACAAAGTTTCGAGAAAAGTTGTTTGAAAAAAAAAAAAAAACTGGAATATATCTTTTCGTTTCCAAACATATTCAGAATTGAGTTGTAGGGGATCTGTGATAGTCGGAAGTCCACAAACTAGATTTGTATTTTATTCACGAGTTTCTTTCATGGCGATCTTATGAATAAGAAATTTGACTACCAAAATTAAGCTACTTCTGTTCGCCAGTGTCCATTCTAGGGTGGTACGTTTCTTTTAACTTTATCAAAAAGAAAATTCAAAGGGTTTTAAAAAACCTATTCATATATTACATATAAATAAAATTAAAAAATTTCCAACAGAATTATTTCATGCTAATTAGTTTGTGAAAAAAATACAGTTTCTAATTTTAAAAGTCATTGTTACTTTACATTAGTCCCAACTCAAACCTAATAAAACACACAATACGGCTCATTATGAGTAAGTAATTTATTGTTTGAAAGGGATGGAATTTCAAGAATACTCTTGTTTTGGGCTATTTAAAAAAAATCAATATGTGTGTACATATTTTCAACATTTGAAGACATAAGTAAAAAATAAATTATATAGATTATTGTCTAAGAGGCAATAGTATATGTCATAATCCCCAATCTCGTACAACATTGAATCCTCTGAAGTAAATTTATCTTTCAGTAAATAATTTACTGAAACAATGACGTTAAAAGATAAATTCATTCATCAATATTTTCCCATGCAAATATTTACTAATAACTTTTTATATACCCGTAAATTATATACTTGCACATCAAACACGCATGTCTATTTTCAAAGACACATATAGCTTATTTTAAGATTATTTAATTAATTGTTTTAAGGGTGTTTTTAATTTTTTTTAATATCCAAGAAACCAATAGTTTCATTTAATGTCAACAAAACTTTTTAACACAAGTCTAAATATGGTTTATACTTGACACTGTATTACTGTGATCGTACGTAATATGTAGATTGCAATACATTTTATTAGATTTGTTAAAAATCATTAATGTATATTGATTCTTTAAATTATAATAATTAATATTAAATGGGTGTTTTCCTGAGGCTAAGATAGTTAAAAAAAATTAAATTCTGGAAAAAAAATTTCAAGGAAACTCAGTGTGCAATAATTCCTCAATATATTGTGAATTAAAAAAAAACTCGCTTAATATATACAGCCTTCAGTCGTAGTAAAAATTAGATGAATTTGTACATAAAACCAATATTTACCAATTTTCAAATATATATATATATATATATAATATCAAACAAAATTATTATTTTTTATTATTTTGGTTTTTGATAATATCCCTATTCCTTCAAATCGTCTAGAACTTTGACTAAAAAAAAGTATGTCATTCAATCTTAAAAACATACGTTGGACATAGTAGTTACGAACGTATTCTAGCGGCGATGGGAGCCAATTAAATATTAGGAAAAGGTTAAAAATAGTATAATAATAATTAGCACCGCGTCTTAGTACCCATTCAGGTTATACGCTTAAGTACTAATTAAGCCAATGTGTTGGGAATTGGGAAGGTTAAATATAGAGGAAGTGAACCCACACTTGCTTAGAGGGAGAATGGAAAACCATTTAGGGGAAAAAAGTTCACCCGAGCGAAATTTGAACCTTGATCTCCCCGTCCTCGGCAGTCTATCTCAACAAGAAACTAGCGCGTTAGCTAACCACGCCCCAAGGCTGGTGGTAAGAATAGTAAAAAGATTAAAAAGGACAAAAAGGGTAAAGAATAAAACTAATCAAACATTAAAATGGCCAAGAAAAAGCAAAAAAAGTCGTAAAAAGGGAAATAAAGGAGAAAAGGGCAGTAAAGGAAAATACAGCTACACAGGGTAAAAAGTGTAAAAAGTGAAAAAATTATGAAAAGTCAATATAATCAATATTTTAGCATTTTTTCCCCACTTATAAGCTACCTCTTTTACCGTGTTTACCCCTTTCACCCTTTTTGAACTATCTGCCGTTTTTAATCTTTTAACGCTTTTTTCCCTTTAACACTTTTTACCCCAAGTACCCTTTTTGACAGGTTTAACCTTTTTGCCCTTTTGGCACGTTTTACCCTTTTTATTAATTTTAACCCTTTGATCCTTTTGACACTTTTTACCCTATATATTTGTAACAACACCCTTTTCCATGAAGTATCCTGCTTTTACCGCGAGTAATATTTTAGGGTAAAAAAGTTAAAAAGGTCAAAAAGTGTGAAAATCCATAAAAGAATTAAAGAGATGATATTGGAAAAGGGAAAAACTATTAAAAAGGGCAAAAAGTAAAAATAATAAGGGTATAAAAGTTAAAAGGTGTAAAAACCACACAGAAAGTAGTGTTATATAATAGCTGTCTGTATCAATTTCGAGTTCTTCCATTTGTTGGACTTTAATTTTGAAATAAGCTATGTTAAGATGTTATTCGGCTCTGACATATGTCGAACTTTTAATATTATGCCACAAAAAATAGTGTTTTATATTAGTTTTAGGAATATACCCACCTGACAAATTTCAATATTCTACCACACTGACAAATAATTATTTTAGTTTTGGAAATTTTGAAAAACCCCATTTCATGAGTTCCTTTTCAAAATATTAAATGTTTATTATATATTATTTTATTGAATTAAGCCCTCTACATTCATGGCAAATTTAATCTGCCCCACCTAAAAGATTTTTTTTATCTAGCCCTCCCTCCTCCTCACCCCTATTTTCTCAATTTAAAATCTTAGGACCTTTATAGTTATTTGGAATGTTCTTTATAGCTTCTTACTGATTTTAAATTCTATACCGCAAGGAAAAAATAGTTTTTTCTATTAATTTGGGAAATCGTAAACCCCCTCCCCCCGCTTTCCATTCAAACAACCTATACTTAGAAATTTCGAATTTTAAGATTTCTTGGGTTATCTGGAATTGTCTCGCTATCTGTCAGAACATTTAAATTTTCTTTCTCATCTAAAAAGTTTTTTTCAAATTATAAGCCTCCAATTCCTGAGTCCCATTTTGAAGTTTCCAAATTTCATATTTTTATGGTTTTAAGGGCAGTCCCGCTACCTACCTTAAAATTATTTTCTAGTTTCAAGTTCCTGAGGTTGAGAAAATAAGTTGACCAGCGAGTAACACTCCTTTCTGCCTTTTCCCACCCTCTTAGGAAATTAAATTTGAAAAACCCTCAAAAAAGTTTAGTCCAGTTCTATAAAGGCACCTTAATTTTAAAATTTCAAGTCCCTACATTCACCGATTCAAAAGATAAGTTAGTGAATTTGAAAACTTTAAAGCCCTTTTTTTGTCCCTTAGAGGTAAATTTCGCAAAACCCGGTCTTATCTCTGGCATAGGATCTAAAAGGAACCTTCACGTCAAATGTCAAGTTTCCAGGCCCAGGGTTTGAAGAGATAAGGTGCATATATATTAGCACCACGTATTACTACCCATCCGGGCTATACGCCTATGTACTAATTACATTAATGTGTTAAAATAGTAAAGTAGAATTGAAGATAAGTGTACCCACATTGGTGGGAGGGAGAGCGGAAAACCAGTAAAAAATCTCAGTACACTCAACTGGAATTGAACCCCGATCTCCATGTCTAGTCTATAGCAAGAGTAGTGCGTTAAACCATGCGGCCACCGAAGCGGGTTAATATTAGTTCGTCCTACTAGTTAGATATTCCGGTTCCTAAATCTAGGGCTGTGTATTTTTTGTTTCTGTTAATGAGTTCTGTTACAGCCCTAGCGAAAGGCACTTTGAATACAGTATTAACAACACCCTAGGTGCCAGAATTAATGTAACATTAAAAAAGTTTTAGACAAACAAATCATTAAGGTTTTGACTTTAAATAAAAATGCAAATTAAAAAACTTATTTAACCTATTTAAACTTTTAAATACATTAAATAAAAATAAAAATAAAATATAATTTATAAAAAAAATTGATTTATTTCACAATAATATGTTCAATTTTAATATATAAAACATGTTAAGTTTCTGCTTATAGGACTACTACACTGGAATGTTTAAAAGTTTTTTATTTGAAGGAAGAGGTGTTAAATTACTTTTAAACTACCAACAAGAATTTTACTTCAATTCTCAAGAACTTGAGGAAGCAAACAAACTAAAAATCGTAAAGAGGAATCAAGAGGCTTAGGAACAAAAAGGTTTGGGTTCTGTAAGATAAATTCAAGAAGAAGGTGTAAACAGTAAGTACGATTTGAAGAAAGATTGCTTGAACGAGGAGCGAATACTGAACATATTTCAGGGGAGTGCTGACTTTCGACACACTAATGGCCGTCTGCTCTTGCAAGCCAAGCACGTCGCAAAGAACTTTGCTATTAGACACTTCACACCTCACAGAATAACATGAATGAACTTTAAAGAGCCGCCATTTTTTATTTACAGATCTACAATTTTTACTCGTTTATATTTTTCTTACATGTTGACTTATTATATGCTTTTTACTTTCTCATATAAACAAAAATTTTATAATCGTAAACATTTTCTACATAGAGATTCTGATAAATATTTAAGTTAATTTGACGTAATTTCTTCTTCCTGTTATTCGTTTGCCTGTCCCTTGGGCTTAGATTCGAAAGAATTTGATGGATTTTGTTCAAACCGATATTTTAATGTTATATTTTATTATGACCCTAGCCCTTAAAGCGGGAGTGTAGGGGACGCGAGAAAAGGCGAGTGTTTTTGCCGTTTTTATAGCAAAACTTCTTTTTTTCCAAAATAAACCAAATATTGAGTTTAATTATCTAAACATGGTGATATTAACAATGTTGCATTATATGAAAAACTTTGTAGATGAAGATAAAAAAAAATCATTAAATTACAGGACACCCTTGAAAGATATTCAAGAGCTGATGATATACCATATAAAGACAATTAAACTATATGCTTGTACTAGAAAATTTTTATTTATTTTGACAAAAAAGGTTTGGTATAAAAACTGCAAGAATACTTTTTTTAAACCCCATACTCCCACTTAAATTTAAGATCGTTGTATAGATAAGCGTATTTTGTAAATTCTATTTTTTTGATTTTGAAAATATTGAAAATAGTATTGTTTAACTGAATATCTAGAGAGTGCTGACCTGACAAATAAAATGGTATATACGTGTTTGACTGGGAAAAATTTGTTTAAGTGAAGTTAATTGATTAAATTTGTTTTTACAAAATTGAAGTATTTTAAAAATTTTCCAATAAGTTGGCTCAAAATGAGATATTTGGAAGTTTTTACAGCATGAATAGTTTTATATATTAGTTTTTTTTAAAAACAATTTAATGTAGCTTAATGTGAATTATTTTTGAAAAATTTCAAATTTTTGATAAATAGCTTTAATTATTTGGTTCAGTATTGGTATCTCTCGACTATTTTACTTTATTAGTAATGTTAAATGTCTATATAAATCTCAACAGTTTTTAAATATTTCTCAAGCCATCGTAGAATTTGACCACAAACATTTTAAGCTAAGAGATTAAACCTTGGTCAAATTCCTCGATTCTCATGACAAGTATTCAAGAATAATTATTGATCTTATTATGTGTAGAAAATTAAATTTAACGTATCTACTGAAGCAGTTTTTAATAAAATTTGGCTATAAAGTTTTCTTTCTTGCTTAAAAAAGAAATTAAAAAAAATTATCAACCTTAAATGAAGCTCACTTCATTCAACCTAGGGTCAAGAACAACTATTTGAAATGAGAAAGTGCTAGAAAACCAACATGTAAAATAGCACAAGATTTAATAAGGCCGTGTTTCGAACATAGTTAAGAAATCTTGCAACAGAGGTCCGTAATAAGCACTTTTTGTTAGTTAATATTTAAAAAATAGTGCTCAACGGTAATTTAAAGATGTGTTAACCAACGAAAATATATCAAATGAAAAATAATTATGTAAGATTTACAAACAAATAAATTAACTAATAAATAAATGGTCTAAATGTCGTCGTACCATTTTAATATTTGAAAAATATATGATAAATTCTTCTCAAACACACGTAATAAAATTACCCATACCATTGATACATATTTTAAACATTTTTCAGTTTCATTTGTGTTCAAAGTTGAAATTTAAAACCAATTTAAAATGCAAACATTCATTCTTAATGCGGTATGAACAAAAACAAAGTAGATTAGGCCTACTCATGAAGTCATCAGATATGCATGCTGGGGAGAGTATGACATTACGAAAGAGGCAGTTTTTTTTAAGCACCGTGCCTTACTACTCGTCCGTATTATAAACCTATTTACTAATCACACTTATGTGTTAGTTATTGGAAAGGTTTTAATTTAGAGGACGTGCACTCCGATTTGCATGTAGAGAGAGTGGAAAACCATTTAATAAAAAACACCTTCAATGCACCCGACTGGATCGAATCCTGACCTCCACGTCTTCGGTAGTATAGTGCAATACGATAGTATCGCGTTAGAACACGTGGCCACCGAAGTGGGTGAAAGAGGCAGTTGGAATTATAGACTTATAAAGAGCTAGTGTAGTTAAAATATTACTTAAGGTCAACAATTATCATATCCTTAATATTACAAGTAGAGATATACCTTGATTTACTTACATTTGAAGCACCCTTCAAAATATATATTTTTAGAAAAATGTGTCGATATTATTAATATTTTCTATATTTTCAATGTTATTCTATATGTATTAATTAAATAGAACGTCACAGCTGCAGATAACAGTTATTTACGTATAAATACCTTAAAGTATATGTAGTGAATTTTTATAGCTGTCGCATATATCGTTTCGTAAGAAAATTAGTAGGATATTGGTATGATTATAAGCGAGATCAGCTATTATACCTGAAATTCAAATCCTGTGCGTGTTTAATTAATGCACTAAGTGATTTTTAATCCTATGCTAATTCTTTGTTAAGAAGGCTAGTAATTTCCCTTAAAACTCACATTCATAATTCTTCAAAATTACAGTTGGTAGTTTAGGCCGTTAATAGCTTGTAAACTAATAGTAAACATACTATTATTAAAACCATAGCGGCTCATAAGGTTTTGATACTAATAAAATGTGTCGTGCCTTCTGTGTTGGCAACACTCCTCACAGAAAAGTACGATAGATTGCCTAAGTAATCTACCTCACGGCGCCAGGTGACGTATTTGACAGTGTTGAGACTACACAGGCACAATCCAAGAACAATGTTTCGTCAACTAAATATGAAATTGATTATGTTTCAAACACATACATCAAGTCGTCTTATTATGTGTCACTAATACACACATAATGTCACACACAACAATAAATAAATATCAAACTGAGGTGTCAATTGGGCCTTTAATCTATAAATATTCACACCTCTAATGGTGGTTCGGGAATAACAGTTTTTATTTTTTAAACTATTCTTATGATTTATACCTAGATTATAAGGACTTCCCCACACAGTTCCTTTCACTGTACCTTTGTATGAACTGAGCAATTATTATTATTATTATTATTATTATTATTATTATTATTATTATTATTATTATTATTATTATTATTATTATTAGCACCGCGTCTTACTACCCGTTCGGGTTATACGCACTTACGCTAATGTAATGATTGTGAGATGAAATGGAGGACCTACAGTTTAACGTGGAATCCGAACCACGGTGTAGGCCTGGCATTCCTCACATTCACAAGTTGTGATTAATACACATCTTGTGAAGGAAGGGTTTGGCAATCAGATAAATATGTGCCGGGACCGAGGATTGAACCCCGGACCCCCAGCACAAAGGTCTGACACCTTACCCCTAGACCACCAGGTCACCGCAACTGTGCAATTGCATTATCTAACCAGGTAATAACCAAAAGGTCGTTGTCCAAATCTTTGTCAAATGTAATTGTACTAATATAACAATATGAAAAGTGTTTTAGAATATACATTTAGTTAATTTATAAATTATTTTAGGATTATTATGAAATCTATAAAAATGAAACATGTCTTTATAGAAAAGAAATACTCCTTTATTATGTCGTTTTATTCTTGAAATAAACGGATGTGTGTCATGTGGTCTGCAGACAATAAAGGGGTTTACTGACCGAGGTCATGGCCAGTGTAACAGACAGGTTATATCTCCAATGTAGTAAAATTGAAATCAGATGGCATTAGGTTTTTCAAACCCCCCCAAATCCTTTGTCATATAAAAACTACCATAAAAGGCCTAAAGAACATAATGGGTTTTCTCCTTGCCTGCGAAGAATAATACCACATAATTTATTTGTTGGTTTCCATCTCAAGTTTTACTACAGTTTCTTTTGCAGCATTTTTTTTTGAAAGTGGAGTACATTTTGTAACAAAAGATATATGCTTTTTTCCCCCAACACTATAATCTTTGTATAACACTTAAAAACTTTTACGGTTGCATTTCAGGCTGAATATTATTAACAAAGCACGTGCCTTATAATGATATACAAAGAATAAAGTCGACTTTTAAAACCAGAATATATACTTTGAGTAAACCAGTTTTATTTAGTTTTTTAAAACCGAAGACTTAAAGTAAATGTACATCTATTTAGATGCAGCTTACAAATAATAACTTTGATGGTATATAAATAATTGTAGATACTTAACATTTTCAATAAATTATGTTTGGAAAACTATATTGTATGCCATCATCAAAGAAAGTTAAGAATGTCATTAATATTAGCTTTATAAGAAACTACTTTTTAAGTATTAAATTCCAACCATATCTATTAATATTTTTAGCGTCATTACTCTTTGAAAGTTTTCATATATTTTATGATTGTAATTCAACGTTTTATTCAAGAAAGCTGAGACAATTAAGAGAGCATGGCTACGTGAAGGTTAGATAGAAACAATTGAATGAATATTTAAAAAGGGAGGGTGATAATTTTTGGTAAAAGCCAAAAACCCTCTCTCACTTTGTGAACTTATTTACTGTGCCACTCCATCGAGAGAAACTACATCCACAACTATCAACAAGCTCATAAAACCCTCTTTGGTGGCCTTTACTCTAATGCGCTACTATCATAGTAGACTAAACTGCCGATGATGGAGTGATCAAGGTTCGAATCTCAGTCGGATGTACTAAGGGTGATTCCTCCAAAACGGTTTTCCATTCTCCCCCACAAAATGATGGTACACTTCGTCCTAATCCCTAAAACCTTTCGCGTAATTAGTATATAAGCGTATAACCCAAACGGGTTGTAAGATGCGGTGCTAAAAAAACAAACAAAAAAAAAAGCTCATAAGTTCCAGTTGGTAATGGAAATTGTTATAAAGGTGTATGTGATGGACAGTATGGGTTCAAATGTATAAAAAAACTACTAAATACTCCAGCAAACATAATCAAACCTAGCTCATAAGACCAAGCTTTTTAAGTTCTAAACGTTGTAAGAACTAATGTCCATTGGACCTTAGTTATTTGCACCTAATTTTATTCATAATAACTTTCATTACCTACATTTATACTACCTAAACTTCATTATAGCTTTAAAGCATCACTGGACTAAGATTTTCCTTTTCCAGAAATGTATTTAAAACATCCTTAGCGGTTCAAACAGTTAATGAACTTAATGTTACTTGACCTACACTTTATAAGTCCTATTTTTTAGGACGTTAAGACATAGGTCCTAAGTATTTATACTACGTGGAATTAGGTCCACTGATTGTCATCCATAATCTTTAAATTCTTTTCAGAAAGGACGTGATATGCACAAATGATTCACTAGGTTTTCCATTAGGATGCTCATTAACCATCTCTTAAGTAATGTTTCTTTATCACCAGAAAGTCTTCAAACTTATTTTGCTCATTCAGTGACCTCTATGTTCTTTTTTATTATTATTGTATTTCTACTCCTTGTTTATGCTCGTTATGACGATCTGTTGTACATTAACTATTATTCAGGTTAACGTCCCGAAGAATGAACACAAAAAGTACCTCAGGATCTCCTCATAACTCTTTAATGAGCTTAGAGGCTACGATATTATCAAAAGGAATAGAAACATTTTTATGAGCGAGTTAAATATTTGCAGGAGTTTTTTTTATAAAATGAGATGCATGCTCATAAAGCATGAAGTTTTTATAAAGTGTATGGTTCTTACTGCTTGACTAGACTGTTCGCAAACTTTCACGTACTGATCTATGATATACGATGAGGGGCTGTATATTAAGGTAATATACTAGTATTTGTTGAAAGGTTGTACTTAAATGTTATAATTTTTGTGAATACATACGTGTTTTAGGTAGTAAACCTTTAAGAACTTACCTCTTGCAGTATACTAGACTCCCAATGATCTCACTCGAGTGTACTGAGGGTGGTTTTTCCAAAATGGTTTTCTACCCTTTCTCCACACATATTTGGATACACTTTTTCTAAATATAACCTTACTTATCCCTAAAACTACTATCGTAATTATTATATAAGCCTTATAACCGGAAAGGGTAGTAAGACGCAGTGCTAAAAAATACTACCTTAGTTTACATTGAAATACGTTTAAATAGTATGACAGTATGGTGGTGGTGGGGAGAGTGGGTGGATATCTGTAAACATATGTGATAAGTATTTGCTCGCTAATCTATAATAATAATAATAATAATAATAATAATAATAATAATAATAATAATGAAAAGTTACTTTAAAATATACTTTATTGGAGAAACAATTTATTGGAAAATTCTAAAGATTTTACTAAAGTTTTAATCAAGGTTTTCGTTTCAAGATATTTGCCTTTAGATATTAACATATTTTTGGGTGGTTGTTTTTGTTAACTAAATGTTATCAATATTTTCGAAATCTTACAAATTCTTTAAAAAAATATGTTTACTTATTTGAGTGGTGTTACTTCATAAAATTTAAATATATTGAATTTATGCTTTAGTAGTGTAACTAATATTTGTGCTGTCAATACTTTCAAAACCCGCCTCAGTGGCGTAGTTGGCTAACGCGCTAGTCGTGTTGAGATCGACCACCGAGGACGGGGAGATCGAGGTTCGAATCTCGGTCGGGTGAACTGGGGGTGGTTTTTCCTAAATGGTTTTCCACTCACCCTCCACGCAAATGCGGGTTTACTTCCTCTAAATTCAACCTTCCCAATTCCTAATCCATTAGAGTAATTAGTACTTAAGCGTATAACCCGAACGGGTAGTAAGACGCGGTGCTAAATATTATTATTATATTATTATTAATACTTTCAAAGAACGACGTTGATATAAATATAAAAATTATTAATGTTTTTCAAGGAACTCAAACATTATTTATCTGGAAAGAAAATAGAAAACCATAAATGTAACGAACATAATGAACAAACTTCTAATGCAAATGGTGGAAATAGAACCCTTGTCTTTTCCTGGATTCCATCGAGAATATGATGCATGGACATACGCTATTTTTACCCTGTGTATACGCGATCACAACTTGTACATGTGACCGTAATTACCCGTCGTAACGCGGTAATGACCATGTTCACCCCCTCAACCCTCACCCCCTCCTTCACTTTGACCCCAAGGTCAACTTGGACAGATACAACTTTAAGCCGGCAGCTTTCTAGGTCAAACCAGCCAATATAGATGTTTAGGACTTTTGAAATGTTGTTAACACCTAGTTCAAGATAACCTACAGTTTTTTTTAATGTCTAAATTTTTTAAGTTGAATGAATTTAAAACTATATAGTAGTTCTATTAACAGTAGACCTTGCTACCTCCATTCAAAACTCCACAAGGCACATCATGTTAAGATTTATGTGATGTTCTTATTTTTACTTGAGACTAACATTTCTCCTCGAATTTCAAGCTGAAATATCTGTTAACTTTTTTTTTACATTTCAAGTTGATATTTTCTCCAGTGGTCAAGTTTTAGAGAAAAAAATTAACACTATATTCAATAGAACATTATATTAATTAAAAATAACGGTTATTGACGTGGTTTAAGGTGTAATCTCGTCATATCTTTAAACATGTATAAAATATAAGTAATAAATATCCAATCGATTAATTAGAATTTAAAATTCAAACCACATGAGATGGACTAGCAAACAAAAAACTATATATATTGAGAGGCCGCAATATTGAAACGGATATCCTGATTGATGATATTTTGTACACAAAAATTGCTTGACCTAGGCCACAGACAAATAATATACCCAGACACTCGGCCTCCAAGTTAAAATGGTTGCGCTCCATTTTCCAGCTTGAAGTTGAATCCTTAAACACTAGGATCGCTACTTTCAGTCCTTATTATCACCCAGCACTGACACTAGCGAAGAGCAGTGTTGAGTGAATTAAGCTGGCAAAAGGAGTGCGCTAAACCCCCGTAAGGTTTAGAGTCTGTTTCTATTATCTGTCTGTGTCTTAGGCTCAAAGAATGTCCATGCCGTCGTTAAAATTGGTACATGCATTTGATAACTATTGTAGAGCAAACATCCAGACAGACAGATTAAATGCCCTTTAATCAAATTAAAAAGAACTTCGCTACGTTCGTACAATTAATCTAAACTTACATCATTTAACAATGTTTTCCCGAAGCCAATGCCTAAATAATTGTCCTTTTGTTTCTATGAGGGAAGAGCGATACTAAATTAAATATGCATCGGCACTACAAGTCACCTTTATTTTAACTGCGCTTTAAAGTGGGGGGCTATCACATTTCACGATAAATACCTGTAAAGAAAAGTATTATCTACTAAACCCAAATCAAATTTAAAAATATCAAAACTACAAGAATTTCTAGAGATATGTCAATCACATTACTCTACACGGGGATGGGTGAGCCTCCGTGCAGAGTCCTTTTGGAGACGCACCAAGATGAGTCTACAATGATTCTCAGACACCAGTTCTGAAATACCTACGTCTTGTCCATGTATGTGTACACCAGGTACCTCCACGAGGGACATGCAAAGTCGAGAATTGACAGGGCAACCACTTGTACAGTGTAAAACACATTTTTCATGGAAAGGGCACTACATCTGGTCAACTCTAGGCTTAAAATAACCCGCCTCTGCATAATCTTGCTAGATCTTTTGGTTAAACTAGAGCCAGCGTGAGAATGAAGTTATTTAGCGTTTTAGAAGTGGGGCAGGTTGTTAGTACCTTCTATTCCACGTGAGCCGCATTTTGTTACTCTTTTACAAGTCTATACTCGTCCAAGCGGTGGTCATACAAACCTTCAATGGCTGCAGGTGTTCCAACTGCCATAATATCTACAACTCCACTACAACAGCTGTGTTGTCAAGTGTACAATGCAAGACTGCTGTTGGTACACTTTGGAATATCATTCACATATGGAGTGGAGACAAGTAAGGGCTGGTACTGGTATCTCGGGTGCCCAAGTACCTGGAATGCAATCATGGACTTCGGTCTATGTCCGGCGAAAAGGGCCGTTCCCGATGGGTATCAGTGGTTGATTGTGAAGGGCCACAGAGCCTGTACAGTGTATCAGGAAATTCCCTTCGAGGGGGTCTCTTAGGAGGCTTAGAGCAAGATCTCAATATGGAGTGAAGAGCGCAAGACCTACTATGGGCCCCTGTGGCAGATAATCTCGGATGTATTAGACTTAGGGTGGGACGTTCCCAAATGTTGGGAAGAAGGTTCAATGGGCTAGGTTTGTAATTTTTTTTGTGGTTAGAAGGGAAAGTCAGATAATGAATTAATAAAGAACTATTTTGTACCAAACACGGTTGAAGGGTTTTGTTCATGTCAAGGAAGACGGCGCCAGCCAATCTATTGATGTTAAAGTTCCCCATGGTCTGCTCAATAAAGAGGATAATATGGTGAGCCGTCACGTATCCGACACTAAGATTGAACTTTTCGTCCATTAGTATGTAACCGTCCCAAACAATATAATATTCTCATTAGTAGTAATTGTTGTTCAAAGACCTTTCCAAGCAGGTTAAGCAGGTTTATTGGCCGATAAGATGAGAGAAGTGCTCGATCCTTACCAAATCAATAGAAGCCAAGGGCATTGGCATTCTTCCAGAGCTCATAAAAACAACCAAAATTATGGCAGCATTGAACAAATCCATGAGGAAATAAATCACCTCCAAGAGAGGAATTTGTAGGGCCAAGCTTATAATTCCGTCAGGTCTGGATTACTGACTAAGTATTATAGTGAACGACAGCCACAAAATTCCTTCCAAGTACGTGAATTCTCGTTCATCTAAGCGCCTGTAAGAGACCTAATCAATTACCTCCCTATGCGCAGTACGCATTTGGTTTGACTGGTTGTCAGTCAGTACTAATTGTTCCTCTAAATACACGGCAGGAACATTGGCCTTCTCTTGATCAGAGTTGGCCTATCCATTCTATCCCACGATAGGAACCTCGGGGTGTGGATCCACATCAAGTTCTTCATAATCTGCCACAAGGACCTGATCTTAATGCACCGACACTTAATATTATCCTCCCAGAAACTGTTACACTATTCATGGACAAACTCGTGAACGGTATGGACATTGTGATTCCAGTTTGCTTAGTCTACCAGTTCTCCGAAGATTTTCAAGCCTTCCTCAGTCGATTTTCTTCCGTGCGTGCCTATGGATTTAATTGGGTAAGGAAGCCTGTGGCGCCCTTTTAAGACTGTGAATTGATGTCGTAACGTAGCCTATGAGCTCCACACCTATACCAATTTATGCTGCAGATATAAAGCTAGGAGTAGGTCCTAAACTATGTCCCTCAACATACTCTAAAACCTATCCCAGTCGCTGAACCTTAGATTAGGTTTTTGAAAAGGGTTTGTCTTGGAAAAAGACTCCACGTTCTAGCTTCACAAGAGCTGGATTATGATCATAGACTTACTTGGCTAGAGGCTGAAGTTCCTATTGTCGTCTGATCAATTACAATGAAAACAAGAATGTTAGGGTTGGTAATGGGCAGGTTATATAAGTGGGTGGGGTCAGGAAGAGAGTAGGCCAGCATACCGTTTATATACAATGAAGTAACGCCAAAGCATTCCTAATCCTGGAGCCCCATGATGGGTGGTTTGCATTTTAGCCACCAGTGATTAAAACAGGCATAGTACCATGTAATATAGCAAATCTGCCTCCAATTTTCAGTTAGAGCCGCTAGTGTGGTGAGTTGATATAAGTTATATCAGATGCACTGGATATCATTCATTATTTGGATTGCTGATGAGTCCTGGTGTTGGAGGGGAGGAGGCAAGATAACCTTATGGCCGAAGCCCTTGTGAGCCAAGATGGCTACCCCATCCCCTCCTAGCACCGTTATACCATATGTAAACCGTCATCCCTCTTATTCCAATGAAATATTCACTATTCCAACGAGAACCTCTTGGAGGTGCATAGTTGGATCTCTCTCAAACGTATTACATCGGTTCGGTGCTATCTCCACGCTAATACAAGTGCCTTTCTCCTAAGCTACCCTACTCATCTCTACCTATTATAAGAGCCCATTAATATCTGTGGTGTTGAAAGAACTAATAAACATAATTTTAAATCATTATTATATAATTAATATTCACGTATATAAAAGATAGGCTTATTTATTTACCAAATTATGTATTTTTTAATTGATTTCTTACAAAAAAATAGCATTATTCAGAAATACGTACAAACCTATATGTTGTTATTTTACATATAATTCATTTCATGAATGACAACTATAATTAGAAAATGAATTCCTCCTTAACTTTTGTTTTATGACACCAATTAAATATTCAATACGAATAAAAGATAATATTTAAATTGTTAATATCAGTTGTGACTCATAAATGATACATCAATAATAGAAATAAGGATTATGAAATAAGGTACCTACTTGAAATAATCCCATAGTGTAATCAACAATAAAGTAAATTAATAAAATTTAAGAGTCCATTCACATATATGTATTTAAAATCTACTAGGATTTTGTTATATTTTATAAGGTTGATGGATATTTTTTTGTACTATCACTTTTTTATGTTTGTTGATGAAACATGCCTATTACGAATATTGGCAATGCATATGTGTGTATAAATTAATTATATACACATAATAATTTTTTTTTAAAAAGGAGTGTAGTATAAATTGACTCAATAATCCCTTTTTCCACAAATCTGACAATATTTTAAATATTTAAGCATATATTGACAAAACATAACTCAAAGGATTTAGTATAACCGGGATTATTAGGGATTGGCTATGATCATGATCAACATTCATGCGTGAGCGTAAATTAAGGCTTAATAATCAAAGTTCTAAAAATAGTATTTTTTGATAATTTCAGACGCAAGCTGAAATAAACAAAAATTGATAATAACTATATTTTAGTAGATTTGCACTCTAATTCCTTCTTTGTATGATTAGTCATCATATGTTTCAACTATGGTTTAACTTATACACATAATTCATAGTTATTAATATAATAAAAAACATATATATGCTAACAGGTTTCACACTAAATCTCGGGATTAAGTTTACAACCAACTTTAATTCTTGTCCCTCCCTGCTCCAAAAATGTGGTTGCGAATTCTTTTATATCGTCTGAGCTTTACCCTGTTTCTGTTTCCCTAATTTTTAAACATTTTGAGCCATTGATGGTTAATACTAGTAAGAAATTAGAAATAAGGAAGGACTACTTTTCTCAAACACTCAAGTTTACGTAAACCGTCATGTCCTGGCATGGGTTCACGTTTAACAGACAGTACGCTCATGTTATCTCAACGTCCCCTCACAAAATGTGTTCCAGGACAGCATTCTCTCCACCCTGAGTCCCCTCCTTTACCGCCCCCCCCCCCTTCCATAAAATGACAGATGATAGTGTTGAGTGGCAGTCTAACCTCCTGTTATTTGTCTGTTCACTCATCTTCTGACGTCATCAACACTGCGGGTTGCCGGAGATTCACTTGACAGGCGTCTACAATACCTTTCCGTTGGATTTTCTTCTAACTAGAGGTCTCTCTTTCCTGTACCCCATCATGCTCCCCCCCTCCCCCCCCACACCTCCTTACCATTATTTTCCTTCCTTGCCTCCCTTTCTGTTTCTCTCTCTAGTTCTTATTCTAGCTCTTTTATTGCCCCGTGTATTTGTGTTTATGCCTGTCTCTATATCTGCCCATCCCTTTATCCTTTTACCATTCTTTTCATAACTTTTTTTTTTTTTTTTCATTTCTAGCCATTCCTCCCCGTCCCCCTTTTTATTATATCCTTCACCAAGAACTCAAGAGCAACGAGAATTTTATCTTATTTTCAGCAATGTGCTAGGATAAGATATGGTATAGCCTTATCAAATAAAACTACGAAATACTTTGTTTACGACAAACCTGTTGTTACACTCGAAGCGTAGTTTTTTTATTTTTTTATTTTTATTGACTGTCCGTACGTATATAAAAAAAATAGTAAAGTCACGATACTTTCTCCCAGCTATCGACTATACATATATTTTTACTATGTTTACTTTGTTATTAGAACTTGTTGAATGTATTATAAAGAGAAGGAAGGGTATTATAGAGAAAATGCGCCCGAATTAACGTCAAGAGAGGATGTGAAAGTTACAATGAAAATTCTATCCGTAAAAAAAAAATCTATCCGAGTGGTATTGGAACTCCAATCTATTCATCGACGACAACCAAGTGCAATGTGAGTCTAACGCCTTCAACTTTTCGGTCGGTCCTGAAAGTGAAGCTGTAAGCTTTAGAGTCATCCATAAATCACGTACCTTTTTTGATATTCTTCCCAACACACTTGGAATTACGTTTACTAAAGGTGAAAACAAACAATTATATTATATTTTAAACATTAGAACTTAAGGTGGAGATCTAAGAAACATGAACTAAGGGCATTCTTTTTTGCAGTGTTTAAAGCAAAACTTTTTTTGACCAAAATAAAGAAAAACTATTGTTTTAGTACAAACATATGGTTCAATTTTCTTCACATGATTATATAAAATGGTGTTGATTATCTGTCAATGAGGACACATTTTTTTAAATTAAGGGGAAAAGTGATAAAATTCTAGGACACCCTTAACAGATATTCAAGAAATATTGATATCACAATTTAAAGGAAATTAAACTCTTCTGTTTCTACTAGAGAAATATTTATTATTTATGGTCAAGGTTTGCTATAAAAGCTGCGAAAACATTAGCTCACTTTTCTTACATTACCACCTTAATGCCAGGGATCTGTCTGACGGAGCACAGGGATGTAACCAACCTCCCCCCATGTAACATAATTCCCACAATAAAGATCCCCGTTACACCCTTATTCACAGTTCTTCGTGTGGCCTATGAATGACAACACCCGGAAGTATATCTTAATAATATTGATTAGGTTGTACTTGATTCAGTGGTATAATGGTCTAAGGCGTCACTCAAACAATTTTACTGGACTGTAGATGACGAGAACATCGTGGTTTTAAATCCCAACAGGGCGTACTGAGGTGCCCCCCCCCCCCCCATCAAATTCGGGAACTCTTCCTATAACTTAAACCATCCTCATCCCTGACATATTATCGTAGATAATACAAATACATGCAATCCGAACGGGTAGTAAGAGGTGGTGACTGAATATATATATTTATATGCTGTCAAAAAAAAAATCAAACCAAATAATAATATTAAAATCCTAGTCTATCTTAGAAATATTTGAAATTGATGAGCTCTTCTGACTATCAGGGAAGGAGTTCGAGAGGGCTTGGGGGCTATCAACCCTTTCGGTCCCCTTTAAAAATTGAGATGATGCCAAGAAACGGCTGCTTGGGGACACCCAATTATTCTAATTAGCTTAGATAAAAGCAGTTTCCGATCAAATTGCACTCTTAAGGACATCACTGTCGGCAGCGTATTCTAATTTATAAAGAGGGTCAAATTTATTTCTGAGGGGCCAAACCTACAGTATGACCCTAGTTCCCCCACCTCCTAAAATAAAAACGGAAACGTTTCTAAGCCACTACTAATCGCTACTCTGTTTGATAGCCTAACACTTCTTGGATTGGGAATGAGATACAATTTATTTGGATTCCATCATGAATACCCAACTTTATTTAAAACATATGTAAAATAATAGCAGTAATAATTATCCCCACTTTTCCATTATATTTGTGTTAAAATATTTGTATACATCTTTTTTTTTTTGTCAGAGGTAGCCCAATTTTTACTCCTTTCTTTTTTAACGTCTCTCCTATTGTGCATGTCCTATTTTGCCCATGAGTGAATTCATGTTAATTTTCTCTAGGAGGTATGTAATCCTTCTTCCTACCAAATATTTTCAGTCACCTCCCTTTATTTATTTAACTTCGTATTTGCATCTATATTATAGCCAAAATGTAAAGTATTTTCTTGAACAAAAATATGGTGTGTTTCCTGACCACACTTATTCTGTTATTAAAAACTAATTTTATTTTATGTATTAGATGTTACTATTCAAATATATTAATATTGTTTGTAAATTATGAAGTATAGCAAAAATGTTATATGTATAAGGTTGGATAGTCTTATTCTTTATTACATTTTGTTTTGAAACAAATGTTTATCATTCATGCACTTTACTGAAAGAACTGACCATCAGTCACTTAATTTATCTAAAAGCTAAATAGCCATTGTATTTATTTATCTGGGCTATTTAAAGTGCACTTTCTGAAAGGACTTTTATCAGCACACGATATTGTTTATGAGCGAGAGCAAAAGGGCGTACCAATTTTGCCAGGATTCTTTTACAGGCCACATTCCACTTGGGACCAACGGCTTTACTTTCCCTAACGAAAAACACTGTTCTACGGATTTTTATAGCTCAAGAAAAATCCGGCGACCCAGGCTGGTTTGAACCAGCTGGGTTTGAACCCATGAACATCGGGTCCTGAGGCGAACATTTTACTAAAAGACCACCAAGGTCGACAATTACCATTATAAAGTCATTTTAAGGAAACATAAGGCACGTAGTGGTAGCAAAATATTAAGTTGTGACATACAATAATGCCTCCTTATTTTTATTGATCGTATTTTATTCGTAAATTAGCTTAACCTAGTAAATATGCTTGGACATTTAGCACATTTTATTGAATTCTATAAATAAAGTGTTAAAAATGAAAATATATATTATTTAATTATTTATTTATAGTACTTTCATTATAGAGCCATTGCAGAGTATCCGATACTTTCTATCAAAGCTAGGCGAACAAAATGAGCAGGAAAATATTTGACTACATTCTATTTCATTTGCCATAAAATAGAATAAAATGTAGCTGTATTAAAAAAATCCCCCCAGTCAGGGATAAAACCTAGGTCTAATCAGTACACTATTCCTAGTCCATCCTACCCTGTACAAACATTTTATAATCCATGCTACAATTTTTACCTTATGTTTTCATTTTACTTGTACAGGCTGTCTACAGTTTAAACAAATCAAATGTAATTAATTATTTTTAATGCGTTTAAATTAAACAAATATCCTTGGCCTAGTCAAAATACCCGAGAATTAAATTACAAATCTCATCAAACTGATATAAATCTGCTAACCATTTTGATTTATGTAATTTATTTCTTCTCAATAACGTTATATTTAGAAAACATATGAATACATATGGGTTTTTAGGGAAAAGGTATTAGAATTGATAATCTTGTTAGTATTTCAATATTGCCTGGCAACATTTTTGACCAGCTGATTTAATGAATAATATTTTTATGACACGACAAAAGTTTCATTTCAAGACTTGAATTAAAATAATATCTTAATATTTTTATAGGAAGCAAATCTTATAAAATACAAACATATTTTTTGAGGCCAGTAATAATACAAATTTACTATTTTATTAATATTGTTTTATGTGTAGGTATTGATAATATCTATCAAAAGTGACAGATATAGATAGATCACATGACTTGACATATTAATACGTGAAGGTAGATCTAGTAACTTTTCTAAATGTTAAACAAGGTCTTTCCTACAAAAATTGGACTGCTTAGTAATAACAATAACAATAACAATAATAATAAATACAGTGGTTCTCAAACTGGGGTACGCGTACCCCCAGGGATACGCGGGTATCTTTCAAGGGGTACGCGAACAGATCTCAAGGGAAAGTTGGCAAAATGACAAGGGACTCATGGAAAACCTAATCGTTGGCTTTTATCGTTATCTGGTTATTTCCACACATCTTTTTCTCCTATTTGCCTCGGCTGGAGATCGATTTATGAGCGTTTTCAACCCTCTACTTGACACCTTCCACTTTAGTAATTATCTCGCTTATATTTAGAGTAAATTGAGCATATTTCCTGAACGGTCACGACTTGGTGACATACTCTTTCTCTCTCAAGGATATTACTCAAACTCGCAACGCAGTTGTAGAGATATATTGCGGCGATGTTTATATATTAATTAGTTCCAATCTATTTGTGTTTATGTATTATATATCGGCCTATTCATGACAATGTTACTCAAATATATAATGCTTGTTAAGGTGGCTTTGCAAACAAAATTATCTTGCTCGGTTTTATGAAATGAGACAAGAAGTTAAGAGTTTTCCTCTCTGACAGCAAGTGTAAGTTTAGTGACAGATTTACAAATGAGCAGTGGCTGTGCAGGCTAGCTTTAATGGCTGATGTATTTCAGCGACTGAATGAGCTGAATTAAGGTCTGCAGGGTAAACACACAACACCCTTCATGGTTCACGACAAAATAAAAGCTTTAAAAAATAAATTTCAATTTGCAACAAAAGAATTTGTGAAGGGACAGCGGTTATTATTTCCGTCCTTAGAAAATTTCGTAGAAGAAAATGGAATTTAGCTTCATGATTCTGTTGTCAACCACATAAAAGAGCATTGTCTGAGTTTTATTGACGATTTTGGCGAATATTTTCCTGAGAATTTGGGGAGCGAGTTATGGATGTGAGACCCTTTTTTTTACTGTGGAAGACTCCAGTCTATCAAACTTTTCAACGAAAGAAATGATTGAACCATCCTATGATGAAACCTTCAAATCCAGTCTCAAGAAAACTTCTTTGGCAGACCTATGGTTGCAAAGGATGAACGAGTTTCCTCATATCGCTGACCATGCCATAAAGTTTATGATGTCTTTCTCAACGAGAGTGGTTTTTCATCCATGGCTTACCTAAAAAATAAATACCGCAATAGGCTAATTTGGAGACGGACCTCCGCTTAAAAAATTCAACTGGACAACCAGACATCAAAAAGTTGTGCCAAGCCTTGCAGTCACACTCCTTATTTTCGAAAGAATTTGTGAAGAAACCGTATAAAACTTTTCTACAGACTTTTACAGTAAAACTATATGTTTTTTTAACTTATCATTACGATTATCGATAAAAGGTAATGTTAAAACTATAACAGTAGGATTCTCTCTAAATATCTTTGTCACATTTGAAATATTTTGAATATATATATTTTTTTCCCAATAGATTAAATATATCAATAACATACCATGTGCTCATAATTTTTTAGACCTATAATTTTGATTTTTTTTTATCTTGAAGGTACATTAAACTTTTAGTCATGACCAAGGGATACAATCTAAAAAAAAGTTTGAGAACTGCTGATGTACACACTATAAGTACGTTACTTTTCCCACCAAAATAATAAAATTAAGCTTTTTAAAAACTGAACACCCCTCTCCTAAATAGTTATAATATATATGTTAATATTTATTTAAAAACGATCAAATTAAATATAACTATGAGTTCCAAAAACTGTATTTGAAACATTTTAAATAAATAGTGCATCTCAAAGACACACGCTATTGTCAAAATTTTAAGATTTAAAATTATAACTTCTGGTTAAAAAAAATTAGACCTCTCTTAAATTATCATTATGTACTTAAAAACGAAACAATTATCAACTTGGCACCAAAATAATCCACAATAATCTACACAGGTTTTTTTAGCACCTCATCTTTCTACCCGTTTGGATTATACGCATCTACAAAGTTAAATTGCGTGAAAACTGTACAATATTTTTAAAGTGGTAAAGTTATAAGTGGTTGATATTGATTATATAGATTGTTTTTGTTTCGGGAAACTTATAAGTTTACATTAAATTATTAAGTTTGATACATAAGGTTAAAGAGACACCATGTTCAAACTTTGACTATCAAAAATATTTTGTTGGGCCAGAATCTTTCTCTGCCCTCAAAAATGTTGAGTCCGCCTTACACCGCGGATAGCACATGACGTAGTTGTTGAGGCTCGAACCAGGTGTAGCATCGTAGTACGGTGAAATGGTTTGGTGCACCGCACAGGTTTTCTCGCTATTTTAATTGAAAGTCGGGGTATTTATTTACTCCAAAAAAAACTCGTAACTTCGTAAGAAATGTCAAAGGAAATAATAAAATATTTTAAACATATTTCTGTAAGAGTGTACCTATATTATTTCATGTATGCTTTTTGATGGAATTTTTCTTCAACAATGTATATTATTTCGTTTCAAATATTTTACGAGCACTTAGTAAATATCTCCATTTATAAGAAATGGAAAAAATATTTGTGATGTTCTAACCACTTATTTTATTTTCTCCTTCTTGTACATTTTTCTCACTAATATCAATTGGGCATATTGAATCCAAATAAACTGTATTGTAATTTTGATGTATAACCTTTTTATTTATTTGTTTGAATATACGTGTAATTCCTATTTATTCTCAAAGGTATACTTATCTTAACAGTTAATTAATTTATGAATCTGATTCAAAAACTTATTAAAATGTTTAACTATATTATAATCTTAAGGGGATGGATCACCATGAGAGATGAGCGCGGCCGGTTTCTAAGGCGATTTCTCTGTACATGATTACTAAGAAAACTATTATACATATTTTAATCAGATTTTTACTACTGTAAAGATCAATTCATTTACATGGTTTATAGTTTATTCCTATCTACCCAGCCAATTCAAATTTAAGTTTTAAAAAATAATTTAAAGATCACTGCATGAAACAAACTGGGCTTGTCATTTAAATGTGGGAAGACCTAGGCTAAAACGGTTTTCATTTTATTATAATAAACACATTTCTCTATCATTTAGTATAATTTAACGCCAGTTAAAAGTTAAATATTTTTAAGCAGCTTTGTTTAAATAATTTTTGCATGATCGTATTTTCTTGGTTTAGTGTTGTTTTTTTAAAAATCTGCAGACAAAGTATAAACCGAGTAAATATGATTGAGAATAATTATCCGTTCATTTTTCAGCATACATATTGTTCTAAACTAAAATAAAGTGGTACAGTTTTATTTTGATTCAAAAAAGTGTTGTGGTGCAGTAGCCTGTGACCTAGCGGTGTAAGGTTGAACAAAATGAACCTCTCGAGAAAACTCATGGCAGTGATGCCAAGCGTTGCACGGTGACGAGCAGATGTTTTCAGGAAAAATATCAACTCGACTGCGTTCATTTATTAAATCAGTTGTGTGAATACCACGTGTTTTGCAATGGAAGCCGTTTCTGTAAAAAGAGATCGAAGAAAATAAAATAAAAAGCTACTTTATCTCTCAACCAGACGAAAGAAAAATAAATGTTCTACTCTTGTGAATTGGATAAAAAAAGTGTCATGAATTTATTATCATTTCTGCATGAAAAATACAATTTTAATACTGTAGTTTAAAATCCATCCATTAATTTCAAATCATGTGCGTAGAATACCTAATTAATATAATTATAGGACCCGTTTTGGTGACCTCATGATTTAAGGCACTACTCTTGCAAAAAACTGGACTGCTGAGGACGGGGATTGGTGTTCGATCCCAGTTGGGTGCTATGAGGTTATTATTCCTAAAATGTTTTCCACTCACCCTCCACGCAAATGTGAGTGTAAGTCATCTAAAAGCAACCTTACCCTTCTCTGACACATTAGCTTAATTAGTACATCGGCGTAAAATCCACACGGGCTCGGTTCACTTTGGTGTACCAATCAAACACTTTGGCCCTACCTTTGGTAATCTGATCTGTAAACAGAGTCAATAATTTGGTATCGATAATACGGGGCTAACTAAATCACTATGGACTATTGGCAATTTGAACAAGAAATACACTTGTCACAATAGATAAATGTCTTGAAACTATTTTGCTATCAATTGTAAAGGTGGATAATGAAACGGGGTGGGGGGACTATTGAACATGCCTTGACCACCGCGCTTTTAAAATTAATAACATTAACACAGATACATATTTAATTTTGACAATTATTATTTTACAAAATAGTTTCATCACAAATATAATTTTTACTTTCTCGCACCCCTCGCGTGCCATAGTCAAAGATTTGGAAATAACGTAAGCTTTAGAGAGGAAGGGAAGGGGGGAACACAAATGCTAAGAGGAGGATGTTACTCAACATATATAAGAGTGTGCAGTGTAAAGATTATTTCCATGTCTTTTTTTTTGTTCTTGTGATATTAGAAATGCTTCACTTCTTAATATTCTTTGATGTTATCCGTAAATTTACAATAATAAAGTAGGGTAGATAATAAATACGGTAATTAAGAGAAAGTGTTCCCACATTTGCGTGGAGGAAATGAGCAATCACGAGGAAAAACACCTCAATTCACGCGGTCGGAATTCAACCAAAATTTGTAGCACAGGTCCCTAATAAAATTAAAAACGTTGTGTTCATTGCAGAAGTTTTGATGAAGGACTTTGAATGTATAAAGTTGTAGAATGGATGTATTATTATTATATAATGTGTGTAGCTAAAATTATAAAATAGCTAGTGATGTGTATATATATTTTATGAACGTCCCTGACACAAAAGTGATTGATAAGGGAGAAATAGTTTATAAAATGATCATGCTTCAATGTAAAACTTGTGTTTAAGCCTATCAAATTTGGTCAAAATCGATGGATGGATATTTTCTATACAATTGGGTGAAAAACATTTTCTTGCAGTATATTTCTTTATGTTTTATTGTAATTTTAAATACTTATTTTTAGAGTTAGTGTTTATAATTTTTGAAGTACAGGCAATAGGTGTAATATTTATTCTATAAAAATTATACATTTATAAAAATAAAATCTTTCTTTTTGCAGAAAATTGTTCTATATGCTATCTTCAAATTTGAATATATATATATATATAGATATATAATACTTATTTAATAATATAATATTATATTTTTATATATATTATAATATAATATAATATTATATTTTTATATATATTATAATATAATATTATATTTTGATTTACATTATATTATATATAAATATATATGTATATAATATTATTTAATCTGGTCAAAATATTTTCTTTCAGTTCCTGAGGTAAATGGTCGGATTAAAATTTTTGTCAAATAAACAGAGAATTTGTGAATAGATTTTTTTTTCAAAAATTGTTTAGTGGTTTTATGGATTAGGAAGGTTATAATCATAGAAATTGTAACCGCATTTGCGTGGAGGGAGCGTGGAAAACCAGTTTGGAGAAACTAACTTTAGTACACCCGACCGAGATTAGAACCTTGATCTCCCCATCATTGGCAGTCTAGTCTACTGTAAGAGTAGCGCGTTAGACCATGAGGCCATCAAAGCGAGTGTTATACATGTTAAAATATGTATAAACGTATAAAGCTATATTTGATTATCGAATATAATTAATAAAAAATAGGTTAATAGAGTTTGAAATTCTTAATAGCTACAAGTTTATTGGTGTAATTATAGGGTGGTGGCAGAATGCCACAGGCCCACGCTCAAAATAGGGCCCATCACGCAGGTCCACCCACCCAAAATTAATTTGCTAATATATGAAAGCGTTGTCTTTCAGGCCTATCATTGTTTCGTAAAGATCTCATTATTCAATCAAAAATTACTCAATAGTCATTTTATTGCGCATAATTTATGCTGTACAAAAATGTATGTACATATTTTTCTGTAAAATCAATAGAAACAGCTGTCAGGTCATTTTCAAAACTTTACTAAAAATTATTTAAGAAGCACATGAATCAATAAAGGCTAAAGTGATTAGCTATGTTGTCTGTTGAGCTACTACCCGTAGCTTGTCCTTGGAGGAAAGTGTAGACAATTTCACAGAGACCAATGTTTGTTTAGCCTCTATAAGTGTTAATATTGATAATTGACTACAGATTTGTTTATAATATTTATTAATATTGTTTTATTCAATTCAGATTAAGTTTTTTACATTATATTGAAACTTTTCAGCAACAATTTTATCAAATATTATGGCTGTATGGTAATGCACTTAGAGTGGTTTTTCCTCAATGGGTTTACACTCTTATCTCTCCACGCAAATGTGGGTAAACTTCCTCTAAATTTAACCTACCTACTCTATATTATTACGTATTATAAAATAATTCCAATAATAAATGTATAATTTTTTTTTATGATCTACAATTATTCATAAGATTTGGGGACGGTGGTGTATTTTTTCCTTGGGGTCACCCACCGTGGGTCCATCACTGCATAGTTACGCCTTTGTACATGTTACAAGCTAATGTAGGTCAAGCTAGTTTTACAATAGGAGATTTTAGTGCATCTTTAAGTTTATATTAAAATAATTATTATTATTAGTATCTGGATGGTGTAATATAAGAAACTAAAGTAAATAATAAAGTAAAAAAAAACACAATTTCTTATTTATGTTTTATACATATGTGTGTGGCCCCCCTGCCTTTTAAGGGTTCTAACACTTTTAAAGAAGGGTACATCTCTGACCCGCAATTTTCTGCGTCCATGAAAGAAGATATAAAAAAATAAACACTTTTTATGTTAATTGATAAGATATCTCTATCACCATCATTATTATTATTATTATTATTATTATTATTATTATTATCATCAGAAACTGTCCTCACCCCTCATAGCTTGGGTTAAGTCAGATGCAGAGGAAATGATCTACATTCTACGGTGTGTCTGTCGATAGTTTTATATCCAATGTTACTCATTGAGGGTGAACTGGGAAGGGGGGAGGTTTGATAGGCTGGGGTATTACCACCAATTTCTTCTCCACCCCTCTCCCCATCAAAATGTGCCTTCCTCCAGTTTGTTTGGTTCCCTCTGATATACTTGAGTTTGAAGCTGAAAGATGGTTTGTATCAAACTTCAAATAGATTCTATAACAATCTATTATTATTTTTAAATGCTTAAGCGCCATGCCCAAATAGCTTTTAGTGGCATTCCATTTTCAAACATTTTCCATTGGCTTGGAGTCATTCCCCTAAAAACTCCTCAAAAATAATGTTTCGCCGACACTCTTGGTAGTCATCACAATAGTTTTTTTTTTCATTGTGACTTACTTCTAGTTTGAGTTGTACATATGCATGAACTTGGAATGAGGAAGGTAACATTTTAGATTTAATGTACCCACATTTGCATAGAGTGAGATTGGGAACCATTTTAGGGAAAAATACCCTTAATGCACACAACTGGGATTTGAATTTCAATCTCCCCACCACCAGAAATCAAGTCCAATAGTATGTGCTACTCACCGTGTTCAACTGACATGTTGAAGACGGGGAGATCATGGTTCGATTCCGGTCGGGTACTCACAGGTGGTTTTTCCTAAATAGTTTTCTGCTCTCACTCCACGAAAATATGGATGCACCTCCTCTTAATTTAACCTTCCTGATGCCTAACACATTAGAGTAATTATTACATAAGTGTACAGCCCGAACGGATAGTAAGACGTGGTGATATAAATAAATAATAATAGCGTGTTTGAAATCGTTTTAAAAAACACCCTCAATATACACTACTGGGATGTGAACCCCAATCTCGTCACCAGCAAACCAGTCTAATACGAGAAAGTCAAATGAAAAATGTTTTCTTCCTCTAGGTAAGAAATATTAAGAAAACCATACTACTGATTATATTAGTTCAAGCTAAAAATAAAGCAGCAGATGTCTGCATAGTGTGGTCTTTGATAAAAGCCGCACTCTTGCCTGCCTTTCCCTTCCAAGAAACTTGACCCATGTAAACAACAGATTAGCTCGCTCCCCCTTCACTCTTTCAGACCAAATTTGACAGATATGACAACACCGCAACTCAAGTTCGGTGTCGGCTAAACAGTCCAAATAGTTCAATATATGGACGTTTCTTAGGAGTTGCGCTGATAGCGCTTCTCAAATTTTACAAGGTAGTCCTTCCACTTAACGGAAGCGTAAAAGACGATGTCGTATCATATTTAGTGAATAATATTTCTCTCACCAGAGTGCAGCTGTGTCAAGACTTACTGTCCATGATCGATAGAATATTATATAACTTAACTTAATACAACTTTTGATCAAGTTTAATAAACTATACCCGATCTATTAAAAGTGTATTTACAAATAGTTATAAATATTATGAGCATTTGGAATCATAACGGTTCTATATAATACTATGCAAAAATATTTGCTTCAGTGCACGTAAATACTTGCTATTCTCATTACAGAAATCTATTGTTATAAAATTATACACTTTGCATTTCTCTACTACAAAAATATATTCTATACTCTAATTATGTATTAATGCTAATTTTGGCTTTGATGTTTGAAAAATTAATTGAATTTTGTGTTAGCAATGGTTGCGGCTTATTTTCCAAAGTTTCAGTAAAATAATGTATTGGATTAATTTAAAATTTATGTTTGAGTGAGTATTTTGATATACTAAACAATAAATATTAATGTGCGATGAAAAGTTGAGCTCCAATGTTGCATTTGTTATCTAGATGACACTTTCTTGATTAATTTAAATTCCATAAAAATAACTTAGAGGAAAAATTTTACTTTTCAAAAACTTATTAGAATAAACATAGAAAGTTGTATAATGTTTTAATTTCCAGTCTAATGTGTTGTACAAAAATCTCCCTATATTTTGATGTATCTATATCGATTAGTCCAATTTATATTTAGGTTTGTATATGCTCAATAGGTCGCAGCACAAATATGTTCTGATAACTGTTGATAGATGGCAGTGTGCTACTCCAGTTAGTTACAACTTTAGCGGACAGGTTTATTATAAGCGCTATTGTCAAAAAGCTTTAAAATTAACTTTGATGGTGTCTTGGAGTACGCCCTTATTTATGCTTGTAGGGTTCAACCAAATATTCTGCCATCATACCACTGTTTTCATATTTAAAACAGTAGTAATCTTTTAAAATATGATGTAATGAAGAAATCTATTCTAAATGGATTATACACATATTATTTTAGTTTTTTTAAACATGGATTTCAGTTTAAAAATTCTCAAATAATAATCAAGTATGTTACTATAATTATTTTATAGCATTAAGAAAATTGGAAAAATGTATGTATATATATTCAACCTTAATCAAATGTATGATAAATTCACTTGAAAATTATTTCTCTTTTGACAATTTGCTTATTATATTTTTTTTCATTTTAATTAGGTATTAAATCAAATACAATTACAGGAGAAAAGCAATCTCATAAAAACATTCTGTTTATAAAACATAGATAAAAATAATTATCGTAGGTCAATAATAGTACCCAGACTTTCAAGTATAAGATAACAGTAGCAAACCTACATTCGAAATATCGATTTTTACATACGGAGAGAAATAAAGTTAATTCTAAGTAATTTATTAAATCGAAACCTCTTTAAATTATTTATTTAAATAAAAAGGACGAGTTGATTGATATGTTTATTAAGTCTAGGGTATGACTATGATGATTAAAATTATAATTGAATTTTGGGATCGAAACATTCTTTCTCTACACCGAATCAGTCAATAATGTATGTAAACAATCAATGGTAATGGGCAGTATATATATTTCCGCTCTGCAATCAAGCAATTACTTTAATAAACTATTTTTATAATAAAAATTGATGCTTACCGCAAAAAGTTGTATATGTTAACAGTTGCATAATAAACGCAAAAATCGTTTAAAAATATTAGAATTTTTTGAAAATACGGAATTTCGCAAAAAAAAAATTGTTTTATTTTGAGGATTAAAATATAATTAATTTGCTTTTGAAACCAGTTTTTTATCTTTCAAGTTGGATTTCTCACATGTTTCGTAGAAATAGAGATCGCGAAAAATACATATCATAGGAAAAATTACAAAAAGAAACAGGAGTTGTTAGTTTACTGCAACAACAAAAATCTTTAGACATAACATATTAACTAAAACAAGACAAATTAATATATGCCTTGTTTTGGTTTTATTACTTTAGTGCCAAAGTGTGTTAGTGACTTAAACTAGTCTAATTAAATAGGACTAATAATTACTTTATATAAATAAACCAGCACTTACCTGGAGCGCAACTGTATTGAACAAATTGTCATCCATAGTGCATCAGGCAAGGGAATGAACACACTCTCCCGGGCACGAGTCAAACCAATTAATTTGATGGTTATACTCCAACTATAAACAAACAAATCCTGCAAATTGATGGTTGTATTTGTATACACTTATTTTATCTTAGCATTCCTGGTCACTAAACACCCATAAAATCAGATGGATAAATTTAGTCATATTGTCATAGGAATCCTAAATGGGTGTCGTTTTTCCAAATTTAAGGGTGACCCTGCCACAGGAAGGTGAGATAATTTTCTCTTATTCCATTTCTAACGTCTTCAACAATGTTCCTGCCAAGTTTCAAAACTTTACCAATTTTTCCGTTAAAAATGCCATTTGGTATCAATTTCCCTTAACTATTACTAGTAATAGCACTTTTGAGTTTTGACAATGCCGTTTCACCGCCAATTTTGAATAACTATTACATCAATGTGGTTACTACTAAATTTATAATGTAATAATTATAATGTAATATAAATTCTATATTTTTCATTTTGACAATACCATAGTTTTTTTTAAATTAATTTTGAACTATTTTGTTTGGTAAAAATTGTTGTATAGGCCATCAAATTTGAGAAATTATTGTATCAAAATGGTGACCTTAAGTTACAAAAGTTAAAACTACTTTCACACGTAGTCATGTGATCTGCAGATCTTATTATAGATAGACAGTAAATAATAATACTTGTAATATACTAATATGGTAGGCCTGAATATTTCTCAATAATAATCTAAAAATATGATTTTACTTTCTTAAGCAGTGGCTCCCAACCTTTTGTTCGATAAAAGTATTTATTTTGACTGACAGAGCGGCAACGCACTATGATTACAAAACAATTTTTTTCTATTGCAAACAAAGATTGGCCCAATTTATTTAACAAAAAATTCCAATTTGTGAATTTTTGCCGACTTAACTTTTCTTCGACTTTGTTGATTGTGGTTGGTATGGACATAAATTAGTCGTATAAATTTAAAAAAATCAATGGAGTGGTCAGTGCGTGTTCAGAATAATTAACACATATACATACCAATAAACAAACATGTAAATAAGAAAATAAAGGTCACAAAATTAATACTAATTGAGGTTTATAGAGCTGGATTGACTATTTCAATTATAAGCTTGCTCACCCCCAAAAAATAATCTGAGTAAACTTTTAAGTTGAGTAACTTAAAAACAAATTTTATCCTTAGTAAATTTAATTAAAATTAATTTTCAAAATCCTTTCTTAAAAAAAAAAAGACTACACAAATAATTTATTTCTTACGTCACTGGTCCCATGGACTTAAGGTCTGCCTCAACCAGCATGGTTTTATATTAACGAGAGAGGCAGGGGTTCAAAACAAGGACGGGTGTATAGAAAGTGTTTTTTTCCCCCTAATAAGTTTCCTCCTTTCACTTCACAGAAGTGCAGGTGTATTTTTATTTATTCTACCTTACTAATACCTTCCCTCCTCACCCCCCTCAAAGTGTATAGTTCTGACGGGAAGTGAGACGCGTAGCAAAAAGTGGAACCTATTATTTGTTTGGCCCAGTTGCAACAAGCCCACGGACTTGTGCGGTTTCGACGTCATGTGGTTTCGACGTCACTGAGAACACCGCACATGCAGAAAATTTGTATTTACTTTGCTGCTTGTGAGTTTAGTTTTCTCATTTCGATATACCTGACACTTGACCAGGAAAAGATTGCCGAGGAATTTCCAATATACTTCTTTCTCTCCTTCACCCTCCACCCCTCGTCCGTCTCTATTTTCTTACAATAACTAGTGAAGAATTTTTGCCAAGAGAGAGGAAGAAAACGTAACCTTTGTAAATCCTGAATCTGTCCTCAAGATTGCAACTGAGTGTAAAAAATGTAAATTCAAACAGTTGTGGAAGAAAAAGATGCCGAATATCGATGTATAGTTTAGAGTTTAATGTTTCATTCTGAGTTGGATTCTTCTTAAAATTATTTAAAAAACTTAAAAAAAAAAAGGTTTAAAAATTCATATCATAATTATAATATAATATAATATTTAGCACCACGTCTTACTACCCGTTCGGGTTACACGCTTAAGTACTAATTACGCTAATGGATTAGGAATTGGGAAGGTTTCATTTAGAGGAAGTGAACCCGCATTTGCGTGGAGGGAGAGTGGAAAACCATTTAGGAAAAACCCCCCCAGTTCACCCGACCGAGATTCGAACCTCGATCTCCCCGTCCTCGGCGGTCGAGCTCAACTCGACTAGTGCGTTAGCCAACTACGCCACCGAGGCGGGTCATATCATAATTCATCTTGAAATTGTTTCGTAAAATTAAATATAGCGCCATAAACATTTAACATTACTTGAAAACGCCTTAATAGACTGTTAGACAACTATAAACTATTTGTATACGGTAAGAGCGATAGTACTAGGATTTTAGGCACACATACTAGTAAATTAATAATAGTAATAATATTTTAATCATGCTAGAGTAAGTGGTTGTATATCAGGATTATAATAATTGAATTGTGTATAAGAAATTAAATACAATATTAAATGCCATTTTTAAAGGAACATATACGACATTTTGTCTTTCTTTTTAGCACTGTGTCTTATTACCCATTCAGACTATACGCGTATTTAGGCCTACTAATGACAATAAGGGCTTTAGGGATTAGTAAGGTTATATTTTAGGGGAAGTGTACCCACATACATTTTTTTAGTGAAGGAAGAGTGGAAAACCATTTTGAAAAAACCACCCTCAGTACACCCGATTGAGATTCGAACCTTAATGTACCCATCATCGACAGTCTAGTCTACTGTGAGAGTGGCGCCTTTGACCTTGTGTCCACCGAAGCGGGATTTCTGATTTTTTTTATATATACAGGTTGATTCACTCGGGACTAAGCACCCGTATTTTGATTGGTGTTGCTTTTTAACTTTATTAGAACTTAAGATTTTAAGTTATACTCAAATTCGTGAAGGTCAAAATAATTTAGATTATATAGGTGCTCTTCAAACTTTATCTGATGCTATTAAGTTGTTTAGTAGTTTAGTTGTGTTTAGTCCCGAATGAATCAGCCTGTTTAATGATAAAGATATTTTTGTTGTTATTTAAGACATACTATCTGAAGAAATTAGAGAAAATCTTTAGAGCGAAAATAGCTTGCGAGTCTGGTAGCACACATTCCAAACTTAATTACTATATTCAGGATCATATCCATCAAGGTAGCCTGAATCGTCTTGATCAAAACCAAAATTTCTCTAATACATTGCTATGAAAGACATTAAACTTTTTTTTGCAGATAGCTATGAGCCCCACGACTATGTTTTTTGTCTTAAATTTTAAAAAATTTAAATTTTTTTTAAAATATATTTTTAAATGATATCAATAGGTTCTGGTTATACATTGAAGTGCATAAATGTCCTCCTCTTAGAGTAATAGCTCTCTCTATAAATAAACAATTTGTCGTCAATTTGTTTGTAGCTATATTTACCTAAGCCATACAAGATAAATGTTTTTGAATTTTACTTTATTAATTATGAAAGTATTGGTCACCGCATTTCACCCGGTCAAGCATAAGTACTAATAAATCTAAAATGTTAAGGATAAGGAAAGTAGAACTATAGAGGGAGTGAACATGCGTTTGCGTGGAGGTAAAGCTGGAATCCATTTCGTAAAAAAAAATCCCACTCTTTGTACATCCGTCACGGATATGAACCCTGACCTCCCTTTCAACATCGTGGGTTATTGTATCTGTTTATTTTATCAGAGACTAACTTGCGGTTCTTCAACCGTTCGGGTATCACCAATAAATAACGCTTGAAAATGCTAAGTATGAAGTTGACACACACCTGAAGTTGTAAGCTATCAATTGTTGCTGTTTTGTTTTTAATTTCCAAGAATTGACCCTTTGCAGGTGGTGTTGGCTGCCGCCGGTTGCTTTGTTATAGAAATATGCCCCTCATTGAGGGGAAAAAAAAAAAAATCCACGTGTATCAAATAACTACTAGTGCCCGGAAGTACCGTGGCAGACTCGTTAACTAAAATTATGTATATTTTAAATTCAATTAAACTCCCGCTGAATCTTAAATCTGACAAAATGGTTAAATTTATAAAGAGTACAAAATGACGTGACCATACAATAGTATAATTTTATACACTGGTGCTAACATCAATGACGTCACAAAAGTTCTTTTGAATGAAGAGTTGGAGGGAGGGGGGAAAGTTTTATCCCTCCAACGCCTTCCGCCTCTCTTCTAAATCCCCCTCTACTAACCATTTCATTAGCCAACAGGTCGTTCAATGTGGGAAAATGGCTAGGAAGGAAAACAGTCTGGTCTGCTGTTCAATTGTCAACAGTTGTGCTGGTAGTTCACTCGTCTCACACTGCAATGAAGAAGCGCGATATATGAAAAGTAAAGTTTATAAAGTGACATTTATTCGATTGGATAATTCTATTAAACAAGTTTCGTGAATACAATGATACGAGGAAAAACAAAAAGCGTGGGAAGTCAAATAATTTTTTCCCCTATTTTTAAGTTCTATAAAACAGTTGAAACAAAAAATATACTAACCTTACATTATAAATGTGTATTAAAAGTATCTTACAGAAGATAAACTTTAAATTCAGTTTCAATATATTTTAATGGTTTTAAAATATTATGTTTTGCGTGTTATGCTCAACAAATCTGCTTCATCAGTGAAATATATCGCACAGGAGGTGAAACTGAAAAATACCATGCTACAATTATTGTACCTGTGTTCATATACACACATTATAATCTGTTTATTGCTATTTCTTTCCAAGTTTTACAATGTGATGGCGAACATATGAAGGGCTAGATGTCCAACCAAAGTATTTTTTTTCTCTCGTTTTGATAGTTTAGATATTTTTTTCATGCTTTTATTTATACGTACTATGGTGCTATATAATTTTCAATTAGTTATATGATTTCGTTCTTAATTTGTTTAAAATATTTCTATGTCTATATCAATAAGAATGTATGGTGAAATTATGAAGGTCAACACCGTGAATTTTTAGATGGAATAGTTAAATCACCATGAGCATCAAATAATCCCATAAGATAACCCAATGAACATTAACAACTTATCGGAATGTCCAGGTTAAATTTCTTGTGATTTAAAATAAATAACATATTAAAGGACTTTGAGAGGATATTTAAATGAGCGGATGGAGATCATAATCGACTAAAACTATGTAGTTAAGCTTCACAGTTCGGTATGCTGTGGGCTTGCGTCGTTTCAGGAGCAGTCGCCTTCTTCATCTACTCCAACACTTTGGACTTCGGCTTCGTCTACGATGATAAGTAAGAGGCCCTTTCAACTTTTTTTTTTTTTTATTTTGTTGTCGATTCCTACTACTCCCCTTTTATCCTGAAACGTATCAAGCTTACCTTGCTTGATTCCACTATAGATGTACAGCCTGATTTTCATGGGAAGTCCGTTTTTTTTTTTGAAAACTGTAAATTCATGTTGCCACAATGTGGGAGAAAAAAATTACATAAATATTTGCGATCTTAGTTCGTTAATTAATAATGTAAAGATAAATCATACATTTTCTCAAGGAAGTTTTAATTTGAAGAGTTTGATACATTTTAGATGGATTTTATAATTAATAAAACCAATAAGACGTATTCACAGAATGCCAAATTTTAGTGACTTTCAATCAATGTTGGTGGCAGAAGTGGGCTTCCTATTAAAATCAGGGCAGACATAGCCCTTTCTTACGAATGGACATTTGGAGCAACTTTTAGAAAAAATAAACTTTTGCGGTCACCATTTTAATGTAATTTTGTAGATATTGTTAATATCTATCAAAATGACATCTGCAGATAATATGTATTGATGTATGAACATGTAAAAAAAGTAGATACAGATAAATTTTTTTAGCTGTGAAATATGTCCATATCGTAAGAAAATTTGGGTATAAGTAAAATTAGTATTATTAGGATATTTGTACGTTTAACACAATAATTATTTAAATTTAATCTATTACGCTAAACATAAACGTTAATAAGGGGTCAACCCAAGAAATAGATAGAGGAAGGATATTTAGGGTAAGTGCACCCACATTAGAGTGTATATGAGAGAACTAGTGATAAATCACATGTAAAATCTAGCCTCACTCACTACACTTCCTTCCCCCAGTGCACATAATCCTCCTTGTTAAAGGTAAATCAATAATGTTTAAATCTGACGCCTTAGACTATGTGACTATGGATCTAAGCAAACACATATAGTTTCAACCGGTGTTTTACTGCCTGTTCGGGATATACGCCAATATACTAATTACTCTTATGTGTTAGGGATAGAAAGTTGAATTTAGAGGAAATGTGCCAGCATTTGCGTGGAGGGAGAGTGGAAACCATTTAGCAAAACCTCAGTGAACCTTACCGGATTCAAAACCCGATATCTCAATCATCGGAAGTTCAGAATATTGCACAACGACGCCTCAGACCAGTGCCACCCAGGCGGGTTGGCAAACAATAGTTATTAAATATTAATCTAAAGAGTAGGATGAAGATGTTAATAAAGTGACTCTGGATCAAAATCGAATAATTCAGTGTTTACTCTGGTAAAAATACAATCGATAAACAACTTTGTTAAGCGATAGTGTTTAAATTTTATGTTTAAAAACCTTTATAATGTAACCTAATCGGCCATCGAAGCTATAGTAGGAATACTGTTAGGAACTAAGTTTTACTAAAGACTAACAATTTTTTTTTTTGCTTTCGGCATTGATAACATTTTACTAAAGTATTAGTTTTATTTTATCGGCATTAATTATACATACGGTATCAAAAATGAACAACAGATCACATATCCTAACACATGAATATATTAAAGTACAAAATTTTAGTAACTTTGTAAATGTTAGGTTCTGTTCTTCCTATCAGAGCCCACTATAAATACAAAGTTTTTCTCTGGTGCATGCCAAGATATGTTAGCACCCATCATTGTGTGTAAAATTAAATTTAATGGGATGCACCTTATTAGTACAGCTGAAAAAATTATTAAATTAGCTTGCACATATTCATACGTCAAATCAAATGGTCTGCACCAGTCGTTTTTAATATGTATTACTAGTACATATACAATAATAATAATCTATAGACGAACGTTATCCATTTTGGCCGCAAAAAATATTTGCTATAAGGCCCTTTATGTGAAAATTTGACTGTACTTCGGTACACACAATCGTACAAGTTGCAGTTTTTACTTTCCAAGGCCCAGAAAGGGAGTAAATTCTTTACCTTAGTGTGGGCGAAGCATGTTGGGTGCGAGTGATTCCGAATTCTGTTTAATGCGATTCTTGGCGCTGACAACCTTTAACTTGTGTTAAAAAGGCCTAACAAACCTTTTATGTGGTTTCCTTCTATTTATTGATTCCAATTTATTGCCAGTATAAATTATTATAAACGCTTTAAGTTAATTTAAGCAAAATTTATTAGTGCCCTTATTCAAGAGTCAGGAATGTAAACACTTAGCCAACCCTGTCTACATTATTTTCAAGTGTATTGAGTGCTTTATTTTATTATAAATATTCATCCACACCAAAAGAAAAATAATACAGAAAGATGGTGTTGATGATGTGTTTTTTCCCTTTTGTAATCCCGTAGTAAAGCTATGTCCACACCAAAGGAACATAAGGAACTTTTTTTGCTTAAGTTGCAAACGTGCTTCTGGAAACAAAAACAAGGCAAACTTACTGGAACAATCTGTCCTCACCAAAGCCACACGTTTTAGGAATAGTTTACTCGTGTTGTCACAAACAGTTGGCTCTGTCCACACCGAAGCAACAGTTGTGATGTTATATGTGTGAGGTTTAAAAAGAAAATTTCATTAATTTTCGTTTGAATTTACGAATTTAATATGTGGTGCGACGATGATATTGTTTACACGTGTTCTTAGATTTGCCTTAAATATTCACCGCTACTTTTGGAAACAAGAAACTTATAGGAAATTTTGTTTCTGTTACCGTAAAATAAGAAATATTGAGAAACATTTAGAAACATACAGGAACAAGCAACATCAACACGTTTCTTTGTGTTTCATTTGGTGTAGACGTAGTTTAACAGAAACAAAATTTCCTGTAAGTTGACAGTTTCCTTAAGTGGCGGTAAAATTCAAAGATATTTAGCACCGCGTCTTACTAACCGTTCGGGTTATACTCTTAAGTACTAATTACGCTAATGGATTAGGAATTGGGAAGGTTGAATTAAGAGGAAGTTAACCCGCATTTGCGTGGAGGGAGAGTGGAAAACCATTTAGGAAAAACCACTCCCAGTTCACCCGACCAAGATTTGAACCTCGATCTCCCCGTCCTCGCAAACGATCTCAACACGACTAGCGTGTTAGCCAACTACGCCACCGAGGCGGGTAAAATTCAAAGAAAATATAGGGACATGAATACACATTTTTGTTCAAGGAACTGTTGTCGGTTCGATGTGGACAGCTTATTCCCGTAGTTGTTTGTTACTGCTCATCTAATAATGTAGTCGTTCACGTGAACGAATTAAAATTTAATAGCTTTAATTGAACTATATACAAATTCTGAGTGTTTGTGGAATTCACAGGATTTCAAGTATAAAAATCGCTACAAAAACATTATTCGTGAGTGAAGTTGATTAATTAAATAAAGATAAATATAAAATGATTAAATTTAAACAAAATCCTTTTAAACACAACTGTTGCTTCAGTGTCACCGTGGCTTACTAGTTAGTGTGGTTGGATACTACTATAAGACCTTAGTTCGAATCCATGTTCAGCAAAGTGAACCCCAATCTCCCCGTCTTCGGCAGTCTAGTCCAACACGATATTAGTACATAGGCCACCTAAGCGGGTTATTGCAAGTTCACGTTTGCTTTTTAACTGACTAGACTTTTTTTTTTCAGGTTTTCAGAAATCAATGATTTGATTAGTTCTACCTACATATTTATATATACAACCCATTTTTTCAAAACTTACTTGACGCTTCTAAAAATTACTATATATATTTTAATATATTATGCAAAACTCGATAGTTTAGTCGTTGATTTTAACTGTTGTAAAATAAATATTGTTACTTTTTGTCAAAGTTGGCTACTCAAAATTGATTGTGTTTATATCTTCTAAAAGCATCAATATGTTTAATCAACATACTTAAAGCTGTTTAAACTCACGTTTTTATTTGTACAGTGATGAATATTAAAAAAAAAATACATCTTAAAATAATTAATCCGTCAAAATGAAAAATTATTCAATAAAAAGCCGAATAAGACACTATCACTATAGTCACAAAAGTACTTCGTAAGCTATATATTATAAGTTCCACAAGTAATTACCTTGTTTGATATTAATAAATAAATAATAAATAAATAAATAATAAATAAATAAATAAGGACATTGTACCTTCTATTTGCACTCAAATTTTCCCCTGGAATTTCCACTAACCATGTAGAATTTGACACTCCTCATTAACTGAAATTGATATTGTTGTTGCAATGGAAAGTTAACATCACTCAATATTATTGGGTGTTTTTTATTCGTATGAAAACATGATTAACTCAAGCTTTAGGGTAACCATAAATTAGTGGTGTATCCGCATATATTCTCAGCGAGTGAATCTTCTCATCAGGAAGTATCAATTAATTTATTAATTATCAATTAATTCTTTTATAAATGCATAAAAATCGACATAGCAACAAATGGCTTTAGGGCTTACTCATATCATTAAAAAAGTTCTTGATATTGTTCATCTTGGCTTTCATGCTTTTCTATCACTATTTTTTTTATTTTTTTTTAAATTTTATTTAGAACCGCGTCTTACTACCCATTCGGGTTATACGCTTAAGTACTAATTACGCTAATGGGTTAAGAATTGGGAAGGTTGAATATAGGGGAAGTGAACCCGCATTTTCTTGGAAGGAGAATGGAAAACCATTAAGTAAAAACCACCCCCAGTTCACCCGACCGAGATTCGAACCTTGATCTCCCCGTCCTCTGCAGTCAAGCTCAACATGACTAGCGCGTTAGCTAACTACGCCACCGAGACGGGTTTCTATTACTAATAAATTCACAATTTGTAATATAAATATAACACAATATAAACCTTATGATAACACCGCTAATTACTTAGATTTCATTTAAGAGCTAATAATAGAACTTATAAAACAATAAGCCCCACGAAGCCCCACGTTGGTTCAACCATTAAAGAAGTCTAAATAGGCTAATATTCTGAAAGCCCCACTGTGGGCTCCGATTGATGAGGTCAAGAAAAGTCCCTCGATGGGCGCCAATTGAAGAATCTTAATGAACCCTTCGTTGGGTAGGTAACCAATTGAAAAACCCTAATGAGGCTTCTCGATGGGCGGCCAATTATAAAAATCTACGTAAGACGACTTATAGGCTAATTGTGATATCCATCCCTGGCTAGCTCCGCTTATCTTATCGACGCGATTATCATATAAGGAAACTCCCACTTATACAATAAAATATGCCTTAATCACTTTTATATTAATTTATTGTTAGAACGTATTCCTTTATACGTTATTACTATAACAATTAACAACTTCAGCTTGTACAAACGACCCGTCACCGTGCACTATATCATTATTAAATATGTGACGACAAGCGACACACTTCTTGTCGTCACCCCGGTCACAGCGCGTCTCTTTCTCATGTAACAATGAGAGTTCGTTTCTACCTCGCGTCTTTTTCAAATTCTGATGACCTCGTCGACTGCACCAGAGGGGACTGACAATCTCGACCTATCACACGAGAGTAGTTTGAATCCTGGCTTTCTGGTTGGCTGGACAATGCAACCGCTCCGTACTAAGGAAAAGGTGTACTTCTCTTAGAACGAAAACTCAGTGCTAGATCAGCTCTTCCCGTTTGTTTCATCATCCAAAGCACCCATTAAGCACATTTAATATAAAAGAAATGTACTGACTTCCAAAAATACCTGAAGGGCCTAAATATTCTAAATACAAAAATGAATAGTTAAAAATAATACTACAAAAAAGAAAATTCCGAATTAAAATATAAAATGCAAATAAAATATTTAAAAAACTGCAGTCTCATCCTTCCTTTTTGAAACAACATAGCGCTTACAAGTTGGGACATTGCAATCTTGTGTTTTGAAAAATATACGTAAATATTACTCTGTAAATACCTTCTTTAATTTATTTCCCTGATAATTACACTAAAGCCTTGTTTATTATGTAACAAATGTGAGCCAACATATGGGGGGAAGTAACCTGCGTTTATTAATTGCAACTTGTTGGGCAAACATCCTGGGCCCTCATCTAGATTTTAATCAGTCTACACATTTCTGACCATGAGGAACGATATAATAGGTGCCATTTCTTAATTAATTGTTTTTACAGGATGTGTAATCTTGAAGAAAAAACTTAAAAGCTGTTAGGGGTTCAAAAACCTCAGCTATTATAGTAAATTGTATCTACTCAATTATTTGAATTCTTGTGATTAGCCGAGGTATAGCCTGATTTTGGATAGAAAAACAGTTTAGAAAACTCAAAAATATTTATTTGCAGCCAACAACACTGACAACATTTAACTCTATTATTATTAGTGTTTTTTTGTATTGATAATATCTATCAAAAGTGACATCTGCAGATAAAATGACTTGATGTAGGAATATGCTAAAATGTTTTAGTAACTTTACTAACAACAAATAATGTTCTTCCTACCAAAATAAGGATAATTTTGATACTCAATTCACATTTACCCGTTTCGGTGGCCTCTTGGTCTAACGTGCTACTCTGGTGATGGGCTAGACTGCCAAAGATGGAGAGATTATAGTTCGATCCCAGTCGGGAGCACTGAGGGTGATTTTTCCCTAAATGGTTTTACACTCCTCCTGCACTCAATGCGGGTGCACTACATCAATATTAAACCTTCATAGTCCCAAACACAATAGTACGATTAGCACATAGGCGTATAACCCGGACAAGTAGTAAGATTCGATGCTAAAAAAAATCAGAAAAACGTAAACAAAGATATTAATTTGTATTTAGATACCATTTTACTACAAATTGTAGTTTATTGTTCGTTGTTTTGAATTGCATTCAACTTGAAAAAACAAAACACAAGCTAATTGGGTTTGTAAGGCTAGGCTTAGATTCATCATGAATAACGCATAGCTAATAACGCTGTATAGCTTACAGTGCACACTTCAAAACAAAATTACGACCGTTGGCAATATAACTTAAGCCTAGGAATTAAAGTATAACTCAAATCGATTGTTGTTTATTTCTAAAAGTTGTTCTTACCTCTTTGCTTTAGTAGATAATGTTCCTAAAAATACTCCTTTTAAGAGGACAATCGTAAAATAACGTTCATAAAAGTGAATACTTTAAGCTAAAAATTAATCCAATTTAAATAGGGCAAAATTTGATTTTGTCTTGGATTCTAATTTATTATTATCACGAAGTACATCTACTTCTTGTATAAGATTTTTATTTTTATTTAGTTATTTATTTAAGTTATTTAACTTTCGCTTCCTGAACCGACTGATTATATCAGCACACAAAAACGTCTATGAGCGAGAGCGAAAGAACATACCAGTTTTGCGGGGAAGGGTATTTTCACATACCTTCCAATGTTCCTTAACGTGCCACAATTGACATGAATCCGAATGAAGTTGTGCAACGAATTTTTATCGCTCAAGAAAATCCGTCGAACCTCGGCTGGGTTTGAACTCACGAACATCGGGTCCTAAGATGAGCACCTTACCTCACGACCACTGAAGTGGACAGTAACAAAATCAAATACTGTATGTAATATTTAAAATTTATTTTCAATAATATTTTAAAACTTAGGGCACGCGGATTAAACTTTTAGCTCACTTAATTTGATTTCTCAGCGACGGGGAGGTCTATAATTGAATACTAATTGGGAACAATGAGGGCTAGTAATTTTCCTCAAAGGTTTCTAACTATATATCTACGCAAATGTGGATACACTATTTAATGCTTCTTTTCTAATATTACCATATTAATGTAATTTGATGCAGATAAATAGAAAACGTAATAAGATAAGGTAAATTTTTAAAGTCTGAATCTTGACATCCTCAACGCAGCCAGTGAGACCGTGTGAACACCAATGTACAGTCTAATTTTAATAGGTAGAACCTTATCTGACAGCTAGAAAAGCTATGACACTGGATATCATCTCTGAGGGAACTGCTTGGCTTGTATTGGAAAACAGCTTTGTCATTTTCTTGTTTTCGTGTTGTCAAGCTTCTCTTGAATATATGTGACAATTTTCGCAACTTTAGTTAGCCGATGTTGTCAGTAGCTCCTTATTACCCCAGCACACCACCTTCATACATTACTGAAAGTGAAGAGATTTGACAACAGCTAACTGAAAGAGAGCGAAGATTGATCTTTTCTCCAAAGAGCTGAAGTTACCTCAGCGGTGATATTTGGTAAAGATTTACTTTAATGTATAATTACGACAAGCTATTTTATCTGCAGTCTCTCCCTTTTGGTATATACATTTATAACACACATCAAATAACACTAATACAATAGTAAAATGTTTTTAATTTTGGCCTCATTAAAATGGTTTGTATTTTCTAAAAGGCCCCTCCCATAAAAACAAGGCAGTATGTCCTATTGATCCAAGAGCTCGACTCTTGGAGAATCATGGTGAATTAGATTTATTCTCGTTTTCTGAGCGTTAAATTGACAGTCTTGTTTATTTGACTTCTAATTAAGTAGAGATGCTTGTAACATTTAAAAATTATATAACGCTCGCAAAACCGTCTCTGTCATAATTGGGTGACCGGTAAAATAATATTTTGTTGCCCCCTCCTCCGTATCATTCATATAATTTTAATACAAACATTTTCTTGAAAATAAATCGTTACAAGATAAAAATGCATGGATATCCGTTCTTTTTCTTTATAATTCCTAATTGAATTTGTATGCAACTTATAAAAAACTAGTTCTTATACTTAGCTGTATGCCTGGTGAACACCGACAAAATAATAGTATTCGTATTTCTGTAAAAGTTCGAGGGAGGGGCGTATAAAATAGAATTAGGCTAGAAAGGCCACCTTTAAAAATTACATTTATAGAAAATTAACGTTATTAAGTAACCGTTGGATTTAATTTTCACACAACTTAACGTACCATTACAAGGGTTTCGCGATTTGGTGTCTGGTGTTGGAAAGCAAGTGTACCAACTGTAGGCGTATAATATTCCTAACTTACATAATTCGTTCTAAACGCTAAAAGAAACTAGTAGGTACAATATCAAACATGTATGAACATTTTAAGATTTTTTTAAATAAAAATTATTATTATTTTATTTGTTTTTATGACATCATCGGTAGCCCGTCACCCCCTCTCTCCGGTTGGTCACCAGCGTCGTTAACCCTTTGAGACGGTCTTGAACGCTCAGGTCAACTTTAAAGCAGTGTTGTTGGATGATTCCAGCCGTGCCATTTTATCGAACGACGACGTCCTCCCTGAAACGCCCCTGTCCGATCTCTGGCTCCACGACTTCTGGGGGACGCCCCTGCGTCACAGCGGATCTCATGGCTCTTACCGCCCTCTGACCACCCTCTCCTTCAAACTGAACGCCCTGTGGGCCGGTGGTGAACCACGGACCGTCCCGTCTTCGAAGGGTTTCCATGTCGTCAACGTGATCCTTCATTCCGCCACGACGGCAGCCTTCACTTGGTGGATTGGTCTCCTACCTTCGTCGCACGCCAGGTCAGTAAAAGGACGTTTATATAACTAATTAAAGATCAAAACAAAATTGTGTTAGTATAATTCTCGGCATTATCAAGTACTTTTAAAAATATTAATAATTATTGATCCGATTCGGTGGTCGACACAAGACGTCATTTTCAAAATAGACCTAATTTCCGATGATTGGGAGATCAGGGTTCGAATAATAGTTGGGTGTACTGAAGATTTTTTTTTTCTTAGACCATTTCAACTCTCTCATTATCAACACAAATGCGGGTACACTTCTTTTAACACATTAACGTAGGTCTAATTCGTGCATAATCTTACAACGGGTATAAAGACGCGCTGCTAAAAAAAACCAACTCATTATTAAAGATATATAATTTTCACAAAGCCTTAGTACTGTTAAATATATATTAATACATTTTCGGATAATATATATCTCCATAAAGCCAAAACAAAAGATTTCATTTATATCTAAAGTTTTTATTGACTCACAAAGCTGTACCGATACCTTAGCTAAGTCAGTTGCGCGTCTGTATACTGAATTATGGGTCTCAAGTTCAATTCGTGGCATGGCTGAAACATTTATAATAGTTGAAATTGGTACTTTCTCTTCAACAGGGATGAATTAGCGGCCGGGGACTGAGTGTTGGGTCGGTTCTATTTATAGTTTGTAATAGTATGTAATCAGTCGGTTCAGGAGATACACGTTAAATAACACAAAAAACAAACATGGTATTTTTGTTTAACACTGCGTCTTACTACCCGTTCGGATAGTACGCTTTAAATACTAACTACGCTAGTGGTTTTAGGAATGAGGAAGTTTATATTTAGAGGAAATGTACCTGCATTTACGTGGAGACAGAGTGTAAAACAACTTTGAAAAAACCACCCACAATACATCCCACCATGATTTGACCTCGAGAATTGAGAGAACAGTGCTTTAGACCATGCAGCCATTAAAGAGGGTAATGGGATCTTCTGTTAAGCGCCAGTCTCACCCCTAACTTGTGTAAGTAATACAGCTCTAACCAGGAGTTGCATCAAAATGCGTTTCTTTAATTATCATTCTTTAGAAGCCAGTGGAATTGAGACTAATAAACCCAATTTAATTTATTCTAAAAAATTCCAAATAAAACGGAGAAAAAATAACATTTTAAATTGAACAAACTAATAAACTTATTCCAATTTCGCTGTTTTCAAGTGAAGAATGTTTAAAACCACACCTAGATACGTTTTCTGCAATTTTTACTTAGCGAAATCGGGATTTTAGTAAAAGTGTTTTTCATTTTAAAATAACAATTTTTCAGTTTTGTTGTGATTTTTAAAATATAATCAAACTATTTCACTCGTCGCAATCCCTCCCTTTTATAAATCATGATACAGAAAGCTCCATACTACTATGCAATGCCTGATTCGAGTTGTATTACCTAAGCTAAGTTTTATCCGCATACTATTATGGGTTCTTAATTAAAAATAAATTAATGTACATGTTATATAATATCTTTTTACTTTGTAAATAACACAGCCGTGTAACTTTAAGTCCGTCCACCTGGGTTAAACCTTACTTCCCTGCGTTCAGCTCGACCACTTTGTGAGCCCAAGTCTCTTCTGTTCCGAGGTTGACGCAATGGTTGAGCGGCCTACTGTTCGCAGTCCACCCCGTGCACACGGAGGCAGTGTCCGGTCTCGTGGGGCGGGCCGACGTGGGAGCGGCGTTCTTTTTCCTCCTGGCATTGCTGGCATACAAGGCGCACCTCCACCACAGGGAAAAACGATCCGGTGAGTAGAAAAATACACACTACTTCATCTGCGGGGCTTTTAACCGGACTATTTTCAATGCCATGGCTTGTTCTCCGGATAAAAAACCCTCAAGCAACGATATGGGTTCAAAAGATCATAACTTGATGTCAAATTTCAGGAGTGCAGCCTACGAAATTTTCCCAGAAGTTCAGGTAGCTATAATTTGTCAGTCGTAAATAGAAATTCATGGAGGAGAATAGGAGTTGCGTCGTTGTTTGGTCTACTTAGGAGTAATATGGTTCTTAAATCTCATACCTACTGTTAATGTAAGACAGCAACCTCTTTCGAGGTAATTTACTGGCAAAAATGGCTAGCAAGTTAACCTCCTGAAACCCATGCATCCATCAAACCTCTAGTCTCTAGAGTCTAGAGAACAGCTGGCAGTTGACCGTTCCACCAAGTTTTGATAAGTTTATACCTAGTCCAGTTCTTTGCTAAGTAGGTTTAGGCTATGTATATTACGCTTCAATTCAGGGTTCAATCTGAGAGAAAAACCTTTGTGATAACTGACAAGAGTAATTGTATTTATTTTCAACTAATAATTATTTAGAGTAAGTGTGTATTTCTTGTCACATGGCACGTGATTGAAAGGGGACTTAACACGATTAAAAAGTAAAATTTACACTTATTACATTCGGTGCACACGAATTGCAGAGCAACTCATCCGAGGTTGGTAATACCCTTACACGAACTAAAGAGTAAAAATTAAATTCATGATGACTTTGTTCAAAATTAAAAATGGATGCTAGGTTTGGTTAGGTTAGGATAGGGACTAGGAGTTGAATGGTATTACAGATTGTTCCCAAATTCATGTGCACAAGTATACTATGTGACAGGTATACTTTATTCCGCAATTCGAATGCGCTCATTAAATTATGGTCAATATTTTATTTGATTGTAGAGTTGAGATAATATTCAGTAAATATTTGTATAAAATATTTAACCATATTAAATATTTATGTGTTTAACACGATTATTAATTTTGGTTAAGTAATTTTAATCCTGATTGGGCCAGTTTAATTGCAGATACGATATTTTAATTAAAAAAATGTATTTTTGCATTTATAAAAGTCTATTAGTTTGAATCTCGACGGGAGATTTCAAAGAAAGCTCTAGTAGGCAAGATACCAACTGCTCAAAGTCGACTTTAAAATGGAACTCGCAAGCTATTATGATTCAAACTTAATATATGCCGGACCTTTGGTTACATATGTTAGTAATGTTTACTACCGCCAGAGTCATATGCACGTGAAGGTGTTTTAATTTGATCCGGAAGACCACTGTTTAGTCTTTAAATGGGTTTCACAATTTTACCTTTTGAAAGCGATTGTCTATACCCCTTTAAGCTGGTCCAGTTCCTCAATATTCGGACCAAATAGTTTTAAGTACATAACAGACAGCTTACTGAAATATACCAGGACTGGGCCGGATCAAGATGGGGACCATATTCCCGGGCCTCCTACTTGAAGGTGCCCCTATAAAGAGCCGCACATTTTTTTATTACAATTATTTTAACTAAAATATTAGAAACCATAGCTAAAAAAAGCTATTAGAAAGTGCAACAAAGATATACTGTAGACTATATTTATCTCTCTCAAGCCAACAAGCATACAAAACGATGCCACACGCCCAGGAAGTCTAAACGGAACCATTAGCTGGAATAAGCAATTAGCCAATTTTTAAGGAACCAGAACTGGTACAGAAACCCTTAAAATAAATTCTATTAAAACTGGAATCATAATAAGTACTGATAAGTATTTTTAGATTATATAAGGTTATTTTCAGTTCTTAAAGGTTCTAAATTTTAAAACCAATTCTTAATAGTTGCATTTTATGCCCTTCTTTCAATTAATTATAATTTTTTTTAATTACAATTTAAAAAAAAAGGCCAGCTGGTGCCCCACATTTTGAAAGTGGGCCCCAACCCCCAAATGACTTGAGCCGGGCCTGGATAAATACTATATATCACGAGCGTTTTTCTTCTGTTCAGGGTTCGTTCAGATGATGTGTCTAGTGCTGTGTCTGCTCTCCGCGCTATGCTCCATGCTGACCAAAGAACACGGAGTTACGGTTCTGTTGGTGTGTGTCTTGTATGAGATGTTGTTCAACACCAGGTATACCCCTACCGAAGTGCTCCAACACCTCTTAAAACGTCCATGCAGGTGTGACCAGAATGATTGCCAGGTGAGGGACAACTTATGATAAAAGGGCCATTAAGATAGATTAACTTAAACAACATGGACCACTTAAGTGATTGTAACCCACCTTGGTGGCCACATGATCTAAGGCGTTACTGTCGCATTTGATTAGACTACCAATGATGGGAAGATCGAGGTTCGAATCTCGGTCGGGTGTACCGAGGAGGGTTTTTCCAAAATGTTTTTTCACTCTCCCTAAACTCGAATGAAGGTACACTTATTTAAATATAGTTTTGCTTATCTAAAAAAAAGCGTGTGTGTAAAATTATATGAAGGGTTTATTTTAAATTTTAAAGAAGAATCTGTAATCTGTAATTTTCATACACGAGTTGTATTTTCAAAATGAATGTATCTATTAAATTTAGGCCAAAACTTAATATTCTTATAGATGAATATTCTTATAGATTGTTTGCATACAAAAGCATTCACGTACCAAAAGATTTTATATTCCAAATCATTAAATTTTTTTTTATTTTAGTTTATCGTGTCTTACTATTTCAGGACAGTAAGAAGATTCAAGAATGGAGCAGCCGATGCCTTATTGTTTGCTTTTGCATCTTCATATGTGCCAGAGCTTGCCTGGCAGGTGGACATTTCCCTAGATTCTCAACGGCCGACAATCCCGCCTCACGTAGCGAAAGTCTCCTGACGAGGACGTTGACATTCCTCTACCTCCCTGTATTTAACTTCCTGCTTCTACTGTGTCCTACCACCCTGAGCTTTGATTGGTCCATGGATGCTATACCTTTAATAACGAGTATTATTGATCGAAGAAATTTGTCCACCCTCACTTTCTACTGTGCCTTCATTGTTGTTGTATTCAGAAACATCAAGTGCCTTAACGTCAATAAACCAGTGATATCATTTGACACGATTGTTAAAAGAACTACTGTCGACGTCAATGAAAACAACGCTTATCAAGTAAATAGTGAATGGCTAAAATCAACCAATAATTTACAAGATCTTTCAAAGTTTAAAGATGCACAAACTTATCATTCATCAATCAACCAATTTCACTTGAAACAATACCACCGTACATGCAACCTTACCAAAAACAATAGTACCCTTTTAGCACATCGCAGATGTAACTTCAATCAGTGTTCGTGTGAGACAGCTTTACAAAAACTCGACACGACCATCGCCATTAAAATGTCAAAAAAGAGAGACGACTCGAAGGTGATTTTAATGGCGATATTCTTATTGGCTGTCCCTTTCTTGCCTGCAACGAATCTGGTGGCATACGTTGGATTCGTGGTGGCAGAGCGTGTTTTGTATATCTCTTCTATGGGTCACAGTCTTCTGGTTGGGCATGGACTTTCTCGCATGATCGCTTGGTCTGTCGGACGACGCATAAAGTGGCAACAGTTCCTTGTGATATTATTTACAGCGGTCTTATTGGTCGTTTTTGGGTCAAAAACGTGGCTACGCAATTTTGATTGGTGTGATGAAGAGAGCTTATATCGTTCTGGCTTAGATATTAATCCTCCTAAAGGTAAATGTGATTTATTATTTTAGGCGTGTCTGTTTGAAGTATGCATGCTTAGCTTTAAATACGGTTTGATTCCTATGCATGAGGTGACTCATTTAATAAAACCCATTTGGGTGATCAGAATGAGGATATTTTAATGTGTATAACCAGGACGGGTAACAAGGCATAATGTAGAAAAAAAGAACACCTAAAATTATTTGAAATATTTCAAAACAAGCTTGAACTTTACTATTCGTATGAAACGTAGATTTTTCCAATTTTCTAATATGTCGGAATATATTTGACGTAAACATTTTATAATCTATCTCCCAAGTAAATACATTACAGGTTTAAAGGGTGTTAAAACGATTTTGTGTAGTATTACGTCAACGGATATAACTAAAATAGAAATTATAAGGAGCAAACAAAATCTTGGTTTTCCCACTAATTACTATCGTTGAATATAATTAGATCTAAAAATATTATTAAAACTAATGTCAAATTAGTTATTTTTAGCTTTATCCCTTTTCCCTCTTTGTGTGTATGATTAACCAAACCAATTAAGTATTTGGACTAATCTGTGCACAAAAATAATTTTTTGTTATTACTAATCATCATAGAATCATTGATTTTAATTATGATTTTTTTAAAATCTTTATGTGTTTATTTATAGCTATTTAAAACAACATCTAACATTGTAATTATTATAAATTTGGGCACAGCTATAAAATGAGTACCAACTTATAGAATATACTATTTAAAAAAATTACTAAATATTATATTAATGATGACTAATGATTCAAAAATAGTTTATTTAAATGGATTTTAACCTAACTTTATTTATAGTTTTTGTTTTATAAATCGTGACTATATACATATTTTTTCCGCAACTCATTATTTATGTGCCAGGATTGCTCAAACTTTTCAAATATGTTAATGATTTTTTTTCAACTTTTACTCTCGAAAAGAATGATTGGAATTGTTAAATTTAGAACCAATAAACCAAACTGCCATGTTAAATTATATTTTTTTAGTATTTGTAAGCAATATTTAGTCTATATTAATTTGTGTTTTGTACGTATAATACAGGTTAATTAACATTGGTTTTATTATGTTTATTTTTAGCATACGGTAACCTAGGCAATATATTAAGTGTACAAGGCAGATATACGGAGGCGGAAATGTACTACAGAAGAGCTCTCACGTTTAGATCAAATATGGCAGACGTCCATTACAACCTGTAAGTTTTATTTAATATAGGTAATATTCTAGATAGTCATTTCAAAATAATTTATTTGCATCAATGGCAATTCGAGAAAACTAGTATTTATTTATATCATTAATAATAGTTTCACAACTCCATGGCCTCAAACCGCAAACGATTTATATCGACCGAGCAGCCACCGTATGTTGGTGAAGATAGTTCCAACAATTATGGATAAAGGGTGTCATGTGGTCAACACAACGAACCCTCCGGCCGTTAATCAATTTTCTAGAACGGAACCACTACTTTTTAATTCAAGTAGCTCTTCATTTGTCTTCACGAGGCTAAGTTGACACCGTTCCAGATCCACTACGTCACAGAAATATTTGGAAGCGCTGGGAATTGAACCCGGGACCTTTAGATCTGTAGCCAGGAAATCTGACCACTAGATCACAGATGAGGACATAAACAATAATAATATTTCAGTACATTCACTGATGTAAGGAATTTGTGTATGATTATTTTAGATAAATATTTTAATAATCTCTTTTCTAGAGGCGTCTTATTGCAGAACCAGCAGCGTCTTCAAGAAGCGATACACAGGTACCGGGTTGCTATTCAGTGTAGACCAAGATTGGCAGGTAATTATTGAATCAATTAATTATTATTAGAACTTAATGTGAAATTATTACTAAAATATAAAATTATTATTATTATTATTAGCACCGCGTCTTACTACCCGTTCGGGTTATACGCACTTAAGCTAATGTGTAATGGTAGGGTGATTGTGAGATGAAATGTAGGACCTACTATTTAACGTGGAATCCGAACCACGGTGGAGACCTGGCATTCCTCACATTCACAAGTTGTGATTAATACACGTCTTGTCAGAGGTGAAGGAAGGGTTTGGTAATCAGATAAATCTGTGCCGAGGATTGAACCCCGGACACCAGCACAGAAGTCTGACAGCTTAGCTTACCTCTAGACTACCAGGTCACCTAAAATATAAAAAACAAATATATTACATCATACAGATCTAGTTGGTACTAATAACTTTGAAAGTTTTCTCGTGTTTCAATGACCATTAATATTATTAATATTACGGTATATAATTTACTGTATTTTTCGGTTAACTTAAACTATAATGAGAAAATAATAGGGTTAAGTTAAAAAAGTACCCGAATTCAGTTAAAGTCATTTTAGACCTAAACTGAGTTCAAGTAGTAATTAAGTTTAAAACATATTTATTTTTAATGGCAAGAAATTACCAGAAAACTGTTTTTATATCTTGGAAATTCTTGAATAGGTTCTACGTTACAAGCACGTTTATCTACACAGTTTGTGTTTAGGTTCGAACCCACTCAGCTCTAACAGGAGGATTTACCCACATTGTAAAATCCTTAATCTCTAAGAATGCGTGTCTATTTTCTTATACTTTTCCCTTTCCTATCTCCTTTTATTATAAAGTTAATATTGCTTACAGCTAATTTAACCATTATATACGAAAAAAAATTTTGTTATAATATAATAAACCTTTGGTTGTGTAACAAAACATTATACCTACATTAAAATGGATTTGGATTTTGGCCGTGTGCGAATAGTATGATTTTAAATAATTTTATGAATAATTAAACCCAGACATGGTAGTATTTTTAAATTTTTATTTTTGTGCCAAAAACTTTTTGCCACCAGTCCGGCCTATCTGCATATAATTAATCTAATAGGGTAAGAATGAGGAAGGTAGAATTCAGAGAAAATATACACCCATTTGTGTGGAGGAAGAGTGAAACTACATCAATGAAAAAAACTTCTCCTTACACACAGACACCCGCCTTGGTGGCGTAGTTAGCTAACGCGCTAGTCGTGTTGAGCTCGACTGCCGAGGACGGGGAGATCGAGGTTTGAATTTCGATTGGGTGAACTGGGGATGGTTTTTACTAAATGGTTTTCCACTCTCTCTCTCTCCACGCAAATGCGGGTTCACTTCCTCTATATTCAACCTTCCCAATTCCTAGCACATTAGCGTAATTAGTACTTAAGCGTATAGCCCGAACGGTTAGTAAAACGCGGTGCTAAAAAAAAAAATTACACCCAGACAGGATTAGAAAATTGACTTTCTTGTCACCGTTAAGTCCAATCAAATGAAATTAACGTCTTAATCAACGTGCTCACCAAAGTGGATATAACGAGACCAAACCATTGCTAAGACAAGGTTACTTTTTCCTTTATCGTGTCTTATTAAATTTTTTTTTGCCATAAATACAAAACAATAACCAATGTATTAGAAGGAATCATATTTTAAAGTATACATGTTTATTTAAAAAACTTAGCTGTCCTTCCCTTCACCCAATCTATGCCTACTTAAGGATTCAAGATGAGGTTTGTTCTAAAAACGTAGCAATAATTAAATAGTAAAACTTTGCGTCTGAGTGTGAGAGAGCTGTTTGCTTATAATCTATTTTTACATTGGCCTATACATATTAAAGATCAAAATGTGTTTTATTGTACGTTTTGTTCCTGATTTTGGAACTGTTAACTTGAACTATGATTTCCCTCACAAGGTAGACTGCTAACATTCAGTATGATCCCCTCCCCCGTTATACCCAAGGTGAATTGGCCACTGCACCTTGTAGTGCGATTCCCCTCCCAGGGCGGATTGGATACTAGATGTTACGTATTGTCAGTAAGGCTGTTTTTAGTGATTATGCGTGAGCTACTGGCGTATAAGATTGGATTCATATTTCCAGAAACTTTAAAAAACATGAAGGATATGTACTCCTCATATTCCTATTGTATGATAAATTACTAAAGCACAAACACTCTATGCGAAAAATATCACTAGGATAGCTAGGAGCTGGTGGTCCAAGCAACTCCTAACCCTCGTTTTGTGTAATTTGCTTTTCAGAGATCATGATGAAATTATTAATAATAAAAACCAAGGCGTGTTTCTGTCAATTATCTAAAACTGAAAAATTACTTTACTCAAATAATTTCAAATAATGTAAAAATGGAAATTTGAAACTATATGAGAAAGCCCTATATTTTACCATTATTTTTTACACCATCCAAAATATAACTAAATAAATGGTACGGCACACCGCACAGACTTTCTCTCTCTTTCTATAAACTCGTAAGATTTCTGAACGGAATAATGTACATTGTATCATCACCACTCCACATAAGAACACGCATAAAATAATATACAATGATATAGAATCAATGAGAAAAGAGGCGCATCTTTGTCCACCTAAGAACATTTCAAACAGTTTAATGTCTTCCACAAGGGTCAACACTTCGTATTAAAATTTCGATTTCTGGTTAAAATTTTAACATTTTAAAAGATGTTGCAGATCTTCAAGTCATCGCATTGATATTTAATTATTCATTTATACATTTTGACCAATAAAAAATGTAAATATTGACTATTGAGTCTAAAATGGAGATAGATCATTGCTATGCAAACATTTCTCCTAAGAGATTTAAGGAAATATAACATACTTTTTTTAGATACTTATATTTAATTACTCTATGGCATTGGAGTATTATTGCGTTAAGACTTAAGTAGTATATGTTTACAACTAAAGCTCACAAAATTGTATTAATATATTTGCAAATATCTCAGAAACTGCTGTTTTTATAAAAATATATGTCAAATAAAAGTTTTTTATTTCTAATAGTCCTACAATTTTGCAATGATAAGTTGTTTAGTTTCTCCAATAGTTGTGGAAATACGGAAATTAACGCTTCTGTAATGTACCCTAAAAATCATTTTCATAGGAAAATGAAAATAGCCAGTTTATTTATAATCTTAATCAACGCCTAGATACGGATTTTAATCAAAATCGTTTAAGCAGATTTTGAGAAAACCAAATTTTTCTCTTTTCGTCCTTCAGTAAACTACCCTTAATTTTAAGTTTTTATAGACACACAGACAGACGGCATTGCAAAGACTATTTTTTAGGGTTCGGGGGGTCATGAGACGTCGACATCCATCAACATTTCAGGTTAGTTTTTCTTACGGTCGCAATACTTAAACTTTAATGCCCAAAAAGTTAAAAATATATATATAATTGCGTATATATTGAAAGTTATTGATTTTATAAAAATATGTTTCGAATAAAATATTTGTATTATAAATATATATACATATTTGTAATGCTAAGTAATTTCATATCTCAAATAGTTTCGGAGCTATTATAAAAAATGTTAATTTACGCATCAGAACGGAGCCCTTAAAACGATTTTGCCGAAATATTGAGAGTAGCCATTTTGTTTGGAATATTTATTTATGTTCATAAATGAAATTTAATCAAAATCGTTAGAGCCGATTTTGAGAAAATTGACTTTTTCTCTTTTTGCCCTTCAGTAAACTACCCTTAATTTTAAGTTTTAATAGACACACAGACAGATGGCATTGCAAAGACTATTTTTAAGGTTCGGGGGGTCATGAGACGTCGAAATCCATCAACATTTCAGGTTAGTTTTTCTTACGGTCGCAATACTTAAGCTTTAATGTCCAAAAAGTTAAAAATATATATATAATTGCGTATAGATTGAAAGTTATTGATTTTATAAAAATATGTTTCGAATAAAATATTTGTATTATAAATATATATACATATTTGTAATGCTAAGTAATTTCATATCTCAAATAGTTTAGGAGCTATTATAAAAAATGTTAATTTACGCATCAGACCGGAGCCCTTAAAGCCATTTTGCCGAAATATTGAGAGTAGCCATTTTGTTTGGAATATTTATTAATGTTCATAAATGAAATCTAATCAAAATCGTTAGAGCGGATTTTGAGAAAATCGACTTTTTCTCTTTTTTCCCTTCAGTAAACTACCCTTAATTTTAGGGGTAGATATCCAATTCCAAAAACCCCTCGGGGCAACCCTATGAAAACCCTAGATATCAAGTTTCAGCTCAATCGGTAAAATAGTTTAGGCTCTAGTTGGAGGTACAGACAGACAGACAGACAGACAGACGGAAATTCAAAAACCACTTTTTCGGATTCAGGAAGTCATGAAACGTCAAAATTCATCAAAATCTCGAGTTCGAATTTTTTGACGATCACAATACTTTCTCTACCTGTAAGATAGAGAGAAAGTAAAAATATTAACTAGGTTCAATAGATCGGTATGTTTCCATTGAAAGTATTTAGAACGTTGTTTTAAAAAAAAAGTGAGTGAAGATGTTCTTGGATTTACTGTAGTGACCGATAATTTGGTAGAAGGTCTTACAAAACTTATGGAAGATAGTTTAAAATACTTAAATAATGGTAAAAGATTAGACTATGTACAAGATTTCAGAGCCTTTAAAATAAAAATTAGAAAAATTATTAACAACTCCCTGCTCATCGAGGTACTCGTCATTGCATTTCCTGAAATATAATTTTACAAATGTGATGAAGACATTTACACAAACAATTTTAATGGCCAAAATTAAAGGAGAAATTTTAATTTCAAAACAGTTTAGATAAAAATTTGAAAGGTAAGAAAATGTATTCCTTCTCGCAATTATCTCATCTATTTTGTAGCTTGCGAATCCTGTCTCAAAACTAGTACAAACACAAGATCAACCAACATCAGTCTAAAGCCGCTATGTTGCTATGCAATATTTTGGAAAATCTGCTGGTATTCATGAATAAATATTTAGTTTCTTTAAGAATAGTGCAAAAAAAAGGGCATTATTATGGGGAATAACAACAAAATTTCAAGATATACGTAGAAGTATTGTCAAACTATCAGATGGTGCGCTACGGGTAGATCAAACTATGAATGCAAAACATAAATTTAAACTCAAGTATTCAATATTACCTTCAACAGAGCTTCAAAGACGGGTTTAAAGTTTAAGTGATATCGTTGATAACCTTACCGAACTGCACATAAAACTAAACAAACAAACAAACTGATGACCTAATGAAAGATTCAGAACGTCTCTACATTGGGATTTAATTTATCCCATCTGTGTCCTATCATTCATGACTGATTTAAGACCGCAAACAACTAAAATGTCTTCAATAAGAAATTAAGCTGAATGGTTGATTATTCAAAATTAGTCCCTTATTTATGTTTAACCGCATATAAACTTTACTTTTATTATCTTTATACCTACTAGTATAAATGCCAGCGTCGGAACGCTCATTCTTGAAATTAAAATTAATAGAGTACTTCGGTATTTTAGGAATCACAATGGCAAAAGAAATGTGTTTGGGATTTGCCATTTTAACAAATGAAAATCACGAGCGCGTAAATTAAATATCAAGAATATGGTAAGAAGTATGGCAGATATAAAAACCATAAATGTGAAAATCTAACTTCATCTAATTTATAATCATAAATAAAGGCACCAACATGTCATTTTAATGCTTGTCTTTAAACTATGAGTGTTGACTACATTTCTTGTTGCACTAGTCAGTAACTCATTTTTAACACAAAGCTCTCTGCTAGAGGTTAAGTGATGACGGATATGCGATCAATGGACCAACAAGAAAATTTAGTATTTCTATATTAAGAAATGGAATAGTTAATTTAATTAGAACATTATAAGAATAAATCTTTAAAAAACAAGTTTTTAAAATTTAATCCAGGCACATTTGACATTTTTAATATACTAATTTATACATTCTTTTGATTGATTTTATGCAAAAATATATAAAATATACTTTTTTTTCCTCATATTCGTAACTAACTAAATTTTTAAGCTAAGATCTCATATAGGCCTTTAAAAAAAGTAAGTTCACTTTTTTTAGCACGGCGTATTAGTCTATGTTAAAGTCATTCACATATATGCTAATTACGCTAATGATTTAGAGGATCAGGTCGAAATTATAAGAAGTGTACCCACATTTCCGTGGAGGGAGAGTGGAAAACCATTTAGAAAAACCACCCTGAGTACACCCGACTGGGATTCGAGCCCCGATATCTCTGTCATCGGTGGTCTGGTCTAACACGAGAGTGAAACTTAGATCATGCGGCCACCTAAGCAGGTAAGTTAACTTTTTACTTAAAAAAAACTTCCAAGGGGCCCATAACAAACTGTTGATGTTACGCCATTTGTGGAGCTAGTATCTGAAATGTGGTTTTTAACTATACATTTTTTCTTTTAAGTTCCATTTATATTGATCGAACAAATGTGCTAGGCTTTACACGGTAGTAGGCTATTGATTAGATTTATTTAGATACAGAGATAACACTTTTTTTTTGCCATTTTTTCATTAGTCCATACATACATAGTAAAAGAGCCCAAACCCCTTGTTAATATATTTAATGCATCCATTTTAAACATTGAGTTTACCCTTCGCGTTGATAACAATCACATCGGATTTCGTACAAAAGGAATAAACCCACATAAACGGGAGAAAGGGGAGGGCCGCATGGACTGAATTAAATAATTAACTTGGCAGACCAACTGATTACGCTGATTACTCTGCGTACGTAAATGAGTTAAACATTGACGTGCGATCCCACCTCTCAGTATAATTGATTAACTTTAAAATGAATATTTGGTCGCTGTGAAGAAGATATTCGTTAGTTAGTAATTAATTTCACCCACACTTAAATCACAAATAGTAATCACCTCCCCCTTCGGCATCAAGGGGGACGTGGTCTAACGCATCACTGCCCTGTTAGCTTGGAGTGCCGCTGATCGGTGGATCAATGTTTGAATCCCGGTCGGGTGTAAATAGAGTGGTTTTATTTTCTAAATGGTTACCACTCTCCCTCCGTGCAAACGGGGGTGCATTTCCTATCCAAAATTAACCTCACTCACTCCTATAATATTATCCTAGTTACGGAATGCGTATGACCTAACCGGGGACTAAGATGTGTAAGAAAAAAAATGAGTAAGGAAAATATCATTCTTTCTTCACCCGGGTACATTTTTTCTAAATTATATCTTTCTCATCCCTAGCACATTATTGTAACTAAATGCCCGAATGGGTAGTAAGGCGTGGAGAAAACAATTATATCATCAGCTATCGCCAGGTGCTCGCTAACAAGCTCGAAACTGATTCAGTAGTCGTGAGTTGATCTCCCTCCAAGCACATTTGTGATATTTACATGTGTGTGTTTTCTAATCCTCTCTTCAATAAAATAACGGGTTTAGTTGATTCAATTTAATAACAATTCTATTCATCTAAGACTATATAAATGAGTACATTTTTCTTTCTCTCTTTAGAGTCTAGACGAAGGATGACAACATTCAATTAAAATGTACCCTGTTCCCGTTAACTCAGATGATATAAATTGAGTTAATTTAGGTTCTCTCCAGGCAAATTCAAATATTTCATTCTCTCTCCAGGCGAATGTTGATAACCTTTTAATTAAATTCACCCCACCCTCTTTTCCAATCTTTCCCTCTTATCAGAGATAGTTTAAACCGACAATGAGTACACAGAAGCTAGGGGGCAACCAAATAAAACAACTAATCACCATTTGGGTCGAGTTTTATATTTCTCATACGGGAGTGACTTGTGTGCGTGTCTGAAATCCAGGATGTATCGTCACCAGACCGTGTTAATGTACTCGTATGTAGGATCGATATAATGTGTTTCATACAAGTCACATCACTGACAGATCATAACGCCTAGATAATGTTCTAGGAAACCAACAGAATTCATCAACTTACACGGAAAAGCCATTAAATTGACGCGCTTTGCCTCCCCACCCTCCCCTCACCCTTCCTTCGTGTTCAGCGTTTTACTACCCCTCCGGGTTATCCACGTATTCACATTAATGGGGTAGGGATGAGGAGGTTAGTAATTAGAAAAATGTACCCGCATATAAATGTGTAGATTTGGAAACCGTTCAGAAAAATAAAGCACTTCAGAATCTCTCCGTTTTCGGCAGTCTAGTCTAACACTGAGAGTAGTGCGTTAGACCACCCGGCCATCTAAACGGGTTCCTCAGAGGTTAATGCATCACAGAAAAAGGGAGAACTCTAATTTAACTAATATTTAATGTTTAATCCGTGCCTGAAATTGAATTCCGAAACTTGTAGTTCAGAAGTAAGACGTGCTACCTACTCAAATAAAGAGCAGCACATGCGCGTGGGTCTTCTATTAAATAATTATAAACAATTAATTTTTTCTCCGCATCTTACTACTCGTCCGGGATGCACGCTCACACAAATTTGGTAGGGATGGTAAAGGCAGAGTTTAGAGGAAGTGTACCCATATCTGAGTGGAAGAAGTGTGGGAAACCATTTAGTAAAAAAAACAAAAAAAAAACTAACTCACTTGATACTGCTGGGATTCTAATCCCAAACTCCCTATCACAGGCAAATCGAGCCAAATGGTATTAACATTAAATCCACGTGCCTATCAACGCAGGTATTTATTCCTTTCTGTAATTGTTATTTATATAAAGGTGTTTAGTAGCGCGGTTATATTCATACTTGTTTTATACCCATTCGTGAATTTGCCCATTTCATGAATCGGACAAATTTCCGCCCATTTAGTGAAATTGTCTCTTCTCATGACCATTTCAAGAACTAGGTAAAAAAATATATCCATTTCATGAATTGTGCCACGCTGGTACAGTTCATTAACTAGCTATTTAATAAACTGGGAAGCCCCGACCGTTACCCAGCGCATGAATTGGACGAGTTTTTGCCTGGTCCGTGAAATGAACAAGAGAAGAACCGATTTGGCCTTTAAGTTCATTTTAACTTTTGATCCTTTTAAAATGGAAGGTTAGGTTAAGCTAGGTTGGGTTGGATTATTATATTTTAAAAAGAAGTTCAGTTAAGTTTGTAGTAGAAAGTACAATAGATTTCAGTTCATGAAAGGGGCAATAGTTAATGCAAGTTTTGCTCAGATCGTGAAATGTTCAGGCCAGTTCAAGGAATGGGCAGAAATTGGTCCGATTCATGGAATGACAGTTTCACTATCGTAAGAAACGTGTTTATAAAGCTTAATGTCACCCGACATTGCAATTTGATTCTTATTATACTATTCTCAAATAGACTTCGTATAGGCCTACATTAAAAAGTGTATTTTTTGATCTCTACTATCGTTACTTTGTGTTTGGCACGTAATTTTCGTATTAACTGTTTTACCATTTGTCTTTGTTACAGGGAGAAAAATCGATTTTGTTTTTTAATTGTTTATGTAAGGTTTATACAATTTGGAGCGTGGCGTGTTTGTTAGGAATATTTAAATTAATCAATGAATTTAATATGATAATGCACCGCATTAAAATGATTGACTGTTACGTAGATAATGTGTACGAGAATACGGTAGTTTATTGTTTTGAGGTTTTCTTAAAAACTGTTTGGATAGCGGTCAGTTTTAATAATTTAGCATGCGCCATGAGGCGTTAATCTCGTTTAGTCTGGTTTTGGATTAGAATCCTGGAGGAGGTATATTTCTTCTAAATTATTTCTTCGATATTTCTACTTAATTACTATGAATATTTAAATGAACCGGATGGGTGGTAGAACTCAAACAAAGAACGTAAGAAAAACAACATATTTTGTTAGCTAATAATTTAAATTCATTTAAGCTTTAGTCTTATGTTTACTGACACATAAAAAAAAGTTGTAAGTGGTATATAGGATTGTCCCGAGGGGTTTTTGGAATTGGATATACAACCCTAATATTAAGGGTAGTAAACTGAAGGGTAAAAAGAGAAAAGGTCGATTTTTTACTTTTCAAAAACTATAGGTAAAGTATTGTAACAGTAAAAAAATTCAACCCGAAATGTTGATGAATGTCGACGTCTCATTACCCCCCGAACCCTAACAAGTGGTCTTGGCAATGCCATCAGTCTGTGAGTCTGTTTAACCCTAAAATTAAAAGTAGATTAATAAAAAGACAAAAAGAGAAACAATCGATTTTCTGAAAATCGGTTCTAACGATTTTGATTAAAATTTGTATCTAGGCGTTGATTACGATCACAAATAAAGTTGATATTTTCATTTTCCTATGAAAATGACTTTTATGGTACTTTACAGAAGCAGACATTTCCTCATCTCCACAATTATTTGAGATACTAAATAACTTATCATCGCGAAATTGTAGTACTATTAAAAATAAAAAACTTTTATATGAAATATATTTTTATAAAACTAACAGTTTCTATGATATTGGCAAATATATTAATACCATTTTGTGAGCTTTAGTTGTAAAAAAATACTACTTAAGTTTTAACGCAATAATTCTCCTGTACTATTGCATCCACACGATATAGTTTTTCTTCTTCAGGTCACAGTTTGTTGTTGATTTTCTTAAGAACGCTTTCTTTGTTGGCAGCGGGATTGATCTCTTAATTTTTCCACACATATTTAGCTTCTTTTTGTCAGTCATTGTAGTTTCTTGATTTAATTTTCTACAGACATTGTCCATCTTTGAAAATTATTATAAACTCTTCTATGCACTCTTGGTGGCTACCGCGACACTCTGCGGTCATTGTGTACAACAATAAGTTTATAAACTTATTGTGTACAACAATAAGTTTATAAACTTATCTAATTAGTGAACGATGTGGCGGTGACGACAGCAACACCTGAACTAAGCTGCCTGCGCACTTCGGCACACGCTCTCCGGTATGCCTGATCAGTTTGATCCGACGCAGGTATAACGAATGAAATTAACTATTTGTTCAGGTTGCCTGTGCAGGCCGAAATAACTGTAGAGTCATGTCGTCACACGTTCATTTTCTCTTTCTTTCAACTTCTTAGGGGAAATGTTTTTACAGCAATGATCTATCGCTATCATTTTAGATTCAATAGTCAATATTTACCTCTTTTATTGGTCAAAATTTATAAGTAAGGAATTTAATAACAATGCAATAACCATAAGATGTGCAACCCCCAATAAAATGTCGAAATTATTAAGCCGGAAGTCAACGTTTTAATACGAAGTGTTGATCATTGGAGACCCAATATCGATATTTTTACTTTCTCGCTACCTTACAGGTAGAGCAAGTATTGTGATCATCAATCAAAATTGAATTCGAGATTTTGATGGATGTCAACATCTCATGACCCCATGAACCCTAAAAAGTGGTTTTCGCAATGCCGTCTGTCCATCGGTCTGTCAGTCTGAACCTCGGGCTAGAGTCTAAACTATTTTACCGATTGGGCTAAAACTTGGTATATAGGGTTTTCATAGGTTCACCGAGGAATTTTTATAATCGGATTTCCAACCCTAATATTAAGAGAAGTTTCCTTAAGGGCGGAAAGAGATTTAAAAAAAAATCAAAATCGGCTTTAACGATTTTGATTAGATTTCATTTCTAAGCTTTGATCAATATTACAAACCAAATGGCTACTCTCAACTTTTCGTCAAAATAACTTTAAGGGTTCCCTTCTGACTTGTAAATTCTAATTTTTAATTCTATCTTCGTAAGTCTTTGAGATATGAAATTACTTATCATTGCATACATGTAGATCTATTTATAATAAACATCTTTTACTTGAAATATATTTTTTATAAAACCAAAAGTTTTCATGCTATAAACACACATATCCTAACTATTATAAATGCGAATGTGAGTTTGTTTGTTTGTTTGTTTGTTTGTTACGCTTTCACGCCTAAACTACTCGACCGATCATCATGAAATTTCGCATACACGTTGTCATGGGTACATAAAAGGACATAGGGTACTTTTCATCCAGAAAAAATGCAAATGTGAGTTTGTTTGTTTGTTATTGTTTGTTACGCTTTCACGCCTAAACTACTAGACCAATCATCATGAAATTTCGCAAACACGTTGTCATGGGTACAGAAAAAGACATAGGGTACCTTTCATCCAGAAAAAAAAATGCAAATGTGAGTTTGTTTGTTTGTTTGTTTGTTATTGTTTGTTACGCTTTCACGCCTAAACTACTCGACCGATCATCATGAAATTTCGCATACATGTTGTCATGGGAACAGAAAAGGACATAGGGTACCTTTCATCCAGAAAAAATGCAAATTTGAGTTTGTTTGTTTGTTTGTTATTGTTTGCTACGCTTTCACGCCTAAACTACTCGACCGATCATCATGAAATTTCGGATACACGTTGTCATAGGTACAGAAAAGGATATAGGGTACCTTTCATCCAGAAAAAATGCGAATGTGAGTTTGTTTGTTTGTTTGTTATTGTTTGTTACGCTTTCACGCCTAAACTACTCGAACGATCATCATGAAATTTCGCATTCACGTAGTTATGGGTACAGAAAAAGACATAGGGTACCTTTCATCCAGAAAAAATGCAAATGTGAGTTTGTTTGTTTGTTTGTTTGTTTGTTTGTTTGTTTGTTTGTTTGTTATTGTTTGCTACGCTTTCACGCCTAAACTACTCGACCGATCATCATGAAATTTCGCATACACGTTGTCATAGGTACAGAAAAGGATATAGGGTACCTTTCATCCAGAAAAAATGCGAATGTGAGTTTGTTTGTTTGTTTGTTATTGTTTGTTACGCTTTCACGCCTAAACTACTCGACCGATCATCATGAAATTTCGCATACACGTTGTCATAGGTACAGAAAAGGATATAGGGTACCTTTCATCCAGAAAAAATGTGAATGTGAGTTTGTTTGTTTGTTTGTTTGTTTGTTTGTTATTGTTTGTTACGCTTTCACGCCTAAACTACTCGACCGATCATCATGAAATTTCGCATACACGTTGTCATTGGTACAGAAAAGGACATATTAGGGTACCTTTCATCCAGAAAAAAAGTACTGTTCCTGATGGATAGAAAAAAATAACTGTTAGACGGTCGTCCAGCTTAACAACTCGGCCTACTGATATGAATAAATTAATTGCAACATGATGCCTGGAGTACAGAAAAAGGGACCTGTGGTATCCCAGAAGAAAATCTGATACCCCGAATAAAAATCTGTTCCCGAGTTATTTTAGGCACATCTATCTTAAAATGATTAAAAATGATTATATTCAGCTAATTAAGCTCTGTCTGTTCACCCCGTTATGGTAAATGACAAAATTGTCGTAAAAAGTTTGGTATTATTCATTTCAGCAAAAATAGCTCTCGAGGTATTATGCTACGACAATGTAAACTTTTAGTGTGGGACGAAAGTACGATGTCCCACAAAAATCTATAGAAGCGTTAAACCAAACTTTTCAGGACTTGCGAGACAGTACAGTTATTATGGGACGAATGGTAGTTTTACTGGCTGGTGACTTCCGAAAAACTCTACCGGTGATCCAGAGGGACACACATGCAGATGAAATCAAAGCCTGTCTCAAGTCATCAAGATTGTGGGCAAAAGTGAAAAAATTCAGCCTAACAACGAATATGAGAGTCCACCTTTATAATGACGTAGATTCAGGACATTACGCCGAGACACTATTGAAAATTGGCGATGGACGTTTGGACACGGATGCTGAAGGATGTATTTTACTTACAGGGGAATTCTGTAATTTGGTGGAAAATGATGTGGAGCTCATTGCTAAAGTTTACCCAGACTTACAACTAAATTTAAATTGTGATCATTGGTTGTGTGCAAGAGCAATTCTTGCACCAAAAAATGAAATCGTTAACAAAATCAACACTGACATTTTGAAAGAGGTGCAGGGAGAAATAAAGGAGTATTTGTCAATAGATACAATCATGGACACAGAACAGAGCACTTCATATCCCGCTGAGTTTTTAAATTCTCTGGAGCTATCGGGTGTACCCTTGCATAAACTACAATTGAAATTAGGTGTACCAGTTATGCTTATGCGAAATTTAGATGCACCGCGTTTATGTAATGGGATGAGGCTTCAATTACACAATTAGGGCAAAATATAATCTGTGCCACCATTTTAACAGGTGTGGGAAAAGGGGAAAGTGTAATCATACCTCGAATCCCAATAATCCCCACTGACCTACCATTCAAAAGACTCCAGTTTCTAATCAAACTTAGTTTTGCTATTACTATTAACAAAGCGCAAGGGCAAACATTGCAGGTAGCAGGGGTGCATTTGTAAATGCCATGTTTTTCCCATGGCCAGCTATATGTAGCCTGTTCGCGTGTGTCCAATGCCCAGAATTTGTATGTATTTGTGCCAAATGGAAGGACATACAACATAGTATATAGGAGCGTCCTAAAATAATGATCTATTCTCTGCCCATGATTGCAACGGTCAAGAACATGCGGAGTAAATAAGGGATTTTAATTAACTGTAAGTAAAATTTAAGATGGAGTAGGATCTTCCAATTCGTGGCAAGGCATAACCTATAGCTCCACTGACACACACTCCACTACTTCTTTTCTACTCCTACACTTAATCCTGATTTATATTGTGTAGTTTGTTTTTTCTTTATCTCTACCTCTATTGACTAACAACCTCAATATGTTCATCGTTTTTATTGTCATATTCCCTGTGTCAATCGACAACCTGAATTTATTGATAAAATCTACATTAACGCGAGCGAAGCCGCGGGCAAAAGCTAGTATATATATATATATATATATATATATATTTATTTTAATTTTGCCAACACTTTAAGGTAAAGTATTACGACCGTCAAAAAATCTAGCCCGAAATGTTGATGGAGGTCAACGTTTTATGACCCCCTGAAACTTAAAAAGTGGTTTTTGCAACGCCGTCTGTCTGTATGTCTGTCTGACCCTAAAATTAATAGCAGTTTACTAAAGGGGGAAAAGAGAAAAATTTCATTTTCTCAAAATCGGCTATAACGATTCTATCTCTCTCATTTTAGACTCAATTGTCATTATTACCTATTTTATTGGTCAAAATTTATAAAAGAGAAATTTAATATCAATGCGATAACCATAAGATGTGCAACTCTAGTAAAATGACGAAAATTTTAATCGTAAGTCACAATTTGAATACGAAGTGTTGACCCTTTGGGACTCAATATCGATATTTTTTATTGGTCCAAATATACAAATGAAGACCTGAATTCTTTAAAAATAAAATTATGAAATTTAAAACCACGAGCCAAAATTTTTTTTACGTATGTATAGCACAATTTTTTCTCGGGCTCGCTAGTATATATTATATTACGAATTTTGAGTATATATATCCATTTTTAAACAATAGAGCGAAAAAGTCCGTGCGGAGCTCTGTACCATTTATTTCAAAAGTTTCTGTAAAAGTGTGTTATTTAATGTACGCTCTTTGTTAGAGTGTTTCTTAAACAATTTAGTCCCTATATGATTTCATTTCACAAATATTATGAGTTTTTAGTAATAACATTTATTTGACGTGGAGGTTGGGATCAATTCCCAACATACCCACACCGACAGGAACAAGAAAAAAGGTGTCAATTCGTCTTGTTTGCCAATGACAAATATGTCAGCCAAGTGTGCCTAGATATTTACCCCCCTTAAATTATTTCACCCTCTCACATGAAGCTAGCGATAGAGTTCATCTATGCATACTGTCCATTCACGGTAGTGTTTAACTTTTTCTGACAGTTTGAAAATATTCTAAAATCAGTTTCCATAGTCCTCCGCTTCACAAAGGATCCTTGGCACTTACTGACACTTTTGACATACGTGACAGAACATTTTTGTGGTGGACGATTACGGAACTTTTTTTTTAGTGATTAACGTCAGAAAAATCCAGATTTATGGTGAAATAATCATAGTAAGTCACGGAGCATTTTAAATTCAAATATGTTGTAAATAGGTCTGTTTTCTGTACACCTTATTCTTTCATTTATTACATAATACCCCACCCCACCCAAAGCAAATTTATTGTAGGAGTCTAAAAAATACATTTATCGTATAGTCTCTAAAGTAAGACTTTTTAAAGTCGACGATAGGGGAGTACCTGAGATAGTTTTTATTTAAATTTTATTAATTTTTTATTAAAATTCTAGCAATGTCCAATATCTACGACAGCTAGTAGCCCTGTTTATCGGCCACATAGTCAAAGGCGCCATTCTAGTGTTACACTAGACTTCCGATGACAAGGAGATCAGGGCTAGAACCTCGGATGGATATATTGAGGGTTCAAAAATGATTTTCCACTTTCCACACGCAAATGCGGGTACACTATCTCAAAATTTAACCTTTATTATCCCAAACCTATTACGTGATTAGTTCATGTGCGTTTTATAACCTAAACGGGTAGTAAGACGCGATGTTTTAAAAAACCTAATTTATTTATATAAATCAATGAGAGTATATTAGAAAAATTTATTGCTAAACGAAATGAGTAAATAATTCTTTGACGTCATCTGAGATCGAACAGGGAATATCCTAAACATGCCTAGCCCACCGAACACCCGTGGATGATCAAACGCCGACGAAAGATCGGCTAATAGGGGTCAATTAGTGTAATAAGGGTCCCCATACCACAACCGTGGAGACAGGATACACTTAAAGAGACACTCCTCGTCTGGCCTGTATAAAATGTCACTAACAATGACATGATGAATGTCTGATCAGGAAGACTAGAGGGCGGGGCGACCCTAGAAGAGCACTTGACATTAAAAGTCGAGGGACCACCCGCAACCCACCACCACCATCACACCCCAACATGAAACCCACTTCAATGACGTCACTTAAAAATTGATTGATGAGGCGACGACGCTTTAGAAAGTTCGATTGTCCTTGACTTAAATAAATACACTGTAATTTTTATCTATTAGATTACAAATTCAATTCATGACCTGGGAAATTCCAGAAATCATAGATGAAAAAAGGCAAAGTAATTTTTCAACAAACAATTGGGTTAGAAAATACACTCGTGGTCATGCGGACAAAGGCATAAGTCTTTAATAGTCTGTATCCGTGACGAAGAGAACCGTGTCGGGTGTAACGATATTATTTTTCCTGGACATTTTATCACTCATTAACGAAAATACAGGTAGATTTCCTCTAAAATATAGCTTCCTCAATTCTACACTATCAGTCGAATATGCGGATAGTAACACGCAGAGTTCTATAAGTTTCAAATAGTTTCGGAATATATTTTATATTTTTTAAACATAAAAAATATGTTTATATGGAATAATGTTTTATTTTCCTCATACTTGTTGGTAGATTTTATTTTGCCCTCCATTTTCTCTTTCATAAATTTTAGTTTTCTTTATGAAATTGGTACAATGCATTGACTAAAGCAGTGTTAAAAATATTAGAATATATTTTGAGCACTGTCTTGTCCACATTACAATCTGGACAATGTTCAGGTTTCCAATTAAAATTTACCTAAATAAACACTGCTGAGTGTAATACTTATTTAAAGCCCCATTCGACTAAAAAAAAACCCACTGACAATGAAACTGTTCTCGCGTCAAATGGCTAAAAGGCCATCGTCAGTTATAAGGTAATTTGATTTGATCCTCAGTATAAGTATTAATTAATCTTATTCGGAATAACCTAATTTAGAGAAGACAAAACCTTAAAAATTACACAAAGTCGTTACGATGTTAAATCTAAGTGCAAAGTTTTTACGGCTAGTGGATTTGATACTTTAACGTATTCTTAGGTCGAGTCATAATATCTTTAAGATGTCACTCTGGATGGATATTTTATTTTTTCTATTCGGAAGGTTATACGGTTTTTCCCGAGTTCGGATCCATGTTGTTATACAGGTTTCCTGAGTTCGGATCCATGTTGTTATACTAACTAGGCACCGGATATTATTTACGTGTTAATTTCTTTTACTATAAGTTTTACCTCAATCTGTAGACAGCCGCTAACCTAGCCCAACCTTTGACCACACATTCAAAATTTTTCTTATAAAAGAGTTCATGGAGCCGAATAAGTAGCCTATGGGGACAAATTAATACTGGTTACTGCTAAAGGGGTTAGTAAAGCTGAATTCGTATTTTCCTATCACTTTTAATAGGTACTTTCAATAGCGAATTAGTTGATAACATTAAAATGTTATCAACATTGATTACAAAATATGTTTTCTAAAGTTTCTTCCTAGCAAAATCTTACTATACGCCCTACATCTCAATTTTTATATTTGTATTCTGATAGCTCTAAAGTAGGCCTATAAAAATAATTGTCAAAATAAAAGCTAATATTTGACGACTCCCTGACCTATTTTCCAACATCTCAGTGGCACACCTAAACCTAGGCATCGTCCTGGGCCGCGTCGGTCGCCTGAAGGAGTCCAAGGTGGTACTGAGGGCTTGCTCCATGTTGGACGGGACCGGTCTGAAGGATCCTAGGAACCACGACACCGCGAGGATAGCCTGTCTCTTTCACCTAGGCAGACTCACCATGGAGGAAGGGAGACTCGGGGAGGCTGTCGAAATCTTCCTCGAAGCCGTCGGCAAGATGCCTCATTACTATCAGCCACAGGTATATACATATATATGTGTATGTGATGGATTATTATTAGCACTACGTATTACTACCCGATCGGTTTATACGCACTTACGCTAATGTGTAATGGTAGGGTGATTGTGAGATGAAATGGAGTACCTACAGTTTAACGTGTAATCCGAACCACGATGGAGGCTTGGCATTCCTCACATTCATAAGTTTTTATTAATACACGTCTTGTCAGAGGTAAAGGAAGGGTTTGGCAATCAGATAAATCTGTGCCGAGACCGAGGATTGAACTCCGGACCCCCAGCACAGAAGTCTTGACACCTCACCCTTAGACCACCAGGTCACCTGTGAGATGGAAAATGTTCTCGTTTAGGAAATATTTTAAATTAATTTTTGTGGAAAAAATCACAGATTTAGAACACATGCTAGGAAACACTAGTTCTTCTTAAGACGTTACAGCAGAAATATTATTAAATGAATTTAATTCAATAAAGTAAGTTTTTTTTCACGTATTTAAAACTGCGCTTGGTGGTTTATTGTGCCACTAAAGTTGTGTCTGTTGTAGAACAGATTTGTTAATACTTCCATTTCTGAGATTCAATGATATTAAGATTTTAACGAAAAATGTTCATCTACAATGAGTATTTGATTACAACTTTCCTCTCTCCCTCACTTATCCCCTAAACATTATTGATGGCTTTATGTACATATTATGTCATAGATTCTAGGTGCCACCTCTCCCTAAACCATTCTCTTATAAACTCGGCCATAAACCGCCATTATTAAAAAATGCCATAACTAGCGACAGACTCGAGGTCTCTGCCGTCATTGATATAATTGACCTCAGACATGGGCCTGATCGCACTTCAAACGATGCACCCTTCACAAGCTTACTTGCTCGATTATATGATTATGCAACTTATATGATAAGATATTCTGAAAATTGCACGCCAAAGGTCCCAGGTTCGATTCCCGTGTCCAAGTACCATTTTTTAATTTTCAGAATATGATTATCTAGATGCGAGTAAATCCTCACTAAAACAAATATAATAGCTTTGGCTATTTGATTCTTATATGATAAGGCTATAGTGTAATGGGTACGAACCAATACTTTCAGGGTAAACAGAATGTACAACCTGATTAGAAATAATGTAGGTAGAATTAAGAGGAAATGTGCATGAATTTGAGTGGGGGAGAGAGTGGGAAACCATTTATGAAAAAACACCCTCAGTACCCTTTACAAAGAATCAAACTCTGATCTATCCATCATAGGCAGTCTAATCTATTGTAAAAATGATATAAACCCTTGATCATTAGACCACCAAAGCGCAGGCGTGCGCAGCGTGGGTGTCGGTCGTGGCGCCACTACAAGCCACAAAAAGAGAGGAAAAGTTGCGGGGATAAAAACAATTAAGTACATACCTAATTCTTTTTAGAAACTGTTTCGACGGATATTCTAAGAGTAATGTTTAATGTAGCCTTGAGATTCTGCAACAACACCTCATGGTCCCATTCGTCGAACAAAGACTGACTGTGGACATGGACTTGGATGACTTTTTTATTTGCCTCGCGTATACTACCTGTTCAGGTTATACGCATATGTACTAATTACACTAATGAGTTTAGTATAAGGATGGTTGAATTTAGAGGAACTGTACCTGTACTTTCTTGGAGGGAGAATGGAAAACCACATAAAAAAAACACCTTCAGTATACCTGACCGTGATTAGAACCCCGATATCCCTGTCATCGGCAGTCTAGTGTATTGAGGAGAGACGCCTTAGACCATGCGGCTACCGCAGCATTTGGATGACATTATTTAAGAGTTTAGAAAAAAATTAAAAAAAGAAAAGAAAAAAACATGATGATACCTTTCAGCCAACTATTGACATTGTAATTTTGTAATCTATAATGTAAGTTTTTTTTTAAAGATCAATGTTGAAACAAACAAAAAATTGATTCTTTCTTGTTTTTTTATTCATTTATTGTAATTGTCCAAAAAAATATTTCTCAGGAGGGAGGGGGCGTTAATCTCTCCCCCTTCGTCTTCCAACTGGCACCCTTATCAGCCTTAACGTGCGCATGCTTATGCATCAAAGTGGGTAGTTATGAAATAGCATGTACATCTTTTCGTACAAACAACTTATGAGTTTGTGGTCAAATTTGTTTTTCGTGTCCTTAGAGTTTATTCAATATGCTGGGGGAGGCGTTCAGCAGACTGGGTAAGGATAAAGAGGCAGAAAACTGGTTCAAAGCCTCACTCGCCACAAGACCGGATCACGTGCCTACTCACCTCACGTATGGGAAGCTACTCGCAAGAAATGTGAGTGTTTTCAGAATACAATACTCAAGTAAAGCCTGAACAGTAAGGAATTTATGGTGATATGGATGGAAACGCAATTCAAGGCCTGAATGAGTAAAGTTTTTGTAAAAATTTTGTGCAAAAGAACAGACAAATAAATACTGCTTTTTTTAGATGGTTTGGTCTAATTTTCTTCAAATAAATGGTCTCAAAAATTCTCAATATTTGTCATGAGTAGAGGGGCATTTAAACAGAATTTTTTTAAATAAAGATAAAAAAAGTTCTGTCCAAATGCCACCATTCAAATGGGAAATATAAAATAACGGTTGTTATTTCTTTGTGTAGACAACTAAACTTAAAACATATCTATTGAAACAATATTTGATGTATTTTTGCTGGAAAGGTTTTTCTAGATCTAAAAACTGCAAATATATTGATCTTGACTAGCACTATTTTCAGTTGGTGTCCTGATTTCAAAGAAAAATATAAAGGATCGAATCCTCATGTAAAAAAAACAATTATTATAGAAATTAATGTGTGGGTGAAAGAATGAATCCGGTATGTTAGTTGTAATATTATAACATAGCTAACTATTAATATTGTTTTCACTATTAGGCAGATTTTTATCATTTTAATTCATAGTTCAAACCTTAAGTAGAGTAAATAATTTATTGTCTTACATTTTCCAATTATTTGAGAACAATTAAAAAATGGCTACAATTTAACAAAATATTGTACTTATTATTATAAATTTAGTTAATTATTAATATATATATTTGTACACCCGTTTGGTGGCCACATGGTCTTAGGGATAACTCTCGCAGTAAACTAGCAGGGTCTCCAAACTTTTGGTACGTGGAGCCACATAATATATTTTACACACTTTGCACGCCAAAGTAAAAAAATCATTTTTGTAAATGAACAAATAACATTTATTTGGATATTTTTGGGAAATCAGAATGATTTTATTCAGAATGAAATAGAAATGTAACAATTACAAATAAAGACAGCAGGTCATACATATTTTCAAAAAACAAAACTCATATTTACTCTGGGATATCAATAGGAGATTTAATCGTGACTAACAAACCATTAAGTTTTGCACAATAGACAATGGAGATAATGGAACTCCTTTCTTAATTTCAAAATATTGCTAAACTGAGGTTTCAAGCTTGAGGTGCTCATTATTAAATAGGACTTATTTTATTTTAATAGCTTATCGATAAATTTGCTCGATAGTGGGACTTGACATACTTGATACTTCATTATTGAGTGTTTTCGTTCACACAGGTTGTTTGAATAAAAAGTGACACAAATCCAAAAGCAAATAGCTTTAAATTCGGAAACTGCTCAGGACTGCAAAGATTTATAAAATTGTAGTTCCTTCTTTATATTTGTGTTTCAGCATGTATCTGATTGGAGATAAATAATCTCCATTTGAAACTGACTTGTAGTGTTTCAACATTGCAGTCAATGAATTTTAAAACAGTCTTAATTTCATCCGTTCTTTCATCAAGATTAGAAAATCGTCCCCAAATGGTTTTTGTAGGTCGGGAAATGAATTCTATTGCAAATGAAAAGGAAAATTATGCTTCACGTTTATTCATGAAATTTTCACAACATAGGAAATGAACCAAGTATGAACGTTCAACTGTTCTTCAAGTAGCATCATTTTTTCCTGAATGCCTTGACATGTGCGAATAGATCACAAATTACATTTGTTTCAGCTTGTACTTTAGAGTCAATTGATTCTATGGCCGTTCACGTCTAAAAAATGGTCATTTTCAAGGCCAGTCAGGGTTTGATAAAAGTGAATGAGGTTTATCCTTTTCTGGGAGAAATGAATCAATTTATATTTATAATAAATAATCAATATAATCGCTTATTTTTAAAATTATGTGGCATCTTTCGTGACTTTCCATTTATAGCCAGCCCTCTGCCGGGAGACTTGGAACCACCTAAAAATCGTCCCAAGCCGTTCTGTTATACAAATAGGGACTGACACCAGCTGTCTCTTACACCGTTTAGGTTTTAATTTATTTGGCCCCTGCGACTGAATATGAGCTTTTGCAATTCCGACATGCACTCTGACTTGGTGTCATGAGGGGAAGCATGCATGCGGACAGGAACTGGACATGTCAAATATAGTGTGTGGTTGAGAAATAACAAAGAAAAACCATTAATTTGTTTTTTGATAAAATCTTTGGGCGACCTTTGGATTAGACTGACAACGATGGGGGATCAAGGTTCGTATATCGGTTGGGTTACTGAGGGTAGTTTTTCCATTATGGGTTTTTACTTTTCCTCCACGCAAGTGCGGGATCACTTTCTCTAAATATAAACTTCCTTATCCATAAAGCCACTAGCGTAATTAGTACATAGGCGTATAACCCGAACGGGTAGTAAGAGATGGTGATATATATATATATCTGCCGAGTAGAGAATATGGATGTTGGTATTTAACTACATATACAAAGGTTTTTCCCCATGGCTAAGTGGAATAGCGGTCGGTCACAAGTCTAGGAGACTTCAGTTCAGTTACAGGTGGGTCTGATTTGGTATTTGCTAGTGGTTTGTCTTAATTTAAAATTAGTAAATATCTAGTCACTAGGGTGGGAATAATTAGGCGTAATATCCTAGGTTAAGCCGTTTTGTGAGTCATATACTTAAATAGTTGATGTTTAGAAGTTCATGTTAAATACTCCCATTTATAAAATCTTTAAGGCCTACTTAATGTATTTGTGTAGATAATTGTTACTTTAATATGTAGAACCACCGCAGAAAGCTTCTTAGACCAATTTAATTTTAATCTAAAATGTAATTTGTGTCAGTGTACCCAGGTACTTACAAATAATTTTCTTAAACTTGCTTGCTTTCAGATTACGAGGGTAAGAAGCAGAGAATTGGTACACAAAGGCACAAGCAATTGCTCCAGAGGATGCTTCAGTGTATCGACATTATGGTAAGTTTGGTTTATAAAGTCCAATTTTCATAGAAGGCCTTAAAGAATTTTTTTTAAAGCAAACATTAAGGTATTTATATTATATTATTATTATTAGTCTTATTTTATAGTATTAATAATAATTACCAAACGTGACACTGTAGTAACTTGATCTGACGTATGAGTTAGCAAAAGTATATCTAGTAACTTTTCTTGCTTTCAGATAAGTAATAATCTTTCTTAAAAAATTAGACCCCACATAATAACTCTACAAATATTCACATAAATATTTATTGATAAATGCACGAAAGTAGTTAATTTTGCCAATTGTCATTTGATGTAATTTGTTTACTATAAATAACTTTTTTTTAGAGCCACGTCTTACTTCATTTTTGGGTTGTAAGCCTATGTACTAATTACACTAATATGTTAGGTATGATAAAGGTTTAATTTAGAGGAGATGGACCCGAATTTGCGTGGAGGGAGTGTGGAATGCAATTTAGGAAAACCATCCTTTGTACACCCGACCGTGATTTAACCCTGATCCCCCCTATCTAGTCTAGTCTATTGCGAGCGTAACACCTTTTAGACCATGCGGTCACCGAAGCGGCTCATATATAATCGGAAGAGTTTATTTTATAGTTACATAATTCAAACCGACTCGAGAGACTATTGTTTGTTTTTACATGTTTTGGTTTCCTATTCACTTTCCAGGTGAATTCGTCTATTTTTTATTACAAACTAAACCTTATCATATTGTTTACTTAAATTATTATTATTATTATTATTATTATTAGCACTGCGCCTTACTACCCGTTCGTGTTGTACGAACTTACGCTAATGTACAGTGGTAGGGTGATTGTGATATGAAATGGAGGACCTACAGTTTAACGTGGGATCCGAACCACGGTGGAGGCCTGACACTCCACACATTCACACGTTGTGATTAATACACTTCTTGTCAGAGGTGAAGGAAGAGTTTGGCAATCAGATAAATTTGTGCTGGGACCGAGGATTGAACCCCAGATTTATTTAAATTAGATCGTCTTAAGTCACTAACCCAACCAAAATACTGTAGCTAAAACTTGCCGAAATATGCAATCATACAATCTCAAATCTCATTATTAAAAAAAAAATTATAGTAGAATTGGGTGTGCTTCGTTTGATACACAGCACACGATGCTAATTCAACTAACTAACTATATATATATATATATATATATATATATATATGTGTGTGACTGCACCATTAACGATACATTTAGAAGGGAACATAGCTAAGCTATTAATCATGTGTTTAAACTTATTTATTTTTGGTACTACTTGTTGCTAAAGAAGGAGTTGCTTAGTTTACATTATGTTGGAAACAATACATTTTTTTATTGTATGCGCAAGAACGTCCGATCAAACTAAATTTTTGAAAAACCTAAGTATTTTTTTCAAAACAATGTGTTAATTTTTTTGTAATATTATCTTCACTGTCTATTAAATGGGTTAGTTTATTCAAGTATAGATTGTAAACACAATCAAAACTGATTAGTTTTGTATCCTCGGATTATTCTCATTTGTCGTGTTAATTTAAATTTACATACTCAGTTTCAAGACTTATAAGCTAGTATTATTGAATGTAGCTTATCATTTTGAAAATAGAAATAAATAAAGAGATAGTGAGAACGAGGAAGAGATAAAAATATCAGATAAACACACACACTAAACGGGTAGGTGTGAGAAAAGTAGAATAGAGTAGGTATGTGGAAAGTAGAATGGAGTTGATATGAGAAAAGTAGATAGGATTAGGTATAAGGAAAGTACAATTTAGATAAATGTACCCGCACTTGTGTAGAAGGAGAGAGGGAAATTGTTTAGAAAATCCAAGCTCAGTACTGGCGCTAGTAATGTAAGTTATATCATGTTTTAAACCATTTTTCTGAAATTGATCAACATCTAGAAATGAAATATAATTTAACTTAAACACATATTTTAATTTGAGGCAGTTAAAGTGCAATTTCTGAGCCGACTGATTGTATCAACACACGACTTATGAATTAACATAAATTTAGGATACAAAACCCAGTCCCCCGGACAATTAACTCATCACTATGAAAGAGGAAACTCCAATTTTACAAATAATACATTTTTAGGCTATGACTGGAATCAGAACCAGGACCCTAAGGTCAGTAGGCAGTTACGCTACCAACTGAGCTAAGGTTTGAACTTAGACTATATTACTTTATATATGTTATATAGGCCTATGTCTATATACATAGTACACATATACTCTAACTTTGACCATATTTATTTTATACATATATTATAAACATCTATTTACACACGTTATGGTTCCATTGAACACTCTCATCAAATGTTGCATCAAAAAATTAATATGAACAGAATTTAGTGCGTGGTGAACTTTAAAGGGGGTAATGGTGGTAGTATTTGCCGGAACTTCCCACTCAGGCGAGTGTCGTCTGCACGCGAAGATGTTTGAACTTGTCAGTAACCTTGGTCGAGCTAATTAAGCTAGAGTAAGTTTTTACTTTCTCTCTATCTTACAGGTAGAGAAAGTATTGTGATCGTCAAAAAAATCGAACTCGAGATTTTGATGAATTTTGACGTTTCATGACTTCCTGAATCCGAAAAAGTGGTTTTTGAATTTCCGTCTGTCTGTCTGTCTGTCTGTCTGTCTGTCTGTCTGTCTGTCTGTCTGTCTGTCTGTCTGTCTGTACCTCCAACTAGAGCCTAAACTATTTTACCGATTGAGCTGAAACTTGATATCTAGGGTTTTCATAGGGTTGCCCCGAGGGGTTTTTGGAATTGGATATCTACCCCTAAAATTAAGGGTAGTTTACTGAAGGGCAAAAAGAGAAAAAGTCGATTTTCTCAAAATCGGCTCTAACGATTTTGATTAAATTTCATTTATGAACATAAATAAATATACCAAACAAAATGGCTACTCTCAATATTTCGGCAAAATCGTTTTAAGGGCTCCGGTCTGATGCGTAAATTTACATTTTTTATAATAGCTCCGAAACTATTTGAGATATGAAATTACTTACCATTACAAATATGTATATATATTTATAATACAAATATTTTATTCGAAACATATTTTTATAAAATCAATAACTTTCAATATATACGCAATTATATATATATTTTTAACTTTTTGGGCATTAAAGCTTAAGTATTGCGACCGTAAGAAAAACTAACCTGAAATGTTGATGGATGTCGACGTCTCATGACCCCCCGAACCCTTAAAAATAGTCTTTGCAATGCCGTCTGTCTGTGTGTCTATTAAAACTTAAAATTAAGGGTAGTTTACTGAAGGGCAAAAAGAGAAAAAGTCGATTTTCTCAAAATCGGCTCTAACGATTTTGATTAAATTTCATTTATGAACATAAATAAATATACCAAACAAAATGGCTACTCTCAATATTTCGGCAAAATCGTTTTAAGGGCTCCGGTCTGATGCGTAAATTTACATTTTTTATAATAGCTCCGAAACTATTTGAGATATGAAATTACTTACCATTACAAATATGTATATATATTTATAATACAAATATTTTATTCGAAACATATTTTTATAAAATCAATAACTTTCAATATATACGCAATTATATATATATTTTTAACTTTTTGGGCATTAAAGCTTAAGTATTGCGACCGTAAGAAAAACTAACCTGAAATGTTGATGGATGTCGACGTCTCATGACCCCCCGAACCCTTAAAAATAGTCTTTGAAATGCCGTCTGTCTGTGTGTCTATTAGAACTTAAAATTAAGGGTAGTTTACTGAATGGCAAAAAGAGAAAAAGTCGATTTTCTCAAAATCGGCTCCAACGATTTTGATTAAATTTCATTTATAAACATTAATAAATATTCCAAACAAAATGGCTACCCTCAATATTTCGGCAAAATGGCGTTAAGGGCTCCGGTCTGATGCGTAAATTAACATTTTTTTAAATAGCTCCGAAACTATTTGAGATATGAAATTACTTAGCATTACAAATATGTATATATATTTATAATACAGATATTTTATCCGAAACATATTTTTATAAAATCAATAACTTTCAATATATACGCAATTATATGAATTTTTTTAACTTTTTGGACATTAAAGTTTAAGTATTGCGACCGTAAAAAAAAAAACTAACCTGAAATGTTGATGGATGTCGACGTCTCATGACCCCCCGAACCCTAAAAAATAGTCTTTGCAATGCCGTCTCTCTGTGTGTCTATAAAAACTTAAAATTAAGGGTAGTTTACTGAAGGACGAAAAGAGAAAAATTTGGTTTTCTCAAAATCTGCTTAAACGATTTTGATTAAAATTCGTATCTAGGCGTTGATTAAGATTATAAATAAACTGGCTATTTTCATTTTCCTATGAAAATGATTTTTAGGGTACATTACAGAAGCGTTAATTTCCGTATCTCCACAACTATTGGAGAAACTAAACAACTTATCATTGCAAAATTGTAGGACTATTAGAAATAAAAAACTTTTATTTGACATATATTTTTATAAAAACAGCAGTTTCTGAGATATTTGCAAATATATTAATACAATTTTGTGAGCTTTAGTTGTAAACATATACTACTTAAGTCTTAACGCTATAATACTCCAATGCCATAGAGTAATTAAATATAAGTAAGTATCTAAAAAAAGTATGTTATTTTTCCTTAAATCTCTTAGGAGAAATGTTTGCATAGCAATGATCTATCTCCATTTTAGACTCAATAGTCAATATTTACATTTTTTATTAGTCAAAATGTATAAATGAATAATTAAAAATATCAATGCGATGACTTGAAGATCTGCAACACCTTTTAAAATGTTAAAATTTTAACCAGAAATCGAAATTTTAATACGAAGTGTTGACCCTTGTGGAAGACATTAAACTGTTTGAAATGTTCTTAGGTGGACAAAGATGCGCCTCTTTTCTCATTGATTATATATCATTGTATATTATTTTATGCGTGTTCTTATGTGGAGGGGTGATGATACAATGTACATTATTCCGTTCAGAAATCTTACGAGTTTATAGAAAGAGAGAGAAAGTCTGTGCGGTGTGCCGTACCATTTATTTTAAATTTGAACTTGTTCTTTGCTCCTTTTTACTTTCTCTCTATCTTACAGGTAGAGAAAGTATTGTGATCGTCAAAAAAATCGAACTCGAGATTTTGATGAATTTTGACGTTTCATGACTTCCTGAATCCGAAAAAGTGGTTTTTGAATTTCCGTCTGTCTGTCTGTCTGTCTGTCTGTACCTCCAACTAGAGCCTAAACTATTTTACCGATTGAGCTGAAACTTGATATCTAGGGTTTTCATAGGGTTGCCCCGAGGGGTTTTTGGAATTGGATATCTACCCCTAAAATTAAGGGTAGTTTACTGAAGGGCAAAAAGAGAAAAAGTCGATTTTCTCAAAATCGGCTCTAACGATTTTGATTAAATTTCATTTATGAACATAAATAAATATTCCAAACAAAATGGCTACTCTCAATATTTCGGCAAAATCGTTTTAAGGGCTCCGGTCAGTTGCGTAAATTAACATTTTTTATAATAGCTCCGAAACTATTTGAGATATGAAATTACTTAGCATTACAAATATGTATATATATTTATAATACAAATATTTTATCCGAAACATATTTTTATAAAATCAATAACTTTCAATATATACGCAATTATATATATATTTTTAACTTTTTGGGCATTAAAGCTTAAGTATTGCGACCGTAAAAAAAAAAACTAACCTGAAATGTTGATGGATGTCGACGTCTCATGACCCCCCGAACCCTAAAAAATAGTCTTTGCAATGCCGTCTGTCTGTGTGTCTATAAAAACTTAAAATTAAGGGTAGTTTACTGAAGGACGAAAAGAGAAAAATTTGGTTTTCTCAAAATCTGCTCAAACGATTTTGATTAAAATTCGTATCTAGGCGTTGATTAATATTATAAATAAACTGGCTATTTTCATTTTCCTATGAAAATGATTTTTAGGGTACATTACAGAAGCGTTAATTTCCGTATCTCCACAACTATTGGAGAAACTAAACAACTTATCATTGCAAAATTGTAGGACTATTATAAATAAAAAACTTTTATTTGACATATATTTTTATAAAAACAGCAGTTTCTGAGATATTTGCAAATATATTAATACAATTTTGTGAGCTTTAGTTGTAAACATATACTACTTAAGTCTTAACGCAATAATACTCCAATGCCATAGAGTAATTAAATATAAGTAAGTATCTAAAATAAATGGTACGGCACACCGCACAGACTTTCTCTCTCTTTCTATAAACTCGTAAGATTTCTGAACGGAATAATATACATTGTATCATCACCACTCCACATAAGAACACGCATAAAGTAATATACAATGATATAGAATCAATGAGAAAAGAGGCGCATCTTTGTCTACCTAAGAACATTTCAAACAGTTTAATGTCTTCCACAAGGGTCAACACTTCGTATTAAAATTTCGATTCTAGTTAAAGTTTTAACATTTTAAAAGATGTTGCAGAACTTCAAGTCATCGCATTGATATTTAATTATTCATTTATACATTTTGACCAATAAAAAATGTAAATATTGACTATTGAGTCTAAAATGGAGATAGATCATTTCTATGCAAACATTTCTCCTAAGAGATTTAAGGAAAAATAACATACTTTTTTAGATACTTATATTTAATTACTCTATGGCATTGGAGAATTATTGCGTTAAGACTTAAGTAGTATATGTTTACAACTAAAGCTCACAAAATTGTATTAATATATTTGCAAATATCTCAGAAACTGCTGTTTTTATAAATATATATGTCAAATAAAAGTTTTTTATTTATAATAGTCCTACAATTTTGCAATGATAAGTTGTTTAGTTTCTCCAATAGTTGTGGAGATACGGAAATTAACGCTTCTGTAATGTACCCTAAAAATCATTTTCATAGGAAAATGAAAATAGCCAGTTTATTTATAATCTTAATCAACGCCTAGATACGAATTTTAATCAAAATCCTTTAAGCAGATTTTGAGAAAACCAAATTTTTCTCTTTTCGTCCTTCAGTAAACTACCCTTAATTTTAAGTTTTTATAGACACACAGACAGACGGCATTGCAAAGACTATTTTTTAGGGTTCGGGGGGTCATGAGACGTCGACATCCATCAACATTTCAGGTTAGTTTTTTTTTACGGTCGCAATACTTAAACTTTAATGTCCAAAAAGTTAAAAATATATATATAATTGCGTATATATTGAAAGTTATTGATTTTATAAAAATATGTTTCGAATAAAATATTTGTATTATAAATATATATACATATTTGTAATGTTAAGTAATTTCATATCTCAAATAGTTTCGGAGCTATTATAAAAAATGTTAATTTACGCAACTGACCGGAGCCCTTAAAACGATTTTGCCGAAATATTGAAAGTAGCCATTTTGTTTGGAATATTTATTTATGTTCATAAATGAAATTTAATCAAAATCGTTAGAGCCGATTTTGAGAAAATCGACTTTTTCTCTTTTTGCCCTTCAGTAAACTACCCTTAATTTTAAGTTTTAATAGACACACAGACAGACGGCATTGCAAAGACTATTTTTAAGGGTTCGGGGGGTCATGAGACGTCGAAATCCATCAACATTTCAGGTTAGTTTTTCTTACGGTCGCAATACTTAAGCTTTAATGCCCAGAAAGTTAAAAATATATATATAATTGCGTATATATTGAAAGTTATTGATTTTATAAAAATATGTTTCGAATAAAATATTTGTATTATAAATATATATACATATTTGTAATGCTAAGTAATTTCATATCTCAAATAGTTCGGAGCTATTATAAAAAATGTTAATTTACGCAACTGACCGGAGCCCTTAAAACGATTTTGCCGAAATATTGAAAGTAGCCATTTTGTTTGGAATATTTATTTATGTTCATAAATTAAATTTAATCAAAATCGTTAAAGCCGATTTTGAGAAAATCGACTTTTTCTCTTTTTTCCCTTCAGTAAACTACCCTTAATTTTAGGGGTAGATATCCAATTCCAAAAACCCCTCGGGGCAACCCTATGAAAACCCTAGATATCAAGTTTCAGCTCAATCGGTAAAATAGTTTAGGCTCTAGTTGGAGGTACAGACAGACAGACAGACAGACAGACAGACGGAAATTCAAAAACCACTTTTTCGGATTCAGGAAGTCATGAAACGTCAAAATTCATCAAAATCTCGAGTTCGATTTTTTTGACGATCACAATACTTTCTCTACCTGTAAGATAGAGAGAAAGTAAAAAGTATGTTATTTTTCCTTAAATCTCTTAGGAGAAATGTTTGCATAGCAATGATCTATCTCCATTTTAGACTCAATAGTCAATATTTACATTTTTTATTGGTCAAAATGTATAAATGAATAATTAAATATCAATGCGATGACTTGAAGATCTGCAACACCTTTTAAAATGTTAAAATTTTAACCAGAAATCGAAATTTTAATACGAAGTGTTGACCCTTGTGGAAGACATTAAACTGTTTGAAATGTTCTTAGGTGGACAAAGATGCGCCTCTTTTCTCATTGATTCTATATCATTATATATTATTTTATGCGTGTTCTTATGTGGAGTGGTGATGATACAATGTATATTATTCCGTTCAGAAATCTTACGAGTTTATAGAAAGAGAGAGAAAGTCTGTGCGGTCTGCCGTACCATTTATTTGTTGTTGTTGATGTCCTTGACATTTGTTTGTTTCGTACAATATGGCCGTTCCACACTCTTAACAGACAGTTTTTAAATTAAACGCTAGTAATATGTAATTGCATTTTGCTAATTCTAGATTAAACATATTTTTCTTTAAAATATACATTTTTATTTTTATTTATTTGAGGTAATTAGCGTGCACTTTCTGAACCGACTGATTAAATTAACACACAAGAATTTCTATGAATAAGAGAAAAAGGACCTACCAATTTTGCTGGGAACGGTATTTTCACATACATTTTAGGGTATTTTACATGCCACAATTGATAAGGGACCGACGCTTTATTTCCCTTCCGAAGGAAGTTGTGCTACGGATTTTTATCGCTAAAGAAAAATCCGGTTGGGTTTTAACCCACAAACATCGTGTTTTAAGGCGAGAACTTTACACCAAGACCACCGAATTCAACTTAAAAATAATATAGAGTTGATAATAATTTATATACTACTCGTCAAATAAGTTTTAAAAAATTCCTACATTGAAGATAAAAAATAAATATATCGGATGAAAGTCAAGTTAACAGAATCGATGGGCACGTGGAGTAAACGTTAAGCTCGTCTAATTTTGCTTTCCAGTTATGGAAGGTTAGGTTTTAAATCCCGACTTTATATACTGATGGTAGTGTTTCCTAAATGTTCTCTCACTTTTCCTACAAGCCAATTAGAGTTAATTTTCTTTAAATTATACCTTCCTCTCCCGTAGACTATATTTTTCAAATACTAAAAGCTTTTCTAGTAGCATTAATAGTATAACTATCTAAATATATATTTTAAATTGGGTTTAATTTATTTTCGGAACTATGAATGACTGAGGAATAATTTTAAAAACACTATATTTCCGGAACTGTGGATAAATAAATAATCATTTAAAATAACACTTTTTTTTACGGCTGGTTGAATGGAAAATAAGTTAAAATAAAATGCACTATAAGGATTATGTATGATTAGAGAATTAATTTAAATAAATATATTAGCAGGATTATGTATGAATAGTTTTAAGTAAAATTCATTTCCTGGACTATTTATGGATGGAAAATAATTTTAAATTAAATTAATTTTCTAGATTATAGATGTACGGAAGAAATTATCTAAATTTAAGTATTTTCTAGACTGGATGAATTAATGGAGAATAATCTTAATCAAAATGTTTCCTTAACTATGAATAAAAGGAAAATAATTTTAAATGGAATTTGTTTTAGGATGAACGGAGAATAATTTTAAATCAAAATTTAGTTTTGGTATGTTACTATATATGAATGGAGAATAATTTTAAATTAAATGCATTTTCAGAACTGTGGATTAATTAAAAAAATACATTCCTAAGACTATTGATGGATGGGGAATAGATTTAAATAAAATACATTTTCAGGAGTGTGAATGAACGATGAGTGATTGTCAACTATATACTATTTCAGGACGATGGATAAATGGAGAATTTAAAAAAAATAAAATGTACACTCGTGAACATGGATGAGAGACTAATAAATTTTAAACAAAATGTATGTTCGGGACAGAGGGAGAATGAAGAATAATTTCAAATATCACAACAGTTCTTCAACCTCCCCCCCGAGTATGCAGTTGATACTTCTTCGAACGAGTACAGGTCTAATTACTGTTCAACCCTCTACAATCTAAACAGCTGTGCAAGGGGTGGATTGCGAAGTGGTTGAAAAGGAAGCGCGGGTGGGGTGGGAGCGAGAGGGTTTTGTGCCGGGAGGAAGGGGAGGTATGTGTGTGAGGGAGGGAGGGAACAGCGTTAGTTCATGATCACGGTACAAGCTGCGGAACACGGGGCAGACACCCTCCCACACCCCATCACCCTACGAACCCCCTCGCGTCATATAACGTCGCACTTCATGAACTGAATAATAGCTCGATGACGTGTCCATGTCCTCTCGGGACAGATGTGAGCGCATGTGAGGCTTTCTAGAGGCACATGTTTATGTGACATAAAAAAAAGAAAAAAAAAAGAATATAGTTTGAGAAGTGAGGTCACTGGGAAATTTAGGTTAATGCTCAAGTATGTGAGATCTACAGGAAATCTTGGGTTGAATCCAACAGGCGCTTTAATAATAAATTAGCCTAAAGGTTTTGTTTGGATAGGTCTATAGTCAAACTAACCGCTTAGGTGGCCACGTGGTCTAAGGCGCCTCTCTAGCAGCAGACTAAACTGCAGATGACGGAGAATGAGGTTCGAATCTCTGTCTGATGCACTGAGGGTGGTTTTTCCAAAATGGGTTTCCTCTCTCGCTCCACTAAAACGCGTGTGCACTTCCTATAAATATAACCTTCCTAACCTTTAAACCTATTAGCTTATTTGTACATATATACGCGTATAACCCTAACAGGTAGTAAAATAAATAAATATACATATGTATATTAGCACCACGTCTTACTACCCGTTTGTGTTATACTCAAACAACTATTTCAATGTGATAAGGGTGAGAAAAAATGGTTGGCATTTGAGTTAAAGGAGAGTGGAAAATCCACCCGTCCTGGATTCAACACTCGATCTTCCAGTCATCTGCTATAGACTCTTTGGACTGAAGCGCATCCTATTCATATTCAATCATTATTGGAGTATGCGTGTCTTATATTTACCGTAAGAGCTTTTTAAACACTATCGATTTGATACGAACGGTACAAAGATAGATATTTTTTGAAAGTTACTCCTCCAGCAATTTTTAATTTCTTTTACGTAAGCCAAATTTTCTGTCAATATTACGATAAGAATATTTTGTCTAATTTAATTGTAAAATAGGTGTTTAATTTTACTTTTAGTTAGCTGTTAATAAATAGCTTTACATTACTTTTCAGGCTAACTTGTTTATGCTTGTAGTTATTTAACTGCATAATCTCTGATCCAAGGATAAGGAAGATTAGAAAGAGTAAATGAACCCACATTTGCATGGAAACAGGATAGGTAGACTACAGGGATAAAGCACACTTAGAAAACCACTCCTAGTGAACCTGGTCGAGATTTGAGCCTCGATCATAGAATGAAAATTCAATATATTTTGAGCTTTATGACATAGAAAAATATTCTAACCACCTCCAGTCTATGTAGTCACAAGTCTGGTGAATGAGAAGTGATTTTCGCCAAACCATGTAAAAATTGAAAAATTGTTGCTCAATCGAACATTCAAACTAGCACACACTGTTCAAACAAGTTTATTCAAGACGTGTACACTTTGAATACTCGGTTACGACACAAATGAAAATTGTTTGTATTGAAAATGTAAGACAATTAAATGCGTAACTTTACCATCATTTTATCTGAATGCAGAGATGAAACCAAGTGTTGGAAAAGGGAGTGGGAAGAGTATTGGATGGCAGTATTACGTCAATGACTCATTCAAAGCGGTATGCTGTGTCGGTTGGCGACAGGGTTGCCCACCCTTAGACCTTAGATCAAAGTGCCACAGCAAAATTCACTAGGTGTGCCACGAAATTACCGACGTTATGTTACTGTGAAATAAAAACAATAAAAAGTAGAGAAATTAATGGCTTACAATAAAAGAGTTGGAAAAATTAATGAGAAACTTGTCTTTTCTTAAATAAAAAAATCAATTCGTGGTCTAATAAAGGACACACACAAACAAGCATTTCCTGTTCAACAAGAGAAGTTTCTCTGCGCATGCGCATTCCCAAGTCTCCCGTAGTGTCACCAACTTACACGGTGACAGCTAGCAGAAAAATCTTTATTGTAAACATTGGCCCACAGTCACTAATGTCAACCTGTTTGGGTGTAATTATTATTTTTTAGCCTACTTACTATATGATTATTAAAAAGTCTTATCTAACGATTCTAATAATTCTTCCCTGAAGAAGTAACTTAAAGAAAGAACAAAAATAATTATTAATAAAACTACTTTTTTTAATGGTTGAGGCAACAATAGATAGTACATAAAATAATAATAAAAAATAATTATTATATTCACACTTGTTTCTTCACCAAAATAAATAAATATTTCTTAATACTCGGAGAAAGAACCATACAAAATATTAGTTTCAAAATAACGTATATAGTATAACGTTTTTATTTAGTAAACAGCGCATGAGAATAACAAAAGACACTTATTTTCATAATTTTATGTTTATATAATGTATAAACTGCTTAAAAGAAAAAAAATAGCTACAAACAAATTGTTTGTTGTGAAATTTTGACTCCCAAAATAAAAAGCTCAACATAATGATCTTATAGATCAAATAGTTTGGTGAATGGAAACTTTTTAACTTTTCCTAGAGATCACCAACCCTCCTATCGTAGATACCCTATATTAGATCTACTTTCACGAATTCATACATCATTGTTAATGTTAATAGAAAAAAGTTTGTATTTTCTAAAAGGCCCTTTATATGAAAATTTACCTGTACTTAAATTCTAGGACAAACAGACCACCAAGATCCCAGAAAGTTTATTTTACACTCAGAGAAGGGTAACAAACCCAGTCTCCTAGTTTAATATTTTAAAACCTCCTGAGGAAATTCATATCAGCCAGACATTACTGAGTGAACTAAGTTGATCGAGCTTCGCCTCTACTATCTTGGGTCAATAAACAGCTTCTAGGCAGAGAATAGGAGGGGACCGGGATGTATTAGCCCAGAGGGTTTTTATTTGTCCACGAAGTTATTACTGGAATTAATTCAGCTCACCCCTCTTGCTTTCCACCCCGACCATGTATTGGGAGAAAAGTAGAGGGGGAACCTAGCGCGTGGGAGAGAGGATAAGCTACATTTGTCAGAATTAAACAAAGCTTCAAAAGAATATTGTTGCCGCACTCTCTGAAATGTCAGTTGCAAGTTAAACAGACGCCATTCTTTTCATTAAAAGAGAAACATGTGAGAGTAATAGACCATTATCAATAACACGAAGGCACAATAGTAGCATAAAGGAAGACCCTCTTATTTTATTGCCCGGGACAAATGGAGGGAGCAAATTTTTTCAATATGCTCTTTGGATACTTCATACAGTCTATGATGAAATGGTAAGGAATAAGCATTTTTTCAACAAATAAAATGAGGAAGGGGAAATCCTACATGATATATTTATTTCAATATATAAGAAATAATATTTTTTTATCCTCGATCCATACTAATATGAAAATACTGCCTCGTAAGATACACTCCTTATCTTTACATATTAGAGAAAGTCGTTGATAACTCAAATTTTTAAAATATTATTACGTTTAACGCCCTGGTTATTAAAGTAAAGGTAATTTAGAGGGAGTTCATACGAAAATAATAAATAAAAATAGACTACATTGTCTGTGAAGAACACGACCCTTTTTTATTGTCTTAATTTTCCATCACCCGCTTCGTGGCCGTGTGGTCCTAAGTGCTACTCACGTGTTAGACTTCACTGCCGATAACGGGGAGATCAAGGTTTGAATCTCGGTCGGGTATGCTGAAGGTGGTTTTTACAAAAAGGTTCTACACTCTCCCTCCACGCATATGCGGAAAAAACTTCCTCTAAATATAGCCTTCATAATCTCTAAAACCATTAGCGTAATTGTATATAAGCGTATAACCCGAACGGGAAGTAAAATCGGTGTTAAAAAATTCTAATCTCATATAATGATAAAATCCGTTAACATTAAAAAAAACTTCTGCCACCTTATAATTATTAATTTATTAACGGATGGTTTCACGATCGTCTGACATGTCTAATATTTAATGACGTGTCGTTATGCCAAGAACTGAACGGGACCCTTAAGCTGAGTAGGCAGATGTGCTACCGACTGAGCTAAAGTATCAGACTTGATGTACTATTGGATTAGTTGGTTTGTTGCGAACAAAGGAAAAAATCTACTTTAAATCCAAGGAGAAATTATGGGAGGGTATCTCAACTTGAAATCCAAATAGAAATTTTAAGACTGAAAGTAACGATAGCAACAATGAGGGAGTGGGGTCTATTGTTCACTTAACTACTAGTATTCTGAAAATTGAAAAATAACACCTGGACACGGGAATAGAACCCGGGAAATCTGGTTTAGTACGCCAATGCTCTAACCATTGAGCTATCCAGGATTCATCCCGTGCCCAGGGTCATTCTTCACTCATATTTTAAGGCAGAGTCTATGATGGACGTGGGAAACTCGTTGCTACAAGTGTTGATTATATTAATATCACAAGCTATCAGATAACGCAGCCATCTTCGATTCGGTAGTTGGCTTATTAAATTTTTAGAATATGATATCTAGATGGAGTAATACTCAATAAAACATAAATAATAGCTTTGGCTATTTGATTCTAACTACTAGTATCTTTTATTGGTAAAGATTAACCTTAGCGAGAGTACCTATATATTTGCCAACACGAAAAACAGGTAAAAAGATAAAAAAAAATTGCGTTGCTTATGTGATTTATTTTTCAGGTCAGTTTTTACTCGACCAGAGCCGCTACTCAGAAGCGGCGTCCAAGTTTGAACGGGCAGTGTCTTTATCGACGCCGAGTACGAGGATGTGGTAAGAGCAGCCACCAGCCTTCGTCTGGCTGGCAATCATCGAGGAGCAGAGAGTACTACAAAATGGCCGTCAACATAAAACCCTGGGTAATAAAATTCCCCACGGTTTTTACACGTGGGAGTAACATTTGTAGTTTGAAGTGTACATTTTAAAAAAACATGTTAGCCAAGTCCTTTCAATATAAATCGTATTAACGATGATTGAGAACAGTGGTTTCTAGCCTTTGGCTGGGTTTGACCCCAATTTTTGTCTTTGAGGCACTTGCGACCCATTTTTAACCCCCAAGCTTCCGTAACCATGTTTTGAAATTATTATTTTGAATGAATTTTAGTGCTTGTCCAGTCAATCCAATTTAATAATTTTTCGGAATAGATGGAATTTAGAGAAAATATACATTTATTTGCGTGGAGGGAGAAGGGTGAAACCGTTTTGGAAAATTACCTCCGGTTGGAGTTAAAATCCTGACCTAATCATCGACAAACCAAACGAGCATGACGCTAAGGCTGCGCGGTTTATTTAATTATTGTAAATTATTTACTATATAAATAGTATATGAATTTGATAAAGATGTCACAAAAATAAATCAACGAGCAGAGTGGCTATTTTGGAAGATATTCTAGCAGCAGCACTGACTAAACATGAGACTGCTACTGCAAACTATGTCAGCAAGAAACTGTCAGACTGGAAGTTACCAAAAGGAACCTAAAAAATAAGTTTTTATTATTTAAACATCTTACATTTCAATTAGAATTTTCACCTTTCTATGATCATTATAATCACTTTATAAAGTAAATATAAAATCTATAACCTGAACAAGTATTGCGATTCCAAACGGATGGGGTCGTGACCACCAGGTTGGAAACCACTGATAGAATCTTGTAATATGAGAGAATATATCGACCATAACGTTCAAACTTTTTGACGTCAGAAATGCGAGGCATTTTTGCATAAGAATACCTCTTCATAGTACATATTAAATACAAATTTTGTATCATATCATGAAACAGCTATTCAGAACATTTTTATTATAAAATTAACCAGCCGTATTACCCACACGCAGTACCAGATTTACGTATGTGGGGGCCTGATTGCAACATAGAGTGGGGGCGGGGGGGTTATCCGTAAACCCATGTAAATTACATCATAGCTTGTCTGAGGAAAGATAAAATTTAATTAAAATGTTTATTTTACACAATTGTAATAAAAACAATGTAAAAGACAGCAGAACGCCTCGGTCCCGGCACAGATTTATCTGATGCCAAACCCTTCCTCCACCTCTGACAAGACGTGTATTAATCACAACTTGTGAATGTGAGGAATGCCAGCCTCCACCGTGGTTTGGATCTCACGTTAAACTGTAGGTCCTCCATTTCATCTCACAATCACCCTACCATTACACATTAGCGTAAGTGCGTATAACCCGATCGGTAGTAAGACGCGGTGCTAATAATAATAATAATTATCAATGGGGACTTTCTTGGTAAATATTTCAACTATTGGTAGGATTTTAAATTTTTTATTCAAACTGTGCACCCATTAATTTGCTTATACCTCATTATTTCACGAAGGAAAAACTTTACTTTAGGGACGAAACAATAAATCATCTACGATATAAAATTTAAGTCAATGAGTCTTTTTTTTTCTTGTGGTAGTTTGGGTTGGGGGGCCCCTGTTTGTGGTGTTCCAGAGGTGATCTCCCCCTCTCCCTTAAATTGAGCACTGTTCACACTTATAGTGTGTCTTTGAGCAGGTGTGGACTGGCAGGTTTCAAGTGACCCGGGAGTCTAAAGATCTCGAAGTTTTTCGTGGTTTTTTTGCGGTTTTTACAACAAAACATTTCTTTGGTCCAAATAAATCAAATATTGCTCTAGTATAAACATAGAGTTTAATTTTCTTCACATGATAACAGTTCTTAAATATTAAATATTCAAGACAAATTTTGTCAAGAGCATAACTGCATTAGATGAGAAAAATTTTAAATGAAGGAAAAATTTGTTATTAAATTTCATAACACCCTTGACTGATATTCATAAACTGTTAAGGTCAACAGACGAAGAAATTTATAATAATGTTTTAATGAATAAATCTTTTATTTATTTTTAAACAAAAAAGTTTTGTTTTAAATATGCAAAAAAAAAATAAATAAAAAAAAATTAGGTATCTTTTATCGGTACTCATAAATTCCCACCTTAACGTACATTCATAAATTCCACTGAAGCTATGTTTTAGTATAAGATTAATTGATGAGGTGAAGTGTTTATACTTTTATTATTAATACATTTAATCCCTATTCTATATCAGCTGTATTATCGATGATGACATTGCTAGTCAATCCAATTAAAACATCAGCCTCTACTTCCTAATGACATTGGCAAAAATGCTTTTTAATTGCTATATACTAGTTGAGAGTCTATTTTTGAAACGATTAAGGTTGTAAAATAATCCTCCACCCCTCTAATTGCGTAGATTAAAAAGTAACACATCATGTGTATTAATAAATGATATATAAAGGTGACCTGGTGGTCTAGGGTAAAGTGTCAGACTTATGTGCTGGGGTCCGGGGTTCACTCCTCGGTCCCGGCACAGATTTATCTGATTGCCAAACCCTTCCTTCACCTCTAACAAGACGTGTATTAATCACAGCTTGTGAATGTGAGGAATGCCAGGCCTCCACCGTGGTTCGGATTCCACGTTAAACTGTAGGTCCTCCATTTCATCTCACAATCACCCTACCATTACACATTAGCGTAAGAGCGTATAACCCGAACGGGTAGTAAGACGCGGTGCTAATAATAATAATAATAATAATAAATGATATATTCTGGGCAACCTCAGACTTATTCCGCCGGTCTATTCCAACCTTGCCTTTGAGACTGGGGTTAGTTCCAATTTTATGCATTAATAATAAAAAAAAAAAGCAATATCTAATATCTTTCCAGCCTCTCGTAATAAAAAACAAATAAATATGCTTCCTTTTTCTAACTATTCATTTCACCTTTACTATCAAGACGTTTGTGAGCTTGTGCTAAATTTATAACGAAACCATAAGTATGAGATCATTATAATAGTATTAAGTCACATCTTAGTGATTGTCATATCCCTTTAGTCTACATTCACACCTTAGTTAATGCTTTATCCCTCTAGTCTGCATTTACTTCTTAGTGAATGTTGTATCTATCTTCTCTACACTAATTTATAGTTGATCGTTATACCTCTCTTGTCTAAATTAGCTTCTGAGTGAATGTTATATCTCTCTTGTCTAAATTATCTTCTGAGTGAATGTTTTTATCCCTCTTATTGTAGGAATCATCAGGACTGTCCAACTTGGGGGCTCTCTACCACCTGATGGGAAGATTACCAGAGGCAGAAGACTGCTACAAGCGAGCATTGAAGCTGTCGCCTGCAGACACCGTGACAAGAGAGAACCTGAGGAGACTGAGGAACATAATTAACCTTCACGAAGAACAGCGAAGAATTGTCGGGTCTTGATGGATCTCAGCGTCGTTAGAAGTGCTCCTCTTAGGGAAGCTTTTTGAAATGTGTATAACCAGAACGTTTATAATCAAATAATAATAACAACGCAAATGGTACATACAGTCCAATTCTCAAGGGAAGAGATTTATCTGACAGCTATAAAAGTTACTAGATTTAATTTCATTTTTTCCTACGTCAAGTAACGTTATCTGCAGCATTCTCGTTTGATTGGTAGTACCATTGACTATAAAATAACAAGAATAATAAAGTGAAATGGTATCATTGTTGACAGATTTTTTTAATACATAAAAGGCTTTTTCTATGACATTGGACTGTATTTGAGGCATTTCACCGTGTGCCACAAATATAAGCCTAAAAGTACTGACAATAGTTTCTTAAATCACCTGTCAAATGTATACTGATGTTTTATTTAATTATTGATTCTTAGCTAAATTTAAAAGTTACTAATAATTTAATCTAACGATTTTGAAAAACCAGAGTCAAAAATTGCATGTGAAAAAACCATTCCCAATGCACCCAGTCGTGAGTCGAAACGTGACCTCCGTGGCAATGGCAATCCAGACTACTTATGACTGAAACCTTAAACCAAGTCACCCTGAGGAGTATATTTATATACATATATATTCATATTGATAAATAGGGTCAGATGATTAATTCCAGTGTATCACAAAGAAATTCCATGGGATGTACTACGCATCACACAACATTTAATCCCTAGTTGTAATATTTGTAAAATTAATTATTACTACTTGCATCATACTAGTTCTAATAAAGTTGTATTTTGCGATAATAGTAATAATTATTATAACTATGTTGATGACGATAACCATATACATATAATAATTTTATCATCCATCGATCAAATGACAAACTTCCCAATTTCACGAGTATTTTTTTCCTCAAAAATCTTTTTTATGGACAAACTTACTTAAATTTAACACACATTTTGTTTTAACTTCGAAGTAATTACTATGATCATCAACCTATAAATAGTTTTGTAAGGTCATTTTTATTCTTCTTTACTAAATGTGTCAGTTCTTAAAATCAAACCGTTGATCATATTATTGTTGTAAGAAGTTAAATTCACAATAAGGTAATAATAGTGGCAATTTGAGAATTTAAAAAAAAATTGCTAAAAACATGGATATAAAACGTTATTTATAAAATTACGTTGAAATAAACTAAATGATTCTTTGAAATTATATGATTACCAAATATTATATTAGACGCTCGTCTAGGTTTTTGTTAAATTGAACCACTTTTACTACATTTTACAGCCTTTAAATCATAATGGATTAAATAGGAAAGTTAGTATAATTGTTAAGTATGATTATATTCACAATAAAATATCATAATTTTTAAATTGAAAATTATACCTGTCTACTGGAATCGAAACCGGGAGCTTCGACCTAGTACGCCAATATTCTTACCACTGAGCTATCCAGATGTAGCTGACATATTTCAAAGTCATTTTATAAACAATATAATATACTGATGTGCATAGTAAAATTATTGAATATGGTTCAATTTGATTATAGTAAAATTAAATGTGAGTACAAAGCTTATTGGATGAAACACGCTCCTAAGACCAAACAATTTTAATTATTGTTTGGTACTAAAATAATTAAAACCAATATATAAGTTTGCTGAGGTACTTGGATTAAGTGAACTTATTTATAAACTGTGGTACAAATCAAAAGTAGATTAATATATTATATTTTTGTATATATTCGATATCACTACTATTTCAAGTATTATTATAAAATTAATATACAAGTGCTAGTACAGTCACATCGTACAAATATGGTTACCTGAATTAGTAGTACAATGTTTAGCTGGTATTTTTAAATTTAGAGTGGTTTGGTAGAATCATATAAAATCATTATTACACTTTATGATTAAAACCTCTTTTAAAAGATAAACGAAAGGAATGTTTGGTACTTTGTTGTTTTAATGTTTGTATAACTTGTAAAAATGTTTCTCTTTGAGACACTTTAGTATTTTGTCATTCAATACATTTTTAGCTGTCAGTTCTATTTTCATGTATTAATTTTTGTTTGGAAAATATTTAGTCGTACTTTCCAAAATAAACTATTTTGCAATATTTTTACAGTCATTATCATCAGGGGATCTTATTCGATTCCATGAGGTATTCTGACACTGAAGATATTTACTGTTTGAATACATGTTCATTCTCTATCCAATTAATAAATATGTGTGTGATAGAGCTGAGTGTGTAGTATTAAGCGCACTGTCTTAGATGCAAATTAGTTTGTAGGTCATATTTTGTGAACTCTAAATTCACCAATAATTAGAGTTAAAAATAAGTAACATTAAAAATATACCAAATATTTAAGATGGTAAAAACAAATCTGACTTGTAGGAAATATCCTTCAGATGTCTTGTCTCATGATTTGTAAAATTAAAATGTTTGGTATAGTTTTTAACCTGTAGCTCTAGAAAAAATTTCATTTAAATTTTAACAAGTGTCAGGTGAAATAAAAGCCCATATGTTCACTCAAAAATTATGAGTATGGTTAGAACGTATTAAAAGGCCTTTCGGACGCCAAAATCAATGAGATTGAGCTGAGAGTGGTTATCGGAAATGTACCCATATTAGTTATAACAGGGAGAAAGGGAAAAATCTCAGTGATAAATCAAATACGCCAAATCACCTCCAGTGCACACAGAGTCAACCATGTCGATTGCGAGTCTAAAGCCTCAGACCACGTGACCACCAGTGCAACTCATAGATTGTCAGTCAGTATCTGAAACACAGAGCCTGGACGAACTTTACCACTGATAAAGGCACATGTCTCACCCAGCCCATGTAAGAAAGTATTACTAATACTACTTTCTGCCCACACTGCTTATTACGCATAGTTTTATCTGGTCAGAACAGACACGCGGCTTTTAAAAGACCACGTGCTCTGACACGAGTAACCATATTGTAAAATAGAGAATTAAGGTACAACCTCTTACACACGTGCAAGCGGAGGGGGTCCCTCTTGTCGCTTGGCAACCACGAGGCCTTGACGTCGCTCGGAAGCGCAGCGCCCCACGCGGCCAAACAATGCGAGCGTGCCAAACAAATCCCTACCGGAGTTGTCGACGCCTTCAACAATGGAGCGGGGAGAAACGGTTGACCGGGACTCTTGTATGGTAGTAAACCACATCACACTCCTACGTGTGTTATCGGAACAAAAGCGCTATCGGGGATTGTTGGTGGGCTTGTGTGAGGGAAGGAAATGCCCTCAATTGGAAAGTTAGCCGGTGGTTAGACTGGACCGAAACATCTTTTCGAGGCCATCGGTGTGGCGCTGATTGTGTCCTCGGAGTTTGAACGTGACTTGCTCTAAGATTTTGTTTATAAATAGTAGAATGGTAGTATTATAATTAACCAAAATACTACCCGCTTCGATGACCGCATGGTCTTATGCGATATTCTCGTAGTAGACTAGACTACTGATAACGAGAGGATCGAGGTTCTAACCTCAGTCAGGAATTCTAAGAGTCTTTTGTTACAAAATTGTCTTCCACTCACTCCCCATAAATGTGGATACACATCCTTTAAATATAACCTTTCTAATTTCTAAAACAACTAGCGTAATTATTACATAAGCGTATAACCCAAACGGCTGGTAAGACGCGGTGCTAAAACAAGTTGACTTCCAAGTGGTTTTTCCACTCCCCTAGACACAAATACGGATACAATTCCTCGATATTAAAATGAAAATACACCAAACTATAACTCTACTCTTTCTTTACGTATGTAACGTGTGCTCACTCACTCTGTGCTAAGAAAATAAACCGAGAGAGATATTTGGGCCTAAGAGAGATGAACAAACATAAAGATAGAGAATGTTAAATAATTAAGATCTTCATGGCTTAAGTGCAATGCCAAATGTATTAAGAGTAATCTAGGGTGCAGGTAGAGGTGGAGTGGTCATGCGGCGTGTATAGATGATGACAGGCGTGTACACAAAATTAAAAGTAGGGAAACCTGAAGATACGAGGCCTCTTGTTAGACCAAGAAGTCGATAAGTGTGGGGTTGGTTTGTACGATAACGTAGCCTTTATTTTGGTGTTCATTTAACACAGGAGCTATAATTTATTTAGTGTAAGAGATAAGGAAGGTAGACTGGAAATTACACTTTCATTAGCTCCAAAAAGGAATGGGAAAACCACATGGGCAGCTACCCTCATCGCTAAAAGTCTCAGGTTTTGATAGCGTTGGTATCACGTGCGTTTTGTAACTGGCGAGTTTTGAATCTAGGCAGGATGAACTGGCAACCATTTTTCCAACTGTGATCTATCATAATTTTACTATACGTTCTTAGCGCAATGCGGATACATTCAATATCAATAGCCTTTCTCAGAGGGTGTTTGTAAACAGAACGCTTGGTCGAAAATGGGATGAGGGTATTGGGGAGTGGAGAAGGTTACATAATGATTAGTTGCATACAATGTACTCAGAACAAAATATTTTTAAGATACTCGAGTCTCTTGGGCAGGATATGCAACTCAAATAATAGAATCTAGAAATGTGTTCAGGGTATTTATTGACTGGAAAACCCAGTGGGAAGAGATAAATGGGAAGTCCTAGACGCAAATGAGAGGAAAACATTAGAATGGACCAGAAAGAGATAGAGTGTAATCAGGTGGACTGGATAGAAGAACTAGCTCAAGATAAGGATAGGTAGCGCACTTTTTTTAAAGTCAGGCGATGAACTTATGGCCTTTCTAATATCTACCTTTAAGATTACCTATAGCCTATAGGCTACAAAACTAGGGGTGAGCTTTGTAATTATAATTATATATTACTATAAAAATTTTGTTACTTAAGATTTTCAGAAGTTTAAAGCACGAATAAGAGTAGCCGATTTGGAAGAAAAAAAAAATTAAACTGTTCAACCCCTCCTATGAAATATTTTTTTGATTCTCCCTATCGAGAAGCACAGAAATAAGGCAAAATGGGGTGGAGGCTTATCCATCAAGACTATGGGGAGTTTGGTTTCCAAGGGGGAGTATCTATCACTGATAGAGGCTTGTTCCCTACCCCCTATTGCGCCTAGGGGGTCCAAACCCTCATTTCATCCAACAACATCTCCCCTTCTTTCTCCCTCTAAGATACATCTGGCGGTGCTCCCATATCAACACTATGTACACTGTATTATGCTTACTGCAAAAAAAAAAAAGTTCAAAATGTCACGTGCAATAGCCAACAAACTCCAATTTGTATGAAAGAGTTTATAGTAAATATTTAGGATTTTACCAAGAAGAGACTTTTAGAAAATACAAACATTATTTTGCACTAAACAAAGGTAGAAATTTATCTACTCATTAATTATAATTATTGTATTGGTATTGATAATATATATTAAAAGTGACAGCTATATATCAAATGACTTGACATATGACTACATGAAATAAGATCTAATAACTTTGCTATCTATCAGAGGAACTTCCTATGAACATTGACTGTAACTACATACTATATAGCCCACACCACTAAGCACCAAAGGATACAGTCTTAGTATTGTCTGATTTACCTATGACGGGGAGGAAGGAGATTGAATCCCGGCCGTGTGGTTTGAATAGGTTTTGCATTAGTGGTTCAACCCTCTCTTCTTCGAATTATACCTCCCCAATCCATCAAGTTTAGATATGAATATATTCCGGACGGGTAGTAAGAGGTAAAGCGCAGATTTAAGTATGACAATCTCTCTTTTTTTTTATTGAAATAACAATTTTAAAATTGGCTTACTATTATTATACAACGTGCACTTTGGAGCTGAATGATTATATAAACACAAAACTTAAATACTTATTTAATTCCAGAACAAACCCCAGGTCGTTAACTCATCACTATGTGAAGGAAAATCTCAATTTTTCTAATTATACGTTTGTCTACCATAGCTGCAACAGAACTAGGGACTCTTAGATCAATAGGTACAGTCCAATTTCCAAAGGAAGGGCCTTCCTTTTCTGACAGAAAAGTTACTACATCTACTTTAACGTATTTACAGGTCAAATCGTGTGAACTGCAGCTCTCATTTTTGAAAGTTAATATCAATATTTATAAAATATTAATTTTGACCGCAAAAAAATTTTTTTTTTCCTAAACGGCCCTTCCTATTAAAATTGGTCTGCAGAAGACACGAAGCTTATAGAGTGAGTAAGTTGAACATTTATCAATACCAAACGTCGAGTTTTACCTCAAGAAATACCAAGCGTAGGGTTTGTTTTAAACTAGAATCTCCAATTTCAAGTGTACTACAACCTATTTCTCTTTAACTCCTTGTTTCCCTGAGGTACTGAGAATTGGACGAACGTGAGTCATTGCTGTATTGTTTGCCAATGTCTAATATCGCTTACCTCACATCCTCCTTCCTGTACGCAGCTTCTCAGACCCTCGAGGCTAGAATATTTCGACCAGAGTTCCTTAGAGACAATAAAACCTTTCACGAAGATAAACAAAAGAATAAAACATTATATTTCAATCTCTCTTACAAAATGTCGATTAAAAAAGATTTTATTTTTTATATATATGTTGATTTCTTCACTATAACATTTCAAACTAGGTTTTAGGCCTATCTACGACAACCTAATAAAACCTAATCTTTGATTGATAGACACACGTGTAAGGTCGGGCTATGTAAAAAAAAATCCTGTCAGTTATTACGTAAGGGTGGATAAAATGAGAGTGAGCTAATTTACTTCTCTTTTTATTAAATAAATAAAGAATAAAATAGCCGTTAGGTTCTGTCCTGTGGTATATACTCAAAGTGTGCAAAGTTTAAGATTTCTAGGTCATCCCTCCTTACCCCCCTAACCCCCCCCACACACACATTAGTAAATTATTTAGTAGTAATATTTAGTTTATGAAAAAGTATGCCAACTATAATAATTTTCCCTGAGATATACGTGCGTTTCTCCTGGGATCTACTGGTTAGCGGCAACATCAACACTAAAGTATTGTTAAACTGGATGAGAAAGGTGGTGTTTTGTAATTACGCCAACATTTGTTTCAAGCGAGAATAAAAACCAAAAAACATACATAGTGTGCTTGTGAGTGGTATGGTGATAAAGGAGATGGAGTTTTTAACACTCCCCAAAGTGTGACAGTGAATTACTCAAAATATAAAGGACGTGTCCCGCAAGTAAATTTTTACGCAATATTAAAAAATATGTGTAAAACTTTACTTGCACCACAGTTGGACTGACATGGCTCTTGGCGCAAGATAAATATGACAGTGGGAACGGGTATTAGGTTGTCGTATCTGCAAGCAAGCGCCTCAAGTTCGGGCCGTGGTGGCAATTGAAAAGTGTCGTAAGGGGGTCTGCCTGTCTGCCTGCTCAAAGGTTCTTGTTCTTGCGATTCGATGAGATCATTTGAAATGGTTTAAGAGTTTGAAGATACTATTTATCTATTCTTGAACGTCCTTGTATATATAACACCGGTCAGGAGACTCCCTAAAACACAGAGGAAAGAGGAACCGAATATTCCCCATATATATATAAAAACACCTCCCACAAAATACTTTGTTTAAAATAGTATAAAATTTATCTAGTGGAAACTTTGACTAACGCAGAGTTCGTTTGATATTTCAAAATCTATCAAATATCGGACAATCTTTAACAATCACATTTTTTCCCCCGCCTTTGATGTTACCTTACTAACATTAATGAACCCAATGTGTTAGTATATTAAGTTAATAAAATACCAGATTATTTAAATGATTTAACAAACACGTATTTTTATATGACAATCTGATGGAATATTTCCTTTAATGGTTAATAAAATGTGCTAGTTTGAAGAAAATTTATTTGATTTAACGATAGTAATATTTTTTTGAAAGCCATCCAAATGTTACAATTCTAACGATACCACTGACAAAGGATAGTAATCCGGTGTATACTCGATTCACGGTAGGAATTACTCTCTGAAAGGTCTTTTTTCCTACCAATATCCTACTATATAATAGCTTTCTGGTAGGGAAAAAGGCCTTTCAGAAAACAATTCCTACGGTGAACAAACTTATCAACTGTCTAGCTAGGGTCGAGTTTTGTTCAGAACAGAGTAGTGCATAGCAGTCCCCCGATTGTAGTTCACAATGTTATGACTTGTATCCCTTGGCGATGGACATCTTGTTGGGAGGGGGGGGGGGCAGGGGCGAGGGGAACGGAGCAAGGGACCCCTCTCATTCTCCGACAAACTCAGTGGGCTACACTGATGAGGAAGTGGACAGACAGGGTGATAACCCACCCCATGACGTCATCGTACTGTCAGAAATTACTAGAGGAGAATAGAGTACGAGTCGGATGCAAAAGTTCTTAGGATAACAAACAGTCTAGTTTTTATAGGGAGGACTTTTTTTTTTAACTGACATTAGAAACGTTACTAGATATACGCTCTCGTTTTTATTGGTCGAGTAATGTAGTCTGTAGCAGTAACATTAGATAGATGTGTCTATAAAATAATAATAGTAATAATTTTCTTTTTAAATGTTATCAGTGCAAATTTCACACAAATGTTTTTGTATCTTCTAATGGGTTCTTCCTATCAAAATCCTATTGAATGTACCACATTTCAATCGATGGCCTAAGTGGTTTTATATCTACTCGTCTTTACTATATGTGCGGGGTGCTGTCCGAATTTAATAAGTTAAAATGGTAGAGGTAAGCTAGAGAAAGCTTGGAGGAATTGTAAAAATTTTTTCTTGGAGAAAGATTAAGAAATTATTTAGTTCACGGGTATTCGACCTTTTTATGTCCAAGGGGCGAATTTTCTGTCTCTTGTTGGCTCCAGGGCCAAAATACTGTACCAATAATGTTCATATAGAATAAATATTAAAATATCCGTATTAGCTCATTATTATACATTTATACTCACACTAGAATTAGGATTTCTAGTGAAGTATGTGCTCTGTTGTATTTTACTATTTTTAGATTTTTAATAGCAGGAGGTATCATGATTTATCTTGTCTACTAGAGATGTCATTTCTTGTTCAAAATACATTTGTTCACACAAAAAGCAAAAATCGTTTATAAAATAACCTAAAATACATAAAATACGTATTTATTTTATTATTTTATTATATAAAATATATATATGTATTTATAATTTTTCCTCTTAAAATAATTTAACATTTTTCATGAACCTGTGGGCTGCAAAAAATGTTACCTCGGGCTGCAAACTCCCGTGGACCGCAGTTTGAAGATCCCTAATTTAGGTAAACCCACCGTCAAGTAAAACCAGTTGGGATTCGAGCCCTGATCTCCCCCTAACCGGAAAGTCAGTATATCTTCAAAGGAACACCTTATACCAACTATACGGACATGATTGAATTTAATTAAAATAAAACTTATACTGTTGGGGAAGCGGACTAGATATCAAACTCACCTAGTTTGGTTTCCAGGTGACTTGGGAGGTCGTGGTTTGTAATCGAATCGGATATACCAATGGTGCTTTTTCCTAAATGTTTTCCCACTCTCATTCCATGCAAATACAGGTACGTTTACTCTAAATTATACCTTTACAATCCTTACTCAAAATGTGTACTTAAGTGCTCATATACTAATTATAATGAAAGCATGACTAGACCCAAACTCGTTTTAAAAGTTTGTTTATTACACATTCCGTTTTTTAAAAGGATTACAGTTTACGTTGGAATACCTTTTAATTCTGTATTACTTTGAAAAATTAATAAATACCTCCTACTTGATCATCTATACATCTATAAGAGAGCATCAATAAAAGCTATTAGATACATCTTAATGTTTTTTTATTAATATGACTGAGTATGCAACTCATCCTTTTTTTATATTCATAACCTACATAATTTAGATTTTTAAAATTTCTAACCTAGATCTCTCCGTCCTCGGCAGTCTAGCTCAACAGGAAACCAGCGTTTTGGTTAACTACGCCACCGAGGCGGGTAACTTTGATTAAAAAATTAATTTGTTGTTAAATTTACCATCATGGACTTAGCGAAATCGTCAGCTACAAATATGTGATTATATTATTATCACGAGCTATCAGATAGCGCAGCCATCTGCGACTCGGTAGTTAGCATATTACTGCCATTTGTACAATTTAATAATAATTTAATAATAATATAATCACATAATTGTAGCTGACGATTTCCGCTAGGTCCATCATAGACTCTGCCTTAAAATTTGAGTGAAGAATGACCCTGGGCACGGGACAATTCCTGGATAGCTCAGTGGTTAGAGCATTGGCGTACTAAGCCAAAGGTCCCAGGTTAGATTCCCGTGTCCAGGTGTCATTTTTCAATTTTCAGAATATGATATCTAGATGGAGTAATTCCCACTAAAAGAATAATAATAGCTTTGGCTATTGTTCCTATCTTTGTTACGCTAAATTCCTTATAGATTCCGCCCACCCTCTTACCGGCTATTGTTGTCTCTAGTGTTTGAGTTGGAGTGGTGAACGGTACATTTGTTATGTTCATGTCAAAACAGTCCCAAGATATCCATTTGGAACCAAATCGTTAAAGCCTTTTGTAAAATACTTCAAGTTAAAAAAAAAATTGAAGAGTTAGGGTGAAAAAAAAGGAGTGGTATAGGGTCCATTATTTTAAATAACAGGTTTAAACAAAATCCATGAAACCATTTTGATCCGTGGTCAGGGACAGACAGAAATATATGGGACAGACAGAATTGTAAATCAACATTTTTTGGGCTTCGCGTTCACATAGAAGGTAAAAGTTTGTTATAATCTTGAAATATATTTTTTTACGATTACAATACTTTCTCTTGATATAAGAAAGCAATAAGGACAAAGTTGTATTATCACAGTAATTAATTTACCAGAAAAAGTGTTCTCTTTGCTGTCTATGACGTAATAGACATGACAAACAAAATATAATTTTGTTAGAGGGAGCAAGCTTTACTTTTTTATTCAATTCAGTATTATTTTTTTTTACTTTAACTTAAATTGTACATTAAGGATTTGAGATTCAAAAGAAAATTATTCAAGAGTCGGATTTTGAGAAATATAGGTTTAATATAATATAATCTCTAACATATATATAATTATGTAATAAATACTCCACCGTTTCTCACTATTGGGCTATCTGCGCGTAGGCAATCTTAATTTGATGTTCTTACATGTATTTGATGTTAATTTCCATAAAACGTCAGTTCATTCAGAAAGCGTCTGGTAAGCTTAAGTGATGTATTATAACAAAAAAAAAATTGTTCCTTGTCGGGGCACATTTTTCAAACATATTACAAATTGCCAATTTCGACTTTTTTGATATTAAGTTACTTCATACTGGCAGACGAAGTTTATTGGTTGACAGAATGGGTGCTTTGTGTTGACGCGAGGGAGGACAAAAGAAGGGTGGATACCACCCTCTACGAAATTAAAACAATAAATGGCACACCCTTTACCTCTCCCCCCCCCCCCCCCCCCAACTCTCTTTCAACGAGAACAGTTGAGGGTGCACATAACAAAAGGGGACGAACTAGCGTACATGGAGATAATTAATTTTCAACAGTATTTTTATCCGTGAAATATACTTGACATGATACACAAAAAAAAAAAAAATCATCAAAACACAAAACATGCTTGTTTTATTAGAGACCTTGGAACTAAATAATCAACTCTGTCAACTTTTACGATGAAATTAGAACATTAACGGATTTGAAAAACGTATCTACGATTAAACTCTTCGTCGATCGAATAGTGGCGTCACCCTGGCAATAGACTGAATTTCGATGATAGAAAGATCAGGGTTTGAATCACAATTGGGTGGACTGAGGTGTTTTTTTTCTAAATGGCTTTTCAATTTACCTTCATGGAAATGCATGTACACTTCCTCTAAACTAAATCTTTATCATCCCTAACACAGCAGCATAATGATTAGTACATTTGAGTATTATCCTAGCGGTTGGTGAGACATAGAAAATCAGAAAAAAGTATCTAAGACTAGGTTTGCATCTGGATCCTGTATCTGAGACTTTTAGAATCAAGTATTACCCACCCATATCGGGGGGTTGAGTGATCTAAGGCGTAGATCAGGGTTCGAAACTTGTTCGGGTGTATTAAGGATGGGTTTTATAAAAGGTTTTCCACCATCCATCCACGCAAATCAAGGTACATGTTCTCTCAATTTTACCTCCTTCAACACTATAGCATTAATATAACTATACGGATAGGCCGAACTGGTAGTAAGACGTGGTGCACACACGAATCTACGAATCTACCCAATACAATTAGGTGTGTGCTAGCGTGATTGACACAGACTGAATCGGGGGGATTATATATATTGACCTCGGTGATCTTAGGGTAAAGTGCTTGCTTTAGGACCCGAGGTTTGTGGGTTAAAATCTAGCTGAGGTTGACGGATTTTTCTTGAGCGATAAAAATCCGTATCTACACTTGCTACTGGAGGGGAGGTAAATCCATAAGTCCCATGTCGATTGTGGCATGTAAAAGAACCATGAAAATTATGTGAAAATATGCGAAAATAACTTTCAGGCAAAATTGATTGGCCTTTTCGCGCTCACTCATAAAATCTCAGTGTGTAAGACAACGGGAGACACTACCACACTTTCTTAACTACCCAGGTACTTAGGAATTATACCGGGTCATACAGGCAGTACTAACCAGTTGAAAGGCTGAGTGCATGCTCAGCTCCGGGTGGCTGTATAAATGACATCAAACCAACCCTCAGGTTTGTTGATTTGAGAAGAATAGATATTTATTTATGTATGTGTATATGAAAGTGGGATTTGTCTTTAACTGGTAGAACTGGTATACACAATATTCCCTTTATTCTTCTTCCTCGTCTCGGGCATTGGATTTTGACATCCTCTCTTAACACAAATGCTCATGAGTTTATCTCAAACTCGTCTGGCTCAACTTTTGCCATAACCGAATCTGTGAGCACGTGGTAAAGGACAGCGACCTGGTTTGGCCCTTTTTTATCTGTAACGGATAAGCTAGGGTTCGAATTCCGGCTTGGTTTACTGAAGGCGTTTTTTTTCCCCAGATGGTTTTCTTCTCTCCCTTCACGCTAGTCTGGCATATATTTCCAATAAATTTCTGCCTCCATCCTCCCTATCTCATTAGTGTAATTAAAACTCAAAGCCCAAAGTAGTAGGACGTAGGGCAAAAAAAAAATTCTTTTAATTGAGATTAATTAATCCGTAAGGTGAAACATAGGGGCAGTGAAAAAAGGTTAGTAAAATAATACTATGCCTAGTCTTAATTATAATATTAGATAAACTCTGTCTTGAACCGAATGTATTAATTATTGCTAGAAAGGTTCGTTGACAACGTACAAACCACTTTAATAGATGATAGTTATTATTAAGTGTTCTGTCTTACGTTTGATCCATTACTTTTGTCAGTGAACTTAGACGGCCAATGCAGCCTGTCCTCTGCCCCCTCCTTCAAGTCTTGAGAATTTTCTTCTTTCCTTCAAGTCATCCAATATTTGAATCCTCCTCCTTCCTAAGCTCCTCTTTCCTTCAACCTTACCTTCTATGACGTCGTACAGAGGACAGTTCCCCCTAAGGATCTCTCCGCATTTCATTAATTTCTTCCTCAGTTCCAAACTCAACTTGGTGGTCAGCAGTAACTTCTTTCTGTTGAAATCTTTCTTGTCCATAACGATCCTCTACATAATTTTCTTGGTGCAGTAGGCACCCTTTGTCAGCAGACTTTCCAAGTATTTGAACTGCTCTATGTTTTCCAACTCCTGGTTCCAATTTTGATTCCAAACAATTCTTCATTTTTTTAAATTACCATCACGTTTGACTTCTTAATATTGGTCCCCATGTTGATCTCCCTATAATATATGATACAAATGTGTTTTGGACACTATTTCGATCTAATATTGATCTACGGTATATATTTTTAAAACAAGAGTTAATAAAGGGATTAATCTAGGGTGAATAATAAGGAGCGAAGATAAAATGCCCTCACAATAACGTGAAAAGGGAATCGGAAATCGCCATCGAACAATCAAAATCGGCTAACCATCCCCATTGCACAGAAGAGAGATTCTATACTTCACCATCACCAATTACCTAGTTTACAGTGAGCGAGTGACTTGGACCACGGGACCAAAGGTACTCGGCACATCATTATTCTACCAAATTTACTATCTACTCCTTTGTAGGTATAGCCTTGTATCTAAGAGTTAAAATCCTTGCGCTAGGCAAATTTCTAAAGATGATCTTTTATAAACACTATTTAAAACTTAAATAATTTTTTTTAACAATGATTGCCAGCAGTGCCAACCCCAGGGGTATGCAAACAGTGGGGCTGCACATGACCCCGTGGTCTGTCCTCGCTTTCTTATGTGACAGAGGAAAAACAAATAGAGGCGGGACATTTTTTATTGCGCGTTCGTATTACAAGTAGGTTCCCTGTGTAGACAGTCTAGCAAATATTATCAGAGTGTAAAAACAAAGAAAACATCATATGTTTTGATTTATTGAAGGAGTGAAGCGAGTTCTCCGTTTTAACTCCACCGATTTGTATTTGTAGGCCTATTTATGGTGGAAATGTCTCATGAAGGCTATTTAACGCATTAATCGATTTAATTCAAACTTGCCACTGTTGTTATGTATACCTTTATACAGATGGATTTAGTTGGGGAAGAAATTCGAACTAAGGGTTGGGGAGAAATCAACCTTCATAAATGTGTAAAAACACAGCTTCTAGCATTAATTATTACACGCATTTAACTTTTAGGGCACTTTATAATTCCTTATACGGTTTAAAATTGGTATATAGGTGTAAAATACTGCAATAATATTAATGATAAATTAGATTTTTCAATATTTATTCTTTTGGGGGGGAAGGGATGTGGGGACCCGAAATAAGTTTACCCAAGGCCCAACGTCTGATAAAGGAAATCCTTATTCCCGGAGTTCTAGACAAACTATTTAAAACATAAAATCTTATATATCGATGATATTTCTAAAGTTTAAGAAATATTCGAAGGGGAAGCTGCAATTATTGTTTTCGCAAGGAGTTTCTAGGGATCTACCAAAAAGATTTTAATTTTTTTTTATATAAAAATAAAAGGTAAAAGTTTACAAATTTTCAATAGTGAAGCTGCATTTAAAGTATATAACTTACGTTTGATGATGAATGAGTGGACGTTATTAAAGACAGAGCTCCCAATGCAATTTAAAAAAAAGTAGATGCGGCCTCTAAAGAGAGTTTTTTAGCTTAAGGTTATCCCAAAAATCACAAAACACTCTTACACGTGTCTTTTTTTAAACCCTTAATTTACAAGCCACTACAATTTGACACTGTTTAAATATGTATTATTTGAGTTATTTTACTATAAAAAGTTATTTTAAAGTCATCAAAAGCTCCAAATAAGATTTTTTTTATGAATTACTGTATAGTTTCTCTTTACATTATTAACTAAACGGACTTACAATATGAATACTATTATAATATTTTCATTTCCGCCACTGTAGCGATACAAGTTTCTAGTTTTCATATACAAATCCTGTCACTTGGAGAGTTTTTAGTGTGGGTACTACTCGTGGTAAGTTAAATTATGCATAGTTATTTTCATAGGACAGCTGAAAGAGTTAATTGAGCTACTTTCCAAGTTTCATACTTAGGCGATGTTGTTCTGGAGTTATCACTTTTGATAGATACTATCAGTACCTGTAAAACAGCACTAATAATATAGTAAAATGTTGTCAATTTTGGTCACAAAATATTGTTGGTATTTTTCTTTGAAATTTGGATTCAAAATCTCTAAATAAACTTATAGGTACTTATTTTTATTTTAAAGTTAGTTTTGATATTCTTTTATCCAACCATGTGTAGTAAAAAAATTTCTATGAGGGGGAATGTAAATATTCTAAAATTAAAAACTCGCAATGGTGGGAATGACGACAAAAGCGTCAGTCTCATCTTATATGATTTGCCGGAAGGGAAGTTGGGCCTAGGATCTTAGACAGGTGTGCAAAGGTAAACTTTCTTAAATTATTTATCACTCTCCCTCCCCGTTAATTAGACTCCTCTAAATTTTACCCTCTCAAACGCTACCTCATTAGCTTAAGGTAAGAGTATAGGGTACGCAAGAAAAGGTATGTTTTTGCAGTTTTTATAACTTATCAAAACTTATTTTTGGCCAAAATAAATCAATTATCTATCAAGCATAAACATAGTATTTAATTTTCTTCACATTGTAATATCTAAAGTTCATGAACATAGCGGCATTAGATAATAAACTTTCTAAATGAAGAGAAAATATGTCATTATATTCCAGGACGATCTTGATAGATATTCAATAAATGTCGAGGTCAACATGTGAAGAAAGTTAAGCTAAATACTTCTACTCAAGAAATAATAAATTTATTTTGACAAAAAAAAGTTTTGAGACAAAACTTGCAAAAAACACTCAAGTACCTTTTCTCCCTTCCCCTACACTCTCACCTTAAGTGTACGGACAGCTCTAACGGGTAGTAAGACATGGAGCACAGGAATATTTGTAATGTTAAATCTAGTATTTAACAAAGGGTACCGTTAAATGACTATAATATAAATATGCTATTATTTCGCGCTAGCCTTTACTTTTTCTTACATTTCAAAATTGATCGTGTATTAAAGCGTCTCACAAACATATTACATCACTTTTTGTAATTCAAGCCACTTTACACCAGTTGCCAATAAGGGACAATATATGTCAGCAAGGCGAATAGATCCGGAAATATTTTTAATAACTGTGCAGCATTCATATTAAGGACAAAGTTACCATGGACGGACTACACCCCTACCACTGACACATATGCAGCATTCCTAGCAGCAGTTTATGGGACTAACAAACTCCTAGTAGTCAGGCATTCTTGCCAATAGATGTCATTAGAGTCTTTGTTCATGTAGGCATCTGTTTATCACGCATCTTACATATTACTCATCTTTTATCGGTAATTAAAAAAAAGTGTAGTCATACATATTAGAGTGATTTTAAGAGATTCAAAGACTTAAAAAATAATATTAACGTTTTATTGGCTGACCAATACAGCGACTCGTCAAGAAAACACTTGTAACAAGTTTCTAGACCTACCACAGAGGGTAGCACTCGTTAGAACGTCAACGCCGGATCAATAGAATACACGAAAGGTCTCATAACATTAAAATATATTAATTACATGCGATCGTTAATAATTCAAATTGGTTTAAAATATGTATTATGAGAATTGGGTGAATATGTGTATGAGGTCATCACGATAAAAAGTTTAATTTTAATAAATAATATTTTAGTTTATTTTAGGTTTAAAAAAGGCAAGGTACAGTGATATGCTAGACTCGGATCGGCTAACTACAAACTAAAGCAGACAAGAACTCTTCGTTATTCATATATCTCTAATAATTAAATTGTAACGATGTATTACATACTCGATTTGCTGGTTGGGGGCTCCGTCCACAAACCTTTAGTGAGTTTTCTTTGCAAGTGGATGTAAACTAATGTAATTCCAGCGTTGCTTTGAACGTAAAAACTTAAAGTTACCGGTATTGTATTGTATATACCGCACCGACTTTAAAGTTGCTCCACATTTTTGAATTTTTTCAGGGGTTAAAAATTAAAATTTTAACTTTTTGGAATTTTCTCGTCGGCTAAAGGCTAGAAGCTATAAGTGTGACACATTTCAAGTTTCTAGATCATCTGGAAGGGGGTAAACATTAATGTCAGTGAGTGAGGGAGTCAGCCATGTGACTTTATATTAGTATAATATACCATAATTTTTGTGTGTTAATGTTACAAGCACTATATTCATCTACAAAAAAATAATATATTGTTTACTGAAATTATTTAGATCGCATGGCTAAAATTCTAAAGGAAATACTTAAATAACTTACCTGTTTGAGCACAAACATCCTTCAAGCAATACAAGACGTATGCCAGATTACTATTCATTAGCATTTAATTATTTAAGTGACTTACTGAAGCGCACCATTCAAATAGCGGCCAGATTGGTAATTAATTAATAAAACATAGATGTTAGGATTAATCCGTGGTGTAATTGGACGTTTATCGCCGAGAATGAGCTAAAATGAAACGGGGATTATGTTTTATGAAAGTCAATTTATTTATGTGATTATAATACTGTTTAACATTATTTAAAAATTCTAACTTCTGATTTATTCATAATTCACTTCAATACTTATTGAACTCTAAAGTGAGCTTAAACATCAAAGTTTTGCATTATAATGGTGTGACGTGTACATTTTTTAAACACAATCCACGATGCACAGTTACGTTAACAAATCGACGCCTTTAATTGTCTTTTTAAATTAACTATAAATATTTTACAAATAAATGCTTGGTTAACTTTCTTGTAGGTGTTAAGATAGGCGCTGTTTCCCAAAGTGTTTTTTTTTTAAAAACTTCAGTGAAAGTCTTTATCGTTTACATGTAATTTATATGATCACATTATTTCTTCTTTTCAATGACATACCTTTCTGTAGATTTCCTCACTTATTTTATTTTTAAATTTGGTATTATACTTATTTTGATGCATCAAAGGAATATATTTAGTTTTATTTGTTTCCATATAATAATACCTGCATGATACTTATACAATACGTATTTATTTATTCTTGCTGTGTACATAATTACTATTCAGAGGGTTAGTGTTTGAAAGTGTTTAAATGTATTTATTTTATACTATCGTGAAAATTGAATTTTTTTTTCAAGCTGATTAATAAGGTTTGGTAGTTAGTACGCAAAAAATTTACGTGGGAACCGCAGACTCAGAAAAGGCAACGCGAAGAAACGCAATTCATTTTATTTATTTATTTATTTATTCTATCTTACCTGATTCCAGGGGTGGCGAACAACGAACATCCCATCTAAATTTATATTATATACGAACATTTTAATATATTATCAATTATCACTATACTATTATTATAGTTTCATTTCAGTATAAAACACTAAAGGCCTGCATATATAGTTTTCACTGTAACAAACAGAATTATGTCCTAACATGCGTGTGCGCCAGTTTAATATTTAGCATTGCCACGCTTATTTTAAACCGACGGCGCAGTGATTTAAATCGTGTCCTTTTTTTGTCAGTAATAAGGCGTGGCGTGGGTGAGTAGGGCTTATAGATGTGAGTAAATAACAGCGACATTTAGATACGAATTTATTTATTAATATAAACTTATTAATACATTTATATATGAAATAAAAATACACCTGCCTCGGTGGCGGCATGATCTAACTAAGGTGTAACTTTCACAATAGACTAGACTGCAGATAGCAGGGGTATCGGGGATCGAATACCGACGGGTGTACTGAGGGTGTTTTTTCCTACGTTTTCCAAACTCCCTCAACGCAAATGTGGGTATGTTTCCTTTAAATTCAACCTTCTGCCTCTAACTTACTACCGTAATTAATACATGTGCGTATATCCTAACAGGTAGTAAGACGCGGTGCTAAAAAAATTAATAAATAAACCCAATTGTCTACCTGACTTTATAATGGGACTCCCTCTGTAGTCAATCACAAAGTGAGATAGATATTTAAATAGTCCACGCACACACCTACGCATGCACGCGCATATATATACATATACATACACACACACACAACACACACACACACACACACACACACACTGGGAACAAAATTAAGGGCTCAAACAATGACTTGGGATTTAGCATATACATATATATGTTATATATATGTATAATTGTATATATTATATATATATGATGGTTGCTCTGTTGGTCCACTCTGATTCTATATTCCTGAAATGTTGATCCCTGACTCAACATAAACTAACGTAAAGAGAATTCAATAGTTTTAGGTGCCTTTTACCGCCAATCGTCAATTGTGTGAATTTTTTAAATGATATATTAACAATTATTGTTAAAATATATTGTTTTTGAGCCTTTTGTTCAGAAATGATTGTCCGGAGATAGTAAAAGATAGATACTATGAACGTCACCTTGGTGTTTTATGGCTATAACTGGTTTGATAGGAAAGCAATCGCACACACACGCATATATAAACATACATAAATAAATACATATCAACCCCCTATCAAGTTAAACATCATATCTGAACTTTCCTTTCATTAGTATGAATATGTGGTTAGGCCAGATAGATATTAAAACGTGGTGTATAAGAGTAAATATTTTTTCAACAACTCCTTCTACCCATCCGGGCTATCGGCATTAATCTATACCTACGTGGTAGAAATTTTGAAGGTAGAGTTTATAGTAAATGTACCCGCATTTGCCTGGAATGATGGGGAAACTGTTTAGGGGAGACGAGCCTTAGTATAACTGTATAAAATTAGAACCCTTACCTCTACGTTACAGGCAAACCAGAGAATAAGAGCTTGACGATTAGTCTGTGTGCTCACAGGAATGGGTAGTAATAAGTTCTTTACCTCAGTATTTAAAGTATTAGTTAAAAAATAATAGTAGAGGGTTGAACCTTGCGCCATTCGTATGCTGGCCAATCCCTGCATTTACCTACCCACATGGAGGTGGCAGAGTATTCACCTAGCTTCAAAGCACTTGACCTCTCATGTGAAAAAAAAAACAACACATTTTATTCCCAGAAATTGTAGTTCAACGTAAGTCAATTTAATGGTACGCCCATCAAATTCTAAATGCTCAATGAAATACGAATAATGTTAAAGCCTCTACTCTCGCTGACCATACACTTGGAAGGTATCCAGTATTAAATGAGAAGTCCACCGTATTAAAGTTAACCTTATACCGAATTGTAGGTGAATCTCTACAGTCCATCGTATGGACCTGGCTTTCACTGATAACGTTACTACTTGGAGGACTTCTCATTCAATTCCGTCCACGTTATTGAATCTCGCTTATTTCTTATTGCATTTGTTACATGTCGGCCGCCGCCTCCTTTCCCCCCCCCCCCACCCCACCGCACCTCTTCAGCCATTCTGTACAGGTTTCCTCCATTTCCTTTTTTTTTTTTCTATTTTCTATCTTTTTTTTTTTTTTAATTCACTTCCGTCCACTTTGGTTTGTGTAAGTGCCAATATCTTTGTTAGACTCTCCGAAGAGGTCAACCACAACGGCATGTTTGAAAAAAAAAAGTTTCTTGTAGCCTACTCCAAAACATTTAATAATGGCATGGTTTATGTTCGCTTTTGAAAATATTTCCACATTCATTTCATGTATGGCTACTCATGACCAAGTACAGATTGTTTCGGTGGCAGAGGGGAGAAATTTAGAGGCAGAAAGAGGACAATAGGCGGTTGAAGAGGATCGTAGGTAGTTTCACAATAGGGGATGACTGGGAATTTTAACTGAACATTGAATATCTAGTTAAGTAATGTTAGGTTGTTTTAAAACATTAATGGGGTGGTAGGTGCTTTACATTTTAAAAAAATCCAATAAGCTAACCACTTACGACTTAAATATCAATACAAAGATATATTATTATTATTATTATTATTAATACTTGGAGTGAGAAAGGGGAGGGGGTTAGCACCACCTTCCCTCAGTACAAACTTGCACGTACTAAATAATTGTAGAGCATAAATATTGAATGCTAAAGACATACTGGATTGTATGGTTATTAAATTATGCATTTTCAGATGATCAATACAGTCTAAGGCATTATAAATATTTTATTTTTGTGCATCAGATGCTCATCTAAGCCCCCCCTCCTACAACTATCCGTATATATGCACTAATGGGATAGGGATAAAAAATCTAAGATTTAAAGACCATGTACACGAATTTGAGTGAAAGGGGGGGGGGAGAATCATTTAGGGCAAAAAACCTTCAGTTCAATGAATATCAACACACAATCATTGTAATTACGACACATAAGATGCGATGTTAAAAAAGAAAAATATATGGCACTGTCCGTATGGAGGGGATCACAATTCAATTAATTTGATTTGAGCATGCTAATGCTCCCTTCAGTTCATCAGCATGAAATTCGAATCCAAACCTCCCTTTCACAGTAAAAAAAAAAAAGACAATGAAAATCTTACGTCTTTGCTCAAGTGTTAACTGTTGTTTGACGCTCATTAAAATCTTAATAATAATAATAATAATGATGATGATAATAATAATGATAATGATAACGATAATGATAATGATAATGATAATAATGATAATGATAACGATAATGATAATAATGATAATGATAATAATGATAATGATAATAATGATAATAATAATTTGTAAAGTAAGTGTTATTGGTATCTGAGACCCCATTCAAGGTTTACTGCTTCGAATCTTTCGTATAGTAGGATTCTGTTATGAAATAACGTTTAAACAGTTGTTCTAGGACGTAAGAAACAAAAACAATTATACATAAGATCGCCATGGAAAAAAAATCTTATCTGATTGTTCTTTAATATATTAGAACTGCTCTTATCTTTTCATATAGAGCAAGCTATTATGGGTATCAATAAATATACCATTTAGAAATGTTGGCCACTTTTTATTATTTTGTGTATTTTCTGAAAGTTTCTTCAAAGCTTTGAATAAAATGTATGTCAATAAATTATTATGATTGAAAAGACTATCTAAACCTCTCCAGAAAAATAAATAATAATTTTCCACTAAATAAGCTTAGTTGTAAAGTCTTATTAGCAACGGTTTTTAGTCATATCCTTCATGACTATCCTTTTTTTTTACAAGTTTTTGCAAAATTACCACCATAAACGACAACTCTTTGGTGATAACGTCAACATTGATGTCTATATTGTGACGTTATTAGCAAAGATAACCCACGGGTTAACCCTAAAGAACAGATAAGCAATAATTCTTTGTGAACTGAAACACATGTGAAGGTTTATAAACCCGATATTACTTACCTACCTTTATTTGAGGCGTCTGGTTGAAATATCACCATTCTGAATCATCTCGTACTTTCACTTAAAAAAAAAATCGTGTCAATATGATTTGTTTTATCAGGCGCTTAACCCATTCGCATTACGATATTAAATGGCGCGTTTGGCTACTTATTAAAGTGGCCCAAAGCCGATTTGATGATTAAGTCATAAATGTTCCACTGATAATTTTTTTTAAACTATTATTTTATGACTAACATAATGAATGGGTAGAGAGATTGAACGTTCTTCTGGAGAAATAATGCACATGATAAGGTTTCAAATCGGAGAACATCGGAAGCGCACAAGAGGGAGAAAACTCATGCCAAAAGCGCACGGAGAGGAATCAAAAGCGCACCTAGATGTTTGATCAAAAGCGCATAAGGAAAAAAACAAATACATAACGTGGCAACACGGTAAACGTGTGTTGTAATTAGCCCCAATAATCTTTACTATGATTACAATAAAATAATAAAACCAAGGGGCTAGGTTAGGTTGGCTAGGATGCAAACACAATACAAATCAAAATTAAATAGAGACGTGTCGTTCGTGAAAGAACCAACAAGTGGTGTTGACATATGGGGTTCTTAGACTACAAACAACGGTGCGCTTCTGATGCTACCTAGTGCGCTTCTGATATACTCCAAAGTAGGTACACAAATTCAACACTAGCGCTTTGAGTACGTAGTCGTTTTAAATAAGTGCCTAAACTTCCCAAGGTCATTCTCGGGCACGTCAATCGAAGACTCTTTGAACTTATTCTTCCTGTGAGGTGGATTTACTTTAGCTTTAAAAAGCTTACATCTATTTTAAACACTACACCTCGGACCACGTGACCACCAATTTATGTAGATGGAAAAAAAAAAAGCTATGCGGTATAAAAAGGAGAAAATTATAATGGGCCAATACACTTAAGGTTAACTTAATTTGTTCTTCATAATACTCGTATATTGTGAGCCTTAACAATTAAATCGTTTGATCACTAGTGCAACTAAATCCATAAGTGAAGCAGGCCTACTTAAAAATACTTAAGACTTTTTCATTAAATTGATTGAATGGGGTTTGATTTTGTGGTTTTTTTTCAAAAAACCACGTTAATAAAGCTATTTAATTATATTATCCAAGAAGTTTTTTTTTGCACTGCGTCTTACTGTAAACCATCTGAGTTATTCGTATTTAACCAAACTAATAGGTTAGGAATGAGGAAGGTAGTGTGTATAGGAAATGTACCCGGAGAGTGAAAAATAATTTAGAATGATTGCAACCCTCAGTATGACATGTCGGGTATTGAACGCCAACCTCCTCCTTACCGGAAAACAATACAAGATGACCTTGGAGAGGCCACCGATGTGAATGGGTGGCTGAATTTATGAAGTTACACAAATAAGTAAAATAATATTTTGTTTCATGGTCAGAATTTAAAACATATTTCTACATCTATAGATAATTAATGAGGTATAGAATATTCCAAATTTGATACATAATATTTTGCTTAGTTAAAAATATAAATACCCCGACCTACAATCTTCAGTTAGTTCCCAACCGCTTCGGTGACCGCATGGTCAAAAGCGTCGCTCTCACAAGAGACCAGACTGCCGATAACTGAGAGATCAAGGTTCGATCCCAGTTGGGTATATTGTGGGTAGTTTTTAATAAATGGCTCTCCACTTTCCATCCACAAAAGTGCGGATACATTTGCTATATATTCAACCTTCCTCCTCCATAACACATTACAGTAATTAGTACATAGGCGTGTATACAGCACAAACGGGTAGTAGTAAAATGCAGTGCTAAAAAAATGAATTATTCTTAATTAACATTAGCTTAAAGAAAATTAACATCCCAATTGTTGAAATGTATGTTTAAAATTAATATTTACTTTTTAAATTAGATGAATAAGTAAAAAAATACTTATTTACCAATACTAAGGTAGTTTTCATTACATTAGTGTATTGAATACATGAGTATAATCCTAACAGGTACGTAGACGTGGTGAAATAATGTAGTGGTACCTTTTTATGAAATTTATTTACCATCTACATTCTATAATAGATCAGTTTGGTTCAACTGGTGGCCCACGCTTAGTGAAAATGGCCCTCACAGTATCCTGGAGGAAAATTAAAGGGAAAACTTTAGTGGCAGATGTGAAGTAGCCAATGATTCGAGTAATATTTATTTAAAAAAGTCATAGTTGCATTTTATTATGCATTTCTATGAATAACAAAAATATGTTTAAATATGGGGTATATTTATAATGCTAAGATTTTTTAAAAATTTGTTTAGGTGCATATTTCACAATACATTTTTAGAAGATTATAACTTTTTTTTGTAGTCAAATTTTAAAGATTCTACCATCAAAAAATACGATTTATATATAAGTATTTAAAGTACTTTGTAGGCCTATATTAGGTTGATAGGATCACCAAATTTATCGTCGAGCCACGGTGCAAACTGATAATCATAATTGGCCCTTAGAATGAGAAACGGTGTTGTAGATCATAAAACCTTGAAACAAGAGACCACCATTGAGGATTTTACTTTAGTTACCACCACTGATTATGATTTAGTCTAGGGCTCCATACACTAACAAGAATGCATGGGAGCTCAATTCTTGGCAAGACGTACTAAAAAAAAACTTTTTATGTAGAAGGTCACCCCCTCTTAAGGTAAAGTGTTGCCCAATATATTAACTCATAATTAATATTGAAATTGCCATTCTTAGTTTTACAGGCTTGATTTTCATTAAATTGAATACACTTTTTTCTCTTTTTCTTTATCACTATCTAATGATTCTTTAGTTAAAACAAATGATGAAAAAAACCTCCTTATCTCTACATTTAAATGGATTTTTGGAGTCTTGATCCTTACGTATATTGCATTTGTAATAGTTTTAATACTTTCCAGCAGTTGACAAGTTACTTAAACATTTTCTATTCAAATATCTGACAAACTTGTTTTGACACATTGAGAAGTGAAGTCAAATTTACATAACTTCTCAAATTGACATAACATATTTTCTAGGTTAATTAATATGGAAATATTTCAGTAATTTTCTAACTATCAAAAAAGATCCAAACTACTTTGAATATACATCAGCTTACCTTCAAATGTTATATGAACATGAAACTAACTTTATGGCATTAAATGTTCATATTCTGTGATTCTTAGTAACAATTGCAGACATTTATTTTTCACTGATCTCTTGGAAGCTACAATAATGTTCCTTGCATGATTACGTATTAAAAAAAAAGGTACAAGCTTTTAATCTCAGAAAACGACACGGTATTCTAAAACAGGGGTAAAAAATGCGTTCTATATGTGGCACCCTTTGTTCAGCGATCATGGAGGAAGATATATTTCAAGAAACATATTATATAAATATACAGGATGTATCGTAACATATGAGACACACCTCAGTGGTGGACAGGAAACACAAAGAAATGGAAAAAGTTCATATGAATATGTGTGCCATTTGACTCAATTTTCGAGCTATATTCATTTTTATACTCCAGTAATGTGGAGCTGCTTAGCATTATAGTATGTGCACAAAATGGCCACCTTCAGCTTGAATGCAAGCATTGTAGTCTTCGTGCCGTAGAATGCCGCCCTCTTTCAAAAATACCAGGGGTTTTTAATAACCAAGATAGCCCATATAACATACCTAGTCAACAGGCCAAGAGATATCGAGTGTGATAAAAAGCTAAGTGGTAAACAGGCCTGAATACATAATCAAATGGGAAATGTGTTTTACTAATTTGTTTAATTGTTTTTGTGTTTTTTGTCCACCACTGAAGTGGTTCTTACTGTTATGGTACACACGGTATACATGCATAGTGGCTGTTAATTAAGGAATACCACATTATTTGGTGGGTAAATAAATATATGTCGAAACCACTATTTGCAAAAATCCCTTCTTCTATACCTTTTGAGAAAAACAACATTAAATTTAGAGAGCGGTGATCTAGCAACACTGTGCTTTAAATTGTTTTGGCCTAGAGTCTCCGGCATTAGATGTAAACAAAATGCGAGATCAATATTGTGTAAGCAGCAATGAACTAACATACGCAGAATAGTGGGATATATCAATGGTCATGGGAGCATCTAACCGTTGAGTCAGAAACTAAGGTGCGGCTGTACACTGATCGCTTCCACGGTAGATGTCACCCGAGCATGAATGCGTTTCACGTTTGGAAAAGCTTTGTTGGGAGACTGATCCATGAGTGGATGCAGGATGGCCACGAAACATACGGACAGCAGGTTTTGAAGATGCTGTAATAACTGACTTCCAACAGCAGCCAGCGCACAGCTCCCGAGACTTAGCACAAGGTAAGCACATGTCACAATGGTCATTTGTGAAGGTGTTGCGTGACGAGGCTACCGCTCATTCCATTTTGCAGTAACGCATAATCTGATCCCGATCTCGCAATTTACGGTTTTGTAAGTGGCTCCAGCAACAGCATGCTTCGAATCCGGACTTTATTGGGCAGATTATGTCGACTGAAGAAGCCTGTTTCATACAAGAGGGAATGAAGAACACCCTTAATAATCCCATGTGGGCAAGAACTAACCCTCATTCCATTCTCCTCCGTGCGTATCAGCATCGGTTCATCGTGAACATAAGGGCCGGCATTGTTGGGGATGCGAATGTGGGCCTCTATTTGCCACCAGATAGATTGTTTAGATTTCCACAGATCCCTTCTGTTTCCTGACACGGTCTTATGTAGGCTGCTGGAGGACATCCCATTTCTTGTGTTACAAAGGAGGTGGTATGTGGATGTCACATCAGCCCTCTCTAACTTAAATCTCGTTTTTATCAAAAGGTATGGGAAGAACGGATTTTTTGCCAAGAGTGTTTTCAACTTATATTTACCCACTTAGCTGTGTAGTACTTTCAGTATCCACGAAATACCAATCACCATGTATGATATATACATATATTCGTAACTGTGAATATTTAAAATATGTATTGAGTCGATTAATATTTTTATTAAGTTTGTGGATTAGTAAAAAAAAATTCTCTGTTTTAGCACAATATAGTATTAAAAAAGTAATTTCTGATGTTTTCCTTGTTAAATGTGACGTGAAAACACATTTCTACAGAAAATAAGGTACTTTCCAAATAATTTATCGGGGAATGAAACCGATCTCGTTATTCAAGAACCCACAAACTAGCAACGAAATAACATTTTATTTTTAAATTAAATGTATTTAACACAAGAATATCTAATCAATTCCTTCCCCCTCTGACAATATATTTTTTTGTTCACCACCTCTTACTATTCCTTATGGTTCTCCAAATATTTACACTAATGTAGTACGATAAGTAAGATAACTCTTTATAAAATGTACCCACAATTGCGTGGAAGCACAGGGCTAAAACGGAGAGGGAAACCAGCTTCAGTACATCCAGCCATAATTCAAGGACCCAACTTCCAATTATCAGTAAACTAGACTAGACAAATTAAACGCACTGCTTGACTTCTGATGTGGGCGACCTTAAATATAGATTTTTTCTCCTTATTTACTATAGTTATAAGGAACAAAGAGGACACGTTTTGATTTTGATAATTTTTTACTTACGTTGTAATCTTTTATTTTTCATTTCTACAATATAAGACTTAAATGTTATTTTTTCCTAATCATCTAAGTATACACAATTGGATTATTTGTAAACCAATTAAGTGTGTCAGTTTGGTTTATAGTTTTATTTCAATTAATTTATCATTACTTTTTCAATGGCCAAAATATTTAAGTTGTTACAGGCTTATATATTAAACCGTTGGATGTTACATAAAATAAAATAGAATTACAAGGTCTAAGAAATAAAAAAGTTTATAATAAGCCATCCTCAAATATAAAGACAGCATTGACTCACTCACACTACTGGTTTTTCTGAATCATTTAAATGATTTGAGCAAGTCTCTAAAAAAAATTGTGATATTACGTCAAAACCTCTAGATTTTGACTAATTTTTTTTTTTCCGAGTCTTTTGAATATCTGAAGTTATATAAAATCAGGGAGTCGAACCGGAACAAAAACAGATAGCAAAAATTAACAGCTATTCTTAAATACCCATTACCAAAACAGGAAACTTAAATATAAATTGCCTAAGAAATAGAACCGGAATTAGAATATACATTATATAAAATGTTCTTAAAGATTCTTATAGTTTTTTGTTATTTTTATATTTTACTATATGACTTTCTTTCTTTAATATTATTTGTTTTAAATACTTTATTTTACTTTTCTCAGAAGTTGTTTTCAAAGTTGGATGCGTTCCTTAGTTTATTTTATAAAGATAACTTTTAATTGGTTGTAAATTATTTTTTAATGTATTTTTTTAATTTAGAATTTTATAATGTTAGTATAGTTATTGAATAAATAATCAAAATAACTGGAATTATAACCTAAGCCTAATTAAGAACCAAAAAGAACAGAAACATTTTTCTTTAACCGCAATCAAAACAGGAACCTTAAAATGTTAACTGAAATAACTGTAACCAGAACCAAAATCGATAAATATTTTGGTTTGATGCCCTGTGTATATCATATAATTCAATCATTTCATTCTTTAATAATAAACACACCATTTTTCTTGAGCAGGAATGTAGCCTACTCGTCTCAAATAATCTCATTAATAAACTTACACCGCTCTCGCCCCTAAGGGCTGCTGGCTATCCAGTCCCCAGTACTTGCTTGAACGTGCAGTAATCGTCTTCCAACTTGCGGAGGGGTATTGAGTAGAGGGTGATAATGAGATTTTCTCCGGGGACTTTGGCATCACTGAACATCACGTCAGAGTCAAACAGACGTCACGGGTAAAAGGGAATCAGAGTCCCCCCCTCCCATTTTTGACGGATTAGAGTGCCACAGTCGCATTAAGCCTTTAAGAACTTCGAATGTCTTGTTTTTGGAAATAATCCCGACTGGGAATTAACGTTTTACACCTTTGCCAAGGTGAGATTATAGTAAACGTATAATCAACGAGAAAGAGACCGAGTAAACTATCAAATTAGATATAAATGACTACAATGAAAAGTTTGTTAGAGGTATTTACATTTTATTTCCAAGCAGCTGCTTCGTCGGGCACGCAGACTTAAGATGGGGTACTAGTGAGCGTGAGTTTAGGGAAGTATTTTAAGTTTTTACAGCATAAACATTTTTGGTCAAAATAAATCAAATATTTCTTCTATAGAAACATATAGTTACGTTTTCTGCACATGCTAATCTCAACAGTCCTTGAATATCTGTCAAAGGGGTCCTAGAATTTAATGAGAACTTTTTATCGTCATTTAAAAAGTTTGTCACCAAATGCCACCATGCTCATGCCAGATATTCAAAAACTGTTGAGATTAGCACGTGCAGAGATCTAAACTATATGTTTCTATAGAAGAAAAATTTGATTTATTTTGTTAAACAAATGTTTATGCTATAAAAACTGCAAAATTAGCGCACTAAATTCACGCTTACTAGCACCCAACCTTAACGTTAAGCCCGTATGTTCTTGTTATCTGGGGAGGGAAAGGACGGGATTTAAATCCTGACCTAACGTGCTGAGGTCTGTTTCTTCTATATAGTTTTCCACTTTCTTCTGAGGAAAATTTGGGTGTATTTATTATAAATTTTATCCTCACTTATCCATATTCCACTAGCGTAGTTAAGAGTAGTAAAACGAGGATAAGGAAAATAAATCCAAAAAATATGTAATCACAAAATATATAATAAAAGTCTATTTATTTAAGGTTTTGCAAAGTTTATTCAATAGACTTAATCTTACGGCAAAGTTTTATTCCATTATATAATTTACACAGTTGTAGAGCTGTTTATTCAATTAATGATTGACAGAAAAATATTGAATCAAAAATTTAACTAGAGATATATCTATCTATATTCAAGATCGGTAAAGGGAAATATTATTTCTCTCGTGTCACTGTTAATTATACGGGAAAATGGTTATTGGATATTCCCTATAATTGAGATAATCATACAAGTTACTACACTGAATCTCACCCCTGAGGAAACTACATGTATTACGGAGAAAAACTTTCTCTCTCTCTCCTTTAACTGTAACAAAATCTCCTCGATTTCTGTCTGGAGGTGATGTTCTGGGATAAGAAGGAGCTACTGGCAATCTCGACGAACCAGCTTTGTTACATGGGAATACAAGAGGGTGGAAACGGTTTTCTCCAATAGTAGTATACTGTTCACTTTGGTCATTACACTTATTAATCTCGCTAAATATTACTAAGTAACTCTGGAATATTGATAATTTCAAAACATAATCCATGTACATATCAAATGTATTATGTATTAATCGGAAAAACAAAACATATTACAAACTAAAACATTATAAAGTCAGACACAAATGTACCATTTTGCTATAATCACAAATTCGGTTAATGTCAGTATCCTTAACGTTAATCGGATCAAGTTGGATTAAGCTAAGTAAGATGTTTATAAGATAATAAGCTTAGTTGCAAACTTCAACTCAATAACACAACCACGCGAGGCACATCATCAGTAAATCAAGTGATTCCTTTGATGGAGGGTTACAAGGGGGCTAACAGAATCAAAGCAACGACCTCCAGTAATTTTTTTTAAAATTGTTAGTCCCAGGACAACAAATTTAATCTCGAAGAGAAAAAGTGTTCAGTAAAGCTTGCAATTTAAATAAAAATATAAATTTTAAACTAGGGGAGTGCAAACGTTAATTGAACCAGAGCCGTGACCCAGCCCTCATCCCAAAGTACGGTATCATCTTTCATGGCAAATTATGGTTATGTTTTTGCAATTTTTACTTCTCATCCAATTGCTGATAATAAAATGGTTTGTTGTTAAAGTTAGCATAATAATAATAATAATAATAATAATAATAATAATAATAATAATAATAATAATAACAATAACATAATAATAATAATAATAATAATATTAGCACCGCGTCTTACTAACCGTTCGGTTACACGCTTAAGTACTAATTACGCTAATGGATTAGGAATTGGGAGGGTTGAATTTAGAGGAAGTAAACCCGCATTTGCGTGGAGGGAGAGTGGAAAACGATTTAGGAAAAATCACCCCCAGTTCACCCGACCGAGATTCGAACCTCGATCTCCCCATTCTCGGTGGTCGAGCTCAACACGACTAGCGCGTTAGCCAACTACGCCATCGAGGCGGGTTAATAGTCAGCAGATCAGCTCTAAAGTGTTTAGTTAGCGTGTCTGTCTCAAGTTAAAAAAAAAGGCTTCCACACTTTCTACAGATAATTATGGTACATTCCTTTAAATTCTTCTTTCATTACATATTATGTAATTAAGTATTTAATAACCTGTCATAAAGGTATACATGAATATAATAATATATCTTCGGAAACGTCTATTAAAATAATATTGTCGAACTCGAATTTATGCACTGAAGAAATACGCGTGAAAAATAAGGGAAACTACTGAGCTCAATAACCTATCGATTTCTTTCTATTTTTGCAATATTTGAGCGGTTCAGTTATTATGGTGGACGGGAATCAAACCATTTACTGCAAAGGAAAATATAATACACACAACTTGAAAACAGATTTTCAATTTTTACACCTTTTAAACATACGATGAAGAAATGTCTTCGAGTGAAACTACCCAAATCGCTGGTCGAATGGTCTAAGCTGCCACTTCCAAAATAGATTGGATTATTGGTGATGTAGAGGTTAGGGTTTTAATCTCGGTGGGACGTATTAAGGTTGTTTTTTTTTCTAATTGGTTTTACACACTTACTTTCGATTTCCTGCCCATTTAGTGTTAATATGTGGATAACCCAGAGAGACAGTAAGATGCAATGCACAAAAGAAATAAAATAAAGAACTAACAAAAGTAAGTTATATGTCATTGTAGAAGATACGGAAGGAATGAAATAATGCGGCTCAATATCAACATATCCTTTTACCTTAGTGAAGAAGGCAATGCATCAAAGTCTTTTCAAGTTAAAGTGGTAAAAATTCCAATTATCACTCTTTTAAACTAACTTTATGGATATATCTCTGCGAATAGACACCCCAAAATTCAATGTCACAATTAATGAGTTTTAATTCATTTCGATTCTAAATATTTATGTGATCGTAAGTCTGATTAATGACAGAGAAAGTAATTGTGTTAGAGAAAGTTGGGATTGTTACCTCGCTACAAAAACGGAGTGAACAGTCTTGACTTAGCCTATTACTTTATCTTGTATTTTTACATATACCTAAGGAGCAGTGGACAATCAAAGACCAAGGATATAGTTTTATCAATTGTTTACGTTTATATTTTAATTTAATCATTTATGTAAGAACAACTTTAGTTTTAATATTAGCTTGTAGCAACATCGATTTATTTAATTTTACATTTTATCTATTTAATGGCATAATACTTTTAAATTTTTAATCCAATTTCTTAAAGAATTATTTTCAAATATAACTTTAATCCTTATCTAGTTGTAAAAACAGTTTAAGTGTAACAAATTAACAATTTACCAAATAATTTTGTAATTAAGTGTAACATTTAAAAACCTTATAATTTCTCACATTTCACTAGTTTAAGACTTAATTATTTGCAGTGTTGGATTTATGTGGGGGGTGGGGGGGGTAGGAGGATCAGAGCCATAACCCCAGGGCCTCCACAAACCCCCAAAAGAAAGAAAATATTAAATCTGATTTTCTATCGTAGCTGCCTTCTTGATTTATGCCTACTTGTGTGATACACTTCATGAAGTGGGCTTTAAAGACATTGACATGTTTTCTGTAGAGAAAGCAAGGAAAGTTTGTCGATAATTAGCATTTTTTTTATAAAGTATTTATGTAGCTTTCTTTCTTTTACTGTGCTATTAATTATTAGTGTACATTTGTGTAGAATCAAATAGTTACTTAATTTTTACCATTCCTCAAACACGCTATGATGTAACTTACATGGTATATCCTGTATGCAGCCCCGGGTACCCATATACGTGGATCCGTAATTGACTATTTGCAAAGTCTGTTCAAAGTGAAGCAATTTGAATTATTTCCTTGATTACTAACCTATTTTATAAGCTACACATTAGTGAAACCAATCATGGTAAGTTTGCTATGTTTCAAGATGAACATATTTTGTATCCCCTTATAAGTGAGCAATTTCAAGACCTGAAAAATATCTTTTAACTGAATAAAGAGCTTAATATATCTTACAATTTTAATTTTTTCAATACGTTTAACCTCAAACCTTCAGTAGTGAACTCATATAAACACACATAATGCACACACAGAGTGAATTATCGAAAAAAATCACTACAGCTATATCACTGATATTACTTATTAAATAGTGCATTATAAAATTTTACTCTCCAATGAAATAAAATAATTGAAACCCTTGTAGAAAAAATTATCTATGAATTGATATTAGTTATTAGATAGTTAAAGTCAGATACTTACACAGAATGCAATCATTTAAAAAAAAGTAAAAAATTCTAAAGTCTACTACTTTAAAAATGTCTTAAGCCAATATATATTGTCCATTTAAATACGCCTCTCTTAATAATTGTAAATTTAGGTACCGATAGCTAGGATTTGAACAAGTAAATTAACGTTGAAATTTTATTTTTGTTTACCTTTTATTTTTCACACACACTAGATTTTGTTTTCATGTGTAGACCATACTTAAATAATGTTATAATGAGACAATAATATAAATTTTGATCAAAAATAAATGGTGTTTAATTTTTATAAGGCTTCTTTATTAATTTTTAGTTATTGTATTTTGTAATAAGATTTGCCTAAAAAAAATAAAGGAAATTGGCCAATAGCGTTTCAAAGAGTACATTTTTGAAAGTTGACCAAATTTCTTATTTTATTTTATAACAACAATATAAAGCGCTGTTTCATAAGTAGCTTTCTCTTTAGATTAGTTCATTTTACATTTGTTTTGTTATAGTATCAATCAGAATTTTCAAGTTAATTCAAATAAAAAACCAGGTATACATCACTTTTCAAATTAATTATAGCGCGTTAAATACAATTTTTACAATACATAGCTTTATTGAATATTATTTTTATGTACATAATAGAGTAAATACATACAATAGCAGTGTAATTATTTTAACGTAATATTTTTTATTAAAAACAAACCTCATGCTGTGGGAAAGATGGTTAAAACCCCATTTCATGAAACCGTCAACCATCCCCTCGCAAGATATTTTATTGATTTGCATTCAGGTGGGGTCAAGCTGTATGCATATTTAATAATCGGAGGTGAATATATATCACATTAGTAAAACACTGCTTGCCAGTTGATATAGACCTTACTGGGAGATTTATTGATCCCTAAGACTATACAGGATGGATACAAATTCTCACAACTCCTCTTCAGACCGTGATTTATAATAACAAAACAAGCCGTACATGTAATATAATGAACGTTGCCTTATATTTAATTTGTTAGAAAGGTAGAAAACTCTCACACTGTACAACCGTCGATGCTGGATAGAATAATGTGAAACGCGATGACTATCTCAAAATACTTCGTGGACGTTTTTATCACTTCATAAAAGAATGGATGTCACTCTGTCATAGGGAGGTTTTACCTAAATTGTTTCCCACTTTCCCTCCAAACAATCACAGAACCATTACAACTCAATTTCCCCTTTGCTGGAAAATCCATTAATGTAAATATGGGAAAGGCTTGTACACAAACACAGACATACACACATACACATATAAACACATATACATTACTAAGCAATATATAGGCTGGGTAGTAAGATGAAGTAAGAAAAAAAATCTTCTTAGTGATATTTTGATTAAACTTTAAGTTAATTTCTAAGACTAAGCTAAAACACAACTAGTATAAAGAATCATGATTTCTTTCTAAATCGTACAAAATAGGAACTAATTTGATTTTCGATCTTTTTTTCTTGAATGTTTCAAGATAAAAATTATAATTATTTATTCAGCATAGAGTCTTAATACTTGTTAAGGATATACGCATATATACTAATTACGCTTATGAATTAGGGATGAGGAAGGTTGAATTTTAGATGAATTGTACTCACATTTGCGTGAAGGTAGAGTGGAAAACTATCCTAAATACACCCGACCGGAATTCAAGCACGACCTCCTTGTCATTGGCAGGCCAATCTAATACGAGAGTGACGCCTTAGATCATATAGCCACCGAAGCAGGTTAAATTAAATTTAAAGCCTAAAAACTACCATTCTAGTATAAAATGTGAAATAAATTGTACTGTATGTACTACATCTTAAAGTCCATGGGCTGTAGATAATCATGGATAGGGCCGCGAGTTTGACGTACCTGCTACAAAGAGTAAATATGGGTGGCGAGACTCGAAGCTTCAAAGACAAACAAAAAGCAATAAATGAGGAAATATTTAGTATTTGAGAATAAGAGATCTATTGTTACATTAGTGTGAGCTCAGTCAATTATAAGGATGAGTGGGAAAAGTAAAGTATCCAGTAGAGTTTTAAATAGTTTGACACCCTCTGGAGTACCACGCACAAGTTCAACTTAAAAATGGGCAGTACAATAAAGGTATTTGATGTAGTTAAATACTAAACTGAGCCTACTTAATTAAAACTGCCTAGCAGTGACAGAATTGAATAAAAAGCTATAATCATGAAACAATTTTAAAAGGTAAATCCCAAGGGAATATGTTTACTTGCCGACAATTGATTTGGACACCTGTAGACCCTGTTATTCCCTTTATTTTGAGAATGAGGTATTTTCCTATTAAACTTGTGTTCTTATTAAATAGCTACAAGGTCAAACCTTGAACATATTGATATCTATCTTCCCAAGCCCATTTTCAGGCATGTCGGTTGTACGTGGCCTTTTCGTATAAACGTTTTAATTCATCTAATAAAAATATAATTAATTTAGTTCACAAATTTTATCTATCCCCTCCTGCAAGAAATATACTTTTTTACAAAAAAGCCTAAATTTACATGAATTATAATTTTAGGTTTAGGTTTTGTTGTTTAGTAAAATATAATCAACCTGTCGTAAACAGACCTAAACAACAAAATAAATATCATGATGATTTTTTTAGTTCAGTGGATCGTGATGCATTTTAATCAGGAAGCACTGTGCCAGTTTATTTATTAGACAGATGCGCATAAAAAATCACGCCAGTGAATATTACGTCAAACGCGTTTAGACTTGAACTATCATTGGCTGTATTTGATGGTAAGGTCGGGGCTTAAATTCCAACTGAGGACATTTGGAGTGGTTTATCCAAAGTGGTTTCTCACGATCCCACAGCACAAACGGAGATACATTTTTTATAAATGCTGCCTTCCTTATTCCTAAATATGTAGTGTGATTAAATGGGGATCGTCCAGAAGATTTTTAAGAAAGAGACGCAGTGTAATAAATTAAACCTGATAAAACACACCGATTCTTAATTTATTTTGACCCCTTGGAGAAAGAAGTATTGTGATCGTCAAAAAAATTGAACTCTAAGACTTTGATAAATGTCGAATTTTCATGAATAAAATGGGTTTCAACTGCTCTTATTTGACTGGCCTAGAGCCGAAACCATTTTACCGATCGGGCTAAAACTTATTCTCTAGGGCTTATAAGATTTCCCCGAGGATTTATTGAAATTAGATATCAAATCATAAATTAAGAGTAGTTTACTGAAGGGGAAAAAAAAAGAGAAAATGATTTTCTCAATAATCGCGTTATTTTGATTAACGTTTGTATATAGAGAAAAATGCTCTCTCAACTAGGACATAAATAAGTGGACTTAAGCCGTTTTGCTAGCTAAAGTTAAACGCCAACATTGGTGCTGGGCTGTGTCAAAGACATTCTGAGTAAAAGCTACGAGTACAATCCAGTACTTTGTGGTTTCATAATAGCACATGAGGATAGGTTTTGGAGGGGGTGGTGTGTGGTAGGGTTGAGGATGGGTAGAGGAAACTCGACCTATGAATCCATACTCCCTACAATGTTCAGCTAATTACCTGGCGTGGGAAGCAAAATGAACGCGTCTTTTACCAATGAAATAAAAGGAAGAAGTTCATAACAATGTCCCGACAGCACTCAGTTGATCATTAAGGTTTCATAGTTAAGTTAGTCGATATTTTGTATTTAGAGCAGTCTCGTTTAGGCCAAAAGTTTATTTTATATCATATCTAACAACTAGCTGAAATACCCAGCACTGCCCAGAAGAGATATTTTAAGGGAAAACAGGAAAAATAATTAAAGAGGTTAAAAAGTGCTAAAAAGGGTAAAAAGGGTTAAATACAAAATTAATCAATTTTTAAAAGGATATTTAATAAGGCTTAAAAGTGTAAGAAGGATTAAAAGGGTAAAAAAGACAAAAGAGAAAAAAGGACAAAAATGTAAAAAGACTAGAAAGGGTAGTAAAAGTAAAATGGGCAGATTGGATAATAAAAGTAAAAAGTAAATTTTTAAAAATTTAAAAATTCTGAATTCCAGGTAGCCTGCACATATTCGTGCACAGAGGAAGCCATAACCCGCATTGCACAATTGTATTAAATAAATTACTATCTCGTGGCTTTAATATTCCTTCACTTTTTCTTATTTTAATTAATTTTAAAAATCTAGTTAAAATTTTAAAATTCAGGCTTGGTGCAGAGGCTACTAATTTTTACCAATATTTCAGCCCTCTGCGTGTGGTAGATATCACGCTTATGAAAAAAGACAAACAATCTCTTCATGTTTATTAATATAATTAATGTTCCACTTATTTAGAATTCAAATCACCCCTTTTGTAGTTTTAACCTTGTCTTATCTGGTTTACCGCTGATGAAGAAGTTTAGATTAGAATTCCGGCCTGGAGTCTCGAAATATTCTTTACAAAATTATCACCCAATCTCCCTCTACACATTTTTTTAACCACCACTACGTTTCCGGCCTATGATCCGAGTCAGTTTCTTATTCAAGCCACGCATTTTCCACTACCGACTTGATAGAACCATCGTAGCTTCCTTCATATGCCATATAGTCTAACTTAAGTCAAGGACAGGCACAACATCCAGTCCCTAGCCGTTAATTCATCACTGTGAAAGGGTAAACCCACATTTCACCTATGATACATTTTTCGGCCACGCCGGGAATCGAATCCGGGACCCTTAGCTAAGTAGACAGACACGCTACTAACTGAGATAAGGTGTCGATCCTCTACACAAGTGTGATATATTTGTTCTGGATCCAAGCTTCATAATCTATATCCCATTAAGTGTAAATAAGATGATAGACTGAAGGGTAGTAATACTAGGTATAAAATGACTCAACTTTATGTTGCACATTTGTTAAAAATTGATTTATTAAACATAATTTAATATTGTATATAAACTCTCAATTCATATTTAAATCTTATGTTTAGGTAATAAAACTTTGTAAATTATTGTTCTAAATTATTATATTTTGTCGCGTTGTTGCGTAATGTAATTCAATGAATACAGGTACGGAAGATTGACATCGTAAATTTAGGGTTCAGTCTATTGGATAATACTGTTGAAATAAAATTAAGAAATGGGACCAAAGAATAAGTTTTCTAGTGACTGTGTGAGCATGGTATATGTGCCTTAGATACAGATTGATTGTCTTTCAAAATAAAATTAATGTCTAACAAATGTCACTACTTATTCATCATAATCGATCAAAGTTGTACATGTAACACATCTTTGGATAGTGTACCAAGAATGTGTCTATGTGAAAAAAATACACGTTATATTAGTATAAATGATGTGTTGCGAAATTGTATCTGAAACAGATATCACGAAAATAAATGGTACGGCACACCGCACAGACTTTCTCTCTCTTTCTATAAACTCGTAAGATTTCTGAACGGAATAATGTACATTGTATCATCACCACTCCACATAAGAACACGCATAATATAATATACAATGATATAGAATCAATGAGAAAAGAGGCGCATCTTTGTCCACCTAAGAACATTTCAAACAGTTTAATGTCTTCCACAAGGGTCAACACTTCGTATTAAAATTTCGATTTCTGGTTAAAATTTTAACATTTTAAAAGATGTTGCAGATCTTCAAGTCATCGCATTGATATTTAATTATTCATTTATACATTTTGACCAATAAAAAATGTAAATATTGACTATTGAGTCTAAAATGGAGATAGATCATTGCTATGCAAACATTTCTCCTAAGAGATTTAAGGAAAAATAACATACTTTTTTTAGATACTTATATTTAATTACTCTATGGCATTGGAGTATTATTGCGTTAAGACTTAAGTAGTATATGTTTACAACTAAAGCTCTGAAAATTGTATTAATATATTTGCAAATATCTCAGAAACTGCTGTTTTTATAAAAATATATGTCAAATAAAAGTTTTTTATTTCTAATAGTCCTACAATTTTGCAATGATAAGTTGTTTAGTTTCTCCAATAGTTGTGGAGATACGGAAATTAACGCTTCTGTAATGTACCCTAACAATCATTTTCATAGGAAAATGAAAATAGCCAGTTTATTAATAATCTTAATCAACGCCTAGATACGAATTTTAATCAAAATCGTTTAAGCAGATTTTGAGAAAACCAAATTTTTCTCTTTTCGTCCTTCAGTAAACTACCCTTAATTTTAAGTTTTTATAGACACACAGCCAGACGGCATTGCAAAGACTATTTTTTAGGGTTCGGGGGGTCATGAGACGTCGACATCCATCAACATTTCAGGTTAGTTTTTCTTACGGTCGCAATACTTAAGCTTTAATGCCCAAAAAGTTAAAAATATATATATAATTGCGTATATATTGAAAGTTATTGATTTTATAAAAATATGTTTCGAATAAAATATTTGTATTATAAATATATATACATATTTGTAATGCTAAGTAATTTCATATCTCAAATAGTTTCGGAGCTATTATAAAAAAATGTTAATTTACGCATCAGACCGGAGCCCTTAAAACGATTTTGCCGAAATATTGAGAGTAGCCATTTTGTTTGGAATATTTATTTATGTTCATAAATGAAATTTAATCAAAATCGTTAGAGCCGATTTTGAGAAAATTGACTTTTTCTCTTTTTGCCCTTCAGTAAACTACCCTTAATTTTAAGTTTTAATAGACACACAGACAGACGGCATTGCAAAGACTATTTTTAAGGGTTCGGGGGGTCATGAGACGTCGACATCCATCAACATTTCAGGTTAGTTTTTCTTACGGTCGCAATACTTGAGCTTTAATGCCCAAAAAGTTAAAAATATATATATAATTGCGTATATATTAAAAGTTATTGATTTTATAAAAATATGTTTCGAATAAAATATTTGTATTATAAATATATATACATATTTGTAATGCTAAGTAATTTCATATCTCAAATAGTTTCGGAGCTATTATAAAAAATGTTAATTTACGCATCAGACCGGAGCCCTTAAAACGATTTTTCCGAAATATTGAGAGTAGCCATTTTGTTTGGAATATTTTATTTATGTTCATAAATGAAATTTAATCAAAATCGTTAGAGCCGATTTTGAGAAAATCGACTTTTACTCTTTTTTCCCTTCAGTAAACTACCCTTAATTTTAGGGGTAGATACCCAATTCCAAAAACCCCTCGGGGCAACCCTATGAAAACCCTAGATATCAAGTTTCAGCTCAATCGGTAAAATAGTTTAGGCTCTAGTTGGAGGTACAGACAGACAGACAGACAGACAGACAGACGGAAATTCAAAAACCACTTTTTCGGATTCAGGAAGTCATGAAACGTCAAAATTCATCAAAATCTCGAGTTCGATTTTTTTGACGATCACAATACTTTCTCTACCTGTAAGATAGAGAGAAAGTAAAAAATGTAAATATTGACTATTGAGTCTAAAATGGAGATAGATCATTGCTATGCAAACATTTCTCCTAAGAGATTTAAGGAAAAATAACATACTTTTTTTAGATACTTACTTATATTTAATTACTCTATGGCATTGGAGTATTATTGCGTTAAGACTTAAGTAGTATATGTTTACAACTAAAGCTCTGAAAATTGTATTAATATATTTGCAAATATCTCAGAAACTGCTGTTTTTATAAAAATATATGTCAAATAAAAGTTTTTTATTTCTAATAGTCCTACAATTTTGCAATGATAAATTGTTTAGTTTCTCCAATAGTTGTGGAGATACGGAAATTAACGCTTCTGTAATGTACCCTAAAAATCATTTTCATAGGAAAATGAAAATAGCCAGTTTATTAATAATCTTAATCAACGCCTAGATACGAATTTTAATCAAAATCGTTTAAGCAGATTTTGAGAAAACCAAATTTTTCTCTTTTCGTCCTTCAGTAAACTACCCTTAATTTTAAGTTTTTATAGACACACAGACAGACGGCATTGCAAAGACTATTTTTTAGGGTTCGGGGGGTCATGAGACGTCGACATCCATCAACATTTCAGGTTAGTTTTTTTTTTACGGTCGCAATACTTAAACTTTAATGTCCAAAAGTTAAAAAAAATTCATATAATTGCGTATATATTGAAAGTTATTGATTTTATAAAAATATGTTTCGGATAAAATTTCTGTATTATAAATATATATACATATCTGTAATGCTAAGTAATTTCATATCTCAAATAGTTTCGGAGCTATTTAAAAAAATGTTAATTTACGCATCAGACCGGAGCCCTTAAAGCCATTTTGCCGAAAAATTGAGGGTAGCCATTTTGTTTGGAATATTTATTAATGTTTATAAATGAAATTTAATCAATATCGTTGGAGCCGATTTTGAGAAAATCGACTTTTTCTCTTTTTGCCATTCAGTAAACTACCCTTAATTTTAAGTTTTAATAGACACACAGAAAGACGGCATTGCCAAGACTATTTTAAAGGGTTCGGGGGGTCATGAGACGTCGACATCCATCAACATTTCAGGTTAGTTTTTCTTACGGTCGCAATACTTAAGCTTTAATGCCCAAAAAGTTAAAAATATATATAAATTGCGTATATATTGAAAGTTATTGATTTTATAAAAATATGTTTCGAATAAAATATTTGTATTATAAATATATATACATATTTGTAATGCTAAGTAATTTCATATCTCAAATAGTTTCGGAGCTATTATAAAAAATGTTAATTTACGCATCAGACCGGAGCCCTTAAAACGATTTTGCCGAAATATTGAGAGTAGCCATTTTGTTTGGAATATTTATTTATGTTCATAAATGAAATTTAATCAAAATCGTTAGAGCCGATTTTGAGAAAATCGACTTTTTCTCTTTTTGCCCTTCAGTAAACTACCCTTAATTTTAAGTTTTAATAGACACACAGACAGACGGCATTGCAAAGACTATTTTTAAGGGTTCGGGGGGTCATGAGACGTCGACATCCATCAACATTTCAGGTTAGTTTTTCTTACGGTCGCAATACTTGAGCTTTAATGCCCAAAAAGTTAAAAATATATATATAATTGCGTATATATTAAAAGTTATTGATTTTATAAAAATATGTTTCGAATAAAATATTTGTATTATAAATATATATACATATTTGTAATGCTAAGTAATTTCATATCTCAAATAGTTTCGGAGCTATTATAAAAAATGTTAATTTACGCATCAGACCGGAGCCCTTAAAACGATTTTGCCGAAATATTGAGAGTAGCCATTTTGTTTGGAATATTTATTTATGTTCATAAATGAAATTTAATCAAAATCGTTAGAGCCGATTTTGAGAAAATCGACTTTTACTCTTTTTTCCCTTCAGTAAACTACCCTTAATTTTAGGGGTAGATACCCAATTCCAAAAACCCCTCGGGGCAACCCTATGAAAACTCTAGATATCAAGTTTCAGCTCAATCGGTAAAATAGTTTAGGCTCTAGTTGGAGGTACAGACAGACAGACAGACAGACAGACAGACAGACAGACAGACAGACAGACGGAAATTCAAAAACCACTTTTTCGGATTCAGGAAGTCATGAAACGTCAAAATTCATCAAAATCTCGAGTTCGATTTTTTTGACGATCACAATACTTTCTCTACCTGTAAGATAGAGAGAAAGTAAAAATAAGTCAAAGATATATTTTTACTTTCTCTCTATCTTACAGGTAGAGAAAGTATTGTGATCGTCAAAAAATTCGAACTCGAGATTTTGATGAATTTTGACGTTTCATGACTTCCTGAATCCAAAAAAGTGGTTTTTGAATTTCCGTCTGTCTGTCTGTCTGTCTGTCTGTCTGTCTGTCTGTCTGTACCTCCAACTAGAGCCTAAAATATTTTACCGATTGAGCTGAAACTTGATATCTTGGGTTTTCATAGGGTTGCCCGAGGGGTTTTTGGAATTGGACATCTACCCCTAAAATTAAGGGTAGTTTACTGAAGGGAAAAAAACAGAAAAAGTCGATTTTCTCAAAATCGGCTCTAACGATTTTGATTAAATTTCATTTATGAACATTAATAAATATTCCAAACAAAATGGCTACCCTCAATATTTCGGCAAAATCGCTTTAAGGGCTCCGGTCTGATGCGTAAATTAACATTTTTTATAATAGCTCCGAAACTATTTGAGATATGAAATTACTTAGCATTACAAATATGTATATATATTTTATAATACAGATATTTTATTCGAAACATATTTTTATAAAATCAATAATTTTTAATCTATACGCAATTATATATATATTTTTAGCTTTTTGGACATTAAAGCTTAAGTATTGCGATCGTAGAAAAAACTAACCTGAAATGTTGATGGATTTCGACGTCTCATGACCCCCCGAACCCTAAAAAATAGTCTTTGCAATGCCGTCTGTCTGTGTGTCTATTAAAACTTAAAATTAAGGGTAGTTTACCGAAGGGCAAAAAGAGAAAAAGTCGATTTTCTCAAAATCGGCTCAAACGATTTTGATTAAATTTCATTTATAAACATTAATAAATATTCCAAACAAAATGGCTACCCTCAATATTTCGGCAAAATCGCTTTAAGGGCTCCGGTCTGATGCGTAAATTAACATTTTTTATAATAGCTCCGAAACTATTTGAGATATGAAATTAATTAGCATTACAAATATGTATATATATTTATAATACAAATATTTTATTCGAAACATATTTTTATAAAATCAATAATTTTTAATCTATACGCAATTATATATATATTTTTAGCTTTTTGGACATTAAAGCTTAAGTATTGCGATCGTAGAAAAAACTAACCTGAAATGTTGATGGATTTCGACGTCTCATGACCCCCCGAACCCTAAAAAATAGTCTTTGCAATGCCGTCTGTCTGTGTGTCTATTAAAACTTAAAATTAAGGGTAGTTTACCGAAGGGCAAAAAGAGAAAAAGTCGATTTTCTCAAAATCGGCTCAAACGATTTTGATTAAATTTCATTTATAAACATTAATAAATATTACAAACAAAATGGCTACCCTCAATATTTCGGCAAAATCGCTTTAAGGGCTCCGGTCTGATGCGTAAATTAACATTTTTTTATAATAGCTCCGAAACTATTTGAGATATGAAATTACTTAGCATTACAAATATGTATATATATTTATAATACAGAAATTTTATCCGAAACATATTTTTATAAAATCAATAACTTTCAATCTATACGCTATTATACATGAATTTTTTTAACTTTTTGGACATTAAAGTTTAAGTATTGCGACCGTAAAAAAAAACTAACCTGAAATGTTGATGGATGTCGACGTCTCATGACCCCCCGAACCCTAAAAAATAGTCTTTGCAATGCCGTCTGTCTGTGTGTCTATAAAAACTTAAAATTAAGGGTAGTTTACTGAAGGGCGAAAAGAGAAAAATTTGGTTTTCTCAAAATCTACTCAAACGATTTTGATTAAAATTCGTATCTAGGCGTTGATTAAGATTATAAATAAACTGGCTATTTTCATTTTCCTATGAAAATGATTTTTAGGGTACTTTACATCAGCGTTAATTTCCCTTATTTCTACAACTATTGGAGAAACTAAACAACTTATCATTGCAAAATTGTAGGACTATCAGAAATAAAAAAAATTTATTTGACATATATTTTTATAAAAGCAGCAGTTTCTGAGATATTTGCAAATATATTAATACAATTTTGTGGAGCTTTAGTTGTAAACATATACTACTTAAGTCTTAACGCAATAATTCTCCAATGCCATAGAGTAATTAAATATAAGTATCTAAAAAAGTATGTTATTTTTCCTTAAATCTCTTAGGAGAAATGTTTGCATAGCAATGATCTATCTCCATTTTAGACTCAATAGTCAATATTTACATTTTTTATTGGTCAAAATGTATAAATGAATAATTAAATATCAATGCGATGACTTGAAGATCTGCAACACCTTATAAAATGTTAAAATTTTAACCAGAAATCGAAATTTTAATACGAAGTGTTGACCCTTGTGGAAGACATTAAACTGTTTGAAATGCTCTTAGGTGGACAAAGATGCGCCCTCTTTCTCATTGATTCTATATCATTGTATATTATTTTATGCGTGTTCTTATGTGGAGTGGTGATGATACAATGTACATTATTCCGTTCAGAAATCTTAGGAGTTTATAGAAAGAGAGAGAAAGTCTGTGCGGTGCTCCGTACCATTTATTTTATTCTGGACAAAGACGTGCATTTAAATAAATAAATACGAATTTCACTCGAAAACCAATGTGTTTGCGCGATTTTATAGAGAAATTACTCTAGCGAGTGCGCTATTTAAAATTATTTTCTTTTAAAATTGTCAAGATTTCCTTTATAACAAAATTAACAAACACTTATATAAAGAAAGATGATTATGAAGAAATTGTAAATATATTCATGCACAAACCTAAATACTCACATAAGTGTGAATGGTTAAAATAAATAAATATTGTAACTCTTATTTATGAGCTGCTTGATTTTAATTTAGGTTTGTGATTTGTATAAAGTTCTTACTAATTTTTTTTGTAACGCGCGTGCAAACACACAAAAATATACAGAAATACAAACTCACGAAAACGCACAGACACGCACAAATATACACAAACACACAAATATATTCTCTCCATCGCAAATGCACGTACGTAGGCACACATTCACTCACTCAACCCCTTCACCCAATCCAACCCAGCCTAAAAAAACACACACACACACACACACACATTCTCTCTTTCTCTCTCAAATAAAAGCTAATTTAAAAAGTGAAGTTTTTAGATAATTTTATAATTCCTATACGAGTATTATATATATATTATATAAAATAAAATATGGGTGATTTCCTTTTTACTTTCTCATTTAAAGATAAAGTATTGTAATCGTGAAGGTTGTCGAACTCAAGATTAAGTAAAATCTTTCCGTTTTATATGCAGCCAAACCCAAATTCGGGAACTTTACATTTTTGTTTGTCCACTCGTCTACTCTTGGGCCTAGATCCGAAATGATTGGATTTTTATCAAACTTTTTATACTTCGATTTTATTTGACAATGCCTTTGGATTAAAAAAAATACCATAGCCATTAAATTATGGATAGCTTTACTTATTAGCGATTTTTGATAGCATGATCTTTTTCTAAGATGGCTATATCAATTTTGTATGTATGTATGTATGTATGTATGTATGTATGTATGTATGTATGTATGTATGTATGTATGTATGTATGTATGTATGTATGTATGTATGTATGTATGTATGTATGTATGCATGTATGTATGTATGTATGTATATGTAGGGAGTGTTTGACATGACAAATAAGCCTTTATACTTGTTTGTTGGAAAAAAAATCCGTTTGAAGGTAGTTTACTGCTTTTTTACTTGCTTTCGACCTCTCGGAAAAAATATATTGTGATTGCCGAAAAAATCTAACGTGAGATTTTGATTATAGATTTCTATGTGTCTGTATCTCATCCTAAGTCAAAACCATTTTACCGATAGGGCTGGATAAAACTTGATAACTAGGGTTTTAATAAGGTTCCTCCAGGTTTTTTTTAGAATTAGTTATTTACCTAGCCCTAAAATTAAGGGAAGTTTACTGAAGGACAAAAATAGTAGAAATCAAGTTTTGATCCAGGAAACAAAAAACCTTGAAATCTAAAATGAAGTTACCTTTCTAGAATCAGGTGAGAAGTTTGAGAATTTTTCAACTTTCATCACCTGAGAGGATGTAGATGGCCGAAAAGGAATAGGATTCAATGGAATTCACTCGTAGCTGTATTTGCCCAAACCTTGAGCTCGGAAAATTGAAATTTTGCTTGGCAGGAAGATTCATATAATCAAATTTAGGTAATTTCAGGAAAAATATGGGGCCTCTAGTGAGAAAAAAACTTTTTCGATGAGGTTGATAATTTAAATTTAGAAGACAGTAAAAGAGATAGCTCCAGATAGAAATTTAAAATTTTGAGATTTATTTGGCTTATGGTGAATTGGAAAATATAGGGTACGATGCTTCAAAATTTCAAAGTGTAATATTAAACTAATACATGCCAGTGTGGTAGCAAACTGAAATTTGGCAAATATGCTAGTTAAAAATACCACTCCAAATAAATACTGAGCTTTAAAAATGTTAAATTTTAATTTGATCCATAGAAAACAGGCGGCTGTAGGGTGTTTAAGGTATAACATTTCAATTTGGAAGGCAGATAGGTTTAAGATAATCATATTTGTCTTAAAGCTGTAAATTTATAATTAAGAGTTGTTTAAATGGGTGGAGCGGAGTTATTATTTCCAAAACAATTAGAAACAACTACGTTTTTGTGTGATAGAAAATTGAAGTTTGGCAAGAAGGTATAATACCACTCCCATTAACCATAAGAGACTAAATAATTTTAATGGAAAAAATATTGAAGGCGGAGTGGTGAAAGGCGTTAAGTGAAAAAAATTTGGGTGAGGCAGAAAATTGAAACCTTCCAGAAATTTTAAGGGATTAGCACAGTAAAAAAGGGTCGAATAATTACTATTTAGAGAGGAGGCTGGTGAAATGGGGGATCTTTAAATTCCTAAAATTGTAATAGTAAACTTACTTGTCAGCGTAGTAATAGATTGAAATTTCTCAGAATGGTATAATAACTACCCAAAACCACAATTAATATCTGATCCGTAATTTAAAATAATTAATAAGCAGTAAATTGAGAAGGGGTACAGGGCTACCACCAGATTTTTAAAACTAATCTAAAAACACATTTTTTGTTGTGATATCTAACGAGAATTTGACATTTATGTCAAAAGATATACCCAAAGAGCCAAATGACGTCTGAAAATATTGAATTTCAATATTGAAGCCCGGGAATTAGAAGAGTTATAAATTGATACAACAAATGCAGAACATTATTTAATTAATGTAATAGCTAATTCTAAAAGCAAAGTTGAAATTTGGGAAGCAAATTAATAAGCAAAATAAAATTAACAAATATATCTTGAGATTTCAAAATTAGAATATGAGGATTTAAAAGGGAGGGGTGGATAGTAGATTAAAAGCTTTCCAAAATTATTCGGTCATGGAAATAAATTAAAATTTAGCAAATTTTTAAGAGAACCAACCCACAGTAATGCTAGAAAGTTTGAAAATTAAAAATAGGAGGCGGGAAATATCAAATAGGAAAAAAAAAATCCTACTCGATATTGGTAAAAAAGTCTGATTTTTATACAGGCAGATTAAAAATCTAGAAATAAACGAATAAAAAAACTAAAGATTATCTTAAAGGGGATCCACTACCAATGCGTTGACAAAGCTGAAAATTGAAGGATAAATTGTCACCTGTTCAGCAGCGAACTAACAAATAAAATAAACATTTTCTGCTGACATAGTTCGGTGAATCGTGATACTCTTTGGAAATCTATGATGTTTATACTCAATTTGTAGCAAAGTATACTATTTATTTATGCTCTTTGGTGAACTGTTATGGTCTTTTATACAACATGGATTGTGTTTGTTTGTACACTAGTTTGTGGACAAGGTAATATTTTGTCTCAAATATATAATTTATTTTAATTGATTAATGGCAATGATTGATTTGTGATTGCCATAATTAGTTCCGAATAGTAAAACGATAACTTTAAGAATATGTGCAGCTAGATGTTGAAAATTATATTTTTATATAGTTTTGGTGTTGCTTAAATTTGCTAAGAATGGCTCAATTTGATATTTTTAAGGTAAAAAAGAGAAAAAGTCTAGGGGTACACCGTACCATATATTTTAATTTATTTAAATATTTTAAAAATAAGTATAACGAGTTGGTTCAAAATTAATATCTGTAAAGGTTTTTACTACAACATTATTTTACGTAGGTTATATGTTTTTCTTAAAAGAAAACCCTCATATGATAATAATAACTTTACTGATGAACTAATTTTTGAAAAATATAGTTACATATTTAAAAAAAATCCATTTAATTTATTTGATGTATTTAAAGTGCACTCTCTAAACCTTATAAACTAACTTAAATTATAGAACAAACAAAACATCCAGCCCCCGGCCGTTAATTCCTCACTGTGAAAGGGATACCCAACCAAAATTTTTTTTTTGACAATGCCAGGAATCGAACGCAGTAAACTTAGTTCAGTAGATAACACGGTTTTTAAATAAATAACAATTTTGTTCAAAATTGGTATCTGGAGAGCATTTTACATGATAATTAAAGTAGAGATATTTTTGATTAATACGTTTACGTATGATACATTTTAGAAAGTTTGAAATTTTTCAAAACTTGCCTTTAGTATTTAGCTTTAAATGGGTTTATGAAAATGGTTTTTCATGATAAATAAAATATGTAGCTTTATTTTTACAAAACTAAATAATTTGGAAGTAATTTATAAATAAAGGATTTAAAGTTAAATTAAAAAATTCCCAGCAATTATTGTATTTAAAATGTTTTATATGAAGAGATTTTATTGTAATTAAAAGATTATAACTAAAAATCAAATAGCCGAAGCTATTATTTATTCTTTTTAGTGAGTAATTCTCCATCTAGATATTATACTCTATGACCCTGGGCACGGGACGATTCTTGGATATCGCAGTGGTTAGAGCACTGGCGTACTAAGTTATAGGTCCCGGATTCGATTCCGTGTCCAGGTGTCATTTTTAAATTTTTAGAATATAAGAGAATAATTGTTTCTACGAGGAAAACGGTAAATAACTAAAATATTATATTTGAAAATGTTTTTCTAGCATGAGAAATTTTGTAAAGTTTGTGTCGTACCATTTATCCTGTTGGAGATTCAAAAATCTTTATTAAACCGGCTATTTAAACCATGCTAATCAATATATTTTTCAAACACAAATATTTTTAAAAATAAATTTGATGTTTTAAGATTAAATTTTAATGTGGAATAGAATTGAACTAGCTACCCGTTGATTGGAGGTTAAAGATAAATGTCAAACTAAGTATTAAAGTGTCTATTAACTAAAAATTAACTGCTAAATTTATCACATGAATTGGTGAATTAAGTGTTAAGTCAGATCCAATTATAATATTTCCAACAAAATAATTATCAGCAGTTTATTGTAATACTTCCTCTATAATTTAAAAAATATAAATGTAGAATTTTTCTTCACATGACGTTTACGTTTTACTACCCATATGAACTATCCGCATTTAACTACACTGATGTGGCAGGGATGATAAACAATGGACTTAAAGGAAATACACGCCTTTTCATGGAGCAAAGGTTGGAAAATATTTAAGATAAGACTCAGTACTTCATCTATATGAACACTGAAATAACTTTTTACTCTCCTAGCATTACCGTAAACCAACCTTAGTTATTAAAAATGATAATATAAGTTTTTATTTATATTTAACAAAGGAAAATATCCAATTGAAATTTCTACAAATCTAAAAAAAAAAGATAAATAATATTTATTTTAGACGTGTATTTTAAACGTAAAACAAGTATTTCGTACTCTCATTTCATCACGACAAGTATATCGGTTGTCTGTATAAACAAAATAAAGAAACTAGAAGAACGTTTCATACCACGCACCGTTGGAGGAATCCTTTTGTTGTGTTGTTGTTGTTGTTTCGATACAATGGTCTGACTTACGATTTCACATCAAGATGCGCGCGCCGCCACGACTCGGCGAACTGGAGCACAACGGGATGCTGAGCGGATAGAATAAGAAGCGTCCTGCCCTGTCACTTCTGACAGATTATGTTCTCATCGCAAAGATAACCTCTTCTAAGGAAAAAAAATATTATATAAAATTACACTCGACGTTTTAGCCAAAATGTTTGTCTCGACAGAAAAGCCAGATTTAAGAAAAAGTCCTTCACGCGTTTTTTATAAAAATAAATCTAATAAAACGCAGTCGAAATAAAGACTATTTAAGTTTCTGGGAATTTATATGAGATAAAATTAATACATGTTAATAAATATAGATAGATATACATACAAAGATATATTAATATAATAAACATATATATAATATATATATAGTTTTGCAATGCATCCTACTGATCGCTTTGGCTATGCGCAGACTATACTAACCATTATAATAATACAGATTTAAGGTGAAGAATTTCAAATAAATGTTACATAAATGATGTAAACCCTCTATTGGTAAAAGTACCAACAGTTCACCCAGCTAGAATCGAACACCCCCAACCTAAAGTTGCAGTATCGCTGGGGGGGGGGGAGGGGGGAGGGGAGATCGACTATATATACTTTGCTCTAAGCCCGTTCAGTGGTTTTATGTTCTTAGGCGTTACTCTTGCAATAGAATGGATTTCCGATGAAGAGGATATTGTAGTGCAAATCTAGGTTAGGTGTACTGAAAGTGCTTTTAAAAAAATGTAAATGGTTTACCAATCTCCTTTCTCACAGATGTGGGTACCTTTTACTCTGAATTTAACATTCCTCACCCCTAAGCCAATCATGTCAATATAAAGACATACAAACACACAACTTAAGAGCTTTCATCATAGCAGGCCCAACTCAGCTCCCAGCTCGCGTGAGGTATGGGAGTTAAAGGTGCAGTGCATTCGTATTCTAATGATTACTCGAAACTTTCTGTGATGACGATGGGGATAAAGCGACAAAGCTTCTTGTTAATAATTACAGTATGTCCCTATTATGAAAGAATAAAGATTTGTGCACAAGTGCTTGTCCTTGAAGCTATTATAAAATGGCCAAAACGGCCTTTTTTAACGCCGTTTTTTATCAAAATCTAATTAAATATTTCAACAATAATCTGTATTAAGAACATCTATTAACTCTTTAACTCTATTAATGTTTAATGATAAATTATCCAGGTGCAATAGTGTTCACGTAAATCTACGATTTTGAGCCGACTGTATCACATAGTTGATGAGTATGTGATGCACGGTCATAATTTAAAATGGTTTTGCATTATACTATAGTAGATTTCAAGATACTAAACTATACCTATGTATATTTATATTTTTGTGTATATAAAAGAAGACGACCCTTTAGAGGTTTTGTCGCGTTTTCAATAAATCCCATGACGAAACACATTTCGATGCAATTTTTTCCACTGAGTGGCTCAACTAAAATCTAGAAGTTGTTGTGACGGACGGCAGTCCACCAATCTCAACTAACGAGACAGTACGCTGTAATCAAACACAGATTGATGCAAACGTTCGACTTCCAGCAGGAAATTTTTCGTACCTAAAACATTATTATGGAGGACCCAGTGAGAGGATATTTCAATACATTGCAAAGTTATTGTTTACTTGGGCCAAGTTAGTCTTTATCATTTGGTTTGGAAAAATATCTACGTTTGTAATTTAATTAATTGGCATCATATTTTAAATAGAAAAATTAAACCTGTACATGAGAAATGAACCCAGGACCCTGAACTTAGCATGGCAAAGCTCACCGAGCTATCATTAAACACGTCAATCACAAACTCTGCTTTTAACTATAAGTTTAAGAATGACCCTTATCACGGGATGAATCCTTGATCGATCAGTGGTAGAGCATTGGCGCACTAAGTCAAGGCCCCCAAGTTCAATTCCCTTGTCCAAGAGTAATTTTTTAATTTACAAATTTTGGGGTTTAAATCTAGGCAGTAGTACTCATGATGGTGGACATGTGGTCTAAATTAAAGGTGAAGGGGTTGCCACATGGTCTAAATGTCAAGCTCATTTAGTTGGCTTTCCTGTAACGAGCATTTCAGGGTTTGATTCCCGTTCGTTTATAATCAGGGTGATGTTCCTTAAATTGTTTACCACAATACATACAATCAAATTCAGGTCCATTTTATTTAGAATTATATCTTCACCCTCAAAAATTTCCATAAGAGTAGTGCTCTTATAGCCCTAACAAGTAGTAAGACGTTTACTAGAAACTAGATAGTAAATTAATTTACAATAAGTCAGTACTATTAACTTGACAGGTAATTCTTTTGGGGGCAGTTTGAGTTAAAAACTATTTTAGGTACGATCCGGTGCGGGTAATGACTAATCATAGCTATTTTTAGAACATAATAGTTTTACTAACGAGCTAATGTGTGTTGTTACAGTCTATGTAATCATCACTCCCGTTAATGAAATTTGTTGGCTATTAATTATCAATCAAAATTATTTTATTCCTAGGGTGCTATAAGGATGAATTTTAAGGTCGGTTGAAAGGGAAGAGTGAGCTAAGGCCCATATTTTTACTTTATTTTATAGAAAAACACCTTTTTGGCAAACGTAAATTAAGTTAAAGAAAATCAAATGGGTAAGAAATTTGGCCTATTAGGTAGATGGGAAAAAAAATACTTGGAGATTTTTGTAATGTGGTGCTGGAGAAGATTTGAGAAGATCAGGTGGACAGAAAGGGTAACGAATGAAAAAGTATTAAGAAGTGTGGGTGAGAAGAAAACCATTTTGGATGTGATTCTTCTGCGCAAAGCAAACTGGATTGGACACATTCTTAGAAGAAACTATCTTCTGTATGGAGTCTTAGAAGGAAAGATTGACGGAAAGAGGAGCTTAAAAAGAAGAAGGATTCAAATATTAGATGACTTGAAGGCAAGAAAAAAATGCATTGGTGGTCTAATTTCACTGACATCAGGGAAAGGAGAGTAAATTTTTTTGGAAAGCTTTTATATGTGCTACTTAAGGATAATAAAGAGGATTAAGTGGAAGAATTGAGTGAATAATGAAGAAGTTCTAAGAAGAGTAAATGGAAAGAAATTCATTCTACTAATAAAGGTCATACCATTTGAAGAAATTGCTTATTAAATGGTGTAAGAAACTCGATAAAAGGGACAAGAAATACCATGTATGCAACCGATTCATGCCCTCACACAAGGAAATAACATGAAGTTTCAGTATATAAAAACAAATCTACGGATAGTACATGCTGGAGTACTCAATTTGGAACAAGGTAACAGATGTTCAGAAAAAAAAAAGCACCAAATAGATAAATAAAGTAAAAAATATAAAAAATATTGAACTCAACATCGTTCAGCTGGAGAAAGTTTAAAGTTCTATATTTTGGCGAATGAAACCTCTTAAGTGCTTCTTGTCGTGGTAAAATAATGAGCGAGCAAATAAAAATTGTACATATATATTTACATGTATCTCGCTCTATAGAAATACCTACTGTTATAGGTCTTCTCCCCTACTTCTTCCTTCCCTTGTAATGATCCTGCTTTGTTGCATAGCTTTTGGTGTAATTAAATTAAGTTTGTGTCAAATCTATTAGTCGCACTGTACTGTTGTGTATTCATTTCCGTACACGTGCGAGCAGGCTACGGGTTAGGAACATTTGGTTTGCTTGTTTCTAGCTCTAGTAATTATTAAAGAAAAAAACCTCGCAGTGTGAGTGCGAGAAAGAGAGCAATATTTTTCATTTGCAAACTGTATTTGTTTTGATTTCTTTTTAAAAGGTAGTTTTGCTGGTGCTCGCAAGAGTTCAGCAGCTCTCAGTATCAAAATTAATGTTATAGCCATGAAACTGGTGGGGGGTATGAATAATTTGCAGCACTTGTTAACGAGGTGTTCTGAGAGAAAGACACGATGAAGAAACGCGAGTGTTATTGGGGCAATTTCTTGAATGTAGCATCTTAATATGTGCAAATAAAACTTGTAATATGTATTAATATATACATTATTTAATTAACAACATCATCAGGAGGTTCGCGAGGAAAGGAGAATCGCGACAAATGGCTTTCCCAATCGCGGGGCACGATAAAAAACACTCACGGTAAACTCGGGAATTTAAGAGGTGCTCACCGACGGCTTGATAAAATACTCACGGTAAACTCGGTATTTTAAGAGGTGCTCACCGACGGCACGATAAAAAAAACACTCACGGTAAACTCGGGAATTTAAGAGGTGCTCACCGACGGCTTGATAAAAAACACTCACGGTAAACTCGGTATTTTAAGAGGTGCTCACCGACGGCTTGATAAAAAACACTCACGGTAAACTCGGGAATTTAAAAGGTGCTCACCGACGGCTTGATAAAATACTCGCGGAGAACACGGGGAATTAATAGGTGCTACCAACCAATTCAAGGGCAGATGCAGCAATGGAGCAGCTGTGACACACAAAGGCGTTCCTGTAGGTACTTCATCAACAATGCAGAATAGCAACAGAGCATCGAAGTAACCGATCAACGGATGTTGGGGAATCACCGAGGGACAGGTCAACTGAATAGCGTAGATATGTTTTGCTACATGGTAATATTTCATTATTTAATCAATTAATGTTAGTGATAACAGCAGTGAGGCAACAGAGCAACGGATGCTGGACCATCGCCGTGGAACAGATCAACAAAATAGGAGTGAATAGATAATATGTTTGTGTCACATTTCAGTATTTTAATTAATTAATGTCATTGTGGATAGCAGCGAAGTATTTCATCAACGGATGCTGGACCATCACCGAGGGACAGATCAACAGAAGAGTTACATGTTTTTGTTTGTTACATTTAATTATTTTAATTAATTGATTGATGGGTTCACTGTAGTAAGGCAATTCTTTATAACATTTAATGAAATAAGTAGAACTTAAAAGGTGTTTAAACATAGAAATTAATATATTTAAGAAATTCAACAACTCTTTTAGTTGATGATGTTAGAATCAGAAGAGGATTTAATTGGGGAAGAGTGTAGTAGTGGGATAGGTCAGTTTCCATTTTGTTCGGAAGATAAAAACATCATGAACAGACCATATAACCAAGAAGGATTAGAGGAGAGTGAGGAGGATTGGGAAAATGAAATGTATGAGAGTAGATTAAACAAACTAAAGGTGGGAAATGCAAACAGTAGAAACTTACATAAAGGGTGCATTTCTGTGACAGAACAGGTAGAAGAAGGGGAGTCAGGAAATAATAGTGAGGATCAGATATTAGATGAAAATAGCTCAAAGGGACATTCAAAATTAAAGGATGGGGGTGATGAAATTTCGATATTCAAAAAAACTACTGTAGACATAGAGGATAGTAAAAGAGATTCTGAACCAGCTCAGGTAGAAAAGAATTTAATAGGGGAAGGGAACAAAAAAATTGAACAACTTATCATGACTATAATGAGTCAGATGGAAGATAATAATAAAAAATTGGGAACCCAAATAGAAAATAATAATGAAAAATTGAGAGCTCAAATAGAAAACAATAATAAACAAATAGAAAACAATAATAAACAAATAGAAAACAATAATAAAGAAATAAAAAACAATATTAAAGAATTAGGAATAAAATTAGAGTGTAAACTAGATAACCTGGAAATATCGCACCAGGCACTTAATGTTAAGGTAATGGATCTAGATAAGAGTTTGATCACTGTAAAACAAAATCAAAACGAGTTGGAACAAAAACAAGATAATTTAAGAAAAATTCATTTTGATTTAATTGGGGGAGTTGACAAAGTGAATGAAAAAATAGAAGGGCTAGAAAAGAAATTTATAGAGACAGTCAAAAGCACAGAAAATAAGGTAGAAGGTATTGAGTTCAAAATTGTTCAAATAAAAAATAATGTCAAAATAGTTCAGTCTAACTTGGAAAGAGAAGTCAGTAAGGTTAGGTTAGAACTGGAGGGTCAACTGGATGTGAACAGGGATTATATTACGTCGCAAGTAGAAGATGTACTAACCCAAAAAAGCGAAAGCATAGAGGAAAAGGTCAAAAAGTTAAAAGATAGCTATGTGAAAAATCTTGAGAAATTACAAAACAAAGTGGAGGACTTAGAATGCAAATTTAACGAAGTCAAAAATAAAGAGAAAGTTGATAGTCATGTTTGTCATAATAGTGTCTTGTTTAGAGGAGTGAATGAGGAGATGTTATCTTCAATTCCCAAATTCAAGGGGCAGAAAGGAAATATTTCGGCAATCCAATATATTCGAAAAGTGGAGCGTACTTTGGAAGGAGAACGATTTAGTGAAGCTAATAAGATTGCTATTTTGTTATCAGGATTAAGAGAGGAAGCTAGGTCCTGGGCAAATTCTGTAGAAGGAGAATGGGATACATTTTTGGAAGCAAAGAATGCTTTGTTGGGAAAATTTTGGTCACAGGTAAAACAAGATAGTTTTTTGCAGCAGATTTTCAATGGTAAATACAGTGTTCGAGCAGGAACTATGTGTGAATATCTTCACAAATATAAGGTACAAGCAAAGTATTTGAAATACCCGATAGAGGAAGATAGGCTCATGGGGCATTTAATATATCATTTTCCTCAAAATGTACAGGATGCTCTTATTGGCGCGAATTTACAAGACCTTCAAGACATGGAGCGGGTGTTAAATGCATTTGATGATAGATGTCAAAGAACTAGAGAGTGGGAATATTTAGGGGATGTGCAGGAACATGATTCAACACAAAATGGGCACGTACCTTCAAATTTAGAAAGAAGTGAAGGGAGAGAAAGTAAACCAAATTGGTCAGGTTTCCAGAAATTTAAGGGTCAATACCATCCACAGGGACAAGGTAGAACAAATTATCAGTTTCAGAGAGAAAGCAGAACACCACCTCCATCACAACACTGGGAGAGAGGGCAAGGAAATAGGAGCAGGGGAAACCATGATAGTGGTTCACGATTCAACCAGGGACAGGATAGGCAATATGATCACAATCAGGGACCAAAGGGATATAATCAGTATTATCACCCACCAAGGTACAGAGAACAAAGAGACATGGGAACCCAAAATACTAATCAGGGACAGAGGCAAGAGGATGGACGAGGTCGAGCGAGAACTGTAATGGCAGAGGTGTATCAGCCTAAACATTTGGATGAAATTAAACCTTATTTTGAGAAAGTGACAAAGATAGAGGGAAAGTAGGGAAGTATGGCTGGAGCAGGAATAGGTTTTATCTCCTCATGATGATAAAACTTTTATTAGGATTTTACTATGAGCTTAGTAAATTGTGTTTTAAACTTAGTGTGTATAAGAAAAATCTTTTAAGATCTTCTTGTAATGTGAATTTAACTTAGGGTATAATTCTACCGAAATATGGATAGTGTATATTTTGAATGTTATTCAAGAGACCTACCAATTTAGTCTGAAATGTCAGAAATATTATATTTTGTGTTTTGTCAAGAGTTTCATGCTAATTATGTGCAGTGCAATGTGTATGTTTTTTTTTTATGTTGTTTATTATATTATATTATCATGTGAAAATAGTGTACATGTAAGAAGGCTAGCTAAACTCTAAATAATAACTCTCTTTAATATCACTAGTCTATTGTGTTTTATCAATTAAAGTGAGACACTAAAACCTTTCTGCCATAGAACATTAAAATCAGAAAAGGAAATGGCAAAGCAAAATGAACATTATTAGAACTGTTAAGTGAGAGATTTTGAAGTAAATGATAAACATTTTAAATTATATCAGATGATTGATGCCTGCCGCTACTCTATGTAATCAATACATTGGTTTTCTAGTTTTTATTAAATATATAAGCTTTAGTGGTGTCATAATATGTGCAAAGGGCTCAATGTAAAAACAAGCTGACCGAATTACTTCCTGACTCATTTTTCTTCTAAAAATAACTCAGAAAGTAGGGGAGTACTGTAATGATCCTGCTTTGTTGCATAGCTTTTGGTGTAATTAAATTAAGTTTGTGTCAAATCTATTAGTCGCACTGTACTGTTGTGTATTCATTTCCGTACACGTGCGAGCAGGCTACGGGTTAGGAACATTTGGTTTGCTTGTTTCTAGCTCTAGTAATTATTAAAGAAAAAAACCTCGCAGTGTGAGTGCGAGAAAGAGAGCAATATTTTTCATTTGCAAACTGTATTTGTTTTGATTTCTTTTTAAAAGGTAGTTTTGCTGGTGCTCGCAAGAGTTCAGCAGCTCTCAGTATCAAAATTAATGTTATAGCCATGAAACTGGTGGGGGGTATGAATAATTTGCAGCACTTGTTAACGAGGTGTTCTGAGAGAAAGACACGATGAAGAAACGCGAGTGTTATTGGGGCAATTTCTTGAATGTAGCATCTTAATATGTGCAAATAAAACTTGTAATATGTATTAATATATACATTATTTAATTAACAACATCATCAGGAGGTTCGCGAGGAAAGGAGAATCGCGACACCCTTTAAAAAAGGTTACGAAATTATTTGTTAAAATGTTCATCGTCCTATGGCAAAATTGTTTTTGTATCGACAACAACTGATAATGTCATCATGACATCTCCTCAAAGTTTGTGGAACTACTTTGTGGGTGGTTTTGAAAACCTACATTACGATTGACCTACTTAGAGGAAAGACAAGAGTAATTTATTAGAATGTGGTTTGAAGGTATAACCTACTCTGGGAATGTGTATATTCTACTTCCGCCCCACCTCGCTACTTAAATGGGTTTATAAGCATTTTATTTGCGCTAATGAAGTAGATATGATAAAGCTTGAATTTATAAGAAAAATACCTACACTTACAAGGTGAGAAAATAGGAGAATATTTAGGAAAGATCTTCATAAAGAAGCCAACCAAAGGGTAAAGCGTATTTATTTGTATTAATTTATTTAATGACGTTACATTTATTCATTTGTCACAAACCCCATTATGTCTATCTTCAATTCAAAAGAATAATAAAGGAATTATATTTATTTCTGTATGCACCTGTGATCCATATTTACCTGTTAATTGTTAAAAAAAATATTCACCTGTCTTCACTATATAATTATTCTTACTATTTAATTTTGATTTTAATTCTCTAATTACATACGTTTAGAGCATGGCCATACTTGTGATTAAGAAACCAGAAAGTGAAGTCTGTAGGTGAGTCAAAGCTGCTAATTTTTTAGACCACAAATTTGACGTTAGATAGTTTTCGAATTTTATAGTCGCTTACACTTAAATGCAAAGGATTTTCCTGCAGCATCCTTGCCCCAAAATCCAACCGTGCCCTTATACTTAAATTTACCGTATCAAGAAATGTTTATAGTACTGTTTAACAATATAGTTAGTTTTTGTCAGTTTAAATTAGTTTGTACGAAAATCATTTTTGATTAATAAAATATCCATGTAAAGGTCTCCAATATTTCAAGAAACACGAGGATGGACTCTTTCAAATTATTATACATTTTCCAAAATGAAAGGTGTTTAGAGATCGATTGTTTGATTAAGGCTTTTCCGATGATGGGAGATCGGGCTTCGGATCAGAGTCGAGCGTACCGAGGGTGGTTTTTCCAAAATGGTTCCCAGTTTCCCTCCACGCAAATGTGGGTAGACCATTTCTTAACTATAGCTAACTCATTCTAAGCCTATAAGTAGTAGTAAGATGCAGTGCAAAAAACTTACACTTTAGCATCCAAGTATGGCCCTGTTGAACAATTTTACTGTCACAAATGGCCATTTAGCTTAAAGTATTCAAGTACCAACAATAACTTTTTTCTTAAATTCAAAAGTATTCAAAAGTACTAGTAAAATATTACCGAAAGTGACTTGACTACCTGAATATACAATTTTTACTCTATACACAAAGGAAACAACATTTTCAAATAAGTTTGGACAGCCTTACGTAATGAAATTTTTATTTTATATATACAATCTAATCAACAAATTTATAAAATAAATGTAAAAATTTGCTTATTATCTAGGCTAGGCGAAGTTAAATATTTACGGTTAGTTGAAGTTGGATTGTGATAATTTTGGTTGAAATGTGTTAACATAGCTAGGCTAACATAGTTTTAGTTAGTTAGCGTTAAGTAATATTACCTTATATTAATAATTAAGTGGTTTTTAATGCATGGTTTTTAACAGATGGGTTATTTAATATTTTGATACATGAGGTAGAGATCAGCAGGTTAGTTAGATTAAATGCACCCGAATCAGCGTGGAAAGAAGTAGCAAAAACCATATAGAAAAATCCCGATCAAGATTCGATTTTCAACTTCAGTCACAAACGATCCAGTATTTTTTCTGAGCAAGGTTTTAGTTGGTGTACTATTTGGTTAAGAGTTCATTAAAATTTGAAACGGTAGGTAAAATATTTTAGGTGAACTTATGCTGTTTGTTTGGCATACTTTCTATGTTTCACGTCTCACTACCCATCCTGGTTATTCGCATATTTATACTAGTGTGACAGGGATGCTGTAGGTAGAATTTACAAAAATCTACCATATTTTGCGTAAGTCAGAGTTGAAAATCATTTAGAAAAACAAAACCTCAGTACGTTTGAAAGCGATTCGAACCACTGAGGCTACCCCGTCAGCAACAAACCAGACTATCAGGAAGCTAGGGTAGCATGATTCTTATTATATGTTACGGACTACCGATGGGATTCTAGATCCTTAGCGGGTAGTGGACTTTTATTATTCTTTGTCCGAAACAAATAATTTCAAAATACACTCTAGATGAGGGTTGATTAACGCTCCCCTACATCAGAAACTCAAGCTCACTACGAATAATAAACTAATTGGCAAAGTTTGACAGAGCACGAGGCAGTTTTTTTTAATTATTGCGTCCTAATACTCGCTCGAGTAATACGCTTGTGTAATAGTGTTTTAGGGACGAGGAAGGCTATGTTTAGAGGAAATGTAACAGCATCTGCGTGGAGGGAGAGTGGAAAAACATTTTGGAAAAACTCGCTTCAGTACACCCGGCCGAGATTTGAACCTCGAGCTCCCCGTCATCGGCAGTCTGGTATACCACAAGAGTAGTACCTTAGACCATGCAGACAACGAAACGGGTTATGTTTCATATTTACACATTAGTTTGGAGCATTCTCGTAGCTTTTGGGTGACCTCGTAGTTCCACACGTCACTGATAATCTACGGTCCGGCGTATTCACCCTTACAGGTATCGTCCCTACCCCCCTCGCCGGCAACATCCTCGCAATTTGGATTGTGGTCTCTGTTTTGGGTCGTGTCGTCATCAACGTGTACACTTCAAGACTGACCTGAATATCAATGAACACACTTCAGTGGCTGAATGGTCTAAGACAATGGTATTCAAACTTTTTTGATCACATACACCTAGACATAATTTTTCATCAATTTTGTACCCTTAAACTTGTTGGTTCATAATGCAAGTTTTACATATTCCATAATTTACATAAATAAATGGTACGGCGCACCGCACAGACTTTCTCTCTCTTTATATAAACTCGTAAGATTTCTGAACGGAATAATGTACATTGTATCATCACCACTCCAAATAAGAACACGCATAAAATAATATACAATGATATATAATCAATGAGAAATGAGGCGCATCTTTGTCAACCTAAAAGCATTTCAAACAGTTTAATGTCTTCCACAAGGGTCAACACTTCGTATTAAAACTTCGATTTCTGGTTAAAATGTTAACATTTTATACGGTGTTGCAGATCTTCAAGTCATTGCATTGATATTTAATTATTCATTTATACATTTTGACCAATAAAAAATGTAAATATTGACTATTGAGTCTAAAATGGAGATAGATCATTGCTATGCAAACATTTCTCCTAAGAGATTTAAGGAAAAATAACATACTTTTCTAGATACTTATATTTAATTACTCTATGGCATTGGAGAATTATTGCGTTAAGACTTAAGTAGTATATGTTTACAACTAAAGCTCACAAAATTGTATTAATATATTTGCAAATATCTCAGAAACTTCTGCTTTTATAAAAATATATGTCAAATAAAAGTTTTTTATTTCTAATAATCCTACAATTTTGCAATGATAAGTTGTTTAGTTTCTCCAATAGTTGTGGAGATACGGAAATTAACGCTTCTGTAATGTACCCTAAAAATCGTTTTCATAGGAAAATGAAAATAGCCAGTTTATTTATAATCTTAATCAACGCATAGATACGAATTTTAATCAAAATCGTTTGAGCAGATTTTGAGAAAACCAAATTTTTCTCTTTTCGCCCTTCTGTAAACTACCCTTAATTTTAAGTTTTTATAGACACACAGACAGACGGCATTGCAAAACAATTTTTTAGGGTTGTGGGGGTCATGAGACGTCGACATCCATCAACATTTCAGGTTAGTTTTTTTTAACGGTCGCAATACTTAAACTTTAATGTCCAAAAAGTTAAAAAAATCATATAATTGCGTATAGATTGAAAGTTATTGATTTTATAAAAATATGTTTCGGATAAAATATCTGTATTATAAATATATATACATATTTGTAATGCTAAGTAATTTCATATCTCAAATAGTTTCGGAGCTATTTAAAAAAATGTTAATTGACGCATCAGACCGGAGCCCTTATAGCCATTTTGCCGAAATATTGAGGGTAGCCATTTTTTTTGGAATATTTATTAATGTTTATAAATGAAATTTAATCAAAATCGTTAGAGCCGATTTTGAGAAAATCGACTTTTTCTGTTTTTTCCCTTCAGTAAACTACCCTTAATTTTAGGGGTAGATATCCAATTCCAAAAACCCCTCGGGGCAACCCTATGAAAACCTTAGATATCAAGTTTCAGCTCAATCGGTAAAATAGTTTAGGCTCTAGTTGGAGGTACAGACAGACAGACAGACAGACAGACGGAAATTCAAAAACCACTTTTTCGGATTAAGGAAGTCATGAAACGTCAAAATTCATCAAAATCTCGAGTTCGATTTTTTTGACGATCACCATACTTTCTCTACCTGTAAGATAGAGAGAAAGTAAAAATATATATTGTATTGTATAAATATAATGTATTAAAGATAAGTTTGAATTGAGAAGATTATATGTTTATATACATATATATTTTTAAATTTATAATTCCTTTAAGTTGTCTTCACGTACACTCCAGGGATCAAATACCACTGTTCTAACGCGTCACTATTCTGTCAGACTGCGTTACTGATTATGTGGATATTAGTGTTTGGATCAACTGAGACTGGTTTTTCCTAAGCGTCTACCAACTCTACTTTCATGCAAATGCGGGAAGATTACCTCTAGGATGTTCCCTTCATCATACCTATCCCATTTGAGTAGTTATCATATATACCTACAGCCTGAACAGGTAATAAGACGCAGTGATAAAAATCCATATCGATGAAAATGATTATGATCGTAGAGAATAAATACAGGCCTGCCAGGTAATCAAACCAGGCCTCTAATAGGTGCAAATTGCGGGCTCCCATTTCCTTGTCCTACTCGCTTTCAGTGGCGGTAGGATCTTATTTGTCTAGAAAGTTAAATTAGCAAAAAATAATCTATATATTTTAGGGGCTTTGACTCTCAAGTCAAAGGGGAGCCTGGGAACCCTTCCTCAGCAAATGTTTGAAAACCCTGATACCCCTAGAATATAATTGGAGTGGCCTAATCTGATTTTTTCTAACTATGAATATTTATAAGCTATTTGGAGTGGGCCTGCCCTATACAATTTTTGAAATTCGGTTACCTCTAGAAGCTATTTAGAATGGTCCTATCCCAGATATTTAAAAAATTAGATTTCTCTAGGAGCTATTTGGAAAGGTTCTCCTCCAAATACGTTTTAAATTTGAATATTCCTAGAAACAATTTAAAGTGGTCTTTTCCTGGATTTAAAGAAGTAGTAAATTCCTATTATATAAGATATTTGAAGTGGTCTTCGCCTCGAAAATCTTTGAAAATTGGATGCCTCTAAATTATATTTGTAGTTTAATACAGAGCAATTTTTCAGCTTAATATTAGAGAGAATAAGAAGGGAGTAAATAAATCTAAAGAGAAGCAAATTTATTCCATTTGGAAGGAAACACATTATCTAAATTATTATTATTATTATTATTATTATTATCCTCATCACCGCGTCTTACTACCCGTTCGGGTTACACGCACTTACGCTAATGTGTAATGGTAGGGTGATTGTGAGATTAAATGGAGGACCTATAGTTTAACGTGGGATCTGAACCACGGTGGAGGTCTGGCATTCAACACATTCACAAGTTGTGATTAATACACATCTTGTCAGAGGTGAAGGAGGGGCTTGGCAATCAAATAAATCTGTGCCGGGACCGAGGATTGAGCCCCGGACACTCAGCACAGAAGTCCGACACCTTACCCTAGACCACCAGGTCACCCCATTATCCACAAAGGGAGAAATGCTCCAACTGTTACACCACCTATACTAGACTTAGGTTTGTACATTTTTAATAAATTGCTGGCCACTTTTACAAAACCAAATAAATCCACGTAAATGAACAGTGAAATGTTACGCTCAAAATAAAATACTTCAATTTAAATTAAACTTGTTGCTCTACCCAACTCTCTTTACGTGCTAAATTTAATTTCAGTACAAACAAAAGAGACTTAGTAAATTTTCAAACATTTTGAAACGAAGAATAAGACTGGACCATTTATATAATTGTGACAAATTCCAGACGAGCCTTTGGAGGAAATACGAGCTGATGTGATGGGCATTAACTATTTCTTAGTAATCATAGGCATTGTATTGCTTATCATTCATGTTTGATTTTATATTCTATATTTTTTCAGACGCTACATTTTTTTTAGATTTTTTAATTTGGATATAGGGCCAGGGCCCATGGAGGTTTCCGGCCGGGTACCTGGTACGTATCAATGAATGATCCATCTACCCTAACCCCCTCGTGGCGTGCCTTCATATATAAAGTACATTCAACACCCGAGTTTACCTGGATGACAGCCCAAAAAGCTAGTAAAATAGTCCCTAATATAACCCTACGCCAACATCTGACATCTGTCACTTTAAATAACTGTAATGAAAACATATGGTAATGTATGAATGTGATAGTTAACCACAGTAATTTAGGCCAATATTATTTATATTCAGTTGAGATCGGACACAAAGTTTATTTATCGTTCGTTACATTCCACTTAAAAAATATTATTCACAGCACTTTCACAAAAGGTCTAACAAATATAGCTTCAAAGTGGGAACCGACGAATTTAAACAATGTGATTGATCATGACGCAAACAAGTTATTTACAATGGTGCACTCACACAGTGGATACAAATATTTTATTCAGTTAAATATTTGAAACACAATAATATAATAATAAAATAATTTATTTTATATAAAAATATGACAAGTATTGTCTCTTTTCCAAGCAAATACGATCCCTGTATTGAAAGGTATTAATGTGTGTAATTACTCATTCTCGATACTAAGAATAATTACTTTTAATTATGTTTAAAATATTATTTCGGATTAGATGAATAAACATTATTAAAAGTAATAAAATAGTGTGAGAAGACTTAAGTTATGTTATTTTAAATTTAAAATATAACATGTAATTAAAACACTTATCATTTATAACAAAACAGTTATCTTTTACAAGTGTTGGCAACCCAAAACCTAAACATATGATTCTTAAACTGTCATTCATGTAAGAAGCTATGGTAAATGTACTAGATCTTAATAGTTTTTATTTTTTCTCATTTTATTTTTGTGCACCAAGTTTTAGGACCATTAAAAAGAACAAAGCTGAGTAGGACAGAAGTGTAAGTGACTAGTAAGAGCGTTGATTAGAGTGTTGATTAGAAAAAATGATGTCACAGTTTGTGCACACTATTGCGGCACCACTGGCCCACTGGGTGGTTTGCAACAACGTATAGTGAATGCTTAGTTTTTTTTAAATTTAGCATCACGTCTTACTACCCGTTCGGGTTATACAATTAAGTACTAATTACGCTAATGGGTTAGGAATTGGGAAGGTTGAATATAGAGGAAGTGAACCCGCATTTGCGTGGAGGTAGAGTGGAAAACCATATAGGAAAAACCACCCCAGTTCACCCAACCGAGATTCGAACCTCGATCTCCCCGTCCTCGGCAGTCAAGCTCAATACGACTGGCGCGTTAGCTTTCTATGCCACCGAGGCGGGTGAATGTTTAGTGGACTGTTAGTTTGGGCCGGAGCACAAAATATCGCTCCCTCTTTTAACCTATGATGACGCAAGCATACCCACGCTAGTGTCAAGAAAGCATCCATTTAATCAAGTTCTTGCATAAGGCCCTTTGATTACTAAGACACTACTAATAAAGTTATACTGGTGAGACAATAAGACTGCACTCACACTACTGGCCCATTAGGATTTGATTTTGTATACCGGCCTTAACACCTGTCTGAATTATACACCTGTTTACACTCATGGGGTAGGAGATGAAGAAGCTGGAATTTAGAGAATATACAATCACATTATTATGGTGGAAGAGTGAGGAAGGCTTTTTAGGGAAAAATTTCTCGAGTTAACCCTACCGAAACTTGAACCACGACCTTCCCGTTTCTAGCGAACCGGTGTGGACGATATTGGCACTTTTGGCCGAGTGCCCACCAGTTGTTAAATAAGTTACACATGTTTCTGTAGTTTAGTGGTCAGAGTTCTTGACTACAGATACAGAGGTCCCGGGTTCGATCCCCAACGCTTTCAAAATGTATCTGTGAAGCAGTGGGTCAGGAACGAGGTCAAACTGAGCCTCGTTAGGACAAATGAGGCTCAACTTGAGTAAAAAAAAGGTAGTAACTCCCGTTTAGAAAACTGAGATTAATGGCCGGTAAGCTCGTGGTGCTGATTACATGACACCCTTTATCAACAAAGATTGGCACTATCATCACCAATAGTGGTGACCTATCGGTCAGTATGGCTCGCTTGTGGGCTCACACCATGGAGCTTTTATGGATAAACCAGAACCTGTGTGTACGTGGTCTGAATGAAAAAATGAGTATGGCTAAATGGTAACGGTTTGGTCAGGGTTTGAATCATGGCTGGATGCGTAAGAGGGTAGATTTACCTATATAGTTTCTCCCTTTTCTTTCTTGACTCAAATGCGGACACACTTTCTATAGATTCGTACTCTTAAAGATTAAAATACTAAAAAAAATCATTACATGATATCCGTTTTTATATGTATCTAAAATATTAATGCTATTTTATCGGATACTGACTTCAATATAAATAATTGATCTATAAATCTAGAAATTACTTATGTTTGGGACTTATTAAACTGCTCATTATTTTTATTCAAATATTCCTTCCTACTTATTATTTTCATAAATAAAAGTAAGTTTAATATGTATGATCTTAAAGAGTTGAACTTAACCACGCGATCTTGTTGTTCTACCTAAAATACGTTATATTACTAGATCGCAGATCATTTCAGCTTCACCCGCGTCGTTGAACACGCGGTTTAAATGTGAGGCTGGTCTAGTCTAGTTTTGTGGTAATTGTGATGTCAGGATTAAATTATTATTATTATTATTATTATTATTATTATTATTATTAGCACCGCGTCTTACTACCCGTTCGGGTTATACGCACTTACGCTAATGTGAAATGGTAGGGTGATTGTGAGATGAAATGGAGGACCTACAGTTTAACGTGGGATCCGAACCACGGTGGAGGCTTGGCATTCCTCACATTCACAAGTTGTGATTAATACACGTCTTGTCAGAGGTGAAGGAAGGGTTCGGCAATCAGATAAATCTGTGCCGGAACCAAGGATTGAACCCCGGACCCCAGCACAGAAGTCTGACACCTTACCCCTAGACCACCAGGTCACCGTCAGGGTTAAAATCCCCATTGGATTTACTCACGATGGTTTCTTATAAAGGGTTCCCTACTTTTTCTTCACGCAAACAGGAATACATTCTCTCTAAAATTCTATGTTCCAGATCTCCACCCCATCAACGAGATTAGAATATACGCGCACTATACTGCGGACGGAAAATGAGATGGTGATGAGGGGGAAGAGTGGGTGCGCGGGGAATGTTCAGCGTCTCGACAAAAGTATCAACATTTATTATTATCCCGCAGGCGTTACTTTGACGGTAGCACGACCTTTCTCGCATATCACAGAATAACAAGACGATAGACGAGGTCACAGGGACACGGATCTAGCGACTTTGACATTATTGTCTCTCGGAAATTCTTTAGTATTTATCACGTCAGAGTGAGTTATTTTTGTTATTCTCAGTCTTTGAACACACTTTCCTGTTTGAGATGACCGCCGACTAGGAAGACGGGTCAAATACGTTGATAATTACTTCAGTTAAAAATAATAGCTTGGAGTCTATTTACATATTTAAAAACCATGCAGGGCCTTCGTCCTTCCAAGGCTATTTCTCCCACTTCCCGACACCCTAGACTCAGCGATAAATAAAATTTAGCATGGATGCTATGGCACATGGATGCTATGGCGCATGCCATATTTATGAGAAAAATTTGAAACTTTAAACATTCAAGGTGGCGGATCCAAGATGGTAGACATAACTTACTAAATGAGTCCTAGAAAGCTGATATTTGGAAAGAATGCTATGAAACATGCCATCTTGATGAGAAAAATCCTATTATTGGTAAAAATAAATCTTGATAGACTATCAGATCCATCACAAATCACGCTAACTTCTGCAATGAAAAATCTAGAGATAGGGGAAATGTGCCTAAAATGACATACTATTTTTAAGTTTTGAAATTTCTTCTAGAATATTCTTCTGAAATTAATTGTTTCTAACTTTTTATAAACTATGATATATATATCTTTCAAATGAACACCAAAAAACATCACTAATACATATATTTATTTGTTAAAAAATTAAAATACAAAATATAGCACTGTGCTATTTTATACACACTGTATGGGTAAAATGGCATACATTTAATCTTACACAAAAAAACATTAAACATACAAATTAAACCTTCTATTATGACTTTTGTTGTTTTATATGTAGTTATTATGGCTTGCAAATATCACACACAAAATGTTTTTTCCTCTTAGCAATGCCAGCCAATTCACGTTCTGGTTCTTGGTCAAATTTGGACTTGAATCAACCCAAACCCTTGCTAACACCTCGAATATTCTTGTTTTTATTCCTGTCCCGCCTTCTTAAAGTTGTTTGTGGTAATCCTAACAGTTTAGATGCCCGAATTAGATGCCCGAAGCCAACCCATTTCCCCATTATTTACCACATCAATAGTCCGTTGCATTGCTTGCTCTTCCCATGACTGCCTTTTTGTCTTTCTGACGTAAATCACAACCATCTTCGTACAAAATATTTGAATTTAATATTAAAAATAATTTAAGTAATTATTTCAAATATTAAAAATATAATTTGGTGAACAAATTACAGTAAGAAACATTTACAGTAAAACCTTGGATTGCAAGCATAATTCGTTTCGTAAACGTGTTCGTAATACAAAGCACTCGTATATCAAAGTGAATTTCCCCCATTAGAAATAATGGAAACTCAGATGATTCGTCCCACAATCCAAAAATATTTAATCTAAAAATGATTAATACCTTTTTATTTTTGTTATTTAAAGTAATTTTAGTGTAATCAAATTTATTTATTAAATTTAATGGTGGCTGGTGTGAGGTAGATGAGAGAGAGGAGAGGAGGAGGTGGGTTATTGTTTAGGACGACTTCCACTGTCACTAACGGAATCACTGCTATATGTTGGCTAACTAAAATTTTTTTTGTGCGACTTTAACAAAGAACCTATCCAATGAAACTGCTCGTATTGCAAGATATCGCTTGTTTATCAAGTTAAAATTTATTGAAAAATTTTGCTCGTCTTACAAAACACTCGCAGACCAAGTTACTCGCAATCCAAGGTTTTACTGTATTTTAGCAGGCTAATGATTGAATTAAATAACTAAGATGCTACCTAGGGTAAAATGACACACTATGCCATTTTATCCTTACCAGTGGTATGACATTTTACCCAACATTGCTAACTATGAAATAATAAAATATTGTACCAAGAATATTAAATAATTTATGGTCGGTTTTACGTCATAAATACTGCATATTACACTTGAAGTAACACTCATTATATTTACAGTAAAATTACTTACCCTTCAATGTATTTGTTAACAATGAAAGATAACAAAAAATATATTTTTCTAAGCAATTTTTCAATTTTTCTTTAATAACTTCAAAAAAACCTTTTGCACAGGTCAGCCATTTACAGAGTATCAATGATTCCAACTAAGGAATAACTCAATAGCCTCAATTTGAAAAAAAATAGCAGTACTTGCGAGAAAATGCACCTATGCCATTTTATATGAGTATGCCATTTTAGGCACTCTTCCCCTATATAAACATAACAGAGAACAAATTTAGTGCGTGATCCAAAATTGCACCTATCTGAGAGAGGTCTAGCCCTTAGTATATAGATATATTTACAATGGCTATTCCCTTTTGGGAGCTGCCTCAATAAGCAAGAAGTTGCAACACAGACGTTTAGCTCTAACACAATATTCAATTCTACGACGCGTTATTTTAAAAAATGGCTCACACCAAAATAAAAGTCAAGAAATTATAACAGGGTTTTTTTCCTTAACAACCCAATATTTTGAGTGTTACTAATAAGAAAAAATATGTGAAGATGTGACCTTAAATCATTTTCTAAGATTTATGGTTTTTTTTGTAGAGCTATGAGACTTTATTTTATGAAAAAGGGTTATATATTTAGCATTACTCTTACAAATACAGTATATTTTTTGATAGGCTCACAACATACATTTTTCAGATATCGGAGAACTAACAGCAAGCTTTCTTATTTACCTTAAAATAATACGTTTCGATTTTTCTTTCCCCTCTTTCTTATTGACATGACAAAGGTTGGTTGCAGGGAAAGGGAAAAAGGGAGTATAATCCTATACATGATAGGTAAGAAGTTGCATAAAACGACGCAGGCTATTGTATTTTAAGCCGTTTTTTCTAACAGAGCGATTGATCGCTGAAAGTCGCGGCAGCTTAAGTGGTTTACCTACCGTGTTGCCCATGAGTTTTGCGTTAGTCCAAAAATCCCACAGTATTTAAGAATTTTAGTGGTTTGTTTTTTTCAAAATATAGCTCATACCAAACTGTAGATAAATGGGGTATTTCCGTAAGGCATTACACGCCTTTTTAAAAAAAAGATATCAACTAAGTTCTTTTTCAACGAAGTTTCAGGCGAAATGCTAGAAATTTTAGATCAAAGTAAACAATTTAAAAATGTGATCTAGAGTTCATAAAACAAAGTTTTATTTTAATAGGCTCACGACAAATATTTATAAAATAATTGAGAATTGTTTTATTGGTTTTGAATCTTCATAACTGTTATTATCATAATAGAGAAATGTGAGGATATTTTCCTACGGTTAGACAACGCCTTTGGCTAGAAAGGTTGACAGAAGGTGTATACGATCAAAAGCTATATCTCAAATGTCAGCGAAAATGTTAATGTTATTACACTCGTCAACATCTAACAAATGACACTACAAATATTATCCATCTTACAGCCTGAAATAAATATTTCAGCTCTGATTAACATAAATAATTTATTGTGATAAATCTATTTAAAAATAAATCAGTTCCTATTCTATTTAATATTTTTAAAGTCATTAAGATGTGATGTTTAATTTCCAACTTTATTTTACTTGATGACCTGGTTGTATAGGGGCAAGGTGTCAGACTTCTGTGCTGGGGATCCGGGGTTCAATCCTCGTTCTCGCACTGATTTATCTGATTGCCAAACCTTTCCTTCACCTCTGGTAAGACATGTATTAATCACAACTTGTGAATGTGTGGAATACCAGGCCTCCACCGTGGTTCGGATCGCACGTTAAACTGTAGGTCCTCCATTTCATCTCACAACCACCCTACCATTACACATTAGCTTAAGTGCGTATAAACCGAAAGGGTAGTAAGACCCTGTGCTAATAATAATATTTTACTTAATTGAAAGTAACAAGATTCAATATGTAAAATATTGTATGGTCCATTGATCTAATTTTTTGAGACCAGAATTAAATTCATGTAATAATAAGCATATGATTAAATGCTTAAGATTATGTGCGTTTGACCTCTTAGTTTTATTTTAGCACCGCGTCTTGCGTACCGTTCGTGCTATATGCTTATGTATTAATTAGACTAATGGTTTCAGGGATTAGGAAAGTTATATTTAGAGGAAGTGCACCCGAATATGCGTGGAGGAGGAGTGGAAAACCATTTGGTAAAATACACCCTCACTACAGCCAACAGAGATCCAAACCTAGGTATCCCCGTAATCTGAATTCTAGTCAACTGCGAGAGTGACACGTTAGACCATGTGAACACAAAGCGTACCTCTTAGTTCAAATTTATGTGTTTCTATTATTAATTTAGTTTGTAGGTCATGTCCTGGAGGTGTTTTCAAAATGACCTTTGAATATTCGATCAATAAATTGATCATATATACATTTACAAAGGTATTTTATGTGACGAAAGCGTTATGGTACTGAGAAGTGTTTTGATATCGAAATGAAAGTATCTATTTTACTCAAAAATATTTTTTTGTGGGTTTTTTCAAAATATTTATTTTCTATAATTCTTTGAATGTTTTTACTCATCAATACCAACAAAAAGCATACAATTACAAATCTAGCAAGATAGCAACTTTCTTTTTCAGATTTATTAATCTATAAAAACTATAATGATTTAGCACCAACATTGTAAAAGGTAGTTTATTTGGATAACTATACAAAACAGGATTGTAAGTATTTATTTGAGTAAACTGATTTAAACATAAGTATCGTCTAATTACTTTATTGTATCGAAACGAAAGTATCTCAAGTCTATAATGTATTGATACTTCCCCCGCATTTCGAGTTCTGAGTTTGATAAATCTTAGATGCCAATCGACATGCTTATTTAGTTATTTTTATTAAATAGAATTGATTCTTTTGTGGATCTTTAGTAAAGCTCCCCACTACATCATTATACTGGTACATTTATAATTAATCTACTGTGGTGTGAAAGAGAAAGATAACATTTAGAGGAGATGTACCCGCAATTGTGTAGATGGAGAGTGGTAAAATATTTTGGAAAAACACCCCAGTACACCCTAAAATGATTAAAGCTGCTTTATTTTGTCACCATCAAACCATACATACGGGCGTGTAGTTTATTCCGCGTGCCCACCGAGGTGGATAATGTACAAGCTATAAAGGGCTTAGATTCTGTGTAAGAGAAGAGATTGGAGAGAGCGACTTTTTAACAGTCCAGCATTCGACTGAAGAGAGAATGTTAGACCACCGTCTATAAAAACAAACAAATGCAGACTTCGGGGTAAAAATCAACCTACATTCACCTCGCAGTTTTATACAGTCTGATTTGCCGGTGATGGAAAGGCTAGGGTTCGAATACTAGCAAAGTATATGGAAGGTGGATTTCCCCCCCCCAAGATTTTTTTTCCACTATAGCTTCACACAAATGTGTACAGGCTCTCTTTCCCACAAAATTTTATCTGATTAATTCCTACCCCACTAGTGTAATTAAAATGAATACATCCGTAAGAGTGGGTGAGATGAACTGAAAACAAAAACGAGATAGCGTTGTTACTAATATGTCATCCAAAGCAGCTTCACCATATCTCTAACTCCATCTACTCACCACTCATTATATTCCTTTATTGTTGTGAAATGTGATAGCACGTGCGCGTTAAGAATGATTGATTATCCGAAATTACATGACGATGTAGTTACTGTCATCAAGAGATTAGCTTTCATATGTAAAGTTGATTCTAGCTTTCATAATTAATAATCCAAAATTATGATTTGGGGATACGTAACTTACAGGTGTTTCATTCCGCTAATTAATATCTTAGAATGCACTAATTAAATATAATTTAGTAAGATAGCCAATTAATATATTTATGGAAATTAGTCACGTAATTAGGAGACACAGAAAACAATAATATAAGTTTTATATAAATTTATAGTTTAAAATGTCATTGTCAAGGTTTAATGAAGACTGATGGGTGAGAAAATGGGTATTAAAATAAGTTGCACCTTCATTCACCAAAAGCGAACACTTTGTAACTATATGATATTCTTCTTTACCTATAAGTAGATAAAATTACAATAGATTTGAAAATTTTGGCATGAGTTAGGGATTCAAACCCATACCTTTGTCTTTGCCCACCGCTGCTCCGCTCAAGTACGAAACAATTTAATTTCACATAGCTCTCCCTAAACTTCAGAACCAAAAGTACAAAGCACCACACTTGTTTGAATACCTGTACGAAAACATTAAAAAAATATTTTACTATGTTATCTTATCATAGGCTTTTTGAATTAACTGATATTAAAGATTAAAATAATATTGGGGTTTTTTAAAGGCTTTGGTTGGCCTTAAAAAATGTATGATTAAGGTACACCACAAAACTCTCTTTCTTTTACCCTAAAATTGAGGCATTTAAAAAAAAATCGTAGGATTTGTTAAATGAAATATATAACAATAATAATAAAAATAATAATTATTAATATTATTATTAGCACCGCGTCTTAATACCTTCTGGTTATACGCACTTGCGTAATGTATAATAGTAGGGTTATTGTGAGATGAAATGGAGGACCTACAGTTTAACGTGGAATCCGAACCACGGTGGAGGCCTGGCATTCCTCACATTCACAAGTTGTGATTAATACACGTCTTATCAAAGGTGAAGGGAGGGTTTGGCAATCAGATAAATCTGTGCAGGGACCTATGATTGATTTTAGGGTTTGCTAACTAATTCCTAAGAAAAACCTCATGGGAACCATATGAAAACCATGTGTAGCCTATCAGGTTCTAGCCCGATTGGTAAAATTATTTCGGCTCTAGTCCGATGAGATACACACGGGTAGAAGAACGACATCGAGTAAACCACGTTTTCAGTTTCAGAAGGTCATAAAACAACGACATTTATCAGAATCTATAGTATTTTTTTTACTATCACAATACTTCTCTCTCAAAGGTATTGACAGAAAAAATAAAAAGGATTTAATTTCCAGATTAATTTACCTCAAATACTAGCTATACAAATAAATTAGTATTTTTATTAGTATGTTCAACACTCATGTTATTAAAGACCTATTCTAAAGGTTATATATATATATATATATATAAAAACCTTATATATATATATATATATTCTAAAGGTTATATATATATATTCTAAAGGTTATATATATATATATATATAACCTTTAGAATATATATATTTATATTCTTATAGAAAGGGTGTTTACAAGACTAGAATAGACTCGTGAATGCAAGAATTGATTACTGTTATAAATTATAGCGACGCGCAGAAGAGATTTCGATTGCCTACAAGAGTGGCAACTGTCGTCCAATTACGCAACTCCGTGTCAACAGGGGTGTTGTCGTCACCGCCCCAGGGTGTAGGTTGGTCTGGGGTGTTTATTTCAGACTTCTTGTCCACACGTGTTCACCTGTCTACTTGTCAGCGGCAATACGATCACATCTCTCTATCCGCTTCATTATGGATATATATAAAGAATTGGATTAGGGAAAGCACTTAAGGCTTTTTGAACTATACATTTCACATAACTTTAATAATTTAAATAATTCCCAATTTATATTTTTGGTACAATTTAGAGCTAGCCACATTTTACTATTTTAACCATATAATTAAACATGATAAGAACATATACGTATACATAAATGTAATAGAATTTGCCTCTAGAGATTATAATAAAACTCATTATGGACTAACTACAATCCAATTTACGTAGAAAGGGACTTTTAGAAAATTCAAACTTTTTTTTCTGTCAATATTGATACTATTTTACCATTTTATTACTCTGTAGTTTTATGGGTATTAATAAAATCTATCAAAAGTGACACTTGCCGAATACACGACTTGACGTATGAATGAAATAAAGAAGGATCTAGTAGCTACTATGCGTTTTAGATAAGATGATTCCTTCGTAATTGGGTTCTGCTACTGCCCTTTAATTAGTTCACGCTCACATTGCTATGTTATTTATTATGTGAGGTATTTAACGTGCACCTTCTGATACAACCGACTGAACCGACTTAAAAACTAACTTAAATTTAGAATAGACGACACAACACCCACCCCCATGTAGTTTAGTTATCACTATGAAAGGGGAAGCCCCAATTTAATATATTATAATTTTTTTTGCCGTATAGGGAATCGAACCAATGACCCTTAACTCTCCAGTAAAACACGCTACCCACTAAGCTAAGGTGTAAGATCTCGCCATTTTTGTTAATCATAGAATATAATATAAAGCAGTAAATATAATAATAATAATAATAATAATAATAATAATAATAATATTTAGCACCGCGTCTTACTACCCGTTCGGGTTATACGCTTAAGTACTAATTACGCTAATGGAATAGGAATTGAGAGGGTTGAATTTAGAGGAAGTGAACCCGCATTTGCGTGGAGGGAGAGTGGAAAACCATTTAGGAAAAACCACCCCCAGTTCACCCGACCGAGATTCGAACCTCGATCTCCCCGTCCTCGGCGGTCGAGCTCAACACGACTAGCGCGTTAGCCAACTACGCCACCGAGGCGGGTCAGTAAATATAATTTGACAACGTAAACAATATTAACACTACCTACATCTAACTTAAATATGAGAAAAAAATACTACTGAATGCCTGTGGTGGTACACACATATTAAATAAACATAACAATATCACATTTTGGATGTTGGTAATGACAGGGTATGAATTTCTGTTAAAAAAAAACATTCCCGTAACATCCAATATAAATGTTATCCTTCTGAAAGACACATGTCTAGATTAGTTGGCTTAAAAATTGAATACGTGAATATTGTGAAAACACAAGCTATACGTGAAATAAATTGTACATAACGTATACTTTTAAACAAACATCATTAATCATTTGAGATTATCAAAGATGAGTGACTTCCTGACTGCAGTTGCTTTTCTGTCACAAGATAAAATGAATATGTGCTAGGGAGAATTCTATGAAGTCAGAGTGAAATAAAAAAAAATCCCACTTTATCTCCCGAATTTTCATGAACGCTTTTATTCAAGCTGCGGATAGATTCAGAAAGTTGCTGTCAATAACGGTTCATATCTATGTAAAGAATGTTAATGAAGCGAGATTATTTTTTCGCGGAAAGTAAATTATCTAACATTTATATTAAGCGTCAAAATAGTCTCTTACTAAGTTGGAAGGCTGAAATTCGATCACAACAGCTGCATAGATAAAATTATTTCCCACATATTTACTGTCTATATTTTATCTTTAGTGCGATTTTTCAATTCATCTTTTAATTCTTTGCACCTTAGTTAAAGAAACTTGAATGATGCACTTATAATTTCATAATAGTTTCGAATATTTTAGCTGTACATATTGACAACTTATAGTTATTGTAAAATCAATTTATTAATACGGACTTTTCAGAATATTTTTATCAGTTACTTGTAAAGGGGAGGGGAGGGGTTGTAACCCCTCTACCCACCCCACCAAACTCCACCCCAGACATTAAAATATTAATTTTTAATTAAAAGTAATTATTTTCCCATGTTTATCTAAAATGATTGTTCTATTGGCAAGAAAATAAAATAATCTTATGTACCAATAGTAATTAATAATGTGTTTACACATGGGTTGCCAATTTATCTAATATTTGATGTGGATTTTTGTTACAGTAAGTAAAAATGAGATGATGCACTACTGAAGAGAGTAGCACATGAAATGATTAATAGAACTGCTAGTAGCTAGTCTGGCCATTCATTCGATAGTCTGACATCCACAATAAAGTTGTCCCCATCCTGTTTTTTTAAGAGATCGTGTCGTATTGCACGTAATTTGACCCCGACATGGAGGTTGACGTTGCAAAAGAACAAAACGAAGTAGTCCTACTTTATTAAAAATCACAATATAATATTTAACACAAATTGATAGTGAAACCTTCTCTTCTAAATATATCTAGTACGCCACTGGTTTGCTTCAATTCAAAACTATGTTAAATCATATTCAGAGCGAGCTCGTTTAGTCTGGCTTACCGGTGATGTGACAATTCCCAGGTGGGATATACTGATGATGTTTTTTCTTAAATGGTTTCCATTCTCCTTTCATGTTAATACGGGTACAGTTCTCTTAGATTCAACTTGACATAGTCTTCCTAACTCACCCACATTAGCATATTAAATATTAATGCAGCTAGCCCGAATGGGTGTGATTCGGGAAAAAAAAAGGAAGATACAAATTTTCCTTTATTCTTAATCGGTGTGAATAACTATTATATCAATTCATTATACCTTTATTTCTATACACGAATTATTTATAAACATACATAAAATTGAATAATTCTGTCTGATTGAATTTTAAATAAATATGGTATTTTTTTTTAGGGTGAAGAGGGTAGGGATTATTTGTCATATGCACAGGTGTGAAGACCAGTTTATTGAACAAATAGAGCGCTACCATAAACAATTAGAGTTGTAACATAATAACTATTTTGGTTAAATAAATAAAATTATTTGCAAGGAACAAGGTTATCAAAGAAAAATAAAAACCGTGTTCTAGAAAATTGTATCTTGGATGAAACAATAGAAAGTTTCAGGTTTAGAAGGAGCAGATAAGATGCTATCCAGTTAATTAATTAACTGCAAAATTCATTTTTATTGGGGATAGGAGTGTTTATCTAAAATGAGCATCCAAACAATATATGGGAATTACATATGAAATATGATTTTAATTTTGGATGATCACAATATATGAGAGGTGATTTGTGAGTAGGTGCTTGAATTCTAAAACCGAGAAACCTAGAAAGCTTTAATTGACAAGTATTCAGAGGAATCTGAGGGTGCGCAGCTCAGGAGCATTTTTTTTGAATTGACATATTTTGCGAGACTGACGTCTTAAACCACTTGAAAACGGTTGCTATATACTAATTATAATTATTTGATAAGCCCGTTTCCGGTAATAGAAATTACGAGGAAATGACTGAACAGATTTTGACCAAACGACCACTCATTTTAACGGTTAGGAATCCAGGACGTAGGTAAAAATAGTAGTTTTCCACGAAAACCCGATTTTCACAGAGAATTTTCAGTTTTTTATTCTTTGTTTAGTTACCATGAAAATCGTTATTTGCTGCATGGCTGTAAATCTATAAATACAATATATTTCTTTGGCTAAAAAATTATAGTTCAATCTTTATTTGTTGGTCCGAAATCATATAATTTTCTCTTTAGATGAATATTTCTGTTTGGGTGCTGGTCATAACACTTCTAAATTGAAATGCCTAAACTGGAGAATCATTTTATTTTTTATTGGAATTTTGCTATCGTCAATTCGCATTTAAATCAATATTATTGAGGATAATTCGTAAATTAAAAAGTTACGTGCTTAAATTCATGGAAATATTGTATAGTTTTGTTTCGCGGATGATAAAATGATGTTTAAATATGTTTTGGTATGTATTATAATTTATAGGCTCAAAAACAAAATTATCTTGATAAAATTAAAAAAATTGTCATTTTAACTATTTAAGTATGAGTTTTGGTGTTCATTTTTTTCAATAAAAGGTTTTGATATTCATTTTAGCAAGTAGTAACACAATACAAATACATCAGTTAAGCTATGTTTTAATTTTACCGCTTAGCTTTGAGGATATTATATTAAAAGTAATGTTTTGTGTACCCCATCTAGCTTTTAACATTCTTACAAATACAGTCAGTTCAGTTAAATTTCCTTGTTGATAATTTTAAGGGAATGATATTTCAAAGTACCGTAATATTTGAGTACCACATATGAAGTTTCACATTCTCTCTCTCTATCAAACTCTCACGCTCTCCCACACATTCTCTCTCTCTCTCACACACCACACACTATATCTATAGTATAATCTTTTCTCATTCTCTCTCTCTCTCTCTTAAGCTCTGTCTAAAACGCATTCTCCCAACCCATCTCTCTTTCTCAAACGCTCTCTTATCTCTCAAATGCTCTCTCTCTCTCTCAAACTTTCTATCTATTGAGCGTTCTATCTCTCAAAACTCTCTTTCTCAAATTCCCTCTATCTCTAAATTTTCAAACATTCTGACTCAAACTCTTTCTCATCTCAATCTCACTATCTTAAACTCTCTTCCTCACCCTTTCATTCTCTCAATCTCACTTTTTATATCACACAAAACTCTCTCTACTCAAACTCACTCTCTCTCAAACCCACGGTCTCTCAAACAGACTCTCTCTTTTTCCAAACTTGCTTTCTCATTTTTCTTTCTAGCTCTTTCTCTCAAACACTTTCCCACCCTAACTCTCTCTTAAACTTATTTTCCCTCTCTAAACTAATCCTTTCCTTTTTAACTTTCTCTCTCAAACTCCCTCTCACACGCCCTCACATTTTCTCTCTCTTTAAACAATATATCTTCAAAAATCTTACACTCTTTCTCTTTCTCACACACATTCTCTCACACACTTTATCACGCATTCTCCCAAACATATTATCTTTCTCTCACACATTCTCTTTCACATTCTCTCACACACATTCGTTCTCCTCACACGACACACGCGCACACGCCACACGCGCACACACCCACACACGGCACACACGCGCACACACGCGCACACACACGCGCACACACGCGCGCACACACGCGCGCGCACACACGCGCCACACACGCGCGCGCACACGCGCGCGCACACGCGCCAAACGCGCGCACACACGCGCGCACACCGCGCACCACACGCGCCACCGCGACACACAGGCACACAAGCGACACGCGCACCACACGCGCACACGCGCACAACACGGCACACGCGCACACGCGGCAGCGACGGCAGCACAACACCGCGACACAACCACACACCACACACACTTTTTCTCTTCTCCCAGTACTTATTTCTCTCTTTAACAAAACACATACTCTCACTATCATTTGCTCACTATCAATCGCTAACTCTTATTTGCTCATTATCAGTCGCTTACATTCACTTTCTCACACCTCACACTCACTTCATCACACTCACAATATCATTTTCACACTTAGCCACACACTTACACAATCACACGCTCAAACACTTATACTTTCATTTTTACTATCACATTTAATCATTATCTCTATTTTATATCTTATATATAAATTAATAAGCCCGTTTCCAGTAATAGTAATAACGAGGAAATGACTGAACAGAATATGACAAACGAACACTAATTTTAATGATTAGGTAATCAGGATAACGGTAGTTATAGTGGCCTAAAACTAAAACCCAATTTTCCTAGCGAATTTTCTATCTTTTCTTTCTGTGTGGGCAGTGGTTCTTCTGTACAATCATTATTGGTAAAACATCACCATGGAAACCATGATTTGTATATAGCTATATATTAGTAAATAAAATATTTTTCTTTGTTTAAAAATAATATCAGCTCAATATTGTTACTTGTGTGGTTTAGTGCAACGAATAGATAGAGATCTGGGGGAGGGGTCATTTTAAAGTTCTCATCAGGGCGTGAAGGGGAAAAATATACGTTTTTATTCAAATTACACAGCGAAAACTCTATATCAAAGAAAAGTTGATAGCCTTTGAAGAGTAAACTTTTAACTAAAAAGTGAGTGAAAGCTTATTATATAGATCCTTTCCCAATAAAAAGTTTAAAATAAACTTTAGTCGTATAATCTGCAGCCATCTCTTCAACGACCTACTAGTATGAATATAATGTCTATTGAATATATTATATATTAACTTTTTATCTAACTTGATCAGCAAGGAAAAATATCAGATTCAAATCAAAAGAGAAATGAGAGTGGACTGAGGTTAGTATGTTGTATTCATATTAGTAGTTAAAATCTTTTTGATTTTGCTTAATTATTACTCTAGGAAATTTGAGGGTATGAGATTTGAGTTTTGTTTAACTTTTGAGAGTTTAATTCTTAGACCACTTTACCTTCGATGGCTCAGAGGCTAAACCAAGAAATTAGGCAGCTGAAACATGATAAAGATTTATCCACTCAAGGATAACTTATGATATAAATCTTAGACGTATTGTTGTAAAGGTTTACACATTTTGAACTCAACTCCTTAAACCACGTGACCTACACCAGGTAGCTCAGAGATCAAGAAATTTGAATTTGCATAAGTACAAGGAGAAAACGAATTGTGAGCACCTAGTGGTGTTTTTTTAATATCAATGAGTCAAGATGTTAATATTCACTTTTATATTAATTTTGAGCCTAATAACTAAACCACCTGACCGAATATTTGGAGAAATCTAAAATCAATAAACATATAAAGATTACATTTTAAGCTACGTACTAAAGATAAAATAAGGCTTGCTTCTTGAAAATTGTTATTTACATTTACATACATTCAAAGCTTCAGCATAGCTTCAAAGCATTCAACGAATCATAAAGACTGTCTTAGCCTTAGTAAAAGAAAAACAGTCTACAACAAAGTAAAAATACGCTGATCACATTGGAACAAATGAGGCGTCGCACACTGCCTTAAAGAGTAAACCCACAACCCACGCTGCCAAGGCTCGTACTCAGCCCACTATGAACGGCTACAACGGCAAGGCACCAACCACCAAAACGTTGATAGAAACTCCATTAAAAGTCACAGTTGCAATGGAGAGTTCATCTGAAGAGGAGTTGATGGTATGGGATGCAGTTAGTACAGATGAGTAAGAGCGTGGAAAAAAGAGCCATAAAACAGTTTCTGGATGCAGGAATATTTAAGAAGAGGAATTCCATCATATTTTTCCAGATCTTTTAAAAGATGAGACGACATTTTTAATTTCATTTGTCACAAAATTGCTTACCATACACAAATAACTTCACCTCCCCGTGGTCAAATAAGTATTGGCCGTTCGAGGAAAACGGAATTCATTCTCTGGGAAGCACTCAGGCGTTCCGTTAGTGTGCCGTGATGAATGTTCGTAATCGGTTTCCACCGTCATTTTGATTGAGACATCTTTAGTGTTAGATCTGTTGAAAGCACGACTACTCTCTTACGCTTCATCTTATCTGAACGATCATCCAGCTAAATTGACATCCACGTGGTCTTGTTTACATTGAGTTAAGAGTATTTGTCGTGTTTTGCTAGGATCCTTGTGTTTTTAATTGATAGTTTGTATATTATAATTGAGGAGAAGGTGTAAAGCCGGGGGTGCTGGTAGAAAAAGACAAGCTATTATATATTATATTAATTATTATAGCTTGTCTTTTTATATAAAATAATATGAACCCAACTACTTCTACTTGTGTTTCATTTTGACATAAAAAAATATTTCAATTTTTAGTTTTCTATCTTCTCATCCCATTGCATATTGTAGTTTACTGAGGAACTATATTCAAGGAGGTCTGGTTATGGGTTTATGTTTCGGGCAAAATGATTGATCTGGTGCAGGTAAGAATGTTTGACCAAGAAAGTCTTGTCTGATCTGGTGTGATGCTGGTCTTAGACCATTGGTGTGGGTATCTTCAAGATCAAGAAATTTATAAATATGAAACTTTGAACAAGCGAAGCCCTTTTTACTTCTACATACTGAGTCAGACGTCTTATATCAAGATTTCATAACTAAAAAAAAAATTATGCTGCCTATCTAAGGCATATTTATTTTACTTTTACATATGCCTAGCATACTTGGTTGAGTCTTAAGCCACGTGACCAGTGAACTGGTTCCAAAAAAACCATTAATTAAAAACTTGGCATATCTACTTAAGAAAATTTTAGAATGTGCACACATTTAGTTTTTTATGCTTTTACATATTACGATCTTGACACTTAAAGTGCAGTAACCTCTCTAGAATTAAAACATAATAGAAAATTCAAACTTAGCAAATACTTGATTAATTATAGAAAAAATAAACTCTGTTCATCTCTGGCATGTTTTTATTTTTACTTTCTCACTATTTTACATGTAGAGAAAGTTTGTGATCATCAAGAAATTGAACTCGAGATTTTGATGAATTTCGACGTTTCATCATCCCCCAAAGAGAAAAAGTTGTTTTCATTTCCATCTGTCCAGTCTGTAACTCGGAGTAGAGCCTAAACTATTTTATCTATTGGGCTAAAACTTGGTATCTAGGGTTTTAATAGGGTTGCCCTAAGGGGTTTTGGAATTGAATATCTAGCCCTAAGATTAAGTATATTTTCCTTCATGGTGAAAAGATAAAAACTCGATTTTCTTAAAATCGGTTCTAACGATTTTGAATAAAATTCTTATCTAGACGTTGATTAAGGAATATAAATAAAATGGCTATTTTAATTTTCCCATGAAAATGAATGTTAGAATACTTTACAGAAGGAAATATCCGTATCTGAGCAACTATTTGAGATGCTAAATAACTTCATTGCAAAATTATAGTACTATTAAAAATAAATAAAATTAAATTTGAAATATATTTTATAAAACCAATAGTTCCTGAGATATTGGCGAATTTATTAAACCATTTTGTGAGCTTTAGTTGTACAGATATACTACTTAGTTTTTAACGGAATAATTCTCTAAGGACATTGAATAAGTAAATAAGCAAGTCTCTCAAAAATTTGATTTTCTTTTCTTTAACCTCTTAGGAAAACGTTTGAACAGCAATGATCTATCTCTATATTTTAGACTCAATTGTCGATATTTAACTTTTTTATTGGTCTAAATTTATAACATTTTAAACCGAAGTAGAAAATTTTAATACGAAGTTTGATCCTCGTAGACACTATATCAATATTTTCTATTGGTCCAAATATACAAACGAGGACTTTAATTCTTTAAAAAATAACATTATATAATTTTAAATTGGGAGTAATTTTTTTTTTACTTATTTAAGCGCAAAATTACTTTCGCTTGGGTTTGATAGTCTATATTATTTCGTTTCACTTATATTACGAGTTTTGAGTAATTATCTCCATTTTTAAACAATGGGTTAAATGTACAACAAGCTCAAAAATAATTGGGTAATACTCCTCACCCTCTGCCCTGTTGGACTCTAACTCCAGCGCACATGTGCCATGACATCCTCTCTCTAAAGCACAATTCACGGACTGAATGGAGGTGTGATCTCTCTGCTCGAGAAGAAAGCCACGCCCGAGAAAAACAAGCGAAGGTGACTCCGCGCGTCTAGTTATCATTTCCTCCCTCTGGGCTCTTCCAGAATCTTCTACTAGTTCCCAGGGTGTCCACGATCATTCTACGCGCTGTCCGATACCGTCCCTTCCACTCCACTTTCTCCTCCCTTTCCCCTCCTTTCCCCCCACTCTTTGTGTACATGTCAGTTTGTGTGCTCACTATATATAGGGATGTTTCGCTAGTATCGTTACTCATTGTACCGTAGTCTTGCAGAAGGTGAGAGCGGCAAATTAAACTAAGGGTTAATTAAAATCATCAAAATTCTCTTTTGGATAAATATGGGGGGATCTCTTAAAATGGTTGATTAAAACTTGTAAATTTAGATGGTCTATATGGGAAGGGTTTGTTGGGTATCAACGGGGTTAATCTGTGACCACGTTTTATTTTTAATTTAACGCTATGGGGAAACTTGCATTTTGTTCAAATGTGAACTTCTTTCTATGTTTGCCACCAGGCGTCTAACCTTGGGTTGCACTCTTACCGCCATTCCGATCAAATTTGTTTGGGTCATTTATTGGAAAATATATTATAGGGAAATTAACTTTGATAGCAAATTAATGATCCTTTATATCATGTGAGAATCGCATACTTAAATGTTGACATTATGTATGTAACCATAGTTACCTTGGTTGATTTAAGCGGTCAAAAAGGGAAGCAGGCCCCTTTAAATTAAACGGTTCTTTCTGACTCTTTGTGGTTATTTGTTAGACAGGGTACTTGCATCTAACACTGTTCTACTAACTCAATTCTATGCGCGAACTTTTCTGTAGTGCTGTATATTTTTCTTTGTGTAAAGCCCCAAAAGTTAACGCCACTATAGGCAGCTAGTTTGATATTAATTAATTCGTCTTTGAACACGCTAGTCAAAATACATGTATATATACTTGTAACGTAATGTCCCAAAGTTTAGACATTTTTGAGTTTTCTTTGCTTAGTATTGAAGTCTTCCACATTAAACATTCTAGTCAATTTCATATTCATGAAATATTATGTTTTTATATTAAGTTTACTTTTTTTTTGTTGTATTTTAGCCAATTCTCATGTTTATGAAATATTACGTTTACACTAAAGTTTCTGGTTTAAACAATTTATTTAATTTCATATTCATGAAATTCATGTTTGATAATAAAGTTCCTGGTTTAAACTTTCTAATCAATTTGATATTCATGGAATATTATGTTCGAAATGAAGGTTTCTGATTTAGGCTGTCTAGCCAATTTTGTATTCATGGAATATTATATTAATAGTATAGTTTCTGATTAAGACATTCCAGTCAATTTTAACGTTCATGGAACGTTATGCTTAATATTAAAGTCTCTGACTTATCATTCCAGTCGATTTTCAAATCTTACGATATATTGTGTTTGTTATCAAAGTCTTTGACTTTACACGCTTTGACCGATATTGTTATATTTATAATATGTCATATGTCAATGTATACCAACAATATCTTATGTTCAATAAAATATACTGTTATTCTCTTGTAACTTCCTGATTATTATTTCTGGGAACAAAGATGGTTAGAGAGTGAGAAAGTCCATGCGGAGTTCCGTACCATTTATTTCTATATGTTGCGAAATTGCTTACTCTATGGCACGAGCCACTTGAAATTTCATTGCTGCTCTTCCATTATTACACCCCCTATCTCTATCTTGAGCTAGCTCTATCCAGTACACCTCATTACACCCTATCTCTTTTAGATCAATTCTAAAGTTAACCTCCCATCTGCGTTTAGGTCTTACCAATGGTCTCTTCCAATATGATTTGCCAAAATACCCTGAACACGGTTACAGATTCTTCCATCCGCGTTGCATGTACTGCCAGCCGTAATCTACAATATTTGATTATTATAATAATTTTTGTTATTAGTACAGGGTATATAACTCATCATTATGTAACTTCTTCCACTCTCCAGTATTCTCGTCCATATTTTGTACCAAATAACTTCCTAAGCACCTTGTTTTCAAACAACCTTTTTCTTATAATCATTTAAGTTAAGTGACCACGTTTCACCCCTATATAGGAAAACCGGAAGAATTATTGTTTTGTATATTCTGAGTTTTACATTCTTTGAAAGCAGAAGTTTTGTCAACAACTTACTAACTGAGCAAGAGCATAAATTTCCCCAACTTTGTTCATTTCATAATTTTCATTCCAATATCGTTATTGCAGGTTAAAATCGTTCCTAATTATTTCGAGATAAATGTCTTAAATCACGTGACCTACGATGTACTTATTTCAAAACTAAAAAGTGTCCTTTTTCCATAGTAGTGGTTAATGACAACTAGCAGAAGATGTAAAACGATTAAAAGAAAAACATAGTTAAAAAGAAATAGTTTGATATGAAAGTATTGACTTCCGAAAGTGACAATAGATCAATATAATATTATGGTCTTGCAGATCCTATGATTTGGTGAATAGATACACGAGAGTAGATCTTGTAACTTTTGCTAGTTGTCACGTACCACCACTCCTATGGCGAATTAACCGAAGAAAGCTTAAATTTTCTAGGCTACTTAGTGAAGCATCAGTGTATGTATAGTCTTATATTGTTTACTGTGATAAAAAAGGTTTTCTATCCGTTTTAATATTATAACTGTACAACATCCTCTATGTAAAATTGACCGTTTTCTTCTCGACGTCCTCGATATAAAGGCTGTCAGCCTTCTCCTTCCTTTTATACTCGGTGAATCTAGGGGTGAATGACCCTCCACGTGTGGACTTGTATTCTTACTGATGTGCGTAGTAATAATAATCCCAGCGGGAAATGCGTGGAACCTCCCTTCATCCCCCACACGGTTTGTCTGTTTAATCAAGCCATCCCCTCCAACAACATCATAATGCTCTCTTTCAGATGGACATCTGCCATTTTACAAGAGGGGAAAAAACACTAGAAAGAAAGTAAGTGTGTCTTTAGTCACTGGTATACTATTATGTTAAAGCATACCAACAACAACAAAAATAACCAAATAGGCCTTTGTTAGAATAAAGTCAGACTCGATTTTTTTAACATACGTAGATCTTGGTAGAGAAAGTTTTGATTTCAGACATCAATTGCAATAAAATTATGGCTAGTTTAGGAGTGAAATTATAACCAAGCCTAGCATTTATTAAGTGTTTTAATTTATTTTCATCCATCTCGCAACCAGAACCGATGGGAAAGTGGAAAGAGTTTTCCCTAGTTTGGTTTGCTAGTGACAAAGAGGTTGAGACTTGAATCTCCGTCGGGTGTACTTAGGATGATTATATCGGAGGGATTTGCCCATATTCCTCTACGCGAATGCTGGTACATATAATATAAGTTTTACCTTACTTTATTAGTGTATGAGACTAGCCGTATCAGTAGTAAAAATAAACGGTGCATTTTTTAAAAACTAGACAGATACATTCTATTGATTCTAAAATTTGTCTTCACTAATACTTAAAAAATGCATTTTTACTTCATACCTATATAATGAACTTGACTAACAAATATTCATGACCTGAAAGCTAATTTCATGTCTAAGTACTTTCAGTACAATATATCATTTCACGTCTTTCATGGATGAAAAAATTATCTTCAGTACATTCAACTGGGATTCTAACCCTAGCCTCCTATCAGCGGCAAATCAGGCTATACGATATTGACGGCTTACTGTAGTTCCCGTGCTCACCGACATAGTTTATTTTTAAAAGTAGTTAGGAAACCTTTACTAATCAAACCAATGGATAAAACAAAAACACATATTACAAGTTAAGATTATTCTTCAACATTTTACAAAATATTTAAATACTAAAATACCTACACTAGGTTCAATACCATAAATACAGATTTATTTTGTCTTATGACATTATTCAATAGCTACTGATGTTTGTTGTATTTAGACAGTTTCAGCACAGTGTAAGATTGTTATATTTTTGTTTAAAGTTCTTTAATTCTTTTTACTATGTCTCAGACAAGAAAAAGAGGAAAAATAAAATATTTTCCATTAAAATATACATTGATGGGCTTAAGGCTGCTTTTAATAAAGTTAAAATATAAACTATTTACAAAAAGAATGAACAGATGTATTTTTAACAAATAATAGTTACATTCTACTTTCACTAAAGAGAAAACGATTAAATCGATATTATACTTGAGTTTCATTAAAGCTATAAACATGCAGAGATTTCTTTAAATAAATGTTGCAATATACTTTCACTCAAAGTGAAACAATTCTTTACAAGATTCAATCATATAGGTTTTTGTATAAATTACACAGTGGTAAATAAAGACTTAAGTGCTTGACCCGCACCTGTGGACACATGGACAAAGTATCTGTCCTCATATAATATTGTGTGCAGGTGACGGGAAGGTTGGGGTTTGAATATAGGTAGAGTGTGTTGAAGTGTTTTTTTGTCCCCAAAAATGGTTTCCAACTCTTTCTCCACGAAAGTGTGAATACTTTTCCTAATAATTATACCCTGCCCGCCTCGGTGGCGTAGTTAGCTAACGTTCTAGTCGTGTTAAGCTAGACTGCCGAGGACGGGAGATCGAGGTTCGAATCTTGGTTGAGTGAACTGGTTATGGTTTTCCACTTTCCCTCCAAGCAAATGCGGTTCACTTCCTCTAAATTCAACCTTACCAATTCATAATCCATTAGCGTAATTAGTACTTAAAGATATAAATCGAATGGGTAGTAAGACGCGATGCTCCTGATAAAAGTCTTCCTTTGTACCCACCATTAAGCAAATCTCACTTTTCCTTGATTTAACGACTTTATTACCTTTCTATTGACAGCCTTTGATCTAGTGGCCATAGTTCCTGGATACAGATACAGAGGTCCCGGGCTCAATCCCCAGATCTTCTAGATTTTCTTTAAATACGTGGGTCTGAAACTGGGTCAATTCAGCTTTATGAGGACAATTGAGTAACTACTTATAGAAAAGTAGCGGCTCCGGTCTAGAAAACTGAGATAAGTTACCCGAGGATTCGTTTTACTAACAACATGAGATCCTCTATCCACAACTGTGGGCACCAACTTCACCAACATGCGGCGGTCGCTTGGTCAGTGGAATTTTTTTAATTACTTTTATATTAATTTGTGTTTTGATCAATTCTATGTACTTGTGTATTATTATATATACATACAAATTCAAGGTATAGTATATTTAATATCGATCATAAATGTATTACTACTTCTAATTAACACAGTTAATTAATAAAATAGCTTATTTTTAATTTCAAAGAACCTCGTGTAGATTTTACGCATAAAATCAGTGAAAGAATAATTTAGATTAATATCTATTCAATATTAAAAATGTCATCTTCAAATAAAATGAAATATAAGCTTTTTTTAAAAAAAATCATCTAATAAAGTTTTGAATCTTTTTACAACTGAAGCTTTCGTTATTTATATTTATTATTTTATATTTCTGTAACAGGTAGACGTAAAAGAATATATAAAAAATAAAACACCTAAATTAAACTATTACATTTTTTTCCATGTAATTTATATCATGACATTCTTGAGATTTATGTGCACCATTGTGGACAAATAAAATTGAACATAAAATGTTTGATGTCGTTTAAGAACTGTATTTCTTAAACTTTTGAAGGTTGACATGAAGTATAAAGATATCAAATCAATAAAAACCAAACAAACAATCCAAGAGTGAACTGTCGAAATGTCAAGAAAATGATTCTAGGAGATTAGAAATACGGTGCACGCTCGTTACGGCTGTAGCCACGACTCGTAAATTCAGATTGACAAATTTAATATTAGTTTGGAAAAAGAATCTTCTAGCAAAACCTTATTCGCGTCCTTATTTCCTCTTTCGTTATGGAAACGTCCAAAAAGCTACTAACTCTCAGTGTTATAAGCCAACTAAAAAATCTTCTTAATACTATATTCAAGAAGTATTTAGCTTTCATAGTCCAATAAGAGAACGAGGATAGAATATAAATTTGTTTAATTTTCATTTTCAGAACTTAAATAAGCTTTTATATATTTGTGTAAGACTGGAATGAATAAATACTAAATTAAAATTTTGAGTATTTAAATTTTACCCATAGTTTATATGTTTATAAGTCATGAATAGTTAATCATTTACACAAGGTTTGATGAAAACACGTTTACGTAATTTGAAGAAACTGCAAATACAATTTGAATGCCACCACCCGAATGTTTGTAGCTCAAATGAGACACATTTATTATGAAAATAAAATTACATTAAAAAAAGTAAAAATATATTAAAATGAAGATAAGTTGTGCCATCAATTTATGTTTAGGAAAGTTATGTTTAAGTTTATCTTTTTCTTACTATCCGTAGGGACTATCCATAAAATTTTCATCAGAGAGGTAGGGAAGATAAAGGTAAAACTTTTGAGGAAACGTACCCGCATTTGCGTGTAGGAACCAATCGTAGTACACCCTGTTTGTATTTGAACCCTGACCTCCCCTTCACTGGCAAATTAGATCAGACGTGGTTGACGTCTCAGCCCACGTGAACACCGATGAAGTTATATTAAAGATATTTGGAAAAAGTTTAATTATATTTCAGCTAGTTAACATGGAATTTAGAAAATAGTTGTTTGATATAGAAGCCCACTCTACTTTGTGTGTATGTTTTTAACACTTATTTTTATTTAGATTCCTTGAATTTGATGGCAAAGTCTTTGTAAAGTTGCAAAAATCTATGTATACTAATTATCCATGAATAAAGAAAGAAGAATTTATACGAAATGTGCTTGAATATGCGTGGAGGAAGAGCTGGAAACGATTCGGTAAACATCATACAAAGTACAACCGGCCAGGATTCGAACAACCGCTTTCCCATCACCAGCAAACGAGACTAGATGAGCTTCATAGTCTAGTGCAAACTATATATTTTTAAAGTGACTAATACAATGATACTGAAATTAGATTTTATAGTAATAGTAATGATATATATATTATAATAATAAAAATAATAATAATAATAATAATAATAATAATAATAATACATAAATGTTTATATTGTTCGTTTAATGTTGAGTGTCACTTATGGAATTGGCCAAGTAAAATATGAATGTAAGTGCTCCGGTAAATCACGTGAACAATTTAATAATATTGGCCGATGGTTTGACTAAAGGATTTCCGTAAGACCTTTAGCTATGAATTTTAAATAATTGTAGTGAACTATTTATCCTTTTATAATCGTAAATGAAGAATAGAGCTTGTAATGTTAACATGTAACAATAAAAGTATTTGTTCGACGTCAACGTGTCCAACTATTCAAAACTCATTAAATTAATGAAATTTTTAAGTGACACTATCAAAATTCGAAAAACTGTATTTAAAATAAACTACATTTTATCTCTTTATGAATTAACGTCACAACGTTTAGAACACGTGACAATTATGTAGTTATTATTACATTATTAACAAAAAACCAAGATTGTTTGGGACAATCTTAGTTATTTTTTAAAAAATTACCTCTTTGGATATGTCCTAATTCTTTCATTAATTTGTTGACTATTTTTCTCAGATAAATTTTGAATAATTATTTAAGTGATGTTTTACAAAATAATCTGTATCAGTGTCACCTTACTTATTCATATAAATAATTGAATTTTGGCACTTATACTTACTTATGAACACAATCTAGAAACCCCATATTGAAGAGATAATATATTTAGCTTACGTAATTAATAATAAACTATGCACACTCTCTAGAACTAGGGTGTGCAACCCTATCGCCATTTCGCCATAAGTGGTGAATTGGCCATAGAATTGTGTCGAATCTGAGTTTGTCCAGCTCTCACGGTGAAATAAACTTTCTCCTGAATGCGTATGTGGGCTTTAAATTGAAATCATTCCTCAAGTTCATTGAGTTCAGATAGCCGGCCAATGTTTCTGCAACTTGCCAGTCAAAAGGATTGCCAAATTTCGCAATAAATTGTCTTACATTTTCAATCTGAACAATTTTTTTATAATTTTCTTCTGTGGTAGTTGTAACCGAGTTGTCAAAGTGTACAGTACATATTTTTGAATAAAGTTGTTCAAAACAGTGTGTCGTTTTAAATGTTCGATCGAGTAATCTTAATTTCTCAAGCTTTACATGGTGTGGCACCTGTGGCTACATTGAAAAATATGTTGTCCACTTTTTCTCTAGAAATTCAAAATTAAGTCAGAATAAGGTAAGTATATAGAACAAATATATAGAAATTCAGGTCTTACGTCAAACTGGTTTGTTAACCAAATGATAATGAAACGTGTTTTTAACCAAATATATATACGCTGACATTTTTATCAACACCAAAATACTTTTATTTTTTAATACATATAAATATTTACTAAATAAATAATTTTTAATAGTCACTTATAATATGCATATTCAAATATGTTATGAAATGCAATGTCATGAAATTAGGTAGACCGGATACATTCCAGAATAAACCATTACCTTGTCCCAAACTAGAAAATAAACTTATCTTGTATGAAGACTTTAGATACCAATTTAGAATTTAACATTACATTTTAAAATACTTTTTATACCATCCTTATAATTAATTGCACAATTTTCAAGTTTTACATATTATAGACATTTATATAATTATTTTATTAAAATTCAACCTCTAATATAGTATTGATATTTACTAAATGGCTTGGAGTAAAGACTTTTTAACATTCCCTTAAATTGGAAATAAATCCTGAAAGCTTTAGCTCTTTGGAAGACGTCCAAATTATCCTTTGAAATATGGAATGAAATATTTTTTTTCAACTTTATATGAAAGTTTAAACTATTTGGACTGAAGGCAACTATTTTCTTTTAATAATAACCTCTTCAAAAATGTTTAGCAATCAAACGTGTTTATAAAGCAGTATAAGTTCTTATTTTATAGATATGTTTCAAAAACTACGAAGTAACTGTTGATCCATATAAAATATTCATACATAATTAAAATTAATAGCAAAATATTGAACGAGTAAACTTATATTTATTGTAGGGAATAAACGATCAAATATTCATATAAAAGTAATATATTATTTTCAATAAATCCTCTTGCAGCCGAAAGTTTATATAGCATCTTATAATTAGAAAACTAGGCTAAATTGTTACTTTTTATTGGTTTAGAATAGTTAATTTAAATCAAAATTACCCACACGTGGATCAAACGTCAGGATCATCTATTTAGGTTTGCCGAAGACTTGAAGATAGGGGTTCGAATATCGGTTGGGAGTACTGAGTGTTTAAAAAAATAATTTCCCCCTCTATCTTCTAGAAAATGCAGGTACATTTCCTCTAAGCTATGCCTTACTCGTCCTTAATCCTTTAGCGTAATTAAAATACGTAAAACGCAGACGGGAAGAATGAGTGGTGGTGGAGAAAAAAAAGAAAAACAAAGGTATAACCAGTCTCCAACTTTAATATCTCAACAAATTTGTGGATAAAAGGGGATAATAAAAGCTGGCAATTCTGATTTACAATAATTTAAGCTTACACTTAGTAACACTCAGCATTCGTCGGAATCATTACTAATGATTTGTTGAAAGTACCAAATATTCTAAAGTTGCCTTGTTATTTTACTAAACATATTATTGTAATAAGAATAAATTCAAGAATAAATTTGTCTATTTTTAAAATAGAAGACCAAATTCAATGCACCAATTAAATAAATATAACATTCTGAAACTACGTGGTGGTTGATGAAACATGTTTAAATTCAAGTTCAATAGTATAATATTTAATTAGAAATGTAAATTAGAGCTCAATTTCTCATAAGTATAGCTATAGGAGTAATTTAGGTCTGTGTGCGTGAAACATTCAGAATTTTATTTGAAGTAAAGTTTATGTAGAGTTATTTTCTTATTAAATACATCTTACGAATCATAATACCTCATAAAGATACAATACTAAATACTAGCATTTTGCTATATTATATTTATACTCAGAAATCGGTTTCCATGACAATAATTGACAAAAATCAATGGGGACTATACATGAGTATATAATTCTACTATATTTATGATTTAGGCTATCCCGAGTAAATTAAAGAAAATACAATTACAACCTCCAGTGTAATCTTCCTTTCTTTTTGACTCTCACTTGTATGGCTACTTTAATTTATGGTGAAACACTTTATGAGAGTGAATTTATCCACCAGCATTTTTAAGTATTATTCATAACGTTGACTAAAAATACCAGACAAAAAAAGAGGAGCTTCAAATACCATCTTGAAAAGTCAAGCAAATCAGTTTTCGCCTGTCCCTAGAGTTGTATTACATTTGTAAGTTCCTGATATGTTAGTCAGTTACTTAAGATATTTCATTTTTAATTGAAGAGTGACATGCGATTGCTGAAGGTTCTTTAGTAAACAGGCCCCTCCACCCCCCAATATAATTGAATCAAAGGGAAATATAATTATTCTAGAGGATAGTATGGAAGTTGTAATATTAAATTATAGAAGCAAACCACAAGAAAAATTATCTATGCTATATCAAGGATTCAAAATATAGTGTAACCGCATCTAAGGATACGCGAACTAAACTTCAAATTTCCGGGGATGGGGAGGCTTGGAATCACATAATCTTATCTAAACGATTCCCTAATTTCTATTCACGTAAATGTGTATATTTGTATTACAACTCTTTAGAAATAATTTTAAATATCTTCGGGGTTCATTATCAACAATTCCACATACCACTTTGAAAATTATTTTACCGTACGTCACAGGGTTGTATTTTTTTATTTGATTATATCAGCATACGATATAAACACTAACTTAAATATAGAACAGACACAACATCCAAACCCCAGCCGTTAATTAATCACTGTGAAAGGATGAAAATTACATTTCACCAATGATACATTTTTTGTCCATGCCAGGAATCGAATCTGGGATACTTTGCTCTGTAAACAGACCCGTTTCCACTGAGCTAAAGTGTCGGAACGTTACATTTAAAGATACTCTTAGCTCATGGTGTTTTTTTGTTGAATTAAAACGTTGCATGTGAATATTTACATATAGTTAAATACCTTATAACGGCAATACATTTAATCTAAATTATCTTTTTGCTCCACACGCGTTTAGAAACATAAGTATAGTAAGATTATAGTAAAAAGGAACTCTTGGAAAAAAAAAATTTTGGTGTAAAATATTGACATAATTTTACTGAGTGCTAATATTATTTCATAGGGTATTACAAATTAAAAGTGAACCTTGCAGCTCACACAAATAAAAATATATAAATTTTAGTAGCCTTTGTATCAGTCAAAAAAATTACATCTTTTCTAAACTAGACGACTATTAAACATTTGATATATTTGATCAAAGCCAAAACTGTGTTTGAACATAGTATATTTAAGTATAGCTTCAAAAATAACCAATTTTCATTTCTATTATATCCCATGGATACGGGTAAATCCATGTAAGTAATAAAGTTATGCTGCAACACCACATAAATCATAAATCTGGCTATTTCGCAGCCCACAAAATAAGATATTTAAGATATTTCATTACTTACATCGATTAATTTTTACTTAAACAAATAATAAAATAAATAAATTACAGCCCACATCAGTTTTCACATGGTCTAGGACGTCACTCTCATAGTATATTTCATTGCCGGAGATCTAGAGGTCACGGTTCAATACTGACCTGATTTTTTGAAGGTTGTTTTTTCTAAATATTTTTTCACTCTCTCTATACTTAAATGAGGCTGTATTTCTCATAAACTATTAATTTATCAACCCTACCCAAATAGTTTAAATGATTGAGCATCCCGGATGAATAGTAAGTCGCTACGCGAATACGTTAAATATTTATATGTAGGAATAAACTTAATGCTTTAATTAAGGTTTTACTAACGATGTAAAATAACCTGCTTTAGTGTCCACATGGTCTAAAACACTCGGAATAGAATTGACTGCCTATGACGGATATATCGTGATTTGAATCCTGCTCAGGTGATACTGAGATTGGTTTATCCTACATGGTTTTCCATTCTATCTTTCGTGAAAATGTGGATACACTTCCTCTAAATTCAACCTTCATCATACCTAACTCATTAGAGTAATAATTAGTATATATGTGTATAACCTGAATAAGTAGTAAGACACTGTACTAAAAAAACACCTATAAAACAGATTTTGTATATTACAGCTTGGTAAATTAAAAAATAATAAATCTAATACCTTTTAACAATTTACATAGCTTTCCATAAAAATCGACGTCTTATTCCTTGCTGGTCCTCAATCAATACTTTCCAACTTAATGACAAGAGACGGAGAGAAGCGGGAACTTTATCCAAACCTCTTTAATTGCTGATGAGTCATGACTCATCACGGGTGTTTGTGTAAGCTATCATCCAATCAAAGGTATTATTTACAAGGTAGATTTGTATACATTTACACTTTACGGGCTCCACGTGCATCTGACAAAGAGAAGTAGATAAATAGTCAATCGAGACAAATTCGACGCAAATTGAAGTTAAAGGAAAGGACAGGTGATCGCTGTAAGTTCTTTTTTTATTTAGCACCGCTTCTTAATACCTGTTCAAGTTTGTACTTATTACGCTAGTGAGGAGGAAGGTTAAATTTGAATAAATTATACCTGCATTTACGTGGGGTAAGAGTGGAAAACAATTTTTGAAAAATCATCCTCAGTACACCCGAATGGGGTTTGAATCCTCATCTCCTTGTCATCAGCAGTTTATTAGTCTAACACGAAAGTGACGCCTTATACCATATGGGCACCAAAGCAGGCTAGGTTCTTTATAAAACGGGGCTACCTCGACCTGCATGATTGACACCAAAATAAATACTACACATGTTATAGAAGATAATAGAGCGGTCCGAATATTAAATCATAGAAACAAAATCAGATAAAAATCTATGCTATGTCCAAATATAGTGTAGTTGTTTTGGACGGCACGTGACCTACATCTCAGAGTTGTTTAGTCAGATTTTCAGGCAACGGAAAGGTTGGGATTCTAATCCCGTTTGGGTGAGGTGATTAAAAAAAAATCTACCACTATACCTCCAAGTAAATTTGGATACATTTCTTCTCAAGTTCTAATTCCTTATCCCTATTCAATTAGTATGGTGAAAAGGAAGATAAACATAACTAGTAGTGAGATATTGTGCAAAAATGCACGGTAATCCAACGAATTTTTTTAATCGAGATTATAAAATCCATCTAGTCAAATGCATCGAAGTTAAACAGTTATTAGTGTCAAAACTTGAATAATAATAATAACAATGATATAAATAAAATTATACATAATTGACTGAAATATAAACTTTATACAAACGTCCAGCTCCACCCTAATTTGACAATTGAGATAGTTTTTCAGAAGTTTAGGGGCTAATGAAAATTGTTAGAGCTAAGCCAATTATAAAATATAGCACTTAATATTAAAAAAATTATATACATTATGATTATAGCTTAACGTACTATTACCAAAGAAGAGACAAACATAAGTTATAGTACATACTTATCATTAGAAAATTGTAAAATGAATTAAAAGAATCACTTTGAATTTTAAAATGGAAAATAAAATCACCAGAAAATTGGGAAAATAAAAAGATTACTATGTATGTATCACGTTATTTTAAGTATATACATTTGCTTAAAAGTGACAAAAGACACTTCACTCCCTTTGACACTAACAGTTTGACCAATAAATGTAATAAAAATAATAATCTAAGAGATGAACAAAACATATTAAATAATGTAGAAGGTCTTTTTGTTTTTAGGGGTATATTGTATTTCAATTCTATTCTGTTTAAGTATTTAGCTACACATAAATAAAATAAAATAATTCTTGCCATACTACAGACATCAAATACGTGTATAAAAACACCCACCAGGACATTATTGTAAGTACGAAGTATAGAGAAAGTCTTATTATACCGACAAAATCTCAAGATTTCGACGCAAATGTATACACTAATTTGTGTTGGAAGAATGGTTTGATAACATTTTTATTTTATTTTATTTTATTTTATTTATAGGTATTGATAATATCTATCAAAAGTGCATAGCATTACTTGATGTATGAATGTATTAAAAAATTTTTTTATAACTTTAGCAACTCATTTTTACTTATCTTCCTACCAAAATTATACTATAGATATCATTGACCCTGAAATACTGTTATACCCACTGCTTATTCCCTTTTCTAGCACTTAAAGGACTAGTAAGATTTCATCTTTGAAGGGATCTATATGTCAATATTATTGAATATGAAAGGGTCAACTTACTAACCATGGATATCTTAGCTAAGAGCAAATATAAAAAAAAATACAAACTATTATTATTTGTAATAATTTTTTTTAGCACCGCGTCTTACTAAATTTTCAGGTTATACGTATAAGTACTAATTACACTAATGGGTTCGAGATTAATAAGGCTTAATTTAAAGGAAGTGCACCCGCATTTGCGTTGAGGGAGAGTGGTAAAACACCCTCAGTGTACCCGACCGAGATTGAACCCCGATCTCCTCATCTTCGACAGTCTAATCAAACACGAGATTTGCGCGTTAGACCAAGCTGCCACTGAGGCACGTCTTTATTTTAAAAAGGGTAAATTAATAATTTATATAAGGTGTTCGATTCCTATGCCCAGGTGTAATTTTTTAATTTTAAGAATATATAACTTGGTTAAAATATTTCCGAAAATAAATATGTGTTAGTTAAAACTTTACAATTTAGTATCGAATGCGAATTATTGGTTATAAACTTGGATTTAATCCGAATTTAAATGAAAATTTTTGGAAGCAAACCCGAAACTATTTATTTGAAGAGTTAGTGATAAATAGCTTATATTTACTGAAAGGAAATTAGAATTATATTTGTATTTTATGAATAAGAGACTGTACAAACTCTTTTAATTTATTATGGAGATGTTTTAGAATATATCACAAATTGAAGGTTTTAAAATGAAATTGAATATTGTATTATTAATTGTTCTCAAATCCAAATCGAATATTAGGATATATTTTATGTATATTTATTTTGGAAACTAATAAAAAATAAGTTGTTTTAGCACTAGATTATACTGCCCGTTAAGGTCATACGCATTTAACACTATTAAAAATGGTTTCCAAACAATGAATATGTTATTAACATGAAGAAATTTGTAAGATTATATGATCAAGTCCAATAAGTGTTCTATAAATAAAAGTCCATGGCGTAAGCTCGCAAGTTATCTAAACTGACAGAGCGGCCGCCACCGTTAGTGACGATGGTGACAAAATTTGCGGAAAGATGGTGTCATGTAATCTGCACAACTAGCTCTTCAGACGTTAATCTCAGTTTTATAAACTGGAGCTATTACTTTCTAAATCACGTAGCTTCTCATTTGTCCGTACGAGTCTGAGTTTTACTGATAAACAAATACATTTTGGAAGAGCCAGGGATCATGCCAGGGATTTTTAGATTTGCATCCAGGAACTCTAGCCACTTTTAGATTTTAATTTCGAATTAAATTCAATTATTTTTAGTACATATATACGTAATCCTTCCGTTCCCTTAAGGGTAGACGAGAAACTGCTCGGCACTTAATCCATCCTCACTTACATTCTCCACACTTCCCTAGCTTTGCATACTCCCTTTGCTTCAACAACATCCATCCTCACTTTCTCCACACTTCCTTAGCTTTGCATACTCCCTTCGCTTCAACAACATCCATCCTCACGTTCTCCACACTTCCCTAGCTTTGCATACTCCCTTCGCTTCAACAACATCCATCCTCACGTTCTCCACACTTCCCTAGCTTTGCATACTTCCTTCGCTTCAACAACAACCATCCTCACGTTCTCCACACTTCCCTAGCTTTGCATACTCCCTTCGCTTCAACAACATCCATCTTCACGTTTTCCACACTTCCCTAGCTTTGCATACTCCCTTCGCTTCAACAACATCCATCCTCACGTTCTCCACACTTCCCTAGCTTTGCATACTCCCTTCGCTTCAACAACATCCATCTTCACGTTCTCCACACTTCCCTAGCTTTGCATACTCCCTTCGCTTCAACAACATCCATCCTCACGTTCTCCACACTTCTCTAGCTTTGCATACTCCCTTCGCTTCAGCAACATCCATACACCGAGTCATACATGATCGTTTATTTTTAGAACTCTTTAATATTTCTCTTTTTCACACATTCGTCTACAACATTTAACCACGGCTTACATGGTCTACCCCCTCCTTTATTTTTAATCTGGTTTTTACTTGGTATTTAAAATCTGGTTAGAATCTTTCAAATATAGAGTCGGAATTTTGAATCGAATATGAATCCTAGCAAGAATTAGATTAAGAATTTCAAAACTTTGCTCAGAGTTAGAAATTAAGATTGGGATAATTTCTTGACACGATCGATACTGTAGCGAATTTCCAATTTAAAAAAATGTATTAATATTATTTTGTTCTTTCAAATATTTCTATCAATAATAAAAATCGTATACACATTAAAGATTAATGTCCTTTAACCAAAACCTGCATTTCTGATGTGTCGATTGTGCATCCACCTAGTGACAAATTATTCAAGGGAAAATAAATTATTTATCAAACTAGTGGTTCTACTTTGATTGTAGTAGACTACTGGGAATTTCGCTAGTTCTAGGATTATGTTAAGTAAGTCCTGTAATAATAATATCAATGTGTTTAGAAAGTATACATAAAACAACTCAAATTACTATAATTATAGTAATAAACCAAAATTTTTCAAGTCAATATTATTAAATATAAAATAATAATAATTTAATATCATTTATTTTACCTAGTTTTCCGATTTTACTACCCGTTCAGAATATTCTCATATTTTCAGTAAATGAGGTATAGATTAGGATGGTAGAATTTAGAACAAGTATTCTGTATCCATATTTATATGGAGAAAGAGTGAAAAACAATAACTATCTAAGTATATCGGACAAGAATTCAAATCAAACACTAATCATTGGAAAGCCAGACAATATGAGACTGACGCCTCATGTGCCCATTGGCTTGGGTAAATAAAAATACACGTTTACATGAGAAAGTTTGTGCGCTGTATATTGCGAATTATATTTTTTTAAATTACGCCCTAAATATTCACTTACATGAGTCTAACATTTAAAAGTAACAAAAAAAAAAGGTCCCATTTAACATATAAAATTTGCAATATAATCACTATTTAATCAACCCCAGAAAGAGTTCAAACACTTTTTGATCATTCAGTTTAGGAAGAAAAAAAACTCTTTAATGAGAATTTTAATGGAACTTGGTGTGAGTGGCCTCCATTGTAAAAAAAAAATTGTTTTGTAAAGAACAGAACTTGACACATTCCATTATAGGACACGCTTGAGCTTGAATTGAACTAATTAACAAAACGAAGCCTTAGATTTTAAAGTGCTCCCTATTTTTAAAGAAGAAGAAAGAAAACTAAAACAGAAATGTGTATGTATTTTTTTCAAAACATTCCCTACTTATTAGAAATAAGTTTTTATTATAAGTTTGCTATTAGAAAATTATAATTATCTTTATAAAAGGCAGTATATTTAACATGCACTTTCAGAACCTACTGGATATATCAGCGTACGTCTTACAAACTAACTTAGCTCTAGAATAAACACAACACTGAGACCTCAGGCCGTTATTTCATCACTTTTAAATGGGAAGTCCACACTTATTTAATAGTAAAAATAATATTCCCAATCACGCGCCAAATGGTGAAGCCAAAAATCAATATTCGTGTCTTAGTTGGCAATTCAAAATGTCATTGAATTTACTTTCATGTATCTATAAGCGAAGCCGTATTATGTTGACTGTCAATTTGTATAAATGGTGTAAACTTTGACAGCTTTAAGATATATATATATAATTAATTAAATATAGTGAACAATCATTCGTTTATGTTGGTTACTCTAAATTTGACTTATGCTTTATAAAAAGCTCTTTCTATGTTGATACAACTACATCTACACTTTTTTATAACTAATATTTTAACTCTTATTACTAATATTATTTCTATAATTGCATTAACACAAGTGGGACTGCGTTTAGAGTAAACCTTTTTTTTACTTGCTTCACGTCCTGTCCAGGTCATTCACCAATATTTACGGTAACGAAGTAAGGATTAGGAAGGTAAAATTCAAATAAATGTCATCGCATTGCATTGAGCAGATAATTATTGAGAACAAAAAAAATAATTCAAGGATAAGAATTAAATTCCTAACTTATACGTCCACTGAAAGTCATACAAAATGAGACTGACATCCTAGTATACGTACCTATCCATCGGTGGAGTTTAAATTGAGTTCCGAACTCTGTGTTTCATGGTTCATCACGTCAACACTAAAACCTGTACTGATCTGGATTTGAATCCAAGTTTGAGATCGGTGTCTTTGCCAGAGTATGAATTACAAAGATTCAAATGAGCTCTTTCAAATTCATTTAATAGTAATTAACTATTACTAGTTAATTATTCAATTTTCGTGGAAATTAAACACCAACTCTTCTAATTTTTCTTTTCACATCCTTTTAAAATAATCAGAAACATACATTCCAAGATTTTTAAAGCTAGTCGGCCACATTTTGCGATCAGAATTATAACTTGAAACATTTACTGACGTTTTATTTTTATATATTTATATGAAGAAAGTTATTGAATGGTTTCAGACCTACTTAATAATATAGGCTATATATGTAATTTGGTATTACTAAATATTGTTATGAATGTTCCTTAATTTTGTGTTTATATTGACTGAGTGTTTAAATAGCTCTATTGTTTAGGTAGGGGTTATATAATGAGGGGATAAACATTTTGATTATTTAAATTACACCTTTTCACTAATCAAACTTCATGTAACAACATTTATTTCATCAACAAAACATAACAAACAAAATAACAAGTATTAATTATTTACAAAGATGTTCAAAAAAACATCATTCTCACTGGTTAAACAAACGAGAGAGGAATGTTATGAAAGGAAGCAGACATATTCAACTATCAATATTACATATGATTAATTTTTTCAATGGTAAATAAAAAGTAGTGTCAGCATTGTACTTACTATTACATATTTTGAATTTAAAATGAGCTATAAATAAGATATGATTTAAGTATATGTATAAAAATCGAAAACTTATTAAAAAGAAGAATAAATGAACATTTAAAATGATCTGTGAAAATTGTTATGTGAACATAAACATAAATAGTTTGAATATATTTTAAAGATGCTATGCAAATCCACAACATATCGTTTGTCTTGAGCTTATACTTGACATCTTCATCCACAATGACAATCGCCACCTCCTCCATGACCACCCCCACCACCATGCCCCCCTCCTCCCCAACCCCCATGTCCATGCCCACCTCCTCCACCGCCATGACCACCTCCTCCATGTCCCCCTCCACCAGATCCACCCCCATGACCACCTCCTCCATGTCCCCCTCCACCAGATCCACTACCATGACCACCTCCTCCATGTCCCCCTCCACCAGATCCACCCCCATGTCCATGCCCACCTCCTCCACCACCATGACCACCTCCTCCGTGTCCCCCTCCACCAGATCCACCACCATGACCATGCCCACCTCCTCCACCCCCATGACCACCACCACCATGTCCCCCTCCACCAGATCCACCCCCATGACCATGCCCACCCCACCACCTCCGTGGCCGTGGCCTCCTCCACCACCTCCGTGCCCACCCCCACCTCCTCCATGTCCCCCACCACCACTTCCATGTCCACCTCCTCCACCTCCATGACCATGCCCACCTCCACCATGTCCCCCACCACCTCCGTGTCCCCCACCACCACCTCCGTGTCCCCCACCACCACCTCCGTGTCCCCCTCCGCCACCTCCGTGTCCCCCTCCGCCACCTCCGTGTCCCCCTCCGCCACCTCCGTGTCCCCCTCCGCCACCTCCGTGTCCACCTCCACCACCCCCGTGTCCACCTCCACCACCTCCGTGTCCACCTCCGCCCCCTCCATGTCCACCTCCGCCCCCTCCGTGTCCACCTCCTCCTCCCCCACCTCCACCACTCTTTCCACCTTTTTCATAGCCCCAATCTTTATGATCGGAGTGACCACCCTTCTTTCCAAAGTCCGAGTGGTGCCCATGGTGAGAATCATGTCCTCCAGCACCCTTATGTCCTTTGTGATCGTGAAAGTGGTGTCCTTTCTCATGGTGTCCCTTCTTCCCGTGATGATCGTCATGATAGCCACTATGATGATGACCTCCCTTCTTGTGACCCCCTTCTTTATGTCCATGATGTTCCTCAAAGCCTCCGTGCTTGCCGTGTTCTCCACCCTCGTGATGCTCATCGTAGAACTCGTGTTTCTTCTCGTAATCGTCCTTCTTGTGGACATCATGTCCTCCCTTGGTGCTGTGTCCCTTCTTGTGGGCCCCTTCTTCCCCGTACTTGGCTCCCTTCTCCCCCTTCTCACCATGATGATGTTCACCATGGTGTCCACCGCCGTGGTGATGACTTGATTTCTTCCCACCGTGGTCGCTGTAAAAGCCCTTGTGACCCTCTTTATCATGGTGACCTTTCTCTCCCTTTTCGTGCTCGTGGTACCCTTTGTATCCTTTGTCACCCTTGTCTCCGTGGGACGAGTGATGCTCGGAGTGGTGCTTCTCTCCACCACCCTTCTCGTGGTGATGAGCGTGACCGCTGGCCGCCGTCTCGAGGTCGCCGCTTGTCACGACTGGCTGCAAGGCGCTCTCGATTGGCGTCAGGCCTACTTCTGCGTGTCGTGGTCTTCTGCTGAGGTCCATCTGTCCTACTTCTGGGGACCCTAGTATGTACTCGGCGACGTTGGCATATCCGTTGTTGGGTTCTTCTTGACTTTGAACCAAACACGGATTAAATATAGAAATGAGTAGAGCAAATGCCAGAAAAGGCATTTGACGGTATTTGCAACGTCTCTTCTCCATTAGAGAAGGACAAGGTTTGTTACACAATATTAACCAAAGTGCTGATTATAGTTGTGAATGTATCCCTGTTTTCTCACTTAGGCAACTGATACAATTTTCTTTCGAGCAAACATATTTATACTATCGGCATCAAAGTGTGCTTTAAAATATGTTATCGAACCCCCTCCCACAATGAAAAATAAACCAAAACACATCGTTGTTTTATCATGCCAAATTATAATACTTGGAGCGCCATTCGATTCGATTACAGAAGCAACCGTTTAAAATCTCCAATTTTATGCAGTTACCACGGTGATCCCCCCTTCCCCTTTCTATTTTTCATTGTTCACAATTGGTATTGAATGAGCTCTACTTCTTGAGAAATGACCACACCGGTCACCCTTTTCATTCCTCCACGCTTTCCATCGCTAACATTAAACAGAGCTATTGCTCAATACCATCATCATTCAATCCTATAGCATTCTTAGTGTGCTTACATAACTTGTTTGAAAGCTAAAACCAGCTCACCACAAGAAAATATTTTTCCTGTCGGTTCAAAAATGTTTTTTTTAGTTTATTTTCAAAGGGTCTTTATAAAAAATAAACATCTTTTGTTATGGCTAACATTGATAGAATTGTAATATTTTATTGATGCTACTTTATAGTTATTGAGTATATATACCTGAAATGCGAACTTCAAATCACATTACCGTATGCATACGTAAAAGTAGATCTAGTAACTTTAATAGTGTCAAATAAATATTTTTGCAATGGAAAATTTACTGTTTCTATACTTTTATGTTGCACACACAGGTGGACACGTGGTCTCATCTGGTCTGCTCCACCGGTGACGCAGATAATGGGGTTCAAATCCTGGATAAGATAGCCTAAGTGTTTTTTTCTTCCAAGGGTTTCCCAATCTTAATTTATGCAAATGCCAATACATTTCTTATAATTTATACGTCCTTCATTCTTATCCAATCAGTGAAAATATGCTATTCCTACGTTAATACATGATTTATAGAAATGTGTCACATTTGACAAGTGTTAAATGAAAACCTGCCTCGGTGGCGTTGTTGGCTAACGCGCTGGTCGTGTTTAACTCGATCGCCTAGGACGGGGAGAAAGAGGTTCGAATCTCGGTAGGGTGAACTGGGGGTGGTTTTTTCCTAAATTGTTTTCCACTCTCCCTCCACGGAAATGCGGGTTCACTTCCTCTAAATTAAACCCACTCAATTCCTAATCCATTAGTGTAATTAGTACTTAAGAGTATAACCCGAACGGGTAGTAAGACGCGGTGCTAAATATTATTATTATTATTATTATTGTTAAATGAATATTGTGACTCATTTATTGCTGACCATCAAATATAAATATTAAACGTCTCTAGCTATCTGACCATACCTTCACGAAATTTTAAAATCCACTTCTATCAAAACATTGAATAGTATTAGCTAGGTATGGTATGTTCTTAAAATTTGATTTGATTGGATTTGGGTAATTAACGTGGACTTTGTAAATACATCCAAACAAAATGGAAGTGTAAATAATATTAGCAATAATTATTTGACAAACATATTAAGTGATTTAAAGTAGTATTTAGTATCGAACCAGGCTCTGTATATATTAATCTCTTTTACCACTAGATGAAGATAATGATCGATGCACACTGTTTATTATGTCTTAGAGCTATATTATTCGCCGTTATTTGTAAGTCATTGTATTAGAGTGTAACTGTTATGGAAAAGGTATACAATTAATATATTAGCACTGTATGATTACATGCAGCTGTGACGTGATATAAGAACGTCAGACTTATATTAGCCTTGGCTTTTGATGGGGAGGTTGTGGTTCAAATCATGATCGATTACACTGAGGGTACATTTTCACAGTGGTTTTCTCAACTTATCTTCATGCTAATATAGATGAATTTTATCTTTGTTACCTCCTTAATACCTATCACCTAGAATAAACCGTTCAAACGAGAAGCGCTTGCTAAAATTAATTGAAACATACTAAAATATATATTTATTTTGATTTTGACGAAAATGTAAACAAAACAATTGGTTTAATTAAAAATCATACCGAACCAAGGCTGTCACTGTTTTCTTGATACCAATTTTTGTGTGTTTTTCAGAAGGAATTCTTAACTTTTAAGGGCACTCTAGACAGAAGTAAAGAGGAATAAAAAACTTATTTAAAAAAATTGACTTGTTATAATTATCAATGGTATTTAGAATAGGTTGATTACAACTTTATGGGGGAATCAAATCAGTAATTTTGTAATCAAGGGATATTAGGAAAAGGGAATTAGACATTTGTTCGAATCAGTATGCTTAGTTCTTTAGACCACTTTGTCTTCTATTCAAAGATTTCATAGCTAATGTTTGTAGCTAATTGTCCCACATTTATAAAATTCCTACATGATTTTGAGGTTATTTTTGGTAAAATCTCCTGTTTTAACCTGCTTTTCCCAGAAAATAAAAATTCCCTATATTCTCCCGGTTTTATACTCTATCGAAATGTATCCATTTATTTTAAAATTGTTGTTTATGTTTATTTTACTTCATTATTTCGAGCCTAAATGTAGTTACTAAAAAAATTAAAATATAGATAAAAAAAAATTGCATAAACCATTTAGACAATATTAAATAGCTTTACGTATCACAGCAATTGGCATCAAATCATGAAAGAGGGACAGTTTGAATCTTTAGAAAATATTCGACTACTGATGGAATACAAATTTATTTTAAATTTGGAAACAATACATATGGTGTCTATCATACATCAAAAAGCATTAGTGAGCATCGTGAATACATATAACGTTAATCTAATATGATTTTCCGGTAAAGAGAAGAGAAGAGTTCGAATTTCGGTTAGGTGTACTGAAGGCGTTTTCCCTAAATGGTTTACCACGCTATCTTCACACAAATTCGGGTACATGTCCTCTTTATTCTAACTTACTCACCCCTACCTCAATAGCTTAATAAAAGTGAGTAACTCGGATTGGTAATAAAACGTGGTGAAAAAAGTCAAAAATATAATTTTAAAATGCTAAGATAAGCTAATTTAATGCTAAGGTAGGTTAATTTTTTTAAGTTAGACGGGTAATAGGGGGAAAGGATTTTATAAACTCATTCCCATTACATAATTTATTTTAAAATGTCAGAGTTTAACAGTATAATGAAGTAAAAAATAAATTTATATTTAAATTTACCAGTTTATTATAATACATAAAAGGTTTCATAGCTGGCATTTGAAACTACGCGTTTAACATAAATAATACAAACACTACTATAAGAATACTATTATTTATTTCAATAAAGGGAGTAAAAAGAATGATAAAAAGTCAAATTAACTAGATTAAAAAGTATTTAATACAGCACACATTAATTAATTTAATAAGTAATGTATATTCTTGACAGAGCTTAGTGAGGAAAACTCTTATTACTTGTGTTCGGAATATTACCAAGAAATTTTTTTTAAGGATGAAACTCACGTAAAAAGCGTAATTACAAGTAGTAATTAATGCAGACTACAGTTAAAATGATCTACGGCCCATCTCCTCATGAATGCAAATACATATAAAATACTTGGCAAAATCAAAGGTATACAACCCCCATTTTAAAAAAATGCAACGAACTGTTATACAATTTAGTCTTTTATGTTTATTATGACAACATTTTATTTCTACACTATTTTGTTTAGAATTTTAAACTTTGTAAGAAATGGGGAGATAATTATAGATAAATTGGATAGGAAAAAAAATTTGAACCAAAATTTATATTTATGAAAACATTTTACTAGACAAATTTCTAGCCTAGCTTATGGCTATATAGGCCCTACAACTTACATACAAAAACAGGTCAATCGTACATAAAGTCAAAATATTATATTTGGTATAATCCACCCAAAGATTATGTTAACAAATAAAATATTTATTTTTGCTTAAGAAATCGTTAATACCAATTTCATAGGGGCTCTATATGAAAACACATGAAACGAATACAAACATAATGGTGCCAATTCATTGCGATTTGTGGCCTTTTAACTTTAGAGATATGGCCATTAGACAGATGCACTGGGAAAATTATACTAGCTGACACCAGGATTTAAATAGAATTTATTTTTTGTAGACTTATAGATCTTAGTCTGTTCTAAAAGAAAATAATTTTTGTTTGCGTATTACCATAAATTTGAGCAATTGAGCTTATTTTATTGAAGCACGTAGGGAATATTGCACTAGGTAAGGATATATTACATCTAAAGGGACTATACTAGGCTACGTTAAAATAAAATATTTTCTTGTATAGTAAAATATGGAGAAAATTTTCAAATACACAAGTCTAAAAACAGAATTTTTAAACGCTAAAACCTTTGAATTACTATATTCATTGAGATGTTATTAAAATCTTAAAAAATCAACTTAATAAATAAATGTTCTTTTAATTTTCCTCTTTGGAATGTAGCCACTATTTAAAAATGACAACGAATAAATTTTACATTTGGGTCACTCCATTCTATTTCAACAAATTTTTATTAAATTGTTTGCCACACCTTTTTTTTCGCGCAGTTGTTTGTACATGTTTATAGAGCTCAAAACAAATTTTTGTTTTTTAAAAATCCTCACTGTTTGGAGGGGCGGTCCCTTGATGGTGCTTGTAACACCTCGATTTTTGCGACAGAAAGCATTGGCGCAAAGTGCAACTGTGCTAATAATAATAATAGCAATACAAAAAATTGTGCGGCAACCACAGCTTGTTGAAATGGCTCAGTTGGGACTTTGCATACTAAACAATAAGTGAAGTTCAATATCCGATTTTAATAAAGCATAATTTTAGACCATTAATTATTATAACATAAGCAATGATACAAATAAATAAATGAATATAGTAAAAAATAAACACTGTTCTTATAGCTAGATTAGTTTAACCGGTAGGTCTCTATGGGTTTGAAACGTAGTCTCTTACCTTACATGAAGAATTTAGTGTGTTCGAAAATAAGGTGCCTAGGAAGATATTTGGTCTAAAATGGTATAAAGATACTGGCGAATAGATATGTTTGTGTTTTTTATAAGGCAATTTTTATGAACAAATGGATAGAAAGTGTATTTGACTTTGCCGAAAAAATAAAATACCAATTAAAAATATATTGTTTACTACTAAGCCGGGATCCTAACATTGAGCTCCCCCTCACCGGAAAACTTCAGAAGACAATACTGACGATTTTGTTTGTGGCCACTTATGCAGGTCTTTAATATTGATTGGGTGATTGGTTACCCTTGACATAAAACAATTGACACAGAAGATGAAAAAGTGAGAGTCAAAATCACACAGCGCTAAACGGATTAAAAAAAATGCATTCGTAGAGAATACATATTTTTATTTCACTTTATTTGCTAGAATAATAATTTTATTAAATATTCCCAAAAATTAATTGATTTTAATTTATAGTTGTCAGAACTATTTTTTAAAACATGCCATTTGTTTGAGTGTTGATTAAGGTTATATATATAAATATATTTTTTAGTAAATATAAGTATTTCTACGGTTGAAACAGTTTTTAATACCAAATATTTGAAAACCATTCCATTGTTTAGGCGCTAACGAAGTAAACAGAACCATCTGGCTGTAATTTATTTATATTTCATAGTTAAATACATATAAAACGTACATCCGTTTTAACCGATATAATAATTTTACTTACCGTCACATTACTTTTTCTACTATTCATATAAAAAGTAAATTAAAAACAGCAGTTAAAATTTGTGGAGCATCAACTGAAATAAAAATTCATTTCTAGTAGTTGCAAAAAGTAATATAATTCCCTCCACGTTCCCCAAAGGAAATAAACAGGCGGTATACAAATAATGGTAATTAAAGTCTTACCATTTTAATACTGTACAATTATTTAAATCTACGGAATAATTAGAGCAGTAGAAAACTATATATTTAAAAAAAAAAAATTCCAGATAGCAACAAAATATATTAAAGTTTTTTATGGCTTAGTTTAGTTGATTAATAAAACTTATACGTGTGTTTGATGGGTCTGATATCTAGATTAAGTTAATTCGAGGCTCATGTGATTAACAAAAGAGTGTATCCAAGTAAAATACACATACACATTTTCATAGGAAGAATCTTATCCGACATCTAGATAATTATCTAGCTATATTTAACGGATTCATACGTTAAATCATCTCACCCGAATTTCGATAGATATCAATACATAAATATAACAATAATAAGAAAGTGAAATTCTATTGATTTTCTTCGCAGAGAAAAAAGTTTAAAAAAAATAAAATGTCTTTCTTATTAAAATGAGACTTCTGCCAAATCAAAGATCTTGATTTAGATTACTGTATCAATGTGTAGTTCAAATATATATATTTGAATGAATATTTGCGAACGGGAATCATCCGTACCAGTATTTCATTTCAATGACATTTAAATGTTATCAAATTCAATATAAATAATTTTTTTTAAGTCTGGTTTTTAATTTTTGAAAAAATTCATATTCAAAAATATACCATTTCTATTATAAAATACAAACTAGATTTGTTGTTAATCAAAAAAATTGTTGGTAGGAACATTTTATTAAATGCTATTAAATAGTACATCCCCTTTAAAAACAATGAATTAAAATAATTTAAAGCAATATGTACGCCCACACTTCAAATGTTGAGGGATTTAATTAATATGCTTAGGCTTAGTGTCAATATATTTTATTTTAATGTAGTTGTTTTTAAAATCCTTTACATTTAGCATTCCAAGTAAAACAGGGCCGAAAGTCACGTGGCCTCAATGCCAAGCTCAATTAATTTTGGTTGGCCGGTCACAGAGTTTTGGGTTAGAATCTCAACCGCGTGTATTTAGTGTTTTACCATTCTTGATCTACGAAAATACAGTTATATTTACTCCAAATTATACCTTATGCATCCCCGATACATCAGTTTAACTAGTATGTATGTGTAAAGTCTGGATGATTATAGAGTCTTGGTAAAAAAAGTGAGAACATTCTGTCTAACATTTTAAAATATATTTTGAGGTTCCATAAAATGTGAAATTATATGATTGACTAGCTGGTGTACTCGTTATTCACACAGGTAAATATATAAACTATAAAGTAGCTTTGTTATTTTTGTGAAATAATTAGGCTTGACATTTGATATTCTAATAATACTTTTATGTAAGATAATGGAACTGAATCAATAAAAGTTCATTAATAATTAACTTAATTCAATTCCCGTGTCCAGGTGTCATTTTTCAATTTTCAGAGTTAAAAGTTTTTTAAATTATTTTTATAATTATTATTAATGAACTTTTTCTGATTTAGTTCCATTTTATTACATAAAGACATTATTAGAACATCAAATTTCAAGACTTATTTTTTCATATTGTAAAGCTCCTTACTAAAAAAATAATATTTTATAATGTTTTCTAAAATGTTTATTATTTTTAGTATATAAAATAAACCAAAGGTAATAGTAACAGAATTTTAAATTATGATTAGATATTAATCCTTAATTTGGTTAAATTGTGATAAAAAATGAAAAATTAGGCTGATTAATACACTATGTTATGATAGAAATATATAATATAAACATGCTATAAAGCTGATATTTCTTTTAAAGATTAAGTTATAACTTCTATATACACAGTACTTTGAACTCTTGCCTGTTGCTAGTAAAATAAAAGGTACGGAACTCCACATGAACTTTCTCGCTCTATTGTTTAAAAATTGAGATATTTACTCAAAATTCGTAATATAATACACACTAGCAAACCCGAGAACAAACTGCGCTATTCATACGTAAAACATATTTTGACTCATGGTTTTAAAATTCTATAATTTCATTTTTAAAGAATTAACGTCTTCATTGCATTGATCCCGTTTAACATTCTACACCATTTGCTCTTTTTACCCACCCAAGCCTTTTTACACTTTTAACCCCTTTTTAACCTTTTATCCCTCTCTACTTAAATAAATAACCTTTTTACCATCTTTACCCTTTCCACCCCTTTTACGCTTTTTACCGCGTTTATCTTTTATCCTTTACTACCCCTTGACACTTTTGAACTTTTTAATCTTTTCACATTTTTCATTTCTTTTACCCCTTTTAGCCTTTATACCCTTTATTATTATTTAATTTGTACCCTTTTTACCCTAAATTAATAACCATTTTGTCCTTTTTTCCCCTCTTTATCATATATACCCTCTTTACACTTTTAATCCCGTTTACATTCTTTACCCCGCTAAACTTTAACACTTTCGTTCCCTTTCCACCCCTTTGGCGGCTTTTTAATATTTTTACCTTTTTATTTCTTTAATCTCTTTAACATTTATACTCTCTTAATTTTACTATGATTTACGTATTGCTATTTTTACCAGCCTTGCCCTTTTGATCTTATTGCTCTTTTTTAATTTGATTTACTTTTTACTATTTTTATCCTTTTAAACTTATACCCCTTTTACCATATAGCCTAAACACTTTTTTACCCCGGTTACACTGAGAAGGGTAAAAAGAGTGCAGGTTATAAAAGGTGTAGGGTATAATGGGTAAAAATTATTCATAGTAAAGCTTCCACGCTTTCATTTTTACGGTTTTTAATTATTTTAAAAATTTTAATCAAAATTTCAAAATTCTGGATTTAAGGTGCACATTTTCGTGCTCAGGGGCTACTAATTTATTTAAAATTTCAGACCTCTTCGTGCGGTATTTATCTCACGCAACGCTCAACACACAAACTTTTTATTTTAATAATGTTGATTGATAGAACGTTCAGTGCACCATATTTTAAATATTGTGATACTTATTATATACCGTAAATATTTAATTAAGTTAATTAAAACCTCTCTTTTCCTAGTTATATTGAGATTGATTAATTTATTTCGTGTCGTACGTTGGCTTTTCATTATGATTATGTCAAAAGAGTGATAATTTTTAAAATACAGTAAAAACAACATCTTAATAGCAAATTAATGTTTACTAATATAGTTTTTAGTATTCAAACAGAATCTTATATGTATTAAATAGCAAATTATTAATTTTTTGCTCAAATTATTTACTGTTTTATATTTATTTGATTTATAGTTATCAGGATTCACTCGAACACCCATGAACAATTTTCATAATTTTTAATATAAATTTGTTTGAACAGGGAATATAAGTGAATGATTCATAACATTATAGAGATTCATAAATTTATTGTGATTATATATTTAAATTTAATAAATAATTAATACATACTATTTACAACTTATTCATAAAATATAATTATCACAAGGCCATTGAAAGAAACGTTTTAAAAAAACCATTCTTAGTTGTTATTTTACGACCGTTCGAAGAGTCGTCGCTTCATACAGCGTGACCAGTCAATATTGTCTGTCCTGCTCGAAGCTTTGTTAGTTAAGTACGTGGCACAGTTAACGTCACTCAGTACACTTCCCCTCCTCTACCTGTGCTTTCCCCCTTCAGACTTGCTATACCCCCACTTCTTCCCTTCAGAGTCACCTCCTTTCTTGCCGTACTCCTCGTCGTGCTCGTCATGTTCTTCGTGACCGGCAGCCTCTTTATGACCCTTGTGGTCGTCGAAGTGGTGTCCCTTCTCATGGTGGCCCTTCTTACCCTTGTGGTCCTCGTGGTAGCCGCCGTCCTGGTGCCCCCCCTTCTTGTGACCGCCCTCATGGTGCTCGTGTTCCCCGAAGAATTCCCCGTGCTTGCTATGGTCACCTCCTTCATGATGTTCATCGTAGAACTCGTGTTTCTTTTCGTACTCGTCTTTCTTGTGGACATTGTGCTCCCCTTTAGTGCTGTGACCCTTGTTGTGCTTTCCTTCTTCCCCGTATTTGGCACCCTTTTCCCCCTGCTCGCCGTGGTGGTGCTCTCCTTCGTGACCTCCTTCCTCGTGATGTTTTTCCTCCTTCCCTCCGTGATCCTTATAGTGTTTCTTGTGGGCCTCTTTGTCGTGGTGACCTTTCTCACCCTTCTCGTATTCGTGGTGACCCTTGTAACCTTTGTCTCCTTTGTGTCCATCACTCTCGTGGTGTTCGGAATGATGTTTCTTCCCTCCTCCCTGCTCGTGATGCTCATTGTGCTCGCCCCCATGACCGCCACCTCCCCCGCCTCCGCCGCCCCCGTGACCACCCGTTGCCGACTGTTTCTGATCACCTCCCTCTACTTCAGCCTTGTACGCTTTGAAAGGAGCTGGTTTCATAACTAGCCTCTCGCTAGCAGCGTAGTGGTTATTGTGCTCTGGAGTGGCCAGCTTTCTGATAGGAGCCTCCTCGCTGGACACATATTGATTTTGTTTGGTGGACAAATATCTCCTTGGAGCCTCTTCACTTGCGGCATGATCGTGGTGCTGTTGTTTGGTGACCAATGATCTCCTAGGAGCCTCTTCCCTGGAATCAAGAAGGTGGTGGTTTTGAGGGTCCGCGGATATCTTGGGAGTCTCCACACTGGAGTCAAGATATTGGTGGTGTTTTTTAGCTGTCACTGGCCTACTATGAGTCTCCTCATTAGAGATAAAATGACGTGGGTGCTCCGAGCTAGTCAAGGATCTTCTGGGAGCCTCTTCGTCATTGGCCTTGTAGCGGGGTTGTTCTGCGTCAGCCACTGGTTTCCTAGGAGACTCCTCGTTCGTGGCCTGACGATACTGATACTTTGGACCTACAATGGGTTTGGCTTGCTGCTCTACATTTTCGGACGCCACACCATGGATGGAAGCTCTTCTTTTTGGCTCTACGTCACTTGTCGTGGGTCTAAGGTAGTCACCATGCTTGTATCCGGGGTAGACTTCCAGTCGCTGACGTCCGCCGTGATAGACTGTGGACTGTTGGGTGCTTTCTTTTGGGCCAGAAATAGGATTCTCTTGGCTGCCATGATACACCACAGTGGATTCATGAGATGGCCTCCTGTTAAGTCTATGACCAGATGATGACGGTCGCTGGTCCACGATGGTATGATACGAGAACGATGTTGGTCGTATCACCCTACCTTCCCCGCCGGGGACTATAGATTCCAGGACTAGTTCTTCGTGGATTCCAGCGTTGAGGCCAACACTGGTCTGCGTTAAGTATACGATTACCAGATAAGAACACGAGAGTAAGTGCCAAAGGCACTGCGAAACACGCATTTTAAAAGCAGCTCTATTATTTACCAATGACAGAAATTTTAGAGACACAGGCACTCACGTTTAGTCCGGTACTGATAGTAAGCCCTTTTGTTACAGGTATTTATATCAATCTGTAGACAGACCAAATAGCCTCAATAAAATGTAATGTCACATAGTACGTGTTGACACAGATCTGTTCTAGTACATTCGAACCAATCACACGACAGGTTCCGTTTGATTTCGTCCATCCGATTCCATCACCACAAGTTGATTATCTCACGCTTTCAATGAGTTGGATTGTCTTTTCTCTTTCAACATTTTACAAAAATTTACCAAATTAACGGTGCTAGTTGTGTTCGGGGCGATGACAAAACCACATTGCGGCATGCGCCGTGAAGCTAGACAATGTACCACTGCGATGACGCTGCGAAACATTACCAAAGAGTAATTTACCACGATTCTATTCGTTTGGCACGCTGTATCTCAATTAACATTTTAATTTACGTAACAGAGTCAAAACTGGTCAGCAAAGTTTAACACACTTTGTAATGTATACATTTATATTTTATTTATAATCAGTATACACCAAATGTACGCATACAATAACTAAGGATCAAGAGTTTATAACTGTCAAGTAATGTTTGAACCCTGATACACAAATCTCTTCAAAAATTTCATTAATATCAATAGTTTTCATCAATTTTTTAAAAAATAAGCTGTGTTATAAAAACTATTATTTCACTCTGATTTTTTTGCACTGCGTCTTACTACCCGTTCGGACTATACGCTCATTCCTTCATTAGTAATGTCTACTTGAGGTATCCAAATAAAGGAAACAGAATTATAAACCCAATATACCAATCATTTTCTAGTGCGTTGACCCTGACCAGGTAGGTCAGGGTTCAATTCCCGGCTCGGTGCATTACAAGGTGTCCTTCTCAGTTCAACTAGTTTCCATTATTTTTTTAAACTAAACAATTGATGACTTTCTTTACAATACACGTTCCTAATGCTATCTCATTAAATTAGATTGTTGAAGTCGTTAATAGCCAACAATGAATTAAAATCAATCAAAAAATCAATGAATTAAAAAAATATCCTTAGTACACCTTGTCGGTCATCGAAGCCTGGTTTCTTTGGTAAAATACCTCGACATTATTCATATGGTCTGCCCTTTTGGATGTGTACTTTTTTCTTCTTGTAAACCAAGACAAATTATAAATATTTATTTATTAATTTAGTAAATTCAATCTATTCTGATTCTGATTAAATGCTAGTTTCTTTAAAACCAGGGTAGGTTTTATATGTTTGCATATTTTAATATTTTCTACCTTTTATAAGTCTATAAACTTTTAAATGTAAATTAAATATTCTTTAAAAAATATTCATATTTAAAAGTTAAAATCTAAATATATATAAAAAAATCGGTATTAGATAAAAAAAACTAGTATATGACGTGTTATAATACCCGGAAAGGTTTCTCGTAATTTTTAGCAACCAACCTAAAGACACAGGATGAGGACGATGTATTTTAAACTAAACTATTCAACATTCACTTTTGCTAAAGGAATAATAAAAAAATAACTTATATCTATTCGGTTCGAACTCTTCGAATAAAGGTAAAGGATGATGGCTCACATCCTACTACGCCAACACTTAAGACTATTTTTAAATTATGTGTTTCGTTAAGCTGGTTAATGATTATTTAATTTTTTTCTCAAATAGAAATGAAAGGTAAACCTGCCTAGCTCTATACTTGAGGAAACATAAATATAATACACTAAATTGTTAAGAAAACCAACATTATTTTGAATATATACATTCTTTTATTAACATTAAACAGAACTATGCACATTTATACAGTATATTGACAAGAAATTAATACAATAACCTTCTTAACTTATTTTGCAAGAAGTCGCTTTAAAAGTCAGTCTTCATGAAACGAATAAAGTAGCATTGTAGCTTCAAATAAAACATAGCTACGATAGCAATTTTTAATCATACACACTTATATTTTATTCATTCAATAACATTCGGGAACTAAAGTTAATAACAAATTGGTTAATAGGGTGGTATTCAAGAACTTTGCTAAGTGTGATTGGATGCTTTGTGGCACGTCAGTGTAGTCCCAAGCCCAATCACGGTCCTCGCGTTATTTTTGCAGTCGCGTCCTGTGGAAACAAATAGACTCCACGTCCCAGCATTACATTAATTTTAATGAAGTTCCCACGAGACGCTAGGTCCGGCATCAAGTTGGCGTCAGGTGCACGTCAAAATAAGGGACAAGGAATCCTTTTGGGACGCGGCAGTGACGTTGCAGTTCAGCGTTCTGTCGGTATCTGTGAGGTCATAGAGCAGTGAATACGTAATGCACGCATCACTGTGCTAATTGTGTTATGTTTGTGTGTGTGGACATTAATCAGTCTACAGTAAGAAATGGAGGACTTAAGTTCAAAATAGATGCAGGTCACTAGTGTGCACTGCTCAGGGTAGGGTAAAGTTGCGTCACCTTTGCGCCACAAGACACGACCGCAAAAATGACTACGTTGCGGATTTGCACAGAGCATAGGCCCAGTTTCATAGTCAAACTTAGTACGCCTCAAGTGTGGCACTACACTAAATACAGGATGACACCTACATAAACCAGAATGGAATGGGCCAGTTTCACATATGAAAATGGCCCATTCCATTCGAGTTGTGATAGGTGTCATCCTGTAATTAGTATATTACCGTACCTGAGGCGTACTAAGCGTCCACTCAGCGGCGTTCTTGCACACGGCCCATATTTTATAAACAAATCGTGATGAATCACAAAGCAAGTATGGTGTATGTACAGTCCAATTTTTATAGGAAGGACCATTATTTGAAAGCTTAAAAAAAATAAAAAAATACTGGATCTATTTGACTTATTTGTGTGTCAGGTTATGGTGTCTTCAGCCATAACTTTTTATAAATTCATAATATTATCAATAACTATAAAATAACACTAATAATATTTAATAAAATATTATTATTGCTGGGCACAAAAAAAAAGCTTCTATGTTTTAATAGATCCTTCCTACCAAAATCCAGTATAGCTTGAGGTGTTTTTTTAAAAAAAAGTTTTACATTATAATATTTGAATACCTAAGGAGTAAGGAAATTTGGCATGACCATCTGTTACAAAGTGTGAAACGAAAAGTCTTTGTAACAGTTGAAACATGACTAATTGAGTCAATCATTCTTGGTATAGAATTTTTGTATTTGGTTTAAATTGTGACTGCTCGAGTCTTATCAATATATATACACACACCATACTTTAAAATTTAATTTGAAATTAAGGAATACTAAGACGGGTTATATAGTTAATTACAACCATTATCACAGCTATCTTGGTATCAGTTGATATTACTAGCTCAACTCTTCGAGAAAGTACATTTGAGATGATGGTGTCAATTCTCACTTCCATGATCACTCCCTCCGTCTCCATGTCGACCCCCTCCAACTCCGTGGCTACCACCACTGCCACCATGCCCCCCTCCTTCATCTCCGTGTCCACGCCCTCCACCTCAGTGTCCACGCCCTCCACCTCAGTGTCCACGCCCTCCACCTCAGTGTCCACCCCCTCCACCTCAGTGTCCACCCCCTCCACCTCAGTGTCCACCCCCTCCACCTCAGTGTCCACCCCCTCCACCTCAGTGTCCACCCCCTCCACCTCATGTCCACCCCCTCCACCTCCATGTCCACCCCCTCCACCTCCAGTGTCCACCCCCTCCACCTCTCACCCTACTCCATCCCCCCTCCACCTCCTCCACCACCAGTACCATCAGATTTACTATAGCCCCATTTCTTCCCTTCATCATGGCCTCCTTTCTTCGCATAATCATCATGATGGTCATGATGCTCCTCATGCCCTGCCGCCCCTTTGTGCCCTTTGTGGTCGTGGTTGTGGTGTCCTTCTTCGTGGTGACCTTTTTTCCCGTGATGATCCTCGTGGTGGCCCCCGTGGTGATGGCCTCCCTTCTTGTGACCCCCTTCCTTGTGTTCGTGGTGGCCTTCGTAGCCTCCGTGCTTGCTGTGTTCGCCACCCTCATGGTGCTCATCGTAGAACTCGTGTTTTTTCTCGTATTCGTCTTTCTTGTGAACATTGTGCCCTCCCTTGGTGCTGTGTCCCTTCTTGTGGGCCCCTTCTTCCCCGTACTTGGCTCCCTTCTCCCCCTTTTCACCGTGATGATGTTCGCCATGGTGTCCACCCCCATCATGGTGACTCGATTTCTTACCTCCATGATCGCTGTAGTGGCCTTTATGACCTTCTATGTCGTGATGGCCTTTTTCACCTTTATCATAGTCATGGTATCCTTTGTATCCTTTGTCTCCCTTGTGACCTTCACTCTTGTGGTGCTCTGCATGGTGCTTTTGGCCACCACCCTTTTCGTGATGTCCTGCTCCACTGTTACCTCCCCCACCGTGTCCTCCCCCTCCACCACCGTGTCCTCCACCACCGTGTCCTCCACCTCCGCCACCGTGTCCTCCCCCTCCGCCACCGTGTCCTCCACCTCCGTGTCCTCCCCCTCCGCCACCGTGTCCTCCACCACCGTGTCCTCCCCCTCCGCCACCGTGTCCTCCGCCTCCGTGTCCTCCCCCTCCGCCACCGTGTCCTCCGCCTCCGTGTCCTCCCCTCCGCCACCGTGTCCTCCACCTCCGTGTCCTCCGCCTCCGTGTCCTCCGCCTCCGTGTCCTCCGCCTCCGTGTCCTCCGCCTCCGTGTCCTCCGCCTCCGTGTCCTCCGCCTCCGTGTCCTCCACCTCCGTGTCCTCCACCTCCGTGTCCTCCACCTCCGTGTCCACCTCCTCCATTACCTCCACCTCCCTCATGATGACCTGTCGCCGATGACTTGAGATCAGAGTCTGTGTCCTTGGCGGAGTACGCCTGTTGCGGTATCCTCATCTTCTTGGGACTGCCTCTCTGACGTCTCGGTGGCGGTGCTACCTGCTCCTGTTTCACGGTGACACTCTCCTGTTTGCCAGGTGCTACTGGAACACCGTGATATTGGCGTGCCCGTCTTGTAATGACAGGAACACTATAGTCCTGCCGCGTCTGTTTAGCGACGACTGGAATGGCATAATCCTGCTGCGCCTGTTTGGTGACAATCGGAACAGCATATTTCTGTTGTGCCTGTTTAGCGATGACCGGAACAGCATAGTCTCGCTGAGCCTGTTTATCGCTACCTGGATCACTGTATTCCTGATGTAGCCGTCTCACGACGCTCGGCTCTTGAGGTGACTCTATAACGTCTCGTTGCTCCGTGGTCCACCCTATCTGATGCGCATCTGTCGAACTTACATCCTTAACGCCAACGTCAAGTGCAAAACAAAGCTGCAGTAAACAAAGAACGACTAGAGCGGCCGCTGGGGTAGTTCGGCGTCCCATGTGCCATGGGGGATCCGTCATCACAGGTGCAGTAGTCCTAGACCCAAGTGCTGTACATCAACACCTTATTCTACACTGATATACCTCTCAAGTCTCACCCAGGTATTTATATATCTTTACTTATAGACACGGTCCTTTTAAAATTTAGATCCGATAGCTATGACGTCATCGTGTCCAGTACCAGAATATCATCTCACCAGAGTAAAAAAAAAAAAGAATGTTCTAGTTGAGTTTCTTTGTGCTTCGTTAGATTAGTTTTGCTCCTATGTGCTTGTACTGTCTGTTCCAATATGAGCAGTTCAATAAAATAAAATAGATATATTTGAATATTTAGGTATAATAGGGTGACTGTACTGAACAGTAAAAACAAGCATGTAACCAATGATATGAGATCGTAGAAAGTGATTATAAAACCCTCCTACATTGTGCTGTGTCACTGTTTTAATTGTTAAAGTGTCGCTATAATTTTGTGACGAATGACTAGTTGTCCGGTCAGATTAGTTTGTAAAATATGCGTGAACAACACGGTTTGTTTGGTGGTGGCGGTTGAAACATAAAAGTTTATGCAATCTATATTTAAAAGTTGTTTGAATCTCAATCAATGAATCGTTAATAAAGATTTACAGAAATCAACTATCTAGGTATTTTGTGTACATGTCCTTGAAACAACTTATTTTTTTCATAAACTTGTCTTTTAAACTTCAAATATACTTTTGATACAATTTAAGCTAAGGGAGAATTTTTTTTTTACTATAGGTAAAGGCTTTATTGATTAAACGAATGCACGTTAATATTGATATTAAATCATAAATATTTGTAAACAAAATTGTTTAAAGACGCCATTTTATGGACGATTAATCTATAAATTAGATACAAAATTACGTTCAATCAAGATCAATTATCTAAGTGTGATTCTCTGCACGCTTCATTTGATAACAAATAAGTTGGTATTGAATATCAACAAGTTGCAAATCATTGCAATTATGGGAAGGTCCGTATGATGGAGAACACAATTCAATTAATTTAAATTAGTTAAAAAAATGACACCTGTAATTGAAAATTGAACCCAACACCTTTGACTTAGTATTCTCAGTAATAGTTGGATGAAGAATGACCCTGAGCATGGGAAGAATTCTGGATAGCTCAGTGGGAAAGCATTGGTACAGTAAGCTCAAAGTTCCGGTTTTGATTCCCATGTCCAGGTGTTATTTTTCAATCAACTTAAATTACTTGAATTGTAGTCTCCATCATACGGACATTCCCGTAACTACAATATCTTGCAGCTCTAATGTGTTTTATAGGTTTGACAGTATGTATAAGTGCTGCGCAATATTTCCTTTTTTTGTATCAATTATTATCAAAATATTTTCAAGCTATGGACACCTTTGGCAAAGCCAAGCTAAATAACTCCGTGACGTTGGCCTGAAATCAAGCCATGCCAACCAAGTAACCTCCATCTGTGGGAGATGATAGTGCCAACATCTGTCATGTGGCCATCACAAAGAATTATCCAGCTGTTAATCTAGGCTTTCTAGTTAGCAGCCACTACTTTTTAGTTGAAAAAAGCTCCTTATTGGTCTTCACGAGGCTGAGCTCACCCCGTTCCAGACCCACTGTATCACAGCAAATCTATAAACACCGGGGATCGAAACAAGAACCTCTGGATCTGTAGCCAGGAACTCTGACTATACATATTCTCAACATAGGGAACAGTAGTTATTTATATACCATTTGATAGATTTGGGAATAATTTTATCCCGCTTTATAAAGTATTTTTTTGTAATTTGACACCTGAAATATGGGCACTAATTTCAATATAACGTAAATGTTTTGTGTTACTGATATATTGCAAAATATGAAACAAAAAATATTTTTTTAAACTTTAAAGACTATTAGTTTTCAAATGGTGGGTCTAAGAAAAATAAATGGTACGGTGCACTGCACAGACTTTCTCTCTCTTTCTATAAACTCGTAAGATTTCTGAACGGAATAATGTACATTGTATCATCACCACTCCACATAAGAACACGCATAAAATAATATACAATGATATAGAATCAATGAGAAAAGAGGAGCATCTTTGTCCACCTAAGAGCATTTCAAACAGTTTAATGTCTTCCACAAGGGTCAACACTTCGTATTAAAATTTCCATTTCTGGTTAAAATTTTAACATTTTATACGGCGTTGTAGATCTTAAAGTCATCGCATTGATATTTAATTATTCATTTATACATTTTGACCAATAAAAAATGTAAATATTGACTATTGAGTCTAAAATGGAGATTGATCATTGCTGTGCAAACATTTCTCCAAAGAGCTTTAAGGATAAATAACATAATTTTTAGATACTTATATTTAATTACTCTATGGCATTGGAGAATTATTACGTTAAGACTTAAGTAGTATATGTTTACTACTAAAGCTCACAAAATTGTATTAATATATTTGCAAATATCTCAGAAACTGTTGCTTTTATAAAAATTTATGTCAAATAAAAGTTTTTTATTTCTAATAGTCCTACAATTTTGCAATGATAAGTTGTTTAGTTTCTAAAATAGTTGTGGAGATACGGAAATTAACGCTTCTGTAAAGTACCCTAAAAATCATTTTCATAGGAAAATGAAAATAGCCAGTTTATTTATAATCTTAATCAACGCCTAGATACGAATTTTAATCAAAATCTTTTGAGCAGATGAGAAAACCAAATTTTTCTCTTTTCGCCCTTCAGTAAACTACCCTTAATTTTAAGTTTTTATAGACACACAGACAGACGGCATTGCAAATACTATTTTTGAGGGTTCGGGGGGTCATGAGACGTCGACATCCATCAACTTTTCAGGTTAGTTTTTTTTACGGTCGCAATACTTAAGCTTTAATGTCCAAAAAGTTAAAAAAAAAATATATATATATATATATATATATAATTGCGTATAGATTGAAAATTATTGATTTTATAAAAATATGTTTCGAATAAAATATTTGTATTATAAATATATATACATATTTGTAATGATAAGTAATTTCATATCTCAAATAGTTTCGGAGATATTATAAAAAAATGTTAATTTACGCTTCAGACCGGAGCCCTTAAAGCCATTTTGCCGAAATATAGAGAGTAGCCATTTTGTTTGGAATATGTATTAATATTCATAAATGAAATTTAATCAAAATCATTATAGCCGATTTTGAGAAAATCGACTTTTTCTCTTTTTTCCCTTCAGTAAACTACCCCTAATTTTAGGGGTAGATATCCAATTCCAAAAACCCCTCGGGGCAACCCTATGAAAACCCAAGATATCAAGTTTCAGCTCAATCGGTAAAATAGTTTAGGCTCTAGTTGGAGGTACAGACAGACAGACAGACAGACAGACGGAAATTCAAAAACCACTTTTTCGGATTCAGGAAGTCATGAAACGTCAAGATTCATCAAAATCTCGAGTTCGATTTTTTTGACGATCACCATACTTTCTCTACCTGTAAGATAGAGAGAAAGTAAAAATTAATCCATGGTGTTATAGTTGATACTTGATAATATATAGTTTTTTTATTCCGTTCCTTAGTAAATTAGTCATTTAAAATAGGAATAAATGCATATCACATTTCATAATTAAATAAACTGGCTACCCATAAAACTTTGATTATCTTCCTCTATTAGTGTTGCCATATTTTTGTTCGAGAATAAATTCTGGAAGCAATATGACGGTAGTTTCCACTATAAACATTTAATTTTTAATTTATTTTTTTGATGTATTTAACATGCACTTTAAAATATGATTGAATATATAATCATACGACTTATAAACTAACCTATATCTAGAACAGACACAACATCCCTACCCTTGCCGTTAATTCATCATTGTGAAAAGGGGAAACCCTTACTTCACCCATTTTAAATATTTCGTCTATGCCGGGAATCTAACCCGGGACCCTTATCTCAGTAGACAGACACGATACAAAATGAGCTAAAGTGTTGGATGGTTAAAGCCAATTTAAATACATATCTCTCCTAAATCACGGCCCTTCAAGAAATATCCACAATAGTACGTGATTTATGCTACTATCGCATTAGACTAGACTGCCAATGACAGGAAAATCGATATTTGAATCTTGTTCAGATGTACTGATGGTGGTTTTTACAAAATTCTCTCCCCACTTTATTTCCACGCAAATGCGAGCGCACTACCTCTAATTTTAACCTTTATAGCCCCTAAAGCCATCGGCGTAATTATTACATTAGCGTAAAGCCCTGACGGGTAGTAATACGTCATTATCCTCGCGTCTTACTATCTATTCAGGTAATACGCATAAATGATAATTACTCTGAAGAGTTATGGGTGAGGGAGGTAGCATTTTAAAGTTAATATCTCCGAACTAGAGTGTAAGGAGAGTGGGAAACTATGTAGGAAAACCACCCTCAGTAGACTCGACCGGGAGTCGAATCCCGATCTCCCAGTCATCAGCAGAGTCGTAGCGTGACGCCGGCTTAGGCCATTCAGCCACTGAAGTGGGTCATCTGCTTTACTACTTAAATATACTCATATGGAAAATCATGTGATTTAAAACTTTCACCTTCCATAAAGAGTATAAGTAACTAAAGTACAATTTTTACTTTTTCTCTATCTTACAGGTAGAGAAAGTATGGTGATCGTCAAAAAAATCGAACTCGAGATTTTGATGAATTTTGACGTTTCATGACTCCCTGAATCCAAAAAAGTGGTTTTTGAATTTCCGTCTGTCTGTCTGTCTGTCTGTCTGTACCTCCAACTAGAGCCTAAACTATTTTACCGATTGAGCTGAAACTTGATATCTAGGGTTTTCATAGAGTTGCCCCGAGGGATTTTTGGGATTGGATATCTACCCCTAAAATTAAGGGTAGTTTACTGAAGGGAAAAAAGAAAAAAAGTCTATTTTCTCATAATTGGCTCTAACGATTTTGATTAAATTTCATTTATGAACATTAATAAATATTCCAAACAAAATGGCTACTTTCAATATTTCGGCAAAATGGCTTTAAGGGCTCCGGTCTGATGCGTAAACTAACATTTTTTATAATAGCTCCGAAACTATTTGAGATATGAAATTACTTAGCATTACAAATATGTATATATATTTATAATACAAATATTTTATTCGAAACATATTTTTATAAAATCAATAACTTTCAATCTATACGCAATTATATATATATTTTTTTAACTTTTGGACATTAAAGCTTAAGTATTGCGATTGTAAAAATAAATGGTACGGCACACCGCACAGACTTTCTCTCTCTTTCTATAAACTCCTAAGATTTCTGAACGGAATAATGTACATTGTATCATCACCACTCCACATAAGAACACGCATAAAATAATATACAATGATATAGAATCAATGAGAAAAGAGGCGCATCTTTGTCCACCTAAGAACATTTCAAACAGTTTAATGTCTTCCACAAGGGTCAACACTTCGTATTAAAATTTCGATTTCTGGTTAAAATTTTAACATTTTATAAGGTGTTGCAGATCTTCAAGTCATCGCATTGATATTTAATTATTCATTTATACATTTTGACCAATAAAAAATGTAAATATTGACTATTGAGTCTAAAATGGAGATAGATCATTGCTATTCAAACATTTCTCCTAAGAGATTTAAGGAATAATAACATACTTTTTTAGATACTTATATTTAATTACTCTATGGCATTGGAGAATTATTGTGTTAAGACTTAAGTAGTATATGTTTACAACTAAAGCTCACAAAATGGTATTAATATATTTGCAAATATCTCAGAAACTGCTGCTTTTATAAAAATATATGTCAAATAAAAGTTTTTTATTTCTGATAGTCCAACAATTTTGCAATGATAAGTTGTTTAGTTTCTCCAATAGTTGTGGAGATACGGAAATTAACGCTTCTGTAAAGTACCCTAAAAATCATTTTCATAGGAAAATGAAAATAGCCAGTTTATTTATAATCTTAATCAACGCCTAGATACGAATTTTAATCAAAATTGTTTGAGTAGATTTTGAGAAAACCAAATTTTTCTCTTTTCGCCCTTCAGTAAACTACCCTTAATTTTAAGTTTTAATAGACACACAGACAGACGGCATTGCAAAGACTATTTTTTATGGTTCGGGGGGACATGAGACGTCGAAATCCATCAACATTTCAGGTTAGTTTTTTTTACGATCGCAATACTTAAGCTTTAATGTCCAAAAAGCTAAAAATATATATATAATTGCGTATAGATTAAAAATTATTGATTTTATAAAAATATGTTTCGAATAAAATATTTGTATTATAAATATATATACATATTTGTAATGCTAAGTAATTTCATATCTCAAATAGTTTCGGAGCTATTATAAAAAATTTAATTTACGCATCAGACCGGAGCCCTTAAAGCGATTTTGCCGAAATATTGAGAGTAGCCATTTTGTTTGGAATATTTATTAATGTTCATAAATGAAATTTAATCAAAATCGTTAGAGCCAATTATGAGAAAATAGACTTTTTTTCTTTTTTCCCTTCAGTAAACTACCCTTAATTTTAGGGGTAGATATCCAATTCCAAAAACCCCTCGGGGTAACCCTATGAAAACCCTAGATATCAAGTTTCAGCTCAATCGGTAAAATGGTTTAGGCTCTAGTTGGAGGTACAGACAGACAGACAGACAGACAGACGGAAATTCAAAAACCACTTTTTCGGATTCAGGAAGTCATGAAACGTCAAAATTCATCAAAATCTCGACTTCGATTTTTTTGACGATCACCATACTTTCTCTACCTGTAAGATAGAGAGAAAGTAAAAACTAACCTGAAATGTTGATGGATGTCGACGTCTCATGACCCCCCGAACCCTAAAAAATAGTCTTTGCAATGCTGTCTGTCTGTGTGTCTATAAAAACTTAAAATTAAGGGTAGTTTACTGAAGGGCGAAAAGAGAAAAATTTGGTTTTCTCAAAATCTGCTCAAACGATTTTGATTAAAATTCGTATCTAGGCGTTGATTAAGATTATAAATAAACTGGCTATTTTCATTTTCCTATGAAAATGATTTTTAGGGTACATTACAGAAGCGTTAATTTCCGTATCTCCACAACTATTTGAGAAACTAAACAACATATCATTGCAAAATTGTAGGACTATTAGAAATAAAAAACTTTTATTTGACATATATTTTTATAAAAGCAACCTTTTCTGAGATATTTGCAAATATATTAATACAATTTTGTGAGCTTTAGTTGTAAACATATACTACTTAAATCTTATCGCAATAATTCTCCAATGCCATAGAGTAATTAAATATAAGTATCTAAAAAAGTATGCTATTTTTCCTTAAATCTCTTAGGAGAAATGTTTGCATAGCAATGATCTATCTCCATTTTAGACTCAATAGTCAATATTTACATTTTTTATTGGTCAAAATGTATAAATGAATAATTAAATATCAATGCGATGACTTGAAGATCTGCAACACCTTATAAAATGTTAAAATTTTAACCAGAAATCGAAATTTTAATACGAAGTGTTGACCCTTGTGGAAGACATTAAACTGTTTGAAATGCTCTTAGGTGGACAAAGATGCGCCTCTTTTCTCATTGATTCTATATCATTGTATATTATTTTATGCGTGTTCTTATGTGGAGTGGTGATGATACAATGTACATTATTCCGTTCAGAAATTTTACGAGTTTATAGAAAGAGAGAGAAAGTCTGTGCGGTGCGCCGTACCATTTATTTCAATAGTGACCGCGAAAAAATGTTGTATTTTCCAAAAGTTTCTTTGTACCAAAATCCTAATACTTGTATAAATTCGCTGAATATTTCAGATTGTTCGTTCACTGAGCCGTACTCGTGTGATCGTCTATCAAGACACCTCACGCCTAAGTCTTAACAGGCGATTGACATCGATCTATTGAAAAGCAAGATTTCTTGGTCACTACTTTGCGTTCGTCCAAAGATTGTTTGAGAAGGCGTAGTGCAAGAATAAATTTTCTTTAGGGGGAAACTGTAATAATCCTGTTTTAATTATTTGAAATTTTAATTTTCGTTTGAACTTGTATTTTCTGACTACTCATATCTATTGCTATTCACATTACTGCCCGTTAACTACCCCGGAAATCCCACGGTTCTAGGCGCAATGGACTGGTTTGCTGATCATGGACTAAAGTTAGAATATAGGTTGGGTACAATGGTAGTGTTTTTTTCACAAATATCATTCATCACTATGGTTTTACCAAACCAGACCAAACCAAAACCAGAAATTGTACTAATTTGATCGAAATTAAACAATAAATCGAAACGAAAAGTAAAGTGAAATCCATATGAGAGGCCTTAAAACTTTTACACCATGAACCTCAAAGAAATCATTAAAATAAAACAGTAACGAGCTATGATCATTAGTTGATTGGTAAAATATTAATCAAACTAGTTCATTTAATGATTGTGAAAATAGTGTTGTGATATTCTCTTGTGAGACTAATTTAAAGTTATTGTCACAATGTCAGAATGTGTTTGTTAATTAACCTTTAAGAGTGCGACTAGATTGTTCCAACAAATGTTTATAATTCATGGTATGATGAAATGTTATTATATTCCGTGTTATTGTTTGTTGCCTGGCAAGCCTACCTTATGTTACTCCAAAGCACTCGAGATTGTGGGCTATGACTGTGGTAAACTGGGAGTGAAGTATCCTCTCAGAGTTTATGCAGATTTAGAAAAGTATTCTCATATTGAAATTTTGCAAATTTTACCGAATTACACTTTAAAATGTTGCATATTTCATTTAGGTCAAAATTAATTTTATAAATTGAAAGTATTGGGATTAATTATAGAGTACAGGAAAAAGATTATGAGATTATAAACTTTTTAAAATTGTTTTTTTGTTTCCCATTTATTGAACCCAGCCACATTGACGATGTTTTCAAAAAGGTTTTAATGTATATTCAACCCTAAGAACATACGAATCCAATCTTTTCACAGATTTTGTTTTTACAAATTGTTTCACACGATTGTGACTTTCCTTCTTCCGTTTGGGCAGACTTTTCTTCAAGTATAACTACAAATAGCCAAAGTACCTTCCATTCGAAGTTAAACTCAATGTTTTATCACCACCACCCATACAGTTTTCTTTAGTAATAACCGCAATAAAATAAATAAAAAGCGAAGTATATGTCAATATTAATAGTGCTGATAATGTGTCTCAAAAGAGGAAATTCATTCGAAAGAGAGAACAATAAGCGAAAGAAAAAATGCAACAATTAATAGTAGAAAACATATTTATTCTATATTTCATGAAATTTTTGTCATTAAAATTTTAGCCAGTTCAATTTTAATATAATTATATATATTTTTAATTCTTTCAATTTACTTAAATGTTTGTTCAATTTTATTTAGGCCTGCATGTGCCTTAGTATTCAGTTAAATCTAATATTAGTACTATGCAATTTTAATATTTTAGTGCTCTTAATACTTTTGATTGGATTTGGGTCTGTTAAAATAAGTGTTTATTTTAATAATTTAATTGACACCGCTTAATTTCTTGTTTCGGACTCAGAGAGTACAGTCTCTGCCTGGGACCTAGTTGGTAAAAGTACTAAAGTAACCGGGACCGAGTTGGTAGGTAGCGTCTAACACAGCTCTACTAATTCCTACCACTTAGGCATCTTACGCTAGAAAACAAAAAGTATAGGGAGAGTAATTCACATTTTAAGGAAATACACAATAATCTTTATGAAGAAATGAGCAGCCTTTAATAGAAACATATTGGCTACGTTGTGCCCAAGAGAAATAAGAAGCCCAGTCTCTTAGGTTAAAGTCAAGCACGTTTATGCTGAGCCATCAATGCCGTACTAGCCATAAATAATCTGCGACTATTCCCCGCGAAGCCCCTGCTGTATCTAATGTAATAGCGAGTTCTGTCTCACTCACCAGTCCGGAACATAATATTATCGTAGACGCGGAAATGTCTGTGGAATGGATTATTTAAGATACTTCGGGCACAGTCTCTGGAGTGGAAAAACCAGACTTTACTGACTACTTGTCACGCTCTGCCGGTCACTTTCTCTCTGAAGCAGGTATTCTAGCTTACCGCCATGATGGAGCTATCAGATGAAGAACCAGCACCGATGCTCACGGGATCAAACATGTAAACCTCATACCATATTTCTCCGAACATACGCTTATAAGTATATTAATGGGGTAAAGATTATGAAGGTGGAACTAAGAGTAAATGTACCCTCAATTCAATGGAAGTATATAGAGAAAAATATTTCATGGTGTGAGTTCGCAAGTGAACTATACCGACTGAGAGGCCACCACTGTTGGCGATGATAGTGCCAACATTTACGGATTAAAGGTATCATTTGGCTAGGAAAACGAGTCCTCAAGCTGGTAATATCAGTTTTCTAAACCAGAGCTGCTACTTATTTATTTAAGTAGCTCCTCATTCGTCCTCACGAGGCTGAGTTTGACCCCGTTCTAGACCCACTACTTCACAGATAAATTTTGGTAGCGCCAAGGATCGAATCCGGGACCTCTGAATATGTAGCCAGAAAATCTGACAGCTAGAACACAGAGGAGGTAAGACCGAGAAACCTTTTAGAAAAAAAATTCAGCCCTTCGTGTACCCAATTGAGAATCGATCCCAGATTTATACTTCACTGAAAAACAAGAATAGATGAGCTTGACGTCTAGTCAGCATACTCACAGATGCGGCTGGCAAAAGATTGGCGCACACCTTTCTTAATTGCATCGTAGCAGCTTATTTTTTCCACTGTTTTTTAAGAGAATGGAAAAAAACTTAAACAGAAAGTATTTTCAGCGATGCTGAGGGGTAATATGCCATAGTGCGTGCCTACTTTAAGACATAACTTGCTTCAAATCGCTAGAGTCCTGCTTGTATGTATCTAGAATTATGTAAAAACTAATAAATAATTGGCTCCCATTGGGATTCAAGTTATTTTGTCTCAGATATGGTTTTATTTTATTTCGAAACCTTAAAGATTCATCGATCTTGCAAACGGAAAGACCAAAGTGGACTAAGAATCAACTAAAGAAATACTAAATTTATGGAATTAATATTTCTGTTTAGCTATAATACGTTGAGAGTGTAATCGCGAAAGTTCACTCTAGGACGGCGCATTCAGGTTGCATCGTGTCAACACCAAGGCGAGTGCGTTCGGTTAGCTTGAAAAACTAAAGACTATTTTCGATGCAAGTAGACTCGCAAGAAGCATTAAAACAATAGCGTCAAAGTGATGGACAGAAACAGAGTCTGTAACTGTGGAATATTATGAAAGCAGAGCACTCGATAAATAATTAGTTTTAAAATAAAAATAAACCATAGGTTATTAGAAAAAGCATATTCGTCTGTGGATAGACTATTGTTTAAAGCACCTCTCTTATAGGGAAGCGTTTATTGTGGTTTTACTAGTTATTCATTAGCATCACGTCTTACATAATAACATCAAGTTGAGGTTGAAGGGAACGCGAGAATAAGTAAGTGATTTTGAAGTTTTTGTATCAAAAAATTATTTTGCTCAAAATAAATCTAATATCGTCTCAGTACACACAGAGTTTAATTTTATTCACATGGTGACCTCAACATTTCATTAATTTCTTTCAAGGATGTCCTGGAATTTAATAATAACATTTTCTCTTAATTTGAAAGTTTGTCATCTAATACTGCTTTGATCATGATAGAAGAACTGTTGATATCTCCATGTGATGAATCTTAAGCTTTATGTTTGTACATATTTTACTTATTTAGACAAAGAAAAAAGTTTTGGTATAAAAACTGCAAAAAAAAATCTAGCTTTTGTCGCGCTCCCTATATTATCTCCTTAAGCCAGAGCCCTTAGATATCCTTACGCTAAATTATAGGCAATCTGCTCGATTCAGATGAGTAGCGGGCTGCAATATTAAGGTGAAACCAATATTTAACTAGCTCACAATCAAATTATTTCCTTATAATAATTAACAGTTTCTTAGTCCAGCCGAAATATCTCTGAGATCAGAAGACCTAAAAAGCTGACATTTTGCACGCAGGTATCCCTTATCTCAAAAGGGTGCGGGAATACTTGGTGAGAGAAAATTCCAAGGGGCCCTCAAAATGGGGGGACGGGGAAAATACTCTCCTAGTAGATCTAGGAAGCTGAAATGACTAAAGTATTAGTAAAAATTTATAAGGAGGAGCCTCACCCTAAAAATAAATATATATACAATAAATGTTGTTTATAATAAATCATAAATTGACAGTTTCACACTTTCATTGGAGTAAATATTTTATCTACTAGAGAGTTTTTAAATGAAATACGCCTTACAGATTTGGAGGGTCACTAAAATATGATTTACATCCGTGATCATTGTCCAAAAAATGGCAATGGGACACGTTACCGTATACGACCAGAAATGAATCTGTTAATTTCCAAACGGGTATTATTATAATGTTTGTATAGCTGTTAGCTTCAAAACTTTCAATCCATATTTATTTTCATAGATAGACTTTACTCTAAATATTTATGTGAATGAATTTTCCAAAATAGCTGCGGATTTTGTTTGGATATGTATCTTGAGTTTGAATTTTGTTTTATTTAAAGGGTTAGCTAAGAAATTCTTACAGACCATGAACTTAATTTCACACGTGTAATTTTCATTACATACTATTAGACTTGGAAGAATCTAGTAAAGTGTTTTGGGTGTTGACTGGTAAGCCCAATGAGAAGAGACCGTTGAGAATACCTTGACGTAAATGGAAGATAACATTAGAATGAACCTGAAAGAGATAGTGCGTAATGAGTTTGACTGGATAGAACAAGTATAAATAAGGATATGTGGTGTACTTTTGTAAAGGGTGAGATGAGCTTACTCGAATTCATAATTCCATAGAGTGATTGAACAAGTGAATGATTGAGTGAGTGACCAAGTGAGTGACCGAGTGAGTGAGTGGTCCAATCCAAATATTAGTCCCTAGTAAAATATTGAAATATGATTTTAATTCTAAAATTTAAGAACTACTATATTTTTATTGAAATATATATGTGTGTATATATATATATATTATTTATTTATCACTGTGTCTTAATACCTGTTCCTATTATGCTTATATATGACAACTACTATGTTGGGGTAGAGATGAGGAAGGAAGAATTTCAGAGGTAATAAATCTGTATTTACGTGGAAGGAGAGTGGAAAACCATTTAGGATAACCAACCTTAGTAGACAAAACCGTGATTTGAACCTCGACCTCTACATATCAACAGGCAAGTCTAACACGAGTGTGACGCCTTAGGCCATTTGGCCACAGAGGCGGATTAAATATATTTAATCTCGAGGATTAAACATAATCACCTTAGTACGCCTGGCTGGGATTACAATCCTTACCTAGGCTTTACTAGCAAACAAGACAAGACGATACGTGCGCTTTTGTCCGCATCCTCATCTGTGCAAAGATTCTTCATAGTTTCAAATTCCAGCCGAACGTAATGAGCTGATAAAATGGAATCGGTGTATGGATGTTGTTGAATCGAGTGAAGTATGTAAGGACAGGGAGGTGTGGAGAAAGTTATTGAGAATGGATTAAGTACGAAGTTGTTTTTTGAGCTATATGCACAGTTTCTTGTCTACGCCGTAAGGGTAATGGCATGATTAAGTATGCATATATTAAAGCTTATCCTTAAAATCACATTGCAACGTTTTTTTTAGGTGATAAAATTAGACTATTCAGGTGTGTTAAAAATTTCATAGATGAAAATTAAATTTATTGAATCTGGCAAATTTGTTCATTTATTGAGCTATATCAGTTGTTAAGTTTTCATCAGAAAGAAAAGGCTCCACTTCCCCTTTAAGAGCCTTGTTATGAGTTTTATGGATACGTGTGTAATCCGCGAGAAGAATGGGAGTGTGGGGTGAAAGAACTGATGAAGGCGATGGTGTCAACTAACAAGAAGTTGGTATATAATGAGGACACCGGAGATTCCCTTTAGCTCGGTCCTAAAACAAGATAGAGTGAAGAAAGAAGTTTATGTACTTTTTTTTTCTCCTTGAGCATAAGTATGGAGTCTAATATATATGTTTTTTGATCCAGCTTACACTATGTGTGAGGGGAAAAAAAAAAGGGTGTATATTTTCCTTTTGACTTCGTGTCTCTTTTTCAACTTTTATTCTCTAAATCTTAGAAACTATCTTCCCATTTTTTTTTTTACGATACGAAGAAATATTGGGAAGCTAACCTATTCGTCTGGAATAATCATCTTCCTACAGTTTTGTCACGCCTTGAAATTCTTTTTGTAAATAAAAGCCAGATACGTTTATATGACAGGTTTTTATTTTCATTCTAACAATCTACACTTACTAAAAAAAAAAGTGTTTTATGTATGTACACTCATTTTACTCTGAAAGGAAGCAGACATACCTTGACATATTACCCTATGCTCCTATTGTTACAGTTATTATGTGAGCCTTACATGGAATTTAAATAAACTAGTAGTTTTGCAATATAAGTATTGTATATTTTAATAAAAGATTGTTTTACTGACAAGACGACCGCGTACAGACCACGTACATACTATAAATAGAACATTACAATAAAAAGGGGGTGGGGCTACCGACAGTGTCACCACTAGTCTTCCTCAAAGGAAGTAAATCAAATATGAATATTTACACTCCTATCTTATAAGCTACACCATAGTGGAATAGTTGAAAGTAAGTTTTCTACCTTCCAAGTTAAATGAAGCGTTCAGCAGTGATATTTTCTGGGCTACAATATCGATGATAGCTCTTAGTAGCCGATAATATACACAAACCCATCACAGACTCTGCCGTTAGATATGAGTGACTTATGACCGGGAGTATGGGACGATCCCTGGATAGTTCAGTGGTAGATCATTGATAAGATAAGCAAAAGGTCCCGGGTTCAATTCCTGTTTTCAGGTGTCATCTTACAGTGTGTTCGAATATGATCCAGCTACGGCTCATATCCGTAATTATAATCCTTCATCCCTCAAGCTTCACCTTTCATGTTACCTAATTGTATAGCGTCACATTCTTCCAAATATACTTTAGATCTCAATGTTATTATGCTAATTATTAACTATTAGCTAAGGACGTTAAACAAGGAGCACGTAGACTAAGGCATCATCCCCGTCTATTCTGATTTGTCGGTGACGGGGAGGTTGAGTTTGAAACCACTGTAGGATGTAACGAGACTGGTTTTATTTACCATTCAAGCAAATGCGGGTGCATTTACTTTAAACTATACACCCTTCATCCATATCTCAGTTAAGTGTAAATATGAAAAACATTCCGAAAGAGTAGTAAAACGCGTTACAAAAAAAACAACAACAAAGAAACAAAGGAAATCTAGCAAAGGTACAGTTTAATTTAATCACAAAAACTACTTCGGTGGGGAATGGTCTAAGGTATCACTCTCGCAATCAACTGGACTGCTGATGATGGGGAGATCAGGGCTTTAAATCTGGTCGGGTGTACTGGAGGTGATTTTTTCTAAATGGTTTTCTACTCACTGTCCATGCAAAGGCGGGTACACTTCTACTAAATTCAACCTAGGCCCTCACGTTAGAGTAATTAGTACACAAGGCATAATCTGAATAGGTGGTAATACGCTGTGTTAATGATAATAGTAATAATAATAATAATAATAATAATAATAATAATAACAAAAACAACAACATAGCCATATAGACATTTTCAAATTTTGGCAAAATGTTATGCTCTTTATGTACCAAACATACGGACCTAAGTTTTTAGTTTGCCCCTCAAAGTGATAAATAATGTGATCATCAAAAAAGCCAAAATCAAGATTCTAATAAATTTCGATGTTTCATGACCCCCTGAAACCGACAAACTTGTTTTGCCATCTGTCTGCATCCCGGCTTAGAACCGAAAGAAACTGTTTTACCGATCAGGCTAAAACTTGGTATTTAAGGTTCTCCCCAGGATTCTTTTGAATTAGATGCCTAAATTTAATATTAAAGTTAGTTTACTGACGAGCAAAAAGAAAGCCTATTCTCGAGATTCGCTATAGCTATTTTGAATGCATTTTGTATCCAGGCATTAATTTCCATAATAAACAATATGCTGATAATCATTTTCGAACTAAAATAACTTTGAGGTTAATTTATGTAAGAGCAAATTTTCAATTTTGATCGTATTGCCAATACTATGAGATATTAGATAACTTATGAATATAAAATGATAGTATTGTTAAATATAAACATATTTTATTCGATATGTATTTTTATACGCTCTTTGGTGGATAATTTCTGCATTAATATATATTATTTCGTTTCACAAATCTTACTAGTTTTTGGTGAATGTTTATATTTTAACACAAAAAAAAGTCTATGTTGTGTAGCGTAGCATTTTTTGTACAATACCCTTCATTCCAATCCATAAATAATATATAATATCAAATAGCGTTTCCTAAAATATGATACATCAGTCATGACTAAAAAAATAGTTTGATTAACCACACACAAAAAAGCCCCTCAAGACTGTGTTTTGATGGGAAAGGAAGCAATATTGGATTTTTCAAGCTAACACACACACATGTGTTCACGCAGACACGCAAACACACATATACACACACACACTATTTCGAAAGGTTCATCTCGACGTTGTAATGTATCGTTCGTCTGCCGAAGTCAATCTACTCCCAATCGTGTTCTCTTTTCTTCCTCTAGAATCGACTAAACTTCGTGGTTCAATATTAACTTCCACCTTTTTTTCACTTCATTATCCTAAGCCTCTAGGAAAAGAACAAACTAAAAGTCGGAACGGAAAATCCTGAAACCAATACGCTGCAGGGGGGTAACCAACTAGTTGATGAATAAATTTTACAATAAATATATTAAATCTATTTACAAATACAGGTGTATTTTTTTTAACTTCACTCTACTTAATCTATTCATTTGGTTAGATAATGTGAGTTTATATTATTCAAAGCATTGGTGTTAAACAATGTTAATGAATAAATAAAATTGAATAATACAATTTATTTTCAAACTAAGAATTGTTGTATTATTTCAATAATTAAAATTACGTATTCAAAATAATACATTATAAATTATGGATTGTATTTTAAGAAAATAAATATTTGGTAAATATTTTCTCTATTAAATTAAATCAATGGCATTTATTTACTGTATTTCCTAATTTTAAAACATGTTTAAGAATATGAATTAAAAAGCTTCAATTATTAACTGCGCATCAGTAGTTGATAGTTTTCTTGGACGCGTACAAGTAGGGTCTTTTGGATTTGTTTACGAATATAAAGACAGCTGAATTGGGTCCGGTCAGTTCAAGAGCGACCATTGAGTTTAATCCCTAATTGTCTACAGTTGAAGTTTAAACTGGTGTTTTTATTTATATTTGCTAGAATGATTCAGATTATTTTTCGTCATCATCACGTTCTTAACATGGAATTCATGGAAAGTGATAAGTCGAAGTCTTTGATAGTAATCGACGGTTATAAGTTCAGGTTTAATAAAATGCTGAAATACTATATTGAACACTGGACTTGTTTCAAAAACACACGTATTTTTATATAAAAAAAGGTCGTAAAGTAATTCCATACTATCAGGCCACACAGAAAAAAAAAAAAGAAAAAGAAATACGATTAAAAGTGTCTTAATAGGTAACCGTTGACAACTCTTTAAATAGGAAAGCATTAGAAAATATTTTTTAAAAGCTTTCTAATCTTCTTTGTGTAGAATTGAAACAAGGGGATGTATGCACTTTCACTAAATTATTATTATTATTATTATTATTATTATTATTATTATTATTATTATTATTATTATTATTACTAGCACCGCGTCTTAATACTCGTTCGAGTTATAAGCACTTACGCTAATGTGTAATGGTAGGGTGATTGTGAGATGAAATGGAGGACCTACAGTTTAACGTGGAATCTGAACCACGGTGGAGGCTTGGCATTCCACACATACACAAATTGTGATTAATACACGTCTTGTCAGAGGTGAAGGAAGGGTTTGTCAAAACAGATAAATATGTGTCAGGACCGAGGATTGAACCCCGGACCCCTAGCATAGAACTCCGACACCTTACCGCTAGACCACCAGGTCACCTGAAATCTCTCTCATGAAAGATGATTTGACACTCATCAGACGTAATATACGTAGTGTTTGTTATTATCTCCATCCTTGGTTGCCAACTAGCGCCGAGGAAACGCAGGACACCTTGATTCGATGACATAAAAAACAACAACGGTGAAAAATTTTTGTTTTCGGAACGATCACGTAAGCTCAGTTGATTTTACCATGGAAGAAAATTTTAAAGTTTTATGTCAAGTTAGTAAGGTTTTTTTTGACGGGATTTGCAAAAACTCTCCCAAGTTCTTTTCCCAAATTTTTAAATCCACGGTATATTTAGCTTTAGTATTATTCTTGTTGCCTAACAAATGAAGACCCACATATGAGAGAGCGTTCAAAAATTTAGTATATCACTGCAATTCTCTTGGTAATACAATGGGCACTCTCTGATTTTTTTTTTTTTTTTAAGATTTCGAGTCAGAAATACATCGGAGGCAGTGCTGCCACAATTAAGAGGTTGCCGATTTCACTTGAGGAAAAAATTTGTGGAAGCAAATTGAAACTTTAGGCCTCACTAAATTGTACAGAAACACCAATTCCGAGAGTAGTTATTTTTTAAATATTTTTTTTGGACTGTCTATTTTAAACCCAATCGATGTGCTCGACTGTTTTTAAAGATGACTTGACGACAACTGAGCCATCATAAGATCTCAGAACTGTCCACTTCACCGAACATGTATTACCTGGTTGACGTTCTACTAGAGAGTACAGTCAGAAACATAAATAAAGCGTAGGAGTACATCGTCTAGCAAGTCAGGAAGCTAACACTAAAGTTTGAAAAAAATAAATACCAAGATTCGAGTTCATTGTGCTTCAAATTTTTGCCAAAAAACCTAGCCTTTATTTTGACAAGAAGAAAGATAAGACAGGAGCAACAAACATATTTTGGGGGATGACTCAAGTAAACTATTCTTTCAAAGAGGATGGATTCAACTTATATGCTTCGTAAACCATGAACAGGACTTAAATAATACATGTTTTAGGTGACCGGACCCATCTCACCAGAAAATATTTTGTTAGTTATATGAATAAATTGATACAATTCTAATCAAATATATCCTATAATTAATATTTGATATAGACTAAAGGTGTTAAAATATAATTAGTTTCGAAACTAAATTCCAAAACTTCATTTGAATGAATCAAATATATCAGGTTCTGTTTAGTTTTGTGGGTCGGAAAGGAAACTGAGTTAAGGTAAATATGTTTACAGGTTTTGTAACAAAAAAATTTTTGAGCCAGAATAAATACAAAATTGTTTCAATAGATGCGTTTAGTTTAATAATGTATATATAGCCATTTGAATAACAACATTTTAAATGGAGGATAACAGTTCTATACAAACTCAGCAATGACCATAAAAAATAGTCAAGAACTGCTTAAAACACTATATGTAGAAAATTAAACTAAACATATAAACTGAATATTATATTTATTTTGGCCAAATAACTTTTTTTATAAAATCTGCCAAGATAAGGAAAAAGATAGGAACTTAATTAAAATTTGTTTCTATCCACCTTAGTTTTTAAACCAAGCTTGATAGATTTTTAATTAATTATGTTATGAGCTTCTAGGATTTATTAGTATACGACAAAGCTTCTAGATTTTTAAGTTGGTAAATTAATAAAAATATTTCTATTAATATTCTACAGAAAAAGAACAGTTCAGATCTCGTTAGAAAAACTATCACTATTAAAAAACCCATTCATCGATTCATTTAGTACAAAAAAGGTCTAGCAAAAAAAATTGGCATTTAATTTCGGAAGCACGGAAAGAAAACGTTTGACAAAAAACGCAATAATCTTTTTAATATTCCATGAATACGAACCAAATTATGGCTTTGTCCTCTTTTTTTCTGTAAGAAATATAGAACATGATAAAAAGTTACTTGACTAATTCAATAAAATGAATATTGAATTTTAATAGTGTTGATATTGCAGGAAACCGTTGCAATATAATTTTCTCACACACACACACATACACACACACACACATATATATATATAGGGTGGTTGTTTAAGCTGGCACAGTGATATATCTTTAAAAATCCTCATTTAGGAAAAATAAAAATTCATACAAAGTTGATTGGTTTTGAGACGCTGACAAAATGAGATAATTAATTTTTTATTTAGTGGACGTCTTCAAGGTCATCTCAAGGTAAACTTTTTTTTTTCCCAAATGGGACCCTAAATTTTGTATTGCAGAATCATATATTACGGGAAAGACAAGTAAATTTTCTCTGAAACACTTTTTGAACCGAGTCTACTTTTGATAATATTTAATGAATTAGAGAAATACGTATGAAGTTTTTGGAACTGCTTTTATCTCATTTTATTGCCTACTATAATCTTAGAGTGTAAACACATACGAGCCAAATGCTCTCACAAAAAAAAAAGTTCGTTCATTAGGGTCGAAATGTTAAATTACAACAATTGTTTGAAATTATGACCTTCTACTTATATACAATTCTTTTATAAAGTGAAATGGAAAGTGGTGAGTATTTAGTAAGAGTTTCTCGATCAATATCTATGCAAGCAATTCGAATGCGTTCTCTCATGTTTTCTAGAATTTTCGTTGCATTATGGTATACATACACTTTCTTTCAGGTAGCCCCACAAGTAAAAACCTGGTGATGTTAAATCTGGTAATCTAGCAGGCCAACTAATTGGACCACCTCTACCGATCCAGCGGCTATTGTAATTCTGATCCAATACTTGTCATGCAGTTCTGGAACTATGGGCTGGGGAACCATCATGCTTAAACCACGTGTTCTACCTTTTTTTGGTATGTTTAAGTTTTCTAGCAGCAATGGCAACCCTTGATATAAAAAGGTTTTATATTTGTCTCCATTTAATGTACCACCAGTAAAAAAGGGGCCAATCAATTTTTCTCCCGATAAGCCCGCACCAAAGATTCATAGTCCAAAGGTGCTGTCTTTCAATTTGGCGCCTCCACCGTGGATTTTCTGTACTCCAATAATGCATGTTGTGTATGTTAACTTCCTCGTGAGTCGTAAAGCTCAATTCATTAAAGAATAATACTTTAAGGAAAAGTGTATATTTATTCTTACTTGTTCAAGTGCCCATTGGCAGAACGCCACTAGATTGAGAAAATCTTCTCCAAGAAGCTTACTACACGTGGTAAGGACGAAATTTATGATGCTTCAATATTTTGAGTATACTAGAAATCACACGAAAACCTACATGAGGATTATTAGCAAGTTCTGCCAAATCAGTCCGAACTGAGAATTTGCCCACACACGGCCAGTCCAATTCTCAGTTCAGATTGATCATGCATACACATTTCAGTATGAAATAGAGTGTGTTGTTGATGCTTGACGTGTTTTGTGTTTGTCAAGAAATTTGTGTGCTGCAGTTGCATTTATTGTAGAAAGCGGGGATAAATAAGGGAACTTAATAGAAAATGTTGGGTGAAGGATTGGCTACTAGAACGAGGACAATATTCTTATATTAATATCTTGCAAGAGGCAGAAAGAATTAAAACTCACAAAAATGTGAAGCACAATACAAATAATTTCAAACAATTAAATAATACCTTCTAACTATGTAATAAAACAAATAAAAATAAAGATCTACAAGACAATAATGTTTGCTCCATAACACTAATAATCACTATGACTGCTCAATTGAACTGTCAGTTCAACATACTGTGTGTGGCCCTTAATATCAACTTTACTAAATTGTCCAGACAAAAGCTTTGAACTATAACCTTTAGACACATGTCCTTCTTGACTATATGCAATGTTGAACAACGCGCTTGAAATCTTTCTTTAGACACTTGTCCTCTCTTGGACACTAATAGCAATGTTAGACAACGCTCTTGAAAGGTTATATACATTAGCCTGCTAGTAATGATAGGTAACGAACTTTTATGAGCCTGTTGACTCTAGTTAACACTTGGTAACTTGAGCTCCACTCGAACGAATTAAATACATTTTGTAGCCAAGCAGTGATGCTATAACAAAATAACTACTATAAGTTTTTCATAAAAATTATATAACGGTACTTTACATCAACGAAAATTTTCCACTTTGGATCTTATATCCACATCTATTTGACTTATGAAATAACTTATCATTGTAAAGTTCTAGTATAACTAAAAACTAATAGTTTCCTAGCTAACAGCTAACATATATGTTTTCTATGGTGCACTTACAAATTTAAATTACTTGTTGTGGACAGAGAGTTACTTTTCTCCACGTTTATGTAATAGTTTATATTATTTCATTTACGCTCTTTGGTAAAGGGTTTCTGCAACAATGCATATTATTTATTTTCAATAATATTATGAGTTTTTAGTAAATGTTTATATTTTGAGATAAAAGAGAAAGTCTGTGTGAGGCACCGTACTATTATTTTCTATACTTTTCTATCGTGGTTAAACTTCTCAAAAAAACTATTTTCCTAATTTTTCATTAGATTTAGATTTTTATACTTTTTTTCAACAGAATGAATATTTCCGGACGATCTACAATAAAATTAACAAAACCTTGATATAAACTTTGTTTGATTAAGTGGATTTCAACCTTGATTTATTTGAGGTTATTTTTATACTGATACTCAACAGAGTAATGAAATCTTAGTGATATCGATGCGTATGGTTATTGTCTTCAAAACGGAGTGTAGGTAAATCGGGACGGGCTTTGAAACTTACAAAACTTGTCTAAAAAGATTGATATTAGTGGCAACAAAACAATTTAAATAAACACTATCTAAACTAACGCGGTGATCATGATGTTACTTTTTTACTTTCTCGTCTATATATGTTTCTATAACAGAGTTAATTATTTCATGTATGTTATTTGAATGAAATATTGTTTAAATAAAAATATATATTAATTCGTGTTACCTAATGTTTTTAGTGAGCTAAGGCAAAAGTATTGTTTTGCATGTGGAATGTGTCCGTTTGTGCATTTTTCTACCCAGGTGTAGGGTATAGTTTTGTTACAAAAATTTAATTTATTTAAATTTATGCTTATAATAAAAGTTTCATGATTTTTTTACTTTTATTTTCACTTTTTGTAAATAGTATATTCCTATAAAGGTCCATGAAAGACCCATCCCAGTTTTTGAGGTATAAGAAAATTACTCAATTTCTATATAATGGAAAAATAAAGTCTTTACCGAATAACTTACCATTTATTTGGGTAGAAATATACGTCTTAAATATATTAAATGGGTCTTTATTGTTTTACTTTATAAGATAGTTTATTATTAAAACTTATCTTCACATAGGAGGTCCATGATAAATATTCAAGAACTGTTTAGATTACTACTATATATAAAATCAAAACAATTGTATTTACTTAAGCATTATATATTTACGTGTTTAAAAAGATAAGTGTTTTAAAAACTGTACAATTTTTACTTTACCTCGCATCTTCTTTGATTCTACCTAATCTTTGTACAAACAAATTTATAGGAAAACATGATGGGAGGAGGGGGGCAAAGGAGGGGAATCCATCCTTAATGAGCCAAAGTTTCGTCTCACAGGTTTAGTATCAATGCGTTGCTGATTAATGCTATGAAATAGGTATTAAAGCCATTCGTGTACTTAAATCCCCATCTTATTTATGTGATTTAATTTCTTAATATTACACCCGACACTTTGAATCACTGGTATACATAATTGCTTAGTTTAATCCCACCTACAAGACTTTAGTTAGTGTCACTTAATCCCTTCTTACTCAGAGGTGGCAGGAAATTTAATGTCACCCGGTCACCATGACAGCAGGTATACACTGTGTCCCCCCCTCTGCTTGCCACAATAAATCTCATTGTGTTTATTTAATCCATGCCAGCCCACTTGATTTACTTAGATAACCAAGTAATACTGCCCGTGAGGGAAATTAAGCTTCAGAATCCAGGGTGCACTGTTCTTTATTTTACCTCGATCTGGGAAATAAAACAACAAAAACTTCTACTATGAAAAGGGATTCTTTACTTCTTTAAATACGTGTTTTTAAGAAGGGATGTCATATTATACCCTTACATTCAAAGCTTTTATTAAAAAAATACTTTATACAAAATTTGAGAGGCACGTTTATGGTAATATTAATAGTGAGGAAGTGGCTTAACAGATTTTGAAAAATGACCTCTTATTTTAAATGTTAAAGCTCCAAGATGTCGGTAAAAATAGTTGCTACAAACGAAAATCTGATTTTCTGAGCGAGTTTTCAGCTTTTCATTCTTTATTTACATCACCATGGAAACCCTGATTTGTTCATGGGTTTTTTTTTATACCCGTAAATAACATTTTTATTCTGGGTTAAAAATGATAGCCCATCCCTTACTTAAGTTGTAAGGTGCAACGAATATAAAAATTATTGCATACATTTACAGATACTAAACAAACCAATGATTCTAGTTTAGAACGAGATCATTTTGTTTGCATTGATACTTTTCTTTCTTTCTTATTAGGTTTGATTACAAAATGGCCCTTATAATAGATGGTCATAGCACATCTTTAATTACATTATGATCTAAGGAATTCCTTTGCCTGCACTGGGGAAATGTTTATTTTAATTGGAATGTTATCGTTAATTCGCATTAAAATCAACAATATTGACTATAAGGGCCAGTTTCATAGTCAGATTTAGTACGCCTCAAGTGCGAGTCGATACTAAATACAGGACGACACCTACCTAGACCAGAATGGAATGGGCCAGTTTCGCATATGAAACTGGCCCATTTCATTCAATTTCAGGTAGGTGACGTCTTGTATTTAGTATAGCACCGAAACTAAATCTGACTATGAAACTGGCCCTAATTCGCAAATCAAGAGGTAAAGTAGTCTATATCATGAATTATAAGTTTAAAACGATATAGTTGAGTTAAAATATATTATAATATATATTTTCTTTATTTATATATATAAATTGTATACATATGTATGTATATTATAATTTCAAAAATGGATAAATTGATCTTGAAATGTGTTAAGATAGCCAATTTAATTGTTAAAGTATGGATTTTTGTGTTCATTTGTTCAAACAGTAATAAAAATAACAATAAGTTCACTTATGTTTCCTAGGTAAGATTTAATTTTGAGAGTATGTTGATAATAATTATGTCAAAGTAATATTTTATACACCCCATTTATCTTTCGATCAGAGTATAGATTTCAGTGTATTTTTTCAATAATATTTAAATACAAATAAGTCAAATTAGGTTTCCATGCTACCACGTGATTTTGAATTAATATTTTAAAGTAGTGTTTTAAGTACCCCATCTACTTTCAGAGACACAGACACAAACACACACACAAACATTTTTTCAATCTCTTATCCTCTTTATATTTTATATACAATGGTAAGCTTCCTTTCCGGTGATTGAAATTAGATGAAGTCGGCATATCCGATTTTCTATCTTAGGGGTCCAGGATGCCAGAAAAAACATTAGCCTATAACTATAACCTAATTTTCATTGTGGGCAGTGATTCATCCGTACCACCATTTTTTGTTTACATTGCCATAAAAACCTTAATTTGTGTTAAATTGTGTATTGGTAAAAAATATTTCTTTTGTTAAAAATAATAACTTGATTCTTACTAAAGTGTTCTGGCGCAACGAATAAATAGAGAGCTGGGAGAGCAGTCGTTTTAAAGATCTCATCGCTTCGTTATTGTTATGAATATGGAACGGAACCAGAACTTTAAAACTGTTGAATAATCATCTATATTTTAAGAATATAAACTCTTTAAATTCAATGAGTATATGCTGTATTATACGTGTATATTTATGCTTGGTAAAATATACTTGACTTAAAACAGTTGGTGTCTCGTTCCTTCTTAAAAAATTAAGGTTTTTATAGTCTCTTTAATACACAAATAATAAAAACAAGTGTATGTCAAGCTTAATGAAAATTTTTGTTGTAGAATTTATCATGACTAAATCTAAACGAAAAATCTAATAAACTCTGCAAAAGCCTAACGAATATTCATTAAATTGCAGATGGTCCCTTTGGAACTGTTCGAAGTATTTTATTTTTTAGTTAAATATACCAAATTTGTTCATGAAAAACGTAAAGTTAAAGTTTAAAAGCAAAGTAAACTTTAAAATATGTTTATACTTGAATAAGCAATGTTTGCGTATTTGTTTTGAAATTTTACAACTTGACTTATGAATAAAACTTCTATCTCTCGATATATACATATATAATATGATTATTGTCTACGCAGCTCTCTCTCTTTATATATATATATACAGAAACAATAATCATATTATATATATATATATACACAGAGAGAATATATACAGAAACAATAATCATATTTTATATATATATATATATATATATATATATATATATACACAGAGAGAGTATATACAGAAACAATAATCATATTATATATTATATATATATATACACAGAGAGAGATATATACAGAAACAATCATATTATATATATATATATATATATATATATATATATATATAGAGAGAAGAGAAGAGAGAGAGAGAGAGAGAGAGCGCTACAAAGACAATAATCATGTAAAGGAAGATAGCCATTTTTTAAATGTTTAATCCACAAGTATTGATGAGCACGATAATTATACGTCAAAAATGTCTAGTCTTATTAACCAGTGACGAGAAATTTAGGGTTCGAGTCCCTTCTGGGTGTACTATGGGTGTTCTTTAATTAAAAAAATTCCCTCCCCCTTAAATTTTAGTGCATCTTAATGCGTGTAGCCGGAACATACAGCTAGACGTGGTGCATATATAATATAAATATAAACCAAATCTTTTTTTCCAAGGAGTAGATACCTTTTCTAACTAAAATACAAACAACTCATATTAGTTCAAAATGAATAGTCTTAACCTTATTATATTCGCATACTTTAGAATAGTAATATATTATGTCGAGTACAATTGTCAATTACTAATTTATAAAAAAAAGATAGAAATGTGAAAGAGACAATACTCTAAGTGAACAAAAAAATTATGTTAAGCGTTGCGTGCTTTAAAAATCAACAACGTCGTTTAACATGGTTACCATTTCTATGTCCTCTTATATGCTGTGTGATAGCTGACAACAGCCAGGGGCGAGGCGGTTATGCTGACCAACTAGTTTAACTTCAAGTCAATTGCACTTGCACCAATAACACGCTCTGATGCATCTATCTCGACTGGAATCAAGCGCTAACGAACCTTACTATAACTCTGTTAGGAATTAATGGACAACGCCCATATTGAATGTCGCTATCGTCATTGAGTATCGTAACTAGTTGAAGTTATTCACAGTCGATGATGAAGTTAAGTTTGTGGTTTTTTTATGACTATCATAACTAGGTAAGTTTACTCACTCTCAATGACAAAGTTAAGGTTTCCTCCAAGGAAACTATTACACCTTTTAAAATTATTCTTTACTTATCCTTTCCTCAAAATTGTTAAACGTAACACAATTAGAATCTAGACCCTGGATGGGTGCGCTATTAGATCATTTATAGCTTACTAATAACAATAAAGGTTTATTTAACTAATAGAGTAAGTACATTTATTTACTTACATAGTTATACACGTTGATTCATTTGGGAAGTAACACAACTAAAACTACTAAATAACTAAATTTAATGGAATCAGATAAAGGTTAAATAACACCTATTTAACCGATTTTATTAGGACCTTTACGAATCTGAATATAACATAAAACTTTTCGTTCTGATAAAATTAAAAAAGCAACACCTACCAAAATACGGGTGCTCAGTCAACCTAAGTCTCAGGCTAAGAAACTAACCTAACATAGGCAAGAATAGCCAATTCTACTCGCCCAATCCTGGCACAAGAGTGATAGAACGAATCGTAAATAAACAGTAAACTATTTTAGGCACCCTTACCCGTGTTTGAACTAGTTTCCTACTAACTTTAGGAAACTATAGCTTAACCACGTTGTGTACTTGGTGAATCAAAAGCGATTCTGCGAAGGGGGTGGAATCTTCACTTTAGGCACCTAAGCAATCCAAGCACTAATCACTCTTGTACGCAAATGTATGAAAATATAGAGTTGAGAAAAAAATGAGTTTATACTGTTAGGTCTCTCGCTTACCAGCCAATAACACTTCCCCCCTTCATATGACGAGTATAAACAACAGCTCTACCATTTCGCTTGGACTGCATTGACTTGCATTTCAATATTGCTTTGTTCTTGCTCCTTATTAAAGATATACATATTATTACACGGTCTTTTTTAATCTACATTCCGCCAGGAAGATTCCTAAAGCCTATGTTTAGATATACCGTATAGTTTAATTTTCAGATAATAAAAAATATATTTTCAAGATCAAAATTTTTGTGAAGATGTAATATAATGTTTAGAGCGATTTAATAATCTATGTTTTTATTTCAATGCTGTATCTTTAAAACTCACCGAATAAAACATTTATACATTAACATGGTAGGTGCTAACTTTACTTGCCACTACGTCACAGTTAGGCAACGTCCTTAAGGCAGCCTCCTTGGTCAGCGAAAAAGTATTATTCGCTTTCAGGACATATGAGTAACCCATATACAAAACCCGTTAACTCCACTTGAAAGAATTTTAGGATAATCGCAAAAACTTATAACAACTATCCTGGCAATGATAAACTATAGAAACTTTTAGCAACAATTAAAAAAAAATTATTCTGTTTAACTAACAAAAGCTGTATAATATCACTCCAATAAAAATGTAATTATTTTAATTTTAAGTTTGGATTTAACAGGTTTAGCATCTGTACAGTGGAAATAAAATGTTTTGTGACTGTATGGTTGGCCATTTGCTTTTAGAATCAAGGTCCAAAACCTGTTATATCCATGGGAATAGGGTTTTTAAATATAAATTTAAATAAAAAAAGGATTTTTCTTAGAACAAAAGACTTTATTAATACATAGAAAAATTATAGGTCATGAAGGAATATTAGTTTCCATTGTTATAAGGTCCACCCTTGAAAGAAAAAAATGCGTAAAAGTCCAACACAAAACAAATGAACGAATCTCCTCAATTTAAAATCCATCTCTTCTTCTTCCAAATTTCCTGGCATAAAAGGAACTGGTTTCATTTGCTTGGCAAAAACGTTATTGTAAAATTGAAGCCTTAGTTTTTCATACCACTCCTCACCAAAGTGGAGCGTAAGAAGACGTTTAACGTCTGTGATTTTAGCAGGCTTCAAAGTCACCCCTTTTTGTACCTCATTAAGCTGAGAGTTTCGAAAAGTTTTTCCTTGTTTGCACAGCGTTTTAGCCTCACCAATTTCAAATTATAAAATAGTTCACCCTGAACCAGGATAGTTTTTCCAGTTTTACTTCGTTTAAAACAATCTTTTTGGCTTTTTGGAAAGTGAAAATGCCATTGAGCTTGCTTTTAATACTTCATCTGAAGCAAGTTTCCAATCGCTCACTTTACAATCTGTACCTAGGTGAAATACAGTTAAAAACTTGTCAAAAACCTGCAGATATTCCTCCGGATTGACAATTACACTTTGGCCTTGTTCAAAATTGCCAAATACCCAATCGGTTGGGATAAAAGAATGGCCCACGATCGGGAAGCATATCAAAACTTCCTTTACTTGTGATGGAGCCTCTAGTAGCAACCAGTATGAAAGCATGTATATAACACTCTTATTTTTATTCTGTCCACTACAGCTGTCAGAAAACATATGGACTATGGTGATTCCGTCAAGATCTAAACCAGACAACCTGTGATGTTGCGGATACGATTTGCACAGATCCTTTAGAAAACTGATTTATGTCCATAAATAGCAAAAAGTGTTTTCTTTGTTTTGAATAATGGTTGAAATACCCTCACAAATCGTAAAGTTATACAAGTAGAATTGACGTCGGTAATAAGCCTCTTGGAGGGGTATTTTCGGCAATATAAAGTTCTTCTGACAATCATAGCTGATAACTGTCTCATGTTATTTCCCTCACGTAGCTTTTCATAAAATGTATCAGCCCTTTTCTTGTGTACTTTGAGTTCTACTTTCAGTTTCTGTTTTTCTCTCTGAAACTTTATAGTATGAAAGCTACTGGAAGCTTAGGTTAGGAAAAAGTTAATGTTCCCTCATAGTTTTATAGCAACAGCTGCTATTTTTCAAGTTAATTCTAAAAAACGCAATACAGCCAACATTAAACTTTAATTATTAACCACTATGACATTAATTTTGAAATGAAAAAAAAGTAAGAATAGGTTCCATCAAAATATCTGTCAACTGAACAAAAATTAGCTGGTTTTGCATTTGTTTATTCAAAGTGGCCATGTGGTTTTAATCAATTATAACGGCTTTTGCAAATGTAAAAATGAGGATGACTTAACAGGTTTCGAGTCTGTAAGCTACAAGGATTTAACAGGTTTTGCCAATGGTCCCACTTTTCTCTTTATTTTTAAGGCATTTATAGCTGGTTTTGGAACATGAAACCATGTTAAATTAAAAGAAGGAAAACCAAGTATCCATGGATATCAATATCTCGATTTCGACAAATTATGGATTTAACGAGTTTTGCATATGGGCTACTCATATGGCTTAAAATATTCATGTGTCTTTTCCCGGAACTTTTTCTTTAGTCTAAGCATATACTCCCTTTCGCGCCTCACGTACAACACCCAATCTTTTTTATGTTAATAAGAGATAACCTGATATAAAAAGTCTCGTAGTTAAGAAAACAGCTCGATAATGTTCTCGAACATCTTAAATTTTTGGTTTGATCCTTTACAAACATTATTGTATTTATAAGAGTAATTTAAACCTAAATACCATTTTTCATTAAGCCTAATCTCAAGCTCTGCAATTATGATTTTAAGGGCCGTTTAAAATGAGCTAATGTCACATTTCACACATTTGTTTCTATTAATAAAACTCAAACTATCGGGCAAGTAAAAAAAAAAGCTCTCTTGGAATCTTTTGACTTTATTTAGCGATCCATATTTTGAAATAACGCATTGTAGAATTAAATATTGCGTTAGATCTAAACGTCTGCGCGGCAATTTCTCGCTTACGTGGGCGGCCCCCTTAGCGTACAGTGAACTAACGGTTATTTTGTTCAATTAATTTTGTTTGGCTTCAATCCTAATATCGCAAATTTAATAACCATTTGGGGTTAGGTAAAGGAGCAGGTTATAGGTAATGCACCAGTATTTTGTCTTTAAATTTAAGGTTGTTATTAACAACAACTTGAAAATCAAATATCTCCTGGCCTCAGAGGTTATAGTTTTCGAGCTGTCAACTCACATACTTATTCGATGATTTGGTGAGAGTGAGTTGTATGGGAATTTAGAGTAATATTGAGTTCAGGTATACGAGTGAGAGGGCTAGGCACTGACAAATTTTTATTTTTATCATTACGTTCAACACAAGTGTCATTTTAACAGATTAATTTCATCGGCGCGGTCTGGCGTGGTTAAAGTGAAGGAACTGTAGAAAGAGAAAATAGTGTATGGGTGGGACGAATATAAAACAACAGAAGAGTTAAATTAAGTGATTGGAAGGATCTACAATAAGGCAGAAAACCAATATGTCAAAGAAAAAATTTGAAAATAATATTAAAAATCAAAGATAGCCTTATATGGACCAATGCTACACGCCAATTGGGATGCCTAGGCATGAATATTCACCGCTTTGATTTTACACGAGGGCAAACATCACAAAGGTAATCTATTGTTTCCCGTTGTGTCGCTACTGTTTCAGACTCATGATGGATTTGTCAATCTCGTAGGCAAATGCGATTTGCTCGATACTGGGGTAAAAAAAACAATAACTCTTCATTCATGTCTTCTTTTCTATTTCGACAGTCATCAGTCTCCCCGTAGTCATGCCTACAGTTTAATGAACAGAATGTGATGCTATATACGCCCTTCCCCCTTATCAAGCCATTTTCAACCAACTCTACACCCTCACATGCGCCAAGGAAGAGTTTTGTCATGTATTGTAGCTGCGTGCGGCCAATGATTTATATCAACATCTCATGCATTTTGTATTTTTTTTTTAAACAATGAACATGACTTTGAAACAGAACTAATATGCTATATGTAGAGGGATGTATATTAAAAACAATTCTAATTTTATTTAGAATTCAAAGTTTGGAATCAGAATATGGTCAGAAATGTTGTTTTAGTAAAATACAATTCAATATAAACCTTTGTGTAAATATTGGTTCATTGTAAAAATATATATATATTTATATTCACTACTAAGCATGAGTGATTTTGGTTTTTGATTGAAACTGGAATATAAATTAAGGGGTTTCTATAGTGGAAAGGTGGGTTCTCAAATGGCCATCCTAGTGTCCATAGTGTCCATATTCCTTGGTTAGTTAACTAAAAGTCTAAGGAGCCATATTTAGATTCTGAGAGGTGTTGAAGAAAACTATACATTGTATCAGAACATATTTTGTTATATAATTATTAGATATTTAGGAACTAAGGATTGGTTTTGTACTGTCTTAATCTATGAAAATTTGTAGCATATGCTATAATCTGTGTGTTTAGAAAGTGCCTATTAATACCCCAGTTAAAAATTATCTTAGCAAATTTATTTTTCTAAATACAATAGCAAAAATAATCAAAATGCTCTGAGACAGTTTTAATAATAATATTATTTACCACATCACTAGTCGCATGATCTAACGCGTCATTCTCGTGTTAGACTTTACTATCGGTGACGATGAGAACTGGGTTAGAATCCCGGTTGGGTGCAATGAAGGAGTTTGTATCTAAATGGTTTTCTACCAACTTCCCCACAAATTTGGGTATATCTTTTATAAAATTCTACCTTTATCAACCATATTACATTGATTTAATTATTCTGTGCTTATAGCGCGAACGTATATTAAGAAGTGGTGTATAAATAATTATTATTAAATAGTATTTTTACTTTCTCTCTATCTTACAGGTAGAGAAAGTATGGTGATCGTCAAAAAAAATCGAACTCGAGATTTTGATGAATCTTGACGTTTCATGACTCCCTGAATCCGAAAAAGTGGTTTTTGAATTTCCGTCTGTCTGTCTGAACCTCCAACTAGAGCCTAAACTATTTTACCAATTGAGTTAAAACTTGATATCTAGGGTTTTCATAGGGTTGCCCCGAGGGGTTTTTGGAATTGGATATCTACCTCTAAAATTAAGGGTAGTTTACTGAAGGGAAAAAAGAGAAAAAGTCGATATTCCCAAAATCGGCTCTAACGATTTTGATTAAATTTCATCTATGAACATTAATAAATATTCCAAACAAAATGGCTACTCTCAATATTTCGGCAAAATGGCTTTAAGGGCTCCGGTCTGAAGAGTCAATTAACATTTTTTATAATAGATCCGAAACTATTACAGATATGAAATTACTTAGCAATACAAATATGTATATATATTTATAATACAAATATTTTATCTGAAACGTATTTTTATAAAATCAATAACTTTCAATCTATACGCAATTATATGAATTTTTTTTAACTTTTTGGACATTAAAGTTTAAGTATTGCGACCGTAAAAAATAACTAACCTGAAATGTTGATGGATGTCGACGTCTCATGACCCCCCTAACCCTAAAAAATAGTCTTTGCAATGCCGTCTGTCTGTGTGTCTATAAAAACTTAAAATTAAGGGTAGTTTACTGAAGGGCGAAAAGAGAAAAATTTTGTTCTCAAAATCTGCTCAAAGGATTTTGATTAAAATTCATATCTAGGCGTTGATTAAGATTATAAATAAACTAGCTTTTTTCATTTTCCTATGAAAATGATTTTTAGGGTACATTACAGAAGCGTTAATTTCCGTATCTCCACAACTATTTGAGAAACTAAACAACTTATCATTGCAAAATTGTAGGTCTATTAGAAATAAAAAACATTTATTTGACATATATTTTTATAAAAGCAACAGTTTCCGAAATATTTGCAAATATATTAATACAATTTTGTGAGCTTTAGTTGTAAACATATACTACTTAAGTCTTAACGCAATAATTCTCCAATGCCATAGAGTAATTAAGTATAAGTATCTAAAAAAAGTCTGTTATTTTTCCTTAAAGCTCTTAGGAGAAATGTTTGCACAGCAATGATCTATCTCCATTTTAGACTCAATCGTCAATATTTACAATTTTTATTGGTCAAAATGTATAAATGAATAATTAAATATCAATGCGATGACTTGAAGATCTGCAACACCTTATAAAATGTTAAAATTTTAACCAGAAATTGAAATTTTAATACGAAGTGTTGACCCTTGTGGAAGACATTAAACTGTTTGAAATGCTCTTAGGTGGACAAAGATGCGCCTCTTTTCTCATTGATTCTATATCATTGTAAATCATTTTATGCGTGTTCTTATGTGGAGTGGTGATGATACAATGTACATTATTCCGTTCAGAAATCTTACGAGTTTATAGAAAGAGAGAGAAAGTCCGTGCGGTGCGCCGTACCATTTATTTGTGTAAATAAAGGGCAATTTCTGACCAAATATTTATGGGAGCATATCAAATACAAACCAACTTCTATTAAGTTACATAATTATATTCAGTCTCCAACCCATGAATTTTCGTTGAGAAAGAGAAGTCACATTTGTATTAATGATTAAAGTTTTTTTTACCTCTGGCAGGAATATTTTTTCGGTTCAATATTCCAGTAAGCTAACGCACTACCAACTGATCCAAGGAGTCGAATGCGAATATAATCTTCAGGTTGATCAGGAAAAGATATTAGAAAAAAATTATGACAAGAATCTTGAGGCCATTTGATCTATAATGATTACCTAATAACCTAATAGATCTAAACCATGTTTAGAGATCATGGAAAATTGGCCAACCATATTATGACTTTCATTCGAATTCCGGAAGGGGCTTAAAACCTACGAGCAAACGAATTAAGAATGATTTAGGTTCACTACAAGTTTAATCCAATACACGAATATCCCTTCTTATGTATATTTGTATATTTGATATATTCAAAGTTTACATTAACTATTTTAAGGACTAACCTGATTCAGTGGCTGCATTGTCTAAGGTATTGTTCTCACGTTGGACTAGACAGTAGATGATCAGGGTTTGAATCACGCTAGGACGTACTAAGGTTGGTTTACCAACATGGTTTTACACACTCTCTTTCTAAGCAAATATCGATACACAGCCTCTAAATTCAACCTTACTCATCCCTAGCTCATTCGCGTAATTAGTAGATACGTGTACAACCTAAACAGGTAGTGAGATGCGGCGATAAAAAATATATATACTTAAGGGCATAGGATGAGTATCAATATTTTGAATAAATGAATCAGAAATCTTGCAGAGGTGATCTGATAATACAATAGGAGTACGCTTATATATAAAGCTATAGCTATCCCCGTACTATTTACTTGTCTTTGTATATACTGGAACAAGATTGAAGTTCTCAACAGGTTACGTCAAGTATTTTTAGATCCGTGATGTGTCAATCATATTCTGAACGTTACAAGACTTCTACGAGTTTTAAACCACTTATTGATTGACGAGAGCTCACAATTTCCTCATCGTGTATTGACCTAATTACAGTGTTGTTGCTATAGTGTAATTACATCCCCTTCTGGCAGGTCATTGAACCGAAGAAGGCATAGGGTGTTTCCAGAAACATGCAAATTTGTTTAATGTTATTACTGTTATTACTATTATTACTATTTGGGAGCATAGAAACTATTAGCGGGGGTCGCCTGGTTTTCCACAAATTCGTTGAGTTTCCGCTCTACGCTGAAGTTGACGAACGCTCAAATTGTGTGATGTGATCACACACTGATGCACGTTTCTTCAGGTTGCCACAAAGTTTCGAGAAGGGCTTATTTTACTAAAAAAGAGCCAAGAAAATCTTAGTCGCATTTTTTGCTCGCAAGATTAAGAGGGAAAGCTTAGAGAGTTATGGCATTGTGGTTCTTCATTTACATCTGCACCTATTTCTCGTGTTGTTTTCTTTGAAGCTTTTCCCTGAAACTTGTATCTTCACAGCCCTCCCTCCCCCTCTCCCTGGATTGGTTTCATATATTACGAGACACTCTTGTTATACTCGTCAGCTGATGACGGGGAGATCAGAGTTCAAATCCTTGTCAGGTCTACTGAGGGTCTTTTTTCTAAATGGTTTCCCAATCTTCTCTCACGCAAATGCGGTTATATTTTATCTAAAATACTTACTTCCATATACCTATCCCCTTAGAGTAATTATCATATATACGTTTAACCATAAGAGATAATAAGATACGGTAATAAAAAAAAAGAAAAATAAACAAACTAATAAGAAGTTAGTATTTGAAGTTTTAAATTTTCTAGCCATATAAATAAAATTTAACAGCTCAACACAATATAAATCATATACAAATTAATATTAAATTCATACAGTCGTCTTTCATCCTGACCTAATCTGAAGCTCAACTCAGATGATGCGCGACTACGCTTACATAACATACTTGATGTAAACACTTCCGCTGGAATGCATGGTCATCGGTGTCGGTCACCAATGACGGGGAGATCAGGTTTCGCATCTCGGGTGGATGCGTTTGTGTGTTTTTTTTATCTGTGATTTGTCACTGTAGCTTCCCATACTACCTCCTCATATAGACCTTATAGTTAACGCGAACAAGGGCCTTTATGTGGTTGCCAGCGTGATTACGTATACAAAAGCGTGTATCTTTCTAGTTACTTCCCTCTTCCACAAAACCACACCCTCCAAACCTTCGGATTGAATCAAAATAATTCATTGATGTAATTGGGCTCTCCTGAAAACTCTACCAATGAAACTAAATATAGGAATTACCAGGTGAACTAAAGAAGCATAATAATCAATGGTATGACACAATCGCACTAACTCTCATATTGTGTTTTATAGCTTTAAAGAAAATTTAAAATATTTTTTTTTAGTAAATAACCCTTAAATAAGTTTCACCCATAAAAACAAACACACCATATTTTTAATCACCACAATCAATCTTTACTGTAATGTGATTTGCCACCCTGTCATATATTTCCATATATTTCTCTAATTTGTAAAATATTTTACAATTTTTTTTTGTTGAGTTAAAAGATGTTTCAAAGTTCCTCCGTGGCTTGATACGCTATGATGTCACGCATTCCAAACCCATTCACAATAATAGGGAAAGAAGATTGTTTAGCATTATTAAAAATAACTATAGTAACGAGTTTCGTAATATGGAAGAATACTCACCTGTTTATCAAGCAAATGTATCCTTCTAAGAAGTTTATTGACAGTTTGTTTTTGTGGTGGCCGTTATTATATCAAGGCTAAACAATGAATGGCTCGTCTCGTAATTATCAAATAAGAAATACAATAAAGTGATGTATTTACCTTCAAAACAAGCTCTCGTTTCAATTCTGACAGATAGAAGTAAACGTTTTAATTCCTTTTAATACTTTTTCATATTTATTACTATTTATTTTCAACCTTTATACCAAATTGCATTTTATATTATATTTATCTCTAGTTCATGGCCAACCATTTCACTTGTGTTTTAATGGAAGAGTATTCTCTTTGAACTTGAAAAAAATAGCGTTTTTGATTTTGATTCCTGGACCAATATTTGAAAAAGATAGGGGTCTTCTTTCTTCGGTGTCCTTGAAACATGGAACCAAATCTGTGTGGTTCTTAGCTAAATTTGATTTAAAATGTTGGAATCCAGTTTTAAAGTGTCATACAAATATCTCAATCGAAAGCTGTATTTCTGGGGAATCACTAACTATAGACTGTCTATTTCCTTAAATTGTGGAGGAATTGAAATTAAGAAAAGGAAATCGATTTAAGAAATTCATGCTGTTTCAACATGGACATATTTATTGGTGGGATCCAGCCAAATCTTCAACTTTACATAAATCTTTTTTTCTTTTTTCATCAAGAACCCAGGATGTATTTAAGACTTTCAGAAAAGACTAAATATATTCAGAGACTTTATCTATTCCAGAGTATTAATTAATATTTTATTTTATGTTAAAATATTAAAACTATTGATTTTTCCCAACAATACTAAATATTGTTTAATTTTTTTACTCAAAACTTAAATAATATTATATTGATCAAAATACATAGATTGATTTTTTCCACACTCTGGTATTATACATTCTAAACTCCTAAATCTTACCATATTCCGAGGTTATTTTTTTAATTGACTAATCAATTCAAAAATGGATGTAATAAAAATATATTTTATTTTTTAAGATTAGAAAGCATTTACTCGAGTCGTCTTTAGTTAGGATTGGGATATGGATATAATGAAATGATAATAATAGCCCACTAAAGTTTAAATATTAAAAAAAAAATTAAATTACATTTAATTCAGTGATCCATTTAAATTTTCCACTTTATAATTTATGTATCTTCCTTCAACTATTATAGAGATTTCGAGCACAGCATTGTTGTAGGTTGGGTAATGTAATGTAATGTAATGTAATGAAATATTAACATAACATCGTTCAGAAAGCGTTCCCGAGCACACCCAGTGGTACTCGAGTGTCAAGAGTAATCGTGCCACTGTCAGAGTTAGTCAAGATAAAGGTATTTATTTTTTCTCCCAGTTACTAGGAGTGGTGTCCACCAAATTTAGTATCAACCCCTAACATCAATTTTACCATATTATAATATAATATTTTATTATATATATAATTTTAAGATGCATCGTTTTTACCCTTTATACTTGTTACATGCAGAACATTATATTAGTTTATATATACGTTTAAAACCAAATTGTTCAAATATCAAAAAAATTCAAAATTTTAAAAATATATTATTTGTATACCACACTAAATTATTTGTCGTTTGTAAAAATAAAAACGTATTTTTATTTATCATGAAATACTATTCATAGATTACAATTTCAAATTCAGTCTTGAAGGTTAGTTTCCAAAACATTCAAATTTTCTATAATTTGCTGTAATTAAACTAATCTTAAACTTATTTAGTTTAGATAACTAAAGATATCAACACATTATCTTGTCAATCATAATACAAACTCTTTATATGTGAATTTTAAAATAATTTTTTCAATATTTAACAAATTTCAAACTTTCAAAAACTTGTTATATGTAAACTAACCTAAATTTGTTTTTAATTTGTAAAAATCCTATTGTTATTTATCAAGAAAAACCATTCCAAGATACCCATTTTGAACTCAATATTCAAGGGCAATTTAGAAAAATTTCAACTTTTATAATTTGTCATAAGTAAACTACCATCATATTAATTTATTTTTGAAAAATAAGGATAATTATTATTTATCTCGTAATATCGTCTCGCAATTTCAATTTTGAACAAAAGAGTTAGAGCTACTTAAAAAAAACTCAAATTTTATAATAGGTCATAAATAAACTACTCAAATATGAATTATTTAAAAAACTAATATATTATATAATTATTTATACCTACATAGTAAAAAACTAAACAGATACTCATTTAGAACCAAATCACTTCAGCCATTTTTTTTAAAAATAAACAAATTTAAAATAAATGGCACAGAACTCCACTCGGACTTTCTCACTCCATTGTTTAAAAATGGAGATATTTACTCAAAACTCATAATATATTTGAAACAAAATTATATACACTAGCAAACCCAAGAAAAAATGGTGTTACATTTGCGTGACACTTTTTAACCCTAACTTTTAAATTTTGTAATTTTATTTTTAAAGAATTAATGTCCTCATTAGTATATTTGGATGCCCCTATCTTTCCTGTGTTAAATCACAGATTTAGAGGTACATTTTCTAAACACTCATACACAAGATAGAACCATGAAATTTTTACTAAATATTGTACAATCTATCTGTTATACTTTTAACACGGGGGTTCTCCAAAATATATTTTACTTATCAGAATTGATTTTTTTAAATAGTTAGTATTTATGTAGGTCTACCGTAATCAGATTATTTAGTGTATTGGACCTCCCTATCGTTGGTAATAAAGCGCAATACGAGTCTCAGATAACACAGTTGATAATAAAACTGAAACTAATGCGCTGTAGAATGTGACGAAATTATAAAGTCGCTTAACTATATACCACGTGGTGTTTGTTTGGAGACATTCCGCCCAGTTGATGGTTATCTCGATAAACTGTTTTTGTATCTCTTCCGGCGTTCCTATTAAGGTACTCCTTTAGATTGAAACCCGCTGGAGCGCATGGGATGATTACACGCCTGCTGTGAAATTGACGCCTGTTCAGTAGGGCTGTAAATATGTGTGAAGCCCGTAAACAAATTAACCGATACATTTTGTGAACTGTTTCGATTCGGGAAGCAAAATGAGCATCAAAATGAATTCCGTTGAAATGTTATTGTGTCTAGAAAACAGTTTTACTTTATATGGCTTGGTCTATTTAATTTTAATTCCAAACTTGAGTACCATCCGTCCCTGTAGATGAGTGGTTAGGAAAGTCTAATGAAGATTTTATTTTTTATAAACACGTTCAACCTAGCAGATGGATAGAACGGTCTAATATTAGTAATAGAGATGAGTTCAAATTAAAGGAACTAATGTGGCATTAGCATAGAAAGAAGATGTGGAAAAGTAACAGTGGTGGCAAATTCCTCTTTCTTTCATACCCTTGCAAAACAGCAGGAATTATTCCACCTTCCCTCCTCCCTCACACATCACCGTCAACAGTGACCAATTACAACAAGAGTCTAACGTATTAGACCACCCAGCCACCATTGTGGACTATTTTAGTCCAAGAAAACTGGATCGATTCAATCCTATGACAAATTATTTTTTGTTCATGGGCTCGTACTTTCATATATATGTACAGTATAGCCCAATTTTCATGGGAAAACATCTAGAAATGTTAGATATACTTTCACGTATTCATACGTCAAGTAATCTGATGTGCAGATATTACTAATGATAGTTATCAATATTTAGACAATATATACTCGCGTTTGCGTGAAGAGAGAATGGGAAACTATCTGGGAATAACCCTCCTTTGTACATCTGACCGGGATTTAAACTCCCTGACACCAATAAACCAGACTAGATGAGCTTAACGTGACTGTGCCAATCGATGCCTATAACTTTGATCTTCATCGAGTGGACATTTATATTCTTTTATTATTCCCACTCAAGGCTGTAGCCTGGGGGGGGGGGGGTTCAAACTCCCACCCTGAAATATTGCGAAAAAATATATATGGCTTTATTTATAGTTCAAACAATATCAAAATTAAGATACAACTACAAATTAGGAGGCTGTGTAACCATAAAAAGGATCCCAGAGAGCTTCTAGAGGTGTTTAATATTTAGAATTTGTCATAGCCTGTGACAGTTAGGGCTATTTTGCCATTAAAAAACACTTCAGATAGCTTCTAAAACTGTTTATTATTTAGATTTTTTTTCTAGCTTCCGGCAATTGGGGGGTGTGCCCACCAAACCCCCCGTGAAATTATTGGCTGGCTACTGCCTTGTAATCCCACCCTTAGTAAGGAGTAGGATACTATTTTTTTATATCACGCTTGTTATTCATACTGTACCAACTTTCCTTTTATCCGAACACAATTTCCTCCAAAATAGAAAATTCATTTTAAGATATATATGGGTTATATTTAATACCTTCTTTTGAGCACCACATTTTATTACCCATACGGGTTATCCACATATTTACACTCAAGAAACAAGGAGGTTTCAGACGGGGTTCAGTATCGTCTTGTATGGTTTGATGGTGATGGGAAGGCTGGAAATAATATCCAATTCTCTCAAAATGTTATCCTAATTTTCATACACAAAGCTGCAGTCATCTCTTCTATATATTATATCTTCTTTCACCCTACCCCATTAGTGTAAATATACGGATAGTTATAACTCTATGTGTATCATTTTTTTTAGCTGTAAACGTTAAAGTATTGCATTTAAACATTGATTTTGCTGAATTGCTGTATATGGGAAAGCAATGCATTAACTTATTTGTTTCAGTTTTATTATAGCACAATAATAAGATAGGCTTATAATTATTACTATAGTAGAATAATAAAAAAACTTTAATACGTCAGCCGGTAAGATAAATATACCGACCAAGCGGTCAGAGCATTTTCGCGAAGATAGTGTCAACATTTGCGGAGAGAGGGTGCCATATGGTCAGCACCATAAGCCCTCCATCCATTAATTTCAGTTTTCTAGACTGGAGAAACTTCTTTATTCAAGTAGCTTGTCATTTGTCCTCACGAGGCTGAGATGACCTCCGTTCCAGACCCACTGCGTCATAGAAAACCTGGAAGAGCTGGGGATCAAACCCAGGACTTATGGACTTGTAGCTACGAATCACAGCCGCTAGACTATAAAAGCGGTTATATTAATAATAATGTTACTAAAATAATACCAATATATACAATCATAATTTTTTTTTAAGTTAATGACACTTTCACACGAAGGCAAATAACATTAGAATTAATACAATATTAAAATAAGGTTTCACATAGTAGAGGACCAGCACATAATCTAACAAAGAGTAGGTGACCTGCCTCAGTGGCGTAATAAGCTAAAGCGCTAGTTTGGTGTTGAGCTGGACTGCCGAGGACGGGGAGATTTAGGTTCGAATCTTGGTTGGGTGAACTGGGGGTGGTTTTTCCTAAATGATTTTCCACTCTCACTTCACGAAAATGGGGGATTACTTCCTCTAAATTCAACATTCCCAATTGCTAATCCATTAGCGTAATTAGTACCTAAGCGTATAACCCGAACGGATAGTAAGAGCTTAGGTGACCGGTCACTCGGACGGAAACTCCGACCCCACCTCAGAAGGGCAAAATCTGAGATTCTCGGACCCTATCATCAGGTCCCTATCTAAACAAAGGACTAGAGCAGTTATAATATTATTAATAATATTTAGCACCACGTCTTACTACCCGTTCGGGTTATACGCTTAAGTATTAATTACGCTAATGGATTAGGAATTGGGAGGGTTGAATTTAGAGGAAGTGAACCTGCATTTGCGTGGAAGGAGAATGGAAAACAATTTAAGAAAAACCACCCTCAGTGCTCCCGACCGAGATTCGAACCTCGATCTCCCCGTCCTCAACGGTCGAGCTCAACACGACTAGCGCGTTAGCCAACTACGCCACCGAGGCGGGTTAGAGCGGTTATAAGTAACAGAATTTCACATCAAGAGGACGTCTTAAAGGGTATGCCTAGGTAGCCAAGATATTACCAATTAGATGTTGAGCTTAGGTTGAATATTGACTAAACCTTTAAAAATAGCCAAAATAATTTTGTTGTTTAATGGAATGCACTCAAAACTATTGTTTATAACCTTATACATAAAATAGAGACTTTTAAACAAACATATCCAAAAAGTAAAAAAAAAATCTGATTATTAAGAACTAGATGCCTGGGAAACGAAAGGCTTAGGAGCGTGGAATGGATCTCTGTGAATCGAATGATGTGATTTAATAGAAGTGTCACAAAACAAATTGTATTGTCATTATTTGTATTTTCCTTCTCCCTCGTTTGTTTTCATACTGCCAGATAACTCCATTCTGGAACGTTATAAACTCACTTGTTTTCTGGCGTTTAGAAATTTCTTCTAGACTATTCTAGCGTCTTAAGAACACATTCAGTTTAATTAGAGAATTACTAGAATAATACGTTTGTCAAACTCAATGTCTTGTTAAAAGTAACTGCTTTTACAAAGAGATATACTATATTTAATATAAAATAGTAATACAAACAATATATTTAGTGAATTATTAAGAAACACATGTGGGAATAAAAGAATATTTCGGCTTGAGTCTGAGATATTGGTTCGATTCTGACTGTAATGACCAATATAGCTACCATTTGTTCACGGACTCTACCTTTTATCCAATTAGAAAATGGATAGACGCTATGGCTATATGCCTTTACTAAAAGTATTATTATAGATTTATTAAGTTTGTAGGTCATATGCAGATATAATATGTGTGTCATAGAAAAGGGATGTTAAAGTACGGTACCTCAGTCAAAATCAGTATTTTTTAGTTAATAAAAGTCTTGAATGAAATTTGATTTGATTTTGTAGTAGTCAAATGCTATCGGCTTCTATGGAAGGATTCCTTCAACCATTTTACTCTATATTCTATCTTTGGCTGTAGAACGTTAGGCAAATTTGTCCAGAAATGTTATTCGTTTAGACCAAGCGTGTCATACTCATTTAGTCATGAGGGGAATATTCAAAATTGAAAATACTGAGGGGGCTGCACTTAAACATATATATGTAGTCGCCAACTTGAGTGAAATAAATTCACTTTTTAAATCTTAATTACTACAAAAAGAAAATTAATATTACATACAACTTTGACACAAACTCTTTATTTTTAACAGAAATATGAAACCTTCTAATGGCAACAATGTTATGAATGCTAGACTTTTAAAACCTGTGTTTAAGTCCGTTTTATAATTGATAATAAATGCTAAGATCTCATGGAAGTATGTTTCTTTTTATAATAGAAAAAAATGTTCATACAATTATGTGTGACCCACCTCGGTGGCGTAGTTGGCTAACGCGCTAGTCGTGTTGAGCTTGACTGCCGAGGACGGGGAGATCGAGGTTCGAATCTCGGTTGGGTGAACTGGGGGTGGTTTTTCCTAAATGGTTTTCAACTCTCCCTCCCCGCAAATGTGGGTTCACTTCCTCTAAACTCAACCTTCCCAATTCCTAATCCATTAGCGTAATTAGTACTTAAGCGTATAACCCGAACGGGTAGTAAGACGCGGTGCTAAATAATATTAATTTATGTGTGCTAATCATTACACATATTTGATTCGGAAATTTAAATTTTTTGGGAAACGGTGTGTAAAGATAATATTTGGTGCGCCAACCTTCCTAACGAGATTTCCACATACAATAGACAGTTTCCAAATGTAACCTAATGTCTCCAAATTATGTGTTTCTACAAAATTTATAAAATTAAAAATTTGGTCACATTGTAGGTCGGTTCATCAAAAGGTCCACGGACTGATCAGTATCATGGATCGTGCAGCAAGTCTGACATGTCTGGATAGACTAATCTACACAGGACGTTTGGCACAGTCTTATTTAAGTAAATACAGGTCGTTTGGAGCAACCGATTTAAGACGTTTGGAATAGGAATAAAAACATTTCTCTTTTTATTTACGCAGATCTAACCTATCATAATTTAACCTAATCCAGACCAACCTAACATAGCTAACAGGCAATTTACTTTCATTTTTAAAACCTAACATATCATAAGCTTATCAAACCTAGCTTAACTATAAGGTAATTCTTTCAGTTCTAACCAAATCATCGAGCTATTTTCTTTAAGTTTTTCCAAACGAATCTATCCCAAACCTAACTATCAGGCTATTGAACAGACACTGACTATAAAAACAAGAGCCAGACGCAAACAAACATACAGGTTAAGATTAAAAGATGTTTTCACAACCCTGACAAACTTCTGGTCCAAGCAATCAATGTATTTCAACCAGGATAATCGCAGATTCCTTGAAACTTCCCACACACCCTTCGTTCCTACCCCCACTTCCATCCCTCCTATTACAACAACAAGTGCTGTAGAGTGGATCGTTTCCGTATCCATTTCTGACCACCTGATTTCACGCTCTGAGCGTTTCAAACCGTTACACTCACTAAATCAACTTTCAAACTCACCCTCATATAAATTCATGAAAATGAATAGACATGTAAATCTGTATTTTGGCTCATAACAAGTGGTGCCGACTGAGTAAGCTATTCATTACTTATCAACGTGGTAATTAGGGTGATTACAGAAATGTATAGTTGATTAAATGATCGGGTGATGTATTGTGTCCCCGCAATGAGTTTGCGAGGTTGGTTTACTACTAAAATTACATTTTTTTAAAAAATGAAAGATAATGTAAATAAAGTCACGTGAGCGTGCATAATTTGTCATCAACGTTCAATAACGCCGTTATTTTGTACAATTTTGGCTCAGCATAGTAGGAGAGTTTAAACTCGAAAATACTATCTTTTGTAGAATTTGTTTCAGGTAGAGGGTGGATTATGAGAGGATAAGGGGGTTTAATGGTCTCATATAAACAATATATTATATTGCTGACATTTTCAACTTTGCTTGATTTACAATATCTTTGAAGTATTTTCTTATAATCCTTTAATAAAATATTTATGGAAAGCTATATCCCAATGTACTGTACTATGTATTAAAGTTGGATTTACATGCATTTGATGTTACACATGGTCGAATTGACGGAAACTTTGACTAGTGAAAAATTTGTCTACGTAAAGCTTTTCTTAAGCACATTTAGTCTACACACAGCTTGTATCTACTCGTTGTAGTCAAGCCTTTAAGGGATTGTATGTTATTGAAAATATAGCTCCGTTTTATTTGAAAGCTGTTTTTCAAAACAGTCCACGTCGATAAAAATAAATTCAAGATGCATGGTTTAATATAAATACGTATTTTTTTTGTTAGTATGTTATCGTATCATTACTGGCTCCAAACGAATTAAATAATCCAATATTATAGAAATATAGGATGAAGGTGAATTTTTAGTGTTCTAATTAAATGCTATTTTTCTGTAGATAATTTGATAGGAAATACACACACGGAAGGGAAAAAAGCACCCACAGTGCATCCAGTTGTGGCTGGAATTCAATTATTTTCCCCTATTAGTTTAACTTTAATATATGACTTAACGTAGATAGTATCCTTATCTATAAGATGTATTTTTTAAATCCAATATATCCTAACTTCAAACTTAAAATGGGATAATTTAACTAACCCTCAACTCACGTTCTTCTAGATGAAACCAGATAATTTTGAATAATTAATTTTAAATAATCTAACCTCATAAACAAGCTCGGATGTTTTATATCTTCTTCAAAGGGATGTATCAAAATTAATTTTGTTTTATAAAGAGAGCAACTATTTACTATTGACTTTTTTTCATAATTATTATGGTCATTTACTCTTTGAGGTTTGTTTATTATAATAAAAAATCAAATTAAAAACATTATTTCAAAAAATATAATTACTAAGTGTTTTTATTGTTACTAACAGAATTTTTATTTAATGTGAAATCAAACGGTTCCACCAACAAAATTTTACAAACAAATATGACATATTTTTAAATAAAATAAAAGTGGTATATTAAATATTACAGGAAATATGTTATATTTCCCCCCAGGATTTAACGTGAGTGGCCAATCATGTTTAATTACATCAAGGGGAAACATTTACACAAACAAAAACAAATATAGGGGAGTGGATTCAAAGAAAATACAGTCCTTCCTTGTCACTTAAATTTAGTAATGAAGCTATACACCATTATTTTGATAAGCTTAATACTACAAGTACATCAATAATTTTATATTTTTATAAAATTGTGATAGTTTATGAGTCCAACATTTATTGATTAAAAATCTTCCATATCCCTACCCCTTTAGTAATGTTGGTGTTGAATGTGCCAATGAAGAAATTCTAAATTTAACGCATTACTGCTAAATTAAATGAAGATCGTAAACAACTTACCCTAATCTACATTTCTTTACATAACCAAGTTCGATACCCATATTTAAGTTTCCTTAATTTTCCAAGATTTTAAAACAAACAAGAATATGAAATTTCCCAGTATTTTATATACAGAGCTATGAATAAAAAAAAGTAACGCGTTATTTTGACTGTTTTATATTAAATTTTTGGCAAAAGATTTACTGAATATATTTATTTCATTGCTCTTTTCAAAATGATCTGCATTATATATAAAAAAAACTATTAGCTTATACTGGGCTATGCTTTTATACTTGGAATTTAAAAAATTATTGCTAGATTAATTGACACAAGAGTGAATTTTTAAAATCTCCCTCACTTCACATCGACTTTTTTCCCCTATAACACCAAAAATAGCTAAAATTTTAAGTTTACTGGTTTTCCAGTTGCGTATTAACTCTGATGACTCTTACAATTCGCCATGTGCATTTAAAACGGTTACAATATCACAATTCCGGAATATAAACATCTGCGGTTCGAAGCCCTTTCGTAAACATAAAAAATATTTCATACTATTAGATGATTTTTTAGTTAACTGCAATATTCCTTCAAAATAGTTAAAGTCAAATGTATAGGAGTTTATGGTCCATACAATTACTTTGTGTTAAACAGTATAGTTTTAACTGATGTAAATAATTGGTTCTCTCATTAGCTACAACTAATTTTTTTCAACCATTGCATGTCACAAACAAATATTTTAAGATTTATTCTGCAGTGGCGTTCAAAGTTATTGAGCTAACATATCAAGAACGTGATTAAAAAAATATCTCTCGTTGATTACTTTGATAAAGAAAAGAGTATGTGTGATGCCGAAATGATTTTTTGTTCGTTTGAGGTATTTAACGTGTACCTTATGAAACGACTGATTATATCGTAGCACGACCTAGTGATTAACTTAAATCCATAATAGACCTAACATCAAGCCCCCAGGATTGTGAACAGGGAAACGTGAAATAGTGATGAATTTTTTTACCATACCAAGTATGGAACTCGGCACCCTTAGCTCAGTAGGCTGAGACACTACCGACTACAGGTGTCGGATCAAAAATCTTAAAATTATATCACATGTAATTTTGTTAGTCTAATTTATTGTGATACATTTCAAGTAGCTCTAACTTCAAAGAAGACGATTTACTTCATTTAACTCCACTTTTTCATTCTAGATGTGTTTCTTAAAACAAATAAAACTAAATTAGAAATTGTTAACATAGGTGTTTGAGGTTACAAATGATTTTTTTTTCTGAAATAGCTCTGCTTAAAACACGTGATTTATTGAAATGGAAATGAACCAATTAAAATCCTTTTTGTTGAGTGAGGTGAACGGAAATTGGATAAATATGCACTTAATTGCATTTACATATTCAGGAAATTTCCATAAAAAATTGTGTACACTGCTTCTTCAATTTTTTTAATATATTTACATAATTTATAGAATCAAAGTGTAGGATATACATATAATAGTAGGTTTTTGAACAGATTTTCCATCTAAATATTTATTTGTGTAGAGATAATCTTATTCAATTTTGTATTTCAATCTAAAATACCTATTGATTTTGTTGCTTTTAAAATACCAGCGGAAACAATTTATTTGATGAAGTTGATGTACGTACATCTGACTAGCAAACAGATTCATTTGAACAAAATAAATGTATTTCAGTTTAGTTGTGATAATAGAGAAACGAAGCATTCTTTTAAATTCTACCGCGTCACAATTATTAAACAAGCAAAAAATAAATAGTATTTAATTAATGTTCAGAAAAAAAAAAGAACTTTGGAACAACCAGCCTAAGGGTAAACGCAAATAAAATATAAAATATGTAATCTTTTGAATAAATGTAAGATACTTGACATTTTTTAATATCATTATAAATTTATAAAAATAATTGAATGGTCTAATGGACTGTCATTTTGTCTTTGATCTTTCCGATTTTTGTAAAGTTTCGTCCACTTATAGAGCTCACGCTATATATTCCCAACAGGATGCACAAAATTCACTTAAATTCCCCCCCAAAATTTCCAAATTTTTATGCAGGGATAAGGTTTATGGGGACTTGTGGCCCCTGGGGCAAATAAAGAAGTGGCACCTTCAGAAAACTATTTTTTTTTAATTTTTCTAAAAATCTCTTATTGGTACTAAAGCTGGTTACGCATCATAATACCAGTCACAATATTATAAAAACAAAATACAATTTTATGGTTTAAGAATGGAGCTTACCTTGTTGATGAACTTCTCTAATAAATTTGGCACACAGACGACGTACCCAACCTGCATCCCCTTGTTTCGCCACTGTCTGTAACACATTATTTCTTTTAGTGAACACTGGTTTAGTAAGTATATTAAGAGTTCACACATTGTAACAGTTTATCTTAAGGTGGCATGGAAGTGAACGCTAGTTAAGCTAAATATTTGTGCGGGTTTTATAAAAAAAAATATTTTAGCTAAAATAATTAATTATGTAAAATATTGTTTCAATAGAAACGTTTAGTTAATAGTTATACATTTATCAATCCCAAAAGTTATTTTAAATATTTTGTCATAGGAATTGCAAAATTTTATAAAGGACATTTTATTACCATTTAAAAAGTTGATGTTCAAATAGCCTTGTGCTCATGATAAATATTCAAGAAATGTTAAGGCTACTATCCGTTGAAAATTAAACTAAAGATATATACTTATGTAATGTTTATTTATTTTTGCCAAAAAAGTTGTTATTGCAATAAAAACTGTAAAAACACGGATGCTAATCCGCGTTCCTTTCCAACCCATATCTTAACCTAATATCTAGTACTAGCACTAATGTACAAATTTCATTTAATAACTGTGTTCATATTATACATTAATACGTTGTACCTTTTATTTACCCTTAAAGGTACACTGGATATCATCTCTGAGGGAACTGTATGACTACTATTGGGATACGTGTTCATTCTCTTGTATTCTTATGGTCAATCAATTTCGCAATGCTGGTTCATTTATGTTACCAGTGGCTCCTCCTCACATCAGCCCACCACCTTCACACTCGACTGACGGTGAGATTTGGCAACAGTCAACCGAGATCGAGCGACCTAAAGCTTTTCTCCCTAAGACCTGGAGTTCCCTCAGTGATGATATTTGGTGTAGCAATCGGACCGTGCATTATTCCACTATGGTATAGCTTATAAGATAGGGTCATAGTGTAATCCATCAAGGTAAAATGCAAACTTTTAGGGTAAAAGGAGTGTACATTGTTCATCCATACAATATACATAATATATAACAAATACATTGGATTCCATCGGCGGTCTTTGAGTAGCGCTCGCCTCAAGACCCTTTATTCGCGGTTTCAAATCAGGTCAAACTCCACCGATTTTTTCTATCGAACAATTCAAATTTCACAGCAAAATTTTCTTTGTAGGGAAGTAAAACCGTCGGTCCCACGTTAATTGTGTAATGTAAAATATCCTGGAAGGAATATATATTTCTAACAACATTTGTAGGTGACCTGGTGGTCTAGGGGTAAGGTGTCAGACTTCTGTGCTGAGGGTCCGAGTTCAATCCTCGGTCCCGGCACAGATTATCTGATTGCCAAACCCTTCCTTCACCTCTGACAAGACGTTCATGTATTAATCACAACTTGTGAATGTGAGGAATGCAGGCCTCCACCGTGGTTCGGATTCCACGTTAAACTGTAGGTCCTCCATTTCATCTCACAATCACCATACCATTATACATTAGCGTAAGTGCGTATAACCCGAACGGATAGTAAGACGCGGTGCTAATAATAATAATAACAACATTTGTAGGCGCTTTACGCTTTTATTAGAATTCTCAGTTAAAGCAACGGGAACTACCGTCTATCACGACTTTCCTAGTAAATGTACTTTCTCACAGATGGGGTGGGTGGGTGTCACTATCAGGTGGAGAGGCAAAGTGTGCTTGTTACTCCGATAGATGAGATAGCACTTCAGGGCCAGCCATTGTTTCGTATACTCACCAACACTATTATATACAATTCGAATAAATTTAATTTGATTCAGATTCTAGCGGTTTCCTAAAGCTTGTGTAGTAAGTGTCTGAGACCTGCTCCGGTGGCCGAATGGTATAAGGCGCTACTCTCACAGCAGAATATACTGCATATGACGGGGAGATAGAGGTATGTATCTCGGTCGGATGTACTGAGTTTTTTCAAAATGGTTTTCCCCTCTCACTCCACGATAATGCTGTGTCTAAATATAATATTCATTATCCCTAAAAAAAATAGCGTAATTAGTATATAAGTGTATAGCCCAAATGGGTAGTAAGACGTAGTGCTAATAATAATAATCAAATAAATAAATAAGGGACAGAGCACTTTGGCGTTAATCTGGTAATATGCGCTTTCTCCAGCTGTTTTCTCATGATATGTATCTTACTACCCATTCGATATAGCCATATTTATATAAGACAATGGGATAAGGGAGTTTAATTAAGGATAAATGTACTCACATTTTCTTAGTCGAATTTTAGTAAAAAATGAAAACTATAAATACACCTGGCTGGATTAAATCCTCCACCTCCTGATCTTAGATAAACAAACAAGATGAGAGTTACGTTTTTGTCCAGCATGCCTCACTGTTTACAAATATTTAAAATGGGTTCTTATTCGCATCCTGGTTGTGAACTTGAGTGGTTATACTCCATTAAATCCAGCCGGTTTAAAAGTATGATGAACATATAATGTATATACAACATATTATGTTCAATCATACTTTTATAACCGGCCTGGATTTGAAATGGGAGTTTTATAAATGTTTTATATATTTTATAAATATATTAATAGATATTATAATATATATAATATATTTATATAAAATAATTATATATATATATATTTATATATAGATATTTATTTTATATATAATATATATAATATATATTAAAATTTGCACTTCGTCTTACTATCCATTCAGGTCATACGCTTACATAATGGTTTTTTAGGAATTAGGAATGCTATATTTAGAGGAAGTGTTCCCGCATTTGCATGAAGGGAGAAGGAAAACTATTTTAGAAAAACCCTCAGTAGACCCGACCGAGATTCAAACCTCGATCTCTCCGTCATTGGCAGTTTAATCTACTGCTAGAATAACACCTTAGACAATGCGACCAACGAAGTGGTTATGAACATGTGTTAATCTTCTAGCCCGGTGGGAAATATAGTCAGCCAAGCATTTATTGAGTTTGGTTTGAAATTTAAATACATCTCCAATATTTTTATTCTCCGGGAGGATTATTTTAAAGCTGTCACTTTTTAAAGATGATTTTGATTTAATAGTCTTTACATAACATAGAAACTCATTGTTTATTATATTAGTTTTAAAATTCATTCTAACAAAATTTATAACGAACTGATCTTAGTACAAAGTACAATTTTCTTATAGATGGTTTCACCTGGAACCTGGAAAATGAACTAGCGCTACTTTCACGTATTCAAACATTAAGTCATGTGATACACACACTTTATATAGTTATCATCAATGGATAACAATTAAATAATACTAATATAATAATAAAATGCTATCTACTTCAGTGGCCGCATGTCTAAGGCGTAACTCCCGTGTTAAACTAGACTGCCGATAACATGCAGATTGGGGTTCAAACCCCGTTCGGATGTACGGGGTTGGTTTTTGCGATACATTGTTTTCCACACACACACTCTCTCAACGCAAATATGAGTACACTTCCTCTAAAATTCAACCTTCCATACTTCCTCGTCCTTAACTCATTGGCGTAATTAGTACAAGCGTATAGCCTGAACAGGTAATAATACTCGGTGTTAAGACAAATGTTATCAGTTTTGGATGTAAAAAAAAAGGTGTTTGTATAGTCTAAAGAGCCCTTTCTAAGAAATTGGAAGTGAGAAGATTAGTTTATGTGTAATTACAAAAGGCTATTTTTCTTTAATTGATATATTTATTTTAACATTAAGTCACAAAAATAGATTAAGAGTTTATTGTTAAATTATTAGAGAATCGACAATAATACTAAGACGTCGTAAGACTTATCTAATCACCACGGTTATTTCAGAGGAGCTTCACAAACCAGTTAGATTTAATTAAATATCAACATAAGTGGGATTTTGAACAAATCATAAATTGTCAGGCTATAAAACACTAGCTATACACATAAAGAAAAATGTCTGTTAGTTCGAATTTTTGGGGATTGTATCGATCTATTTTTTGGGGGGGTAATGCAATCAATAGGAAGGGACCGTTTCGGTGGTCGCGGGTCTAACGCGCTACTCCCGTGTTAGACTAGACCGCCGAAGACGGGGAGATCGGGGCTCAATCCCAGTTGTGTGCACTGAGGGGCTTTTTCCTTAATAGTTTTCCACCCTCCTTCCACGCAAATGCGGGTGAACTTCCTCTCAACTAAGACTTCCGTCCGAATTTCTAAACCATTAGTACTAATTAGTACTAGGCGGTTAGCCCAAACAGGTAGTAAAAAGTGATACTAAAAAAATTTATAAGGAAGGCCAAATAATACATTTTAAATGTTTGTTTGTCTGAATGCTAGTTTTTGCCAATAAACTCAAAAAATACTTCATAGGATCTAAACGGGAATTTTTCTTATGTACTTCTTATTTGCCCGGGAACAGGGTAAGCTATGTACCATCACGATATCTTACCAGTGAGTGAAGTAGGGAAAAAAAAAGTTGTAAGCAGTAAAACTACGTCGCGGCTGCTTGGTGTGGGTACAAAGCATGGTTCTTGATCTAAACACTGGGAGGGAGGAGGGAAATGAGTTCGAGTTTCTTCGGGAATCTTCGTACGCGATGATGCATTGGTTTAAAGTCGTTTTCAATATTTTATAACATTTAAAGCTGTCGGTATTATTTAATGCATTAGTTATGAGAATAATATTCTTGCTTACTGTTTTTATTACCAAGCAAACATTACAGTATTGTTAGGTGTGGTAGCGCTTTCACTATGGAAAGCTTCTTTTTACTTTATTTTGGTTTCATCTGTAGCACATTTAAACTATTTATTTTGGTGTTCATTGCAACAATATATCCACATTAGATTGCATTTGCATCTTAAATTCATCTAATTTTTCAGTTAAAAAAATTGTTTTTCATGTAAATTATGTCTATTTATTTTTGTGCTCATTGCAACAATGCATCCACGTAATATATCTACAAGGACTATACAAATTTAAATTATTTCTATTGGTGTTCAATGCATCAATGCCTTCGTTTGAAAAAGAAAATCTTGATGCGAAGACTCCAAAAATATAAGCAAAACATTTTTATTTCTTACTACGTTCAACCATCAGATATAAATAGTGATTTAATGATTTAAAATTATCACAGTTAACAAGTTATAAGGGGTCAAATATGCTATTTTATTTTCTTGTGTACCATTGTTAGAGTCAAGTACTTAATGTATGGGCTGGAATTTAGTTTAACTAGAAATTCATATGATGAGATGTACAAAATTAAATATTATAATATTAATAATATAAATATTTCAATGGAATATTAATAATAAATAGTCAAAAACCATCATAATCTCGACGTTTAAAATTTTCAAGTTTACAGTATTCTCTCTATACAGTAAAGTAAAAAAGATTAATTTTGTATAAGTGGTACTTGTCTTGATATTACCCAACATTTTATATATAAACCTGTTGCCATATTTATTGATCGATGTGAGTTGCGTGACACAATTAATCTATATGTGATCGATGCTCGAAGCTATACCCTTGAATGAGTTGAAGTAGGACTAAATGAGAGTTTGTAACTTTGACACAATTTTCTTTATGCACTGGTCAATAAGCTACGTATATAACACAGACACGCCTTTCAGTGATAGAAGTGGTAGGCTGTATTAAACTAATTCTGGTTTTCCACAAGTGAGAGTGACGCAGTAAAATATGCTTATAACATATATGTTTTGCTCTTGAGAATTTTACTTATAAATTGAACTGTACAAAATATATTTGTGTAGGCTACGTACTGAAAGCGCACAGGATGAATTTATGTACCTATTTTTGAGTATATCAGAAGCGCACAACGTAGGTGAATAAGAACGCACCGTTGTTTGTAGTATCTGAGCCCCATATTGCAACACCTAACCTAAGATTACCTAGCCTCATAATTATTGTTAAGAGTAAGGGGGTTGTTCACTTTAGATTTGTTATTTTATTATTGTAATTATTGTAAAGAGTAAGTGGGGGGCTTACAATGTTTGTTTGCCATGTTGACATGTTATGCAGTTTTTTTTTTACCTCCACGATTTTGATCCATATCTTGTGTGCTTTTGATGTGAGATTTCGCCTTCTTGTGAGCTTTCGACGTTCTCTGGTTAGTGTGATGTAGTAATTAGTAAATCATCTAATTTTTAACAAAATAAAATGCCTTTTAAATTAAATTATGTAACTCTTTTAAACTATGCCAAAAGAAATGTAATACAAATGATTCTTTTCACTGCATTTATTAATTAAGAACATGTTGGAACTTTTTAACTAGAAATATAGTGAAAAGTTAGTAGTTCAAATAACTCTTTAGTTAATAATAAAATGAACGATTGAATAGAGGTTTGAAAATGTATAAAAAGGCAGTGCAGAAACACTGTACCTCAATGTAAAGTAAGTGATAGTGAAAGAAGCCAGCCAAAAAGGATTAAATACTTTAAGGTTGGCTTCCTTCATTAACACTTCATTTATATTACTGTACAGTGTTACTTTTTATTAAGATTGAATATATCGAGTAATATAGTTTAACAATAAATGGTACGGCGCACCGCACAGACTTTCTCTCTCTTTCTATAAACTCGTAAGATTTCTGAACGGAATAATGTACATTGTATCATCACCACTCCACATAAGAACACGCATAAAATAATATACAATGATATAGAATCAATGAGAAAAGAGGCGCATCTTTGTCCACCTAAGAACATTTCAAACAGTTTAATGTCTTCCACAAGGGTCAACACTTCGTATTAAAATTTCGATTTCTGGTTAAAATTTTAACATTTTATAAGGTGTTGCAGATCTTCAAGTCATCGCATTGATATTTAATTATTCATTTATACATTTTGACCAATAAAAAATGTAAATATTGACTATTGCGTCTAAAATGGAGATAGATCATTGCTATGCAAACATTTCTCCTAAGAGATTTAAGGAAAAATAACATACTTTTTTAGATACTTACTTATATTTAATTACTCTATGGCATTGGAGTATTATTGCGTTAAGACTTAAGTAGTATATGTTTACAACTAAGGCTCACAAAATTGTATTAATATATTTGCAAATGTCTCAGAAACTGTTGTTTTTATAAAAATATATGTCAAATAAAAGTTTTTTATTTCTAATAGTCCTACAATTTTGCAATGATAAGTTGTTTAGTTTCTCCAATAGTTGTGGAGATACGGAAATTAACGCTTCTGTAATGTACCCTAAAAATCATTTTCATAGGAAAATGAAAATAGCCAGTTTATTTATAATCTTAATCAACGCCTAGATACGAATTTTAATCAAAATCGTTTAAGCAGATTTTGAGAAAACCAAATTTTTCTCTTTTCGTCCTTCAGTAAACTACCCTTAATTTTAAGTTGTTATAGAGACACAGACAGACGGCATTGCAAAGACTATTTTTAAGGGTTCGGGGGTCATGAGACGTCGACATCCATCAACATTTCAGGTTAGTTTTTTTTTTTACGGTCGCAATACTTAAACTTTAATGTCCAAAAAGTTAAAAAAATTCATATAATTGCGTATATATTGAAAGTTATTGATTTTATAAAAATATGTTTCGAATAAAATATCTGTATTATAAATATATATACATATTTGTAATGCTAAGTAATTTCATATCTCAAATAGTTTCGGAGCTATTTAAAAAAATGTTAATTTACGCTTCAGACCGGAGCTCTTAAAGCCATTTTGCCGAAATATTGAGGGTAGCCATTTTGTTTGAAATATTTATTAATGTTTATAAATGAAATTTAATCAAAATCGTTGGAGCCGATTTTGAGAAAATCGACTTTTTCTCTTTTTGCCCTTCAGTAAACTACCCTTAATTTTAAGTTTTAATAGACACACAGACAGACGGCATTGCAAAGACTATTTTTAAGGGTTCGAGGGGTCATGAGACGTCGACATCCATCAACATTTCAGGTTAGTTTTTCTTACGGTCGCAATACTTAAGCTTTAATGCCCAAAAAGTTAAAAATATATATATAATTGCGTATATATTGAAAGTTATTGATTTTATAAAAATATGTTTCGAATAAAATATTTGTATTATAAATATATATACATATTTGTAATGCTAAGTAATTTCATATCTCAAATAGTTTCGGAGCTATTATAAAAAATGTTAATTTACGCATCAGACCGGAGCCCTTAAAACGATTTTGCCGAAATATTGAGAGTAGCCATTTTGTTTGGAATATTTGTTAATGTTCATAAATGAAATTTAATCAAAATCGTTAGAGCCGATTTTGAGAAAATCGACTTTTTCTCTTTTTGCCCTTCAGTAAACTACCCTTAATTTTAGGGGTAGATATCCAATTCCAAAAATCCCTCGGGGCAACCCTATGAAAACCCTAGATATCAAGTTTCAGCTCAATCGGTAAAATAGTTTAGGCTCTAGTTGGAGGTACAGACAGACAGACAGACAGACAGACAGACGGAAATTCAAAAACCACTTTTTCGGAGTCAGGAAGTCATGAAACGTCAAAATTCATCAAAATCTCGAGTTCGATTTTTTTTGACGATCACAATACTTTCTCTACCTGTAAGATAGAGAGAAAGTAAAAATACTAGACGATCCGTTTATAAATGAATGATAGAAAACTTATGGATTTTGAAATCCGTGTAACGTGATGTGTAATTTATTCATCCAATAATGTTTTCAAATATTTGCCTGCTTGTTTTGGTTGAAATGCTTGCATTTCTATTGTTGATTAATTAATTATAATTCTCATTTAGTTAGTATTTGTTTTTATTTAATTAATTATTACATGCTTCAATACCCAGTCTATAATCCTCCCAACTCATCCAAAGGGTGTAGACACTATCGCTTACAAACAACGTAATGAAAGGCACACAACAGCCACCGTGGAAATACTTATTCTTTTCTCCTTATAACTTGCTCATGACTACAGTAGAGGATTAAAACAGCCACCATTTATTTCTAGACATGCCGCAACATACCACTATCGACGAATTTACAGGCAAGGTGTAATTTATATACAAGATCGTCGATATACTTTCGATAATCCACGTAGACATGTTCTTAGAAGTATTTCATAGAAATGACCCCTTTACATCAGATGACGTTCGCTGTGCACATTTTAGGCTTGGCTTACTATAAGGAATCAAACCTCGAAGAATAATTGCGTAAACACATTGCGTACACACACCTTGTAGGCTATATAATTACAATGTCTTGATTTAGTCCGACCATATAGCTGAGCCGTTAGAGCATTTCCATACTTAGTTAAGAGTAACACGATTATTACTGACTCTACCCAAATATTTATCATGTATAGTGTTGGGATGAGAGGGGGGTGGATCTAACCTCTAACTTGTGATAAATTGACGGCCGGAGCTATGGGTGATAAATTTGTTATATAATTAAATTAGTTTATAATTCTTATGATAGTAAATATATGAAAGAGAGAGAGAGAGGAGAGAGAAAACGCCAGACGACTATACAGGGTGTTCGGAAACTCAACGCCCAAACTGCACCTATAGATGGTTTGAATCAAAAATAATACAAAATCCCTTTACACTTACATTCAGCAAACTATGCTGATACCATTAAATTGGTTTAAAAGTTTTGGCGTACAGCGCCAGGAAAGCAAAGCTGTCAAGCATGCGTGTACAACAGGTTGCATAGAAATTAGGTGCGTGGCATTGCATATGTACTAATGGCAAACACTTTCTGTGAACTGCGACCTTAAATGATGACCCTCAGAGTGTATTCACATTTCTAGATGGACTGGTGTGCCGCTTACTATTAATTTAGATATGTTATGATGCCGTACTCCAATATGTCGAGGTGTGCAGTGCCACGCGCCTAACTCCTATGCAACCTATTGTACACGCATGCTTGCACAGCTTTGCTTTGGCGGCGCTGTATGCCGAAACTTTGAACACAATTTAATGGTACTAGCGTAATCTACTGAATTTAAGTGAATAGGAATTTTGTATTACCTTTGGTTCAAATAAACTTTATGTGCAGTTAAGGCGTTGAGTTTCCAAACACCCAATTTAAAAAGATTGTACTAGCATGAGAATTGTTAACTAATTTAATTATAGAACAAACCAAGTACCCAGTCCTCTGGCCGTTGATACATCACTTGTATAATTTCCTAATGTGTATATTTATGTACAATTCCGAAGCCCCTATAGGTGACCTAGAAACCTGAAACTTGGCACACTCATAGTATATACCCAGGGAAAAGTTATCCGCGCCGGGTTTTAAATTTTAGATTTATTGTATTTATTTATTATAAGTAGAGTTATTTTAATTCACTTTATCTTTTTACACTCTTTAAGTTATTCATGAGATTTTTTTTAAAGCCCAACCTTCCTTGCGCTTTTCAGGTGAAGGATGGATGCTGTTAGGTTCGTCAATATTATAACCAATCTGTCGTAGACAGGTATAAAAACTAGTAGGTTCATAATTTTCACTTTAAACACAAAACGCTTTTTTTTATATGCGTACTTATAACTAAGTTGATTCACACTTTATTTTGGCAGTGGCTGGTTTATCAAATATTTCATTCAGCTCAAGCAAAGCGTCTCAACCTATCAGACGCTCTACCTAGCTAAGCTTAAGTGTAGGGAATTGAGGATGATAACTTAAGGCGATTAGCCCTTTTAATTTGGCATGGAAATGCAGAGCCATGGGAACAAACGGTTATCTTCAAGAATCGTTATTGTTTTGCAATTTTCTTTTCGGAAACGGGTTGTTCAAGAATAGGAGCATGTTGATTAAGTTATACTTTTTATATAAACACCTTGTCTATCATTTTAACAGTGATCAAATATTGATAAAATTGACATTTTTCAATAGAAAATTGCCAGTTGAATAACAAAAAATAAGAAAATAAAACAATAAATAAACATTGATACATTATCTTAGAAGGGGTGTTGATAATATTAACATAAACATTTCACTCGTTCTCGAGAAAACTGATATTTTCAAACATACTATTTTTCCTCAAGACCTGTCCAGTTGCTAACGCCATCTAGGGTTTTCGTGGTCCATCTGTTCTTGTTGGTGTGGAAGGATACTTTGGTTGGTTGTGAAGACACGCCACGCCTTTCATTCTCCCGCCCACCATTCCACAAAATATGTTTTAGACTTCCACTCGACAGGGCCAAGAGCCTTAACACTAACCCTCATAATGTAGTCTACCCATTCTCGGTGTCCACAGAATGTAAGCCGGCGGATGTCACAATAGGACAGAGTCGATCCATAACATCAGTCATAGCTTCCTATTGACATCGTTCAGTCATTCGTGAGGCCGGAGCGCACTTTGCATGCTGGGCCTATAAATCCTCGAGTAGGACTGTGTAAGGTCAAGCGACAGTACATCAGATAGCTTATAAACGATAATAGTAAAAAAAAATCTTCGGACCAAGTTATTTGGTTTAAGTTTGGGTATTAGGATGCATTTTATATGAATACTGGCTGGTGTATCCATTCTTCGCACGGGAGTCTTTTTAATGTAGCTTTATTATTTGTAGTATGTAAAATACACCATAAGGAATAGCATCTAAATCTTAAATTATGTTTAAATATTAATTCATTGATTTAAATTGTGATACAAAACGCTAAAGTAGACTGACTAATAAACAATGTCAAAATAGAGATATAGTCTGAACATTTTTTAAAAGCTGAATATTAAGTTATAACTACTATATAACTCTTAACTTTTTCCTTTTGATGATAATAAAAAAGAAAGAAGTGTCACAGCATAAATAATAATTGTTTGTTAAAGGGTTGTAATTAAATCAAAAGTATTTTAGCTTTTTTTTTTACCACATTTATCCTTTTTACCCATTTTACTAATTTTGTCCATTTTTGCACTTCTTACGCCTATTTAGTTAGGGAACTCTTTAGGGTGTGTACCTTAGATTCTTTTTTCTTTATCCATAGTGAGCCTAGCACATTAGAAATCGTGACTACCTATTCAAGTAGATACAAAATTGAGAAATATAGAAAGCTAAAACTTGATATTAACTATATTCTTTGAAAAAGCTTAGTTTTTTACTCTACATATTGTGAGCCGGACGTATTAAACTGTTTAATTGATGGTGCGGAAGGATGTCAAATGAAGGACCATGAAAATCTTAAACTTTGTATGGTTATTATATAGGGAAACTAGTGAGTGTAAGCCTAAGCTTTTTTTCATTTTTACCCCCCTAATATATAACTTCTTGGTTAGCCATTTAATTAGGTAAATATCTTTAACATTTTAGACTTATTCAGGGTAAAAACCCACAACAGTGGTCACGGAGATAAATTCGTTAGTATAGTCTTGTCTATTTTACTGGGGATGGTTATATCTGGTTTATAATCCCAGCCAATAATTATGGCATAGTTTTTTCTGAATAATATTCCATTTTCCATTCAAATTTTGATACACTTCCTCTAAATTCTACTTTACTTTAGAGTAAATATGAGGATATCGTGGATGGATGGAAAAATGTTAGCAAATAACAATATTTTATTAGATAAGGAGTTAATTTGTACCTTTTTTTTAGTATCACAGTGTCTTACTGTCTGTTCAGGTTAAACGCATTTATGATAATTATTACTCCAATAAGGTAATACTGATGGAGCAATAATTTTAGATGTAATCTACCCGCAATTGCATTGAAGGAGAGTGGAAAACCATTTAGTAAAATACATCTTGATTAGACCCAACTGGGATTCAAACCCCTATTTCCCAGTTATCAGTAGAGTGACGCCTTAGAACGTTTGGCCACTGAAGCGGGCTTAGGACATCATGATCAAATAGAGAAAAGTGTAATCCCTACGGTACAAAATATATACTTAGGGTAAGTCGTCCGTCAATATTCGTCTATGGCTGTCATTATTTTATAAAACCAGATTTTGTTATAAATGAGAGACCTGTTCTGTTTAATATCCAGCCTATGTATGTAAAGGTTGTGATTTATTTAAAAATAATGATAAAATACCATTTACATATTTTTAAATCCTTGCTACTAATCATTTCCAGTCATGATAGAAGCATTTATGTTTATTTTTATTCACAACTGACTCTCCTCAGTGGCGTAGTTGGCTAACGCACTAGCTTCGGTTTGAGCTAGACTGCCGAGGACGGGGAGATCGAGGTTTGAGTCTTGCTCGGGTGAATTGGGGGTGGTTTTTCCTAAATGGTTCTCCACTCTTTCTTTATCGACGCTAAAGCGGGTTCACTTCCTCTAAATTAAACTTTCACAATTCCTAACCCACTAGCGTATTTAATACTTAAGCGCCTACACCAAACGGGTTGTAAGACGCGGTGCTAAATAGAAAAAAAATCACAATTGTATCTAAACAAAAACCTGTTAAATAATGTATGCACTTCATATTTGTTTTGTACTGTGTATGACCTCTATGGTATAGTGGACTGACTTCCTGTCTACAGATACAGAAGTCCTAGGTTTGATCCTAGCTGCCTCAAAATTTTTCTGCGAAGCAGATGGTTCGGAACGGGCTCAACTCTGTCTCGTGAGGACAATAATTGAGCAGCTACTTTAGTAAATAAATAGTGGTCTCGGTATATAAATTTGAGATTAATGACCATGTGACACCCTCTGTCGACAAATGTTGGCACTATTCTCACTATCATGTGGTAACCGCTTGGTCGGTATAACTTTATTGCGGGATGACGTTATTGAGTTTTTTTAATTGTGTACCGTTTACAAACATAGTTGTAACGTAATATTAAGTACCAGGGTACCTCTTATACATGTACACCAGAATTGAAATTAGGAACTTTTGTTTATAACAATAGTGCTCTACCACCGATCTCTACATGCTATTTACATCTCCAGAGGCCATTATTGTAATCTCGGACGATATATTTTAAAATTAATTACCCATTAATTTGTATTTTATATTCATTTATCAATTTGATTACATTTAATTTATTTAAATAAATCCATATTTTTTAAACTTGATTTACAACTTAAGTTTAAAATAGTTAAATCAAATATTATTTTCAAACTAAATTAATTTATATTTTACTAATTTATATCTAGTCTAAATATGTGTATTTTATATACAGATAGTTGAATGTTTATTATTGTTTAATTAATATAAACTCAAAAATTATAATTTTGCTATAAGTGTATTGAACTCTCAATCAAAAAGTAATAATTTATGCAAGAATACCTGTTCATTATTATGATCTTTATTTTTACTAATACGTCTTACTACCTGTTCAGACTATAAGCATACATTATCATTTAACTAGTTGAGTAAGGATGAGGAAGGAAGCATTTTAGAATTAATCTACCCACATTTGTATGGAAGTAGATAGGGAAACCATTTAGGAAAACCACTCTCATTAGCCTTGACTGGGATTTTAGCCCCAATCTCCCCATCATCAGCAGAACAGTCTAACACGAAAGCGATGTCTTAAACAGTTCGGCCACTGAAGAGTTTTATTACGATCTTCAATTTAGAGTATTAAAAGTGTATGAGAACATTTTTCGAAGAAATTATTGCAGCTAGAATTGTGAAATTTTCACCTATATTAAAAAAAAAGTATTTATTTGTCTGTGTGTCACGAGCAGTGTGTGTGTGACATCTAGCTCAATCAAAGGTGTGAAATTTTAAAATTGGTAGTCCCTATGCATGAATATGTGCACCTCAAGATTAGAATTTTAAAATTTTACTATAATATATTTTTTAAATTATTAAAAACTGGGTTGGAAGAAATAACATCAAGTTTTTTTTTTATTGTTTTGTTACCTTGGGAAAAACTGGGTATTTCTGCTAGTTTGATATAAGTCCAGTGTATATCACAATGATAAAAGTCTATTTTAGCTTTGCAGTTTAAAAAAAAACAAATATTGACTGCTAATAATAAAACTACTAACAATAGCTAAATTAAGACGATCATGATAATATGCACTTTGTATTATTATGCAAACAACATAAGTCAACTGTCATCAGATGGCAACTGATATATAAAAGATTAAAGTAATTGAACCTTATTCGATAGGCCTGATATGTAGTCATTATAAAGTACAAAAAAGGGTAGTTTATTTCACAATGTTGTTTCCAATATTCTCTCTAGGCTTACATTGACGCACATCCTCAAGATATATCCCTTTAGTCCTATTAAATAAAATAATGGAAGGCGTAATAATTGTTTTCAAAAAATAAATCGCGTTAGGCTGTAATGTTAGTTATTAAAAGTCTTATCTACTGGTTTATCCTGTCGTATAAAAATTTATTGAAGTTATCTGGGCCATTTTTAGTTTACATTAATTTCCGAATCTTATGATAAGCCAATTGTGTTCAAATTCACAATTAAAATATAGGAAATAATCCAAAAATAGGAGGGTTTTAGCTAACCATATTGGCGAATGACATTACTTTCGCAATAACCGGAATGCAGATGATAGGGATATATCGGCTCAAATTCCGGTTGGGTGTAAAGAGTTTTTCAAAAATGGTCTTTCACTCTCTCTCCATGCAAACTCTACTTTCTACTATCCAACATTCCTCATCCCTACTCTATTAGCGTAATTAGCACTTATGTGTAAGATTCAAACGATTAGTAAGAGACGGTGATAAAATAATACTGACAATGGTATATTGGATTGATATATATATAGCCCTATGGATTATTCTTTCTTTGTTGAGTGGTTAGGTGGAGTTGAATACGTATCTATGATACCTTGTTTTAATGGATGATTTGTATAATTTGTGATAATTATTTATTGTTAAGCAGACTTCCCGTTTCGGTGGCAGCATGGTCTAAGGCAATTCCTCGCAGTAGACTAGACTGCCATTGACTGGGAAATCCGAAGTTAAAATTCCGGTCGGTTGTAGGGCCTACTGAGACCTATTCTCCAAAGTGGTTTTATACTTTCTTTTCATACAAATACGGGTACACTTCCTTGAAATATAACCTTCTTAATCCCTAAAACCATTAGACTAATTAGTTCTTAAACGTATAACCCGAACGGATAGTAAAACGTGGTGCAAAAAACCCATTAAACTTATATTATTTATTTATTTAACACCGCGTATTACTATCCATTCGGGTTATATGCTTAAGTACTAATCACGCCAATGGGTTAGGAATTGGGAATGTTGAATAGAGAGGAAGTGAACCCGAATTTGCGTGGAGGGAGAGTGGAAAACCATTTAGGAAAAACAACCCCCAGTTCACCCGAGCGAGATTCTAACCTCAATATCCCCATAATCGGCAGTCTATCTCAAGACAAAATCAGCGCGTTATCTAACTACCCCACCAAGGCGGGTCATTAAGCTTATAACTTGGAGGATATGCACAAACATTAGCTTTGAAAGAGACTCAGGAAAATTATCCCCGAAGCACTCAGTCTAGAGAAGATCCTCTCACTCCATAACACCGGAAATTAAGTATATTGTGAGCATGAAACCTAAGACCATATGACCACCAGTACAGGTAAGTTGTTCGAACGGGACGTATTACTACCTAAAAGGACTATCCTGATAACATGCACTAATGGAATAGAGTTAAGGTAAATAGAATATATAGATCTTTTAATTGTATTTATGAAGAGAAAGAGAGGAAAAACATTTGATTAAAACACCTCTCAACCCCCGGCGAGGATTTAAACCCAAACGCCGTATCACTGGCAAACCAGACAAGACCGGTGGAGACGCGGAATAAGTCAGTCCCAGACGCCATTGTTCTTTTCACCGATGTGGGTGTTTTATTAGTTTTCAGGTATGAAAGATTATGGATTCGATCTCTAAATGAAAAAAAAGAAAGCACCCGTGGATATATTAATAAGGAATGTGCTTTCTATGTAATATTACTGCTTTAATTTTTATACAAGTTAAGAAATGCTTATACGCACCACTGATAATTTTATCACAACCAAGGTCATTCTCAGAATATAGATTTACATGAAAAAGCAAATACGTCATTGGGTAGATCTTTTTGCCTACGCTTTCAAAATGTCAAGGTAGGCGTTAAGTGTAGAGTACATGGGACGTCAGAAAAGGACAGTGTTTTTTTTCAGATTTTATATCAAAACTTTTTGTGAGCAAAAAATAAATAGAATATTTCTTCCGTAGAAACACAAAGTTTAATTTTATTTGAAAAGTGTTATCAACAGTTCTGAAATATGTGTCATGATCATAGCGGCATAAAAAACTTTTAAAATGAAGAGAAAAAGATGTCATTAAATTCTAGGACACCCTTGACATATATGATAAAAAAAACTGTTGATATCACCATCCGAAGATTTTTTTTTTTGTTTTTTCTCGAGAAATGTTTTATTTATTTTGACAAAAAAAAGTGGTGTTATAAAAACTGCAAAAACACTGCCCTTTTATAACACGCTCTTTATATTCCCACCTCTAGGATTCGTTACAAAACGGTAACCAATGAATCGCATCAATTATAGGTCTATGATTTATTTAATAGCGACGGAAAAATTTTAACATTGGTGGAATGAAACAAAAATAAATTATCCACATTCATCAAAGGAACACAACTGAATTAAGTGAATTTATGAGCTATATATTTTTCTTTTTCACACGTTGTCATGTGGGCACTGTGTGGGGCGATGGGCGCATGCGCCAAACAGCTTGTCACCCTCCCGCCCCCGCGGGAAGCCGCTATTGGCCCTGGAGTCATGTGACGTCACCCGGGGCGCCAAACAAACTCAAAAAGTGTTTGTAAAGTTATAAAGCAAGGAATCATCCGCTCGCTACTAGCACTACCCTTTTGGGCGACGAAGACAACACACGGGGTTATTCTTTTTGTCAACAAATCGAAAAATATCTTCAGAGACAAATTGACGCTAAATATTAACGTAGGCTCGTAATACGTTTGTATAGAGTTTTGATTTAACGTGGACTTTATTATAGACTAAAGGATTTTTTTTTCTCTTTAAATAGTCATCGTTAAAAATAAAGTTGACATTTTAATTTATCTAACAACTGGGTCGGCAGGTGGCGATCATCAAAGAATAATTGAAGTCATAATTAAAGGTGAGTAATTTTTTTATCTTAAAAGTATTTTAAATATCTCCATAGGCTCTTTATTTATTAGAATGTTTAAAAATATATCTAATTAATCAATGCTATCAAAGGAAATGAAAATTAAACTTATCAATAGTAAAGTTTTATTGTATATAATTCCTTTACATTTGATAAACGGTTAGAAAAAATGTTTAATAAACTAATACTACAAGAAAATAATATTGTAATTTTTTTTTACAAATGTAATTTTTTTCCAACACAAAATTCTTAACATTTACTTCATCATAAGTGTAGCCGATATATGTTTTCAATCCAAAATATAAATCATTTATTTAAAACATGTTAGTCTAATTTTAGAAAACACATTTCAATCATAAAATATGTTTTTTTAGATTAAATGATTTTAGTCACTAAAAACTAAAACATTGGTGCTATAACTTATTATTATTATTATTATTATTATTATTATTATTATTATTATTATTAATTATTATTATTATTATTATTACTAAATCAAATTTATTGATACAAGTAACAAATTTTAGAAATGAGATAAAGTATAAATTATTATTAATATGATGATTATTATTATTATTACTATAAATGCTAATATATTTTATTGACATAATTTAATTCATAATTGCAGGCATTAATATTAAAAATGAGGTAGTGAATTTGATTTATAGCTTTGAAATTATCTTTCTCTATCCCATTCTGGAGCGATTTTGCCACAAAACTAGACAATAAATATCGGTATACGAGTCTAAGGTTAGCAAATCACAGCCGGTCGTGATTTAACCCCTGTCCTTCGTGTTAAAGCTTTGCTATATTGACTATGCGGCTAGCTACTGTTCTTTCATAGAGTCAACTATAATAGGAAGGGACAGTTCTAATTTGCAGTGAAAGCCGCCGAAATATCAATAAATGTATCGTTGCGAAAACCAATTTAATTTTTTTAAGGGAATATCATAAGTTTATTGTAACTAAATACTTTGTCTCTAACTATATATTATATATATATATATTTAAAGTAAATTGATTAAAAAAATGCTTAAAGCTTGAACAATTTAAATGATTGAGTAGGAAAGTATTTTGAGGAAAAGTACCAGAATCTATACCGAGATTGTGTAAAAAGCTTGTAGGGAAAATAACCCTCTGTACACCCATCTAGAATTCAAACCCCAACTTCCCAGTCTCTGGTAAACTGAAACAAACAAGGTTTTATCCTTAGCCCACGTGATTATATATGCATGACCAAACAAGTTTTTTTTAGAACCACGTCTCACTCCACCCGTTGGGGCTGTACGCCAATGTACTAACTACATTAATGTGATAGGGATTAGGAAGTTTTTTTTAGATTAATTACACAACTCCTTTGCATGGAGGGAAAGGGGAAAACCATTTAGTGAAATCACCCAAAGCACACCCGGCTGGGATTGAACCCTGATATCCCCGTCTTCAGCAGTTTATTCTATTGCGAGAGTAGCGCCTTAGACCATGCGAACAATGAAACGGGTTACAGACAAGTTATTGGCAACCTTAGAAAAAGAGGTTATCTAGGAAGACAAAGATACTCTGTGATACATCCTATTACTTGTTGCCAGATCAGGTATATGGACTTTTATACACAATTCTTCCTCTTCGTTTATCAATCAAAAATATCGCTAGATTTCCTAAAAGTTAATAATGAATCAGCCCTTTGTAAACTTGGTCCTAGTTACAGTTAAACTACTTTACTTGAAGTATATATTAACCATAGAAGATCGATTGGGTCACTCTCGGGCTATACTTGATTAACGAATACGGGGAGATCGAGGTTCGAATCTCGGGTCGGGTGTATTGAAGGTAGTTTTTCTTTAAAGGTTTTCCATTCCAATTCCAAAAAAACGCGGCTACATTTCCCCTGAATTACTATCTTACTTATCCCTATTTCGTTAGTATAATTTAAGTGTGCGTATAGCACGAACATGTACCAAGTTTCGGTGGAAAGAGTAAATAAATATTCAGCATATTCAAAGTTAAAAGTTTATTTTTATGTGGAATTAATCGGTTTATTAAATCAAGTTTGTAAATATCTACTAGTATTCACCAATATGAGAGAGAGAGAGAGAGAGAGAGAGAGAGAGAGAGAGGGAAATATTTTCTTGGAATTTACACTCCTAATGAGTCCGAAAGGAGTTCAAGATACAGTTCTAATATTCAGAGTCAGATTTGGGCACGCCAATAGAACACGCTGTCAACGAGTATAGCTATGGGGGGTCTTGTTCTTCATTGGAAACATCTAGATAATAATACTAATAATAAGTTAAAATAAAAGTTAAAAAAATAACATTAAAAGTGATTACGTAGTAAAAAGTTGCAGGCAAGACCGTTGCCAGGGAGGGTTTGGGGGTTCGAACCCCCCGAAATTTTATGAACAAAATATATATAGCTTTATTTATTGTTCAAACAATATGTAAATTAAGATACAAGTACAAATTAGGGGGCTGTGTTGCCATAAAAAGCACCTCAGAGAGCTTCTAGAGGTGTTTAATACTAAGAATTTTTCCTAGTCTTCGGCAGTTATGTTGTTATGGTAATATAAAAAAACACTTAAGATAGCTTCTACAACTGTTGATCATTTATAATTTTTTCTACTCTCGCAGTATCCTAGACTGTTGATAACGGGGAGATAGAGGTTCGAATCTCGGTCGGGTGTATTGAGTGTTTTCCCCTAATATTTTTCCATTCTCCCTCCACGCAAATATATATATACGCTTCCCCTAAATATAGCCTTCCTATTCCCTAAAAACATTGGGGTTAGTAAAACATAAGTGTAAAACCCGAACGAGTAGTAAGACGTGATGCTAAGAAAAACCTTCCTCATCCTTAACTCACTAAAGTAATTAGTATATATGCATACAGCCGTAACAAGTAGTAAAATGCGGAGATAAAAATAACTTTGCTGATAGTGCGAGATTTTCATTGTAGTTTGCTTTGTGATTTAGCCATAGTTTAACTGGAATAATGCCTGCACATTGTTTAAACTAACATACAGTAAGCACTTTAAGCTACACCAAAACATTTTCTGTACAATTTTACTAAAAAGATTTATGGGAGTAAATAAGTTGTTTCCTAGACACTTACATTCGGTATGATTTCAGCAACTGTTTCCTAAATTACCTTTGGTTCCAAAATCGTACTTATATGCATTTTTATAGTTGTAATTATGAACTGTATATATCATAATATTAAAGTGAAATACAAATGACAGAATAACAACAGTAAAAACATAATTAGTCAGATTAGGATATAATATATGAAAACTAAGTGTCCTGGCTTAATTATCACCATATAAAAACATATGCAACAAAATTATATCAAAATTATCTGAAGGTTTTGGAACCAAGCAAGAGTACGGTTTAGGAGCCTTGGAGTTCAAAGAAAATATACATTATAAACTAAATACAGTGAGAGTAACTTAAAAACGTAATAGTGAGAAGTGCACACCAACAAGAAAAATAATAAACTTCTAAACCTTTTCTTAAATTAGTATTCCTTTATATTAAACACTATTTCTTTAAAAAACGAAGCGGATAAAAACAATAAACTTGCCTAGAATTTCACAAAGTGATTTCGTTCGCGTCCTACTTGTGCAATAATCACGCGGTAAACTGAGGAGGCCGGGATATAAATCTAGTTACTAAATGTACTGCTAAATAACATAAATATATATTTTCTTGTATTTAAATACAAAATCATGATTTGGGCATCAGAAAGATTTTACCAACTTTCCCCTAAGAAGGGTACATACTGTTGAAACGTTTGCTATAATTTTGGTTGAAAAAGAGTATAAAATTGAAATATACTTTATTTTTGCAAAAAATTTCACCAAAAAAATTTAAAAAAAATCTCAGTGATACCTCAAAGAAGGATAAACCACATGACCCTAATGCGTTCGCGCATTTGCGCCTAGACGGCCGACAAATGAATGGCATTCATTTCTTTTAAGGTCGTAATTTAATGAAGTTGTGTACTCTGCCATATTAATTGAGGACATTTGTATTTGTTATGGAACATAAACAATAGTACACACCGTTGAGAAGTGAATTATGACTCAACAGCAGTTTAGCACTCGGTTTATAGGCAAGTAAAATATGTGGACTTCATTTCAGTAGTAATTTTTATAAATGTTATTTATTACCACCTATTTATGGTTTATTAGTATTTATGGAGTTCACGGGAATTAATTACCATAATTCAAAATGTTGTTTCAACAGTCGCTTAAAAACTTTACTAAACAAATTTATATGAATGTCAAAAGTAATATTTACCTTATGTTATGATGAATAATTATGTTTTCCCTAAATAAAATATAAATAGATAAATCATATCACTAAATTTCATGGCTAGATGCCATTGAAAAATAAGAGAAATCACTTTTTTTTTCTAATACGTAAAATATTAAAAACCATATAAACGGCAGGAACTTACATAATGATTTACATACCCTGTACTCGTCACAATACATTATTAGGATAGTCAAATTTTGCAAATTACGGTGAGCAAGACATGCAGCGCTAATGGAAGAATCTAGAACCTCGTTGAGGGTATTGACTGTCAACGGCAATATGAAGAGATCAATTGGAAGACCCAGACACATCTGGGAGTGTAACATTAGAATGGACCTGAAAGATATAGTATGTAATGAGGTGGACTGGATAGAACTAGCTCAGGATAGGGAAAGGTGGTGGTGTACTTTCCTAAGTGCGGCAATGAATTTTCAAATTCCTAATGCCGTAGAGTAAGTAAGTATTGTAAATTACAAACACATGTATTTTTAAAATGTGTAACTACACTTACTCGTAGATGAGTGGAAAGGAAGGCTAGCTATAAAACTAGAGAGCTCCGTGTTTGATACCGGACTATGTCCAAAATAATTATATGTGAAAAATTCAGTCCTGTTATCTACATAGCTATTAAATCTCCTTTAAGGCTAACTTTCAATGTAAATCAAGCTGTTTTAGGTTAAGCTAGTTAATAAGTCATGTATTCTTTACAAACTTGTATTTAAAAGATCCACGTTTAACTATAAACGATGATACAATATATAAATTCATTATACCTACCAAAATAACTGAGGCCAATAAATTATACAACTAGCAGTTTTTATCGAAAAGAATAAAAAGTTTAAACATGTTTGATGAATTGAAATGTAAAGGATGCGTGTGACTTCACTTTACATCTAAACAGATAGGACATTTTTATCCCAAAACACCGGTTAGTGTATGTGTTAATAGTTTTTTAAATAACATATATTCTATATATTGAGATTTTTTTATGTTTGTGTCATTTTCGTTGCGTATATACAGTTTGAATTTTGATGAATGTCAATTAAAATGTAATCATTTGCTAGCTAATATAAGTTATTATACTTTTTTGTTGTTAAAATTGAGGGGTTACATAATTAACTACAGTAGGGCCCCAATCATACGGTGGGTTAAGTTCCAGAGCCCCGCTATAAAGTGGAACATCATAGCCTTTTTTTAACTTTTTTAACAAATGCATTTAAACCCTTATAACACATTTACACTATCATTTAGGCCTATTAATACAGAGCGCAAATAAAAACAATCGATTGAAAACTATCGAACTATTATTCGATAGTTTTAAACATTTTATAGTGCGTATCACTACTATAAAAATATTGAATTACCGACAGAAAATGGCAGCCAAAGCCATTCCATGCACCTGTCATACCGACACATACAATACATACATACATACATACATACATACATACATACATACATACATACATACATACATACATACATACATTTCATACATACATACATACATACATACATACATACATACATACATACATACATAATACGTACATAAATGAAAAACGCTGTATAAGCGGAACGCCGTGAAGTGGGATCCTTCTATTTACAAATACTCTTACGAAAGTGACGTCTAAGACTTTACGACACCAATGTGATTCCTAACAATTAAAATAATTTTTTTTAGCAGTGCTTCTTACTATCCGTTAATGCTATACGCCTATTCACTAATTACTCAAATGGGGTAAAAATGAGTAAGAATAGACTTAAATAAAGTCTAACCGCATTTGCGTGTAGGGATAGTGTAAAACTATTTAGGAAAATCCACACTTAGTACACTCGACTCGGATTATAGCCATAATCTATCCATCATCGGCAGTCTAGTCTATTTCAAGAATGAGGTCTTGTTCGGGTAGCTAATAAACCAAAAAAACATATAAAATTGAAAAATAGCATGGAACTACATTCTCGGGTAAAAAAAATAAATGTTATGTTTTTACACATAAGGAGTTTAATTCTGTTTTTTTTAAAAACTATATTCGTATATTGTTATTCTTAAAATTGAAATCACGTGATCAGCATTTTGGTGATATTATAAAGGTGTCCACTAATCGCTCACTATCTGTAAGTGCTGTTCAATTTATAAGTGTTTTTTAATTGAAATGGATCACCAAAGCACAAATTCTAACTTAAATCCAAGTAAATTTTAAGTAAAATCTGCTACTTTCAGCCTGACTAAATATTTGTCTATAAATTAAGAATATATTTGTGTCATCCTAGAAAAAAATTAGCCAATATAATTCAAAAAACATTTTCCTATTCATATGAATAACGATTTACTTACATATATTTTTAATTGTTAATTTATTTTCCAAGCAATATCTATCTTTATCAATAAACTTCATCTTGGTCTTATACTGTATAATGAACCTAGCTTATCGTGTGGTTAGACTGCATATAGTGTTTAACATAGTTGACATAGTTTAATAAACACTTTAGCTGAGACAAAAAACAAACGGTAAAAAGAACCTCAATATTATCGATGAAGTAAATTTTACTAACGAAATTTATACGGTTTCGTGTGCGTGACTCCTTACCACTTAAAACTTACAAATAAGTTTAATATTAATTTGAAAGCATAACAGATTTTGTGTTTCAACAAAGAAATACTTGGTAAATAGTTTATATCTACACTAAAACTTTCTTATTCACATTAAGATAATACTTATATACATTAAGAAGTTATTTTATCAAATAATGTTATAGATATTGATAAATTGTATAAATACATGGTGACCTGGTGTCTAGGGTAAGGTGTCAGACTTCTGTGCTATGGGTCGGGTTCAATCCTCGATCCCGTACAGATTATTGATTGCCAAACCCTTCCTTCACCTCTGACAAGAGTGTATTAATCATCTTGTGAATGTGAGGAATGCCAGGCCTCCGCCGTGGTTCGATCCCACGTTAAACTGTAGGTCCCCATTTCATCTCACAATCACCCTACATTACACATTAGCGTAAGTGCGTATACCGGACGGGTAGTAAGACGCGGTGCTAATAATAATATAAATACATTAATGCCAACATTGTTGATTTGTTTCTAAAATGGAAACTTTTTACGCGCCACTTCTTACTAACCATTTATGCTATTCACATAATCACAATAATTGTGTATGGAGGAGAAATATATAGCTTAATAATTTAGAAAACCTGAACAGGATTATAATCCTGGCCTCAAAATCTCTATAAAACCATACCTCTACCCCTTAAATACATGTGCGTTAATTTTAAAATAATCTATAATCATTAGAATTATTATATCTTCGCAATCAATATAACAATGAAGTACTTTTCAATTGATATTTTCTTTAATCTCGTCACAAAAATTAAATATTAAAAATTGTTTTCTTTTATGGTAGAGCTATGCATAAAAAATGCTGCCTCATTGGTTTTGTTCTCTTGTCAAAACTTAGAGGTATCTGCTGATATACTGACATTCTTTTGTCATATCCACGGGGCTATCCTCTTATTCACTGACGTTCCTTTGTCAAAGCTTTGGGGTGTTTACCTATTCACGTTCTTTTGTCAAAGCGTAGGGGTATTCACTGACGTTCTTTTGCCAACAAGAAGTGTATTCACTGAGTCATTGAATGATTTAACTGCGGGGTTAAAGCACAGTTTTGTTAAAGCAAGTATTTGGTGACGTAAATATATTTACAAGTATTCATGTTTGAGTGTTTAAACATTTTTTGTTTGGTGACAATTATTGTATTGTTGAATACCGGGCTACTCTATTAATTTTGGAAACATGTGATTTAAATTAAGAACACTATTTAAAAATAAGCGTTTATTTACAACATAAATTGAATTGTTAAACTATTCGTGAGGGACACTGATAATTTGGGTTCTAATATGTGCACTGATATGCGTCTAACAAGTGCGTGTTTACTCGTTTATGATGCTGAAACCTTGAACATGTGTTTGCTGTAAATATACACCTCATAAAAGTTGGATGAATACTCTAATTTAATACCGGCCACATAATGGCAGGGTTATAATAATAATAATATTAGCACCGCGTCTTACTACCCGTTCGGGTTATACGCTTAAGTACTAATTACACTAATGGATTAGGAATGGAGGGTTGAATTTAGAGGAAGTGAACCCGCATTTGCGTGGAGGAGAGTGGAAACCATTTAGGAAAAACCACCCAGTTCACCGACCGTGATTCGAACATCGATCTCCGTCCTCGGCGGTTGAGCTCAATACGACTAGCGCGCTAGCCACTACGCCACCGAGGCGGGTCAGCAGGTTATAGATGTGGAGTTGTGCATGACTTACTCTGGAGCTAAGGGCTCATTCCTAATTGGTTTCACAAGGTATTGTTAATTTGACTTAGGGACTTTAAATCCTTTCCTCGGTTGAATGGTGGATCATTTATTTAAATTATACCGTCCTTATCAAATTAGTCATTGATAACATAATGGCACTAATGTCTTAAATTATGTTAATATATACTATGATTATACCAAAATAAGTTTACATTCCCGTTAGTAAATGACAAACTGTAATGTAGCATTGCAGCACCGATACAATAAACCACGCCGATAGCGAGCCTGCCTATATCCTCCAATAATTATGGGTTTTAAGGTTCAATCCAATCATGATACTCTAGTAAAATTAGTTATTCCATATCACTTATAGATGTTTTTCACCATATTTACGATGATAAATTAGTGTTAGAGGATAAAATGACACTCATTACTCAACCGGTAATGAAGTTACATTTTGTTCTTATGTAAAGGATGATCCATATTTCAATGGTATTTATTTTGTGTGTGCATGTATTTAAGATATTTCTGAGAAGCAGTATTGTTTTGACCAAATTTGACAGGATGAGAAATTAAAGAATAATAGGAATATAAAAGGTGGAGCTAGGACAGGATAGAGAAGGCCCGACAAAGGTGATAGGACCATGTGAGAAGAAGATTGGGGAGGGAAAGTACGCCCATGAGGATGTTGGATATTGAGGTGGGGGTAGGAGGTCGAGAGGATGATCAAGGGACAGATGGCTGAAGGGAGTAAGAAGGAGAGTGGAGGAGAAAGGAGAGGACTGGGCCAAGTTGGAGGGAGAGAGTTGGTGAGAGGAAAGGAGGTGGTTGAGGGGCTTATATTCCAAACGGACCCAGCCAGTGGCCGGAAGCCGTAATGATGATGATGATGATGATGATGAGGCATTTATAATGTTATGTTGAATATTTTCTTTTGTTAATAAAAGTTTATTTTTTTAATTAAGGAAGTTTTAAATTTTTTTGTAAATATTACTCCGCTTTTTATAATTTTTATAGAATTTGAGTGATTCCCTCACGATATATCATAATAATTTATAAATTTGTTATAGTTTGTATATATATGTATTATTCTAGCGTATATAATTTTTCTTATTGAATTACTAAAGTTATCATAGTCCTAGAACACTCTCCAGTATTAAATAAATGTCAGCTTCTGAAACAAATACCCTTTATATATTTTACTGACGTTTTCTGTGTCTCACGGTAGCTTATTATATTACATAGGCCTACATATGACATTTGGTAGCGTCCACCTTGTTTTACTACATCTACTATATACCTTCTCTGAAATGTGCTATTTTTACACAACTAACATATTAATTTCAGTCTTGACCTTATTAAATTTGATTGCTCAGATGACAACTCCACTGTTTTATTCGTCCCTCTAACATTATTTTTCTACTTTTGTTTACACAAGTTTATTTTAAGAGAAAAATAAATAAAAAATAATAAGGACAGTGTTTGTCATTAAATATAATCATAGACACAGAAACATTTTGGAAATTAATTACAGTGCTTTGTTCCTAGATCGTTGGTTTTAATAACCAATCCTTTCAGATAACTATACCACTCCGCCCAAGTATAACAAAAACATTTATATGCTTTTGTAAATATGTTCTAAAAATATTATTTTTATTCCAAAATTGTAATATAATCATAAATACAGATTTAATTATTCATATAAACTAAACAAGTAGTTACTTTATACGGGTTATAATCAAGCTATTGACTAATTATTGATCATTTATGACACGGCTTGTTTAGTGTTAAAAATTATAGCGCTGTACATAAGCGATAAAATAATAGACTCATCCTTTCAATTTATGTTTAATGTTATTATTAAATATAGGGTGTTTCAATAAATTATGTTTCAATTTTCATGCACCAACAATAGCTGAACAATATTTACACAATCATTTGAAAAGTGGTTTGGGTCTGTCTTTGGTGACGCCACTTGAATCCAAATTAACGCTGTTTTTCAATAAATATTTTCAAAGTCAGTTAAAAAAATTATTGCAAAACTTTCGTCATGTTGACAAGGGAGATATTAAATAAAAATATATAATTCACTTATCGCCTGCGACTGGGAGTGAGTGTGTTTTCGTGTTTCACCAATTAAAGTACCAATTTCGATCAAAACATTCGTATAACGCATTAGAAACCTAATTTTTTTTATTTATATCAAGCATATATATCATCCTGAATTACTCCGAGTGAGAGCCGCATAAGTTCTTGGGAAGATGGTTGAAAGCTATAGATGACATTTATATATAGGACCTGGTATCCAAAAATAATAAAAATATGAACTAATAATGGCTTAATCTTAACAAATACATACATTAAGAAAGAAATTAATCTGAAAGAAAGCATGCAAAAATAAAAATGGAAATTATCGATGATAATTATAAACGAAATAAAATTTTATATAAGCTACATTCTTAAAGCTTATAAAAACAGAAAATTCAACGTATTGAATAAGAAAATGTTGTCTTTAGGGCATAGTTTTCGAAAATATAATGACTAGTTTTATAAATATAATTATCAAAATACAATGTATTTAATTCTAGAATGATTTTTGTTACACATTATTCTTATAATGAAAAATATATATACAAATTTACATTTAAATTACATCTTAAAAAATAAAATAATTTATTTGATAATATCTCTAATAGTTTCCAAAATTTTACCAGCACATGATTTATCAAAGTGATTTTGTTGCATGCATGTTGATTAAAAACTAGGGAGGTTTAGTTAGTTATAACCTTCATTTTATGAGTGGCAGTATTATGACAAATAGTGCCCATTTACACCACTCGTGCTAGAACGTACTGTCAAATAAAATCTTAAAACAATTTACAAAAACAGGCAAAAAGATTTATGATAAATATTGAAGTAGCAAAATCGTTAATTAAATGCATTCCATTTAGTCCACACTATATTTTTGTTATAGTTAGTCATGAAGAGTTTACCAAATTGTTTGACTTTTTGTCTATCGTAGTCTTCCTTATATACTCTATAAGATTAGGAACTCGAAGTTCTTTGCCGCATTTACAAAAGTACACCATCTATCTGTATCTTGAGGTAGTTCTATCCAGTTCATCTCATTAACCCATATCTCTCTTTCAGGTTAATTATAATGTTAACCTCCAAACCACGTTCAAGTATTCCCATTGAACACTGTTCTAGATTCTTCCATCCGTGCTTAACATCCTGTCCACCGTAAGCTATTATACTTTATTATCCTATCAATGACGTGCGATGAGTACAGTATATGTAACTCATCATTATGTAACCTCCAGCTTGTAAATTATGAACATATATATAATAGGATTAAAATTAAATATATAGATATTTTGCGCTTACATTTTATCTGTATAGTATAAAGATACATTATTGTTATGTGAGGTTGTAGAACCTATAGTCCTACGTTCTTAATTTGTCAGATTAGATTAAAAAACTTTTAAAATTATGAACAATTCTCAAAAAAAAAAAACGAAGACTAAAATACACATTTCTTTGTAAAACTCATTATTGTCCATTGCAAAATGTACTGCAATCTTTATTACCCCGACTTAATGAAAGGTGTAGATGAATGGATAAACCATAAATAACCTAATGCAATTGTAAATTTAATCTCACATCAATCAAAAAACAGGCAAATTTAGAATAATAGTTCGGGATGATTGCCAAACAACCATGTTAACCGCTTCAGAACATAATTTACTATGAATCCTAGTTCACATATAACCCCCCTTCCCCGCAAAAAAAAAAAAATCCGGATGGACCCACGGTTAAGCTACAAACCAAATTACCCGTCTAAGAATAAACAAGATTTTACTCCGTGTCCAAGTCGTAGCATACATAAAGTTCACAAAACGGTTTGGAATTCGGTACGCAATAAAATCATTAATATTATGATCCTCCTCATGATATTGACGTCTTATACTGTGCGTCCACTTCTGCAGATGACATTGATTCTACTCAAGAATGTGGTAACGTTTATAAGAGCTAGCCTGATATATTATTTGTCTGTTCGCCACAATTCGTGTGATATTTTATATAATTATTGAATTGGTTTCAAGTTTATTATTCTGTATTATAATAATTAAAAAGGGATAATGTCTTATTTTAGAAAACAAAAGTTCTGGTGTTTTAAAGTTTTTATTTTAAATAGATAAACAGTTTTTTCTGCTAGATATTTCACACGTAGATTTTAATAAAAGCCTGACTATTGCGTTATATACATGATAATTCCCGACACGTGAAATTTATATACTCAACCTACACGGCTCCTCGTCAGGAATGCAAGTGAAGAGATGCGTACCTTGAAGAGGTATAACTATCGACATTTCCTTCTCGAAACTTCCCAAAAGAAAAGGGGTGTGGTCATCCAGGTGCGTTTCTGTTCACAAAACTGAGTTGGCTTTTCAAATAGAGACGTAGAAAGATGTCGCCATCCCTTGCAACTTAACAACTTAACACAAATAAATCTTACTACACGCTCTCATTTGTAATATCGTAATTTTGAAAATAGATGTGAATAATGAATTATTGGGATGTATAATTCCATATCATTACAGCGTGTCGATAAAGGGATTGCATTTTATTTCAGATAAGCCCTGACCAGCTAGAATATAAACTGAGTATTCTTTTTATTTTAGACATATTTTTATTTAAATAAATACGATATATGATGTGTTATGAATATATTTAATATCATTAGCTATCAAAAAAGTAAATTAAAATGTGTTAAATTTTAATCCCAAAACGTGAGCCTTTATTTAAACAATATAGAAATATTAAAAAAATAATATCATCTACCATATGAGTTCAAAATAATTATATACCTCTTTAAATATTAAAATGTTGGTAAAAATACTAAATATCACGGTTTGATTCCATACTAAATCAAGATTTTCTCAAAATAAACTTAAATATGATAAAAAAAAGGTGGGGATGCATAAGTTATAAATAATCAACCAAACAAACTACGGCCTATTTATCCCCACCGATGGAATGTGTATATATTATAATGCTCAGATAATATGTCTATTAAAATATATAGCTGCTCAATTGTTTCAAATACTCTTTGTTGATTAGAAGCAGTACACATTTATTCATCCTATTCTCTGTTCACCCTCCCACTACACCAAAACAAAACATTAACGACATATTGGAACGTATTAGACAGAGTTACATGAAATGATTATATCCATGGAAACTGATGCCCCCTACCAATTCCATTTTCCGAATTTTTATCGAGCTGAGCCGATACATAATACTATCAATAAACTCTGATGAAGAGGTTGATATTAAACGGTGAAATTTAATATAATGGGAAATGTTTCTTCCCCCTCCTTATTCCCTTCTTCCCACTCCAAGTATAAATATGTCATGAAATGTTACCCTCTGGAAATGACGATAATGGTAATGGGTAGCCTCATCCCTTGATTTGTATAGAAGCACATTGATTTGTAGTCTACTAATGTTGTTCATTAGGGAGTTGAAAATACAAAAACACGTTATGACTTTCGTGTTCATATAAATAGTGTGCTAAATAAAAAAAAATACACACAAAATATTACATTTTTTATGTCGCTGAAAATTTCAGAGGTCTGGTGTTGACATAAGTGCAAGCTATACTTATTATAGGCAGCAAAATAAAAAAAAAGGGAGGGCCAGAATATATGACTACTGCCACCCCGTTTCACCCCCCTTCACTCTTAAATTTCCATAAAATATGAGACTTCCACTTGTTTGGAATGAAAAGAGCTCATGTTGCTGATTCAGTTAAAGTTCTAGTCATATATTTTTTTTTGACTAAAGTTAAATAACCAACATGTAAACTTGTGTTAAATATATGTGAACAAAATCTATCAGGCAACTCTTAAGTTAAACTATTAAAATCTTATGTATTTTGGTAAAATCTTAAAAGCCTGGTCCATTTTAATAAATCATTATTTTAGTGAAATTTATCTATCATATACAATAAAGAGAGAACATGACTATGTCTAATTTTATTTTCGTAGTTGTCTATCTATTTGTTATGTATGACAACACTTTTTTTAACTAAGATTATATTTTCAAAATAAAATACTAAAAATATTATACTTAACTTGAAAACTATAGTAGTAAAAATATAGCCCGCTTCGGTGGCCGCATAATCTAAGGCTTTTCTATCGCATTATTTTAGACTGCTGATCGTAGTTTGATTCCCGTCGGATGTATTAAGGGTAGTTTTTTCCTAAATTATTTCATACTCTCTCGCCTCTCAAATATGAGTACACTTCATCCAAATTAAGCCTTCCTCATCCTTAACCCAATAGTATATGAATGGGTAGCAAGACGCGGTGCTAAAATATTTATATACATAAACAATCCACATTGGTAGACGATTGGCTTTATTGTCACTATGCAAATAATCTGAATTGCTGTTAATGAGGAAGTCTGGGTTTGAATCTTGGCTGGGCGTACTGAGAGTACATTTCCACACAAATTCGTGTGTTTTTCTTCTACATTCCTCCTCCCATATACATCAATATAGTTAAATGATTGTTCAGACAGGTAGTAAAATACTTTGCACACAAAACAGTTAATTAAACCAAAATAAGATATAATTTTAGATTTCATTAAATCATACAAAATAAATTTGTATGGTGCTACTAATTTTAATCATTTCACACAGTGTTAGACATAATTTTCCATGACCTAGAAATGAAGTAATAATGTAAAATTTAATCAGAAATATTAAAATCTAAACGAGTAAAGACTACTTTCATACTTTCTTGTCTATGTCATGATTTTGCTAAAATAGAAGATATTTCCACTTGCGTTTTCTATTCACGTGCCTAAAAGCAGTAAGCGAATACGCACTCTGAATACTTTTTACGACTTTGTGTTGAAATGTCACATAAGCTTGCGGTAAAATTCTGATTTCCTCGAAGACCAAAACTTGTACAGGGAGTATTGGACTTTACAGTCTGGATAAATTGGCATGACCCTTGGCTTTAATAAGATGGCATATCAAATGTTAGGCTATTATTGTGCTTAAATATTCTCCTAAACTTTATGAATGATTTTTTTAGTGTCAAATGTACTCATTATTGATAAAAAAAACTTTAAAAGAGTAGCTTAACACAACCTAACATAAATAAGTGATTCATCACAATTGCTAGAGTTGTTATTACTTAGGCAAAGCTTCCGAAATTAATAAAAAATATTTTTGGTGGACTTAGGATCAAAAAAGCTCTTATAGGTTCCTGTCTATTAAAAGTAGAACATATGCATGAGGTTAACCAGTTACTTTTTCCCCGCGATTTACTGTGTACTTATCCGAGCTATTTGTACATTTATAGTAACGACACAAGGACGAGGAGGATATAATTTAGAGGAAAGGTATTTAAATTAGCAAGGAGGACAAGTGGGAAACCATAAAAAAAATCTCAGTACACCTGTCTAAGATTCAAACCCCAACTTACTCTCATCGGAAATCCGGACTACACAAGATTAACGTTTTTATCTGCGTGTCCATTGTTGCGTGTCAGTCCAATTATTTTTAGCACCATCTCTCATCATCCGGTCGGGCTATACTCATTTGTACTAATTAATGTGTTAAGATGAGGAAAACCGCTTCGGTGGCCGCGTGGTTTAATGCGCTACTCTCGCAGTAGACTAGAATGCCGATGACGGAAAGATTGGGATCCAAATCTTGGTAGGGTGTACTGAGGATGGTATTCCCGAAATGGTTTTTCACTCGCTCTCCATAAAAATGCGGGTACACTTCCTCTAAATATAGCCATCCTAAACCCTAAAACCATTAGCGTAATTAGTATTGTTATTATTAGCACCGCGTCTTAATACCCATTCGGGTTATACGCACTTACGCTAATGTGTAATGGTAGGGTGATTGTGAGATGAAATGGAGGACCTACAGTTTAACGTGGAATCCGAACCACGGTGGAGGCCTGGCATTCCTCACATTCACAAGTTGTGATTAATACACATCTTGTCAGAGGTGAAGGAAGGGTTTGGCAATCAGATAAATCTGTGCCGGGACCGAGGATTGAACCCCGGACCCTCAGCACAGAAGTCTGACACCTTACCCCTAGACCACCAGGTCACCCGTAATTAGTGCATAAGATTATAGCCCGAACAGGTAGTAAGATGTGGTGCTAAAAAAAAGTTGAGGAAGTTTGAATTTAGAGGAAGTGTACACGTATTTGGAAACAATTAAAGAAAAAACGCCATCGAATACCTAACTGGAATTTGAACCCCGAACTCCCCGTAATCGGCAGTCCAGTCTATTTAGAGAGTGAGACCTTAAGCAAATTTTGTTATTTTATTTGTAGCGTGTTTTAGTACCCGCGTCCGATTTATCCTTATACGACTACACTAATGGTGTATAGAGAAGAAATATTGAATTGAGAAAATGTACCAAAATATGTGTGAAGGTAAAGTAGGAAGTCCTTTCAGGGGAAAAAAAACACCTTTAATACCACCGACCTGGATTCAAACCATGACCTCCCCGTCACTGACAAAGCAGGCGAGATGATCATGGCGCTTAGTCCGCGCACCCAACCGGATTGAATGATTCCACTCTTTAACTTGTGCTTCCTCATCCAGTACACTGGTAATAATAACCAAGAGAACACGGGAGTTGATGTAATATTTACCTCGCGCCTCTACAAACAAAACTTTACAACTTGGAAACCACGTGGTTGACCGCACTCATTAGGGGCGCTTATGGCTAATAAAGGGTCTGAAGTGTGGTTCCGGCCCATTAACAAAGAGTGGGGGGGGGGGGGGGGGGTAAAATGTTTCACCGTGCCAAGTTTCAAAATGCTCTTTTGCTGATGAACTAACAAGAAACACGATTTATGAAATGATGACTTTATATGGAACAAGAGGGCTCACGGGAGAGCAGACGTTTAGAAAGACAGAATTTTGTAAGATAAGGTTTGATTTTTTTAAAATATTGCTTTAAACAAAATGCAGGCGAGAGTTCTGACCAGTTAAAGAGTTCAAAATTCTATATTTATTGTTTAAAAAATGTGTGATAGTTTGCATAAAACAATACCACATCATGTTAACATTTTCCGTTTTGACCGCTTCAGAACGTGACTAATTAATAGAGTAAGGCTTCAATTTCAGAAGTATAAAATTTTCGCGTAAATCGGAGTTTTAACTTTTTGTAAAACTTAAAACCCCAAATTTTAACTTTTTAACAAAACCTGCTGATAATAATTTAGCCTACATTTGATTGGAAAGAATGTTAAGAAATATTAAACAACTTCTTATATAATGTGGAATTTATAGAGGTCTGCAACGTGTCTCAATGCTCTACCATGCAGCCCTCTATAGGAGGGGTCAGCAATTAGTTTGGGTCGCGGGCCGTATGACTATATAAAAAAAAATCCCGTGTCAAATGTATTACAAACAATAAGTAAGGCCCGATTGATACTTTCTTACTAAAATCAGCAATGAGCCTTTTTTTGAGTTGATTTTTCCTTAGTCGTTAAGATTTAAATTCGTGAACATTTTGTAATTAGTTTCGCGTTAATATTATGTTCACCTTTTTTTTTTAAAAAAAAGGACTATATATAATTTTGACAGATGGTGCGCTAAGTATGGTTGGCAAGAATAATGGCTCGATGTTAAATTTAAAAAACAAAACAAAGAAACACAGATAAATGCTATGCAATATCTCTTTCATCAAACCACCAAACAGAGTGGTCCCATGTCATATGTAACGGACTCGGTTAGAAAAATTATAAGCTTCACTAGGGGAATATCAGCATCTATTTGTCCGCGAATTAGTTGAAGAACTAGATGAAGAGCAATAAAATCTTCTGTTGGATGCTGGCTCAGCAAAAGAACTTCCCTGAACCGGTGTTATTCCTTGATTACTTCTGTCAACGTGATGTTAACAACCAAGCTAATGGATACCTGTTGCTGCTGGAGTCTGAAGACTGTTAATGCCCTCCATTATTTTATAAATGCTAAATAACATATTTTATTAAAAAACAAATACCAGAATATATATTATCAATTTATAATCACAGGTTGGTGGTTTTGTATATTGATAATTAATTTCTACTTGTTATTTTATGCTTTACAAATTACAGACCTAAAACACAAGTTTTTGCTGTTATTAATTATATATACTTATTGATTTTTTTGTCGTGATGTGATAACAATTTTTTAATAAAAGTGTCATATTTTTCTTCTAAACCACTCATCACTTCCTAATTATTTAATTGCATAAATATTTTGCAGATTTAAAAATATTTGTTTATATACATACCTATTTGTTAGATTAGTATTTAATTTATAGTCTATACAAAGAAATACAAAATATATTTTTAGAACCTAAGTAAAACGTATTTTAATGTCATTTAATTAATTAATTATCTAAGTTTTCATTAGTTTCAATTATTTGGCTTTCTAAACTTCAACCAAGAAAATCGCATCACGATGCGACGCCTAGTTTAAGCTGCATTAACTACCTAAGCTAGTTTCTATCCGCGAGGTATGATGGGCTCTTAAGTCTTAGGCCCTAGTACTAAACACAAATCAGTAAAACATTGCTTATTAAAATACTCAGTAATTTACACGCTTATCTAGAAAGTTTGTCTCTAGTCCAAAAAGGTAGGAAGATGTATTGTACAAAAAAAAAAGAAGTTCTTGACTTTTAACTGTTTAGTAGTAAGTTATTTAATATTTCATCTAAAGTAAACACAATTTAGTGTTAATTATTTTATTCAATAATCAAAGAACGTTTGTTTTCTAAACACATGTTAAGGCTGTTCTACGTTTTGTTACGATGAAAGTGTTTTTAATAATGATTTTATAATTTTAATTATTTAAGAAGTTATATCCTGTTCGTAGGAACTATGATGCTAGTACTTTAAATATCTTACGAATGGAAACTTGGATCACCTTTTTGAAAAATACAAATATAAATATTTTGCATTCAGTATTAATAACATTTTAATTTAATACTAGCATTGCACGTGGAATCACTTTTCTTTGCTACAAACAGACATTAAAAAAAAACTCTTCATTTTATTTCTTCCGACCCAGTGTTTAACCATAAGCGCAAAAGATAAGTTTTAGAGAAGCTCGCGCCACCTTCTACCAGCGTAAGATTACACATCAAAAGAGGTTTTTTGAAAAGTTACAGGTGGTATCATGTATTTGTTGTTGCACCCACCCTTCTACCAACATTGTATGGATGTATACAGGAGGTTGGTGAACTGTAGCCCACAGTCACCAGTGATTTTACACATCCCTGAACTGTCAAAAAAGTTTCAGAAACACTGTCTGCCCATGTCGCAAAAAAAAAACCCCGTTCGTGTTATACGCTTAAGTACTAATTACACTAATGGATTAGGAATAGTGGATGTTGAATTTAGAGGAGGTGAACCCGCATTTTCGTGGAGGGAGAGTGGAAAACCATTTAGGAAAAACCACCCCAGTTCACCCGACCGAGATTCGAACATCGATCTCCCCGTCCTCGGTAGTCTGGCTCAACATGACTGGCGCGATAGCCAACTACGCCACCGAGGCGGGTAAAAATAAATGGTACGGCACACCGCACAGACTTTCTCTCTCTTTCTATAAACTCGTAAGATTTCTGAACGGAATAATGTACATTGTATCATCACCACTCCACATAAGAACACGCATAAAATAATATACAATGATATAGAATCAATGAGAAAAGAGGCGCATCTTTGTCCACCTAAGAACATTTCAAACAGTTTAATGTCTTCCACAAGGGTCAAAACTTCGTTTTAAAATTTCGATTTCTGGTTAAAATTTTAACATTTTAAAAGGTGTTGCAGATCTTCAAGTCATCGCATTGATATTTAATTATTCATTTATACATTTTGACCATAAAAAATGTAAATATTGACTATTGAGTCTAAAATGGAGATAGATCATTGCTATGCAAACATTTCTCCTAAGAGATTTAAGGAAAAATAACATACTTTTTTTAGATACTTACTTATATTTAATTACTCTATGGCATTGGAGTATTATTGCGTTAAGACTTAAGTAGTATATGTTTACAACT